>RCIC01000002.1:9462500-10062500 GCA_018883505.1 Ceratosolen fusciceps
AGCTGTCTAGCTGTAAAGTGATTATACGTAGACTTTTCTTTTGCCCTATTACCCCATTCTCTCGTTTACCCTTCTCTTTTCAACCACTACTCAGTTCTCAACCCCCGAGAGTCGTCCTCCCGCCCCCCCCGCTTTTTATGTTCTTTTTTCTCTTTTCCCACTGCCCTTTCGTTCAATTGACCGCGCGTAATACAAACCATTATTGACCACACGCGGTCTGAAAAAGCCGAAGCTTCGATCCTTTCAACGGCTTTCTTATTCCTCGAGTCTCTTAATTTACCATAATTATTGTTTATGGCTTTCCTTCTAGAATATCTCCCGGTTGGCTCAGATTTATGCCCACTAATGTAAAAGGAGCCTCGTAACTCTATGAAACATAAGTATCAATACAAGTGTTGCCCTTTCCACGTATATAAATATAAATGAAGTAAAGCCTTCTATTGAGAATAAAAGACATTGAAAGCGGGAGAGAGAGAGAGAGAGAGAGAGAGATATACAGTCAACCTATTTACAATAAACAGAGAGCAAAGGAAAATTCTAGCCGACGAAAGAGACACGTAGCGAGAGAAAGAGAGAGAGAGAGAGAGAGAGAGAGAGAGAGGCGCGTGCACAGCGTCGCGCGTCAAACTGGCGTCTCTCTCTCTCTCGATCTGTTGCCCCCCTCCCTCCCTCTCCCATCCGACCACGGTTACCAGTAGAGCTCCCACTCTCGCTTTATCGTGGAAAAGAGCTGAAAAGGGGGCTCCGAAAGGGGATCACTCGGGCAACGACGTTCAACAAGAGTCAGCAACGTGCGCAAATAATCAACGATGACCGATCGCTTTTTCGCCTCTGTTTTTTTTCTTCTTCTTTTTACCGGAGCGTGAATCCTTGGCTCAGGGACCTCCGCTCCCTCGATGCCCTGTGACCCCTGTAGCTCTTGGGCCGCAAGGGCTCGATCGAAAGGCCATGAATGGATCTTCCTTCGCGTCGTGATTGCCGGCCCCGTTGATCGAGCCACCCCAATAAACCATCACTCGAGCCACTGCTGTTCAAGTATCACTGGATGCTTGGGGTTATTCGGGTATGGGGAGGGGGGAGGGGGGGACGGTTATTCGGGGGTCATTCGGGCGGTGGAGGCGGCCAGCTTTTTGCGTCCGGTATCTCCTCCTTCGCGTAAAAGCCCGTTTAACCGTCAGGTCGAGGGCGGGTAACGAGTGCTCCCGGCCAGAGAAGATTCGAAGTAATTAATCTTTGAAGAAGCAGCTTCGATCGGCAATCGCGTGCGCTTCAAATGCTTGCTTTTTGCAGGAACGATAACTGGCCTGGCCCCGACGCTCACTCGATCCCTAACGGTCCTTAGCAAGAGCCACGATTCCTCCTTACATCATCATCATCATCATCATCATCATCATCATCATCACTCCGGCTCCGGGAGAGAATTCAAGCGACGCTTATATATTTACCTGCTCTATTGATTATTAATTGAAAAAAAAATTACTTCTCGTTCCGTGTCTGGCGAAGATGCGCCGGTTCCATTTGTCCTGCTTCGTTTATTTATTTATTCCTCGATCGTTTTTCATAACGTTTATCAGCCGACTCCACGGAGACGATTGCTTAGTCAACGGAGCGAGCGGCCAGAGCCAGTCCTCCCACCGGAAGCCTAAATTATAAAAGAGAAAAACTCCTCCGAGAATAACGAGACGACAACTTTTCTCTCCTTCTGTCTTTCCTTCTTTATTTATTTATTTATTTATTTCTACGCTTGTATGTGTTGCGTGAGCGTGCTTGTGTGCCCGGTAGGCTCCGGTAGGGCCGAGACAGAACTCGAGAAAGGCAAAGAGAGGAGAGGAGAGTAGAGTAGAGAGAGAGAGAGAGAGAGAGCACTAAATTTAGTCAACGTCTTGAAGGCTTTAACGAAATTACGTCTTATCTAGTCAGTGAGGGGCATGAAGATAGGTATTTTTAATGAAATAGCACAGCTCCCAGTCGTCGTCATTGTCGCATTATAAATAAATAGATTGGCTCGTCCTCTGACCCTAGGAAACTTACTTTCGATTTATTTTGTGGGGAATCGAGCCGCGAGCCGAACCGAAGACAAAGTCCATCGACAAAGCGGAGAAATAAAGAAATTGGCCGGTTCGGCTTATCGGCCCAATGCCAATGCAATGAAAAATGTAATCACTGAAATATTTCGTCGAGTTTGTTAAGTACGTGTACGCACGTAACCGCAGTGACTCGAAGGAGCTGCTGCACGTAGTAATAGTAGCAGCAGCAGCAGCAGCAACACATAACGACGGAATGCGCCGAGTAAATACTTTTAACGTCGTTACAATTGCTTTGGCTCCAAGTGCGTACGGCAATTGATTGAATTTCTCAATCGCGAGTGCATTAACGGTTAATCGATCATCTGGAAATAATTGATTATTTTTTCGGAGCCGGAGAGCTAAGTTAAAGCAACCCAAGCCAGGCCAAGCCGAGAGAGTGTAGTTGGCTATCTGATACGTGATACTGCATGTGTATATATGTATTTAGAGCCGAAGGAAGCCTTAACGTACCGTTAACGTAAATACATGCTCTGACCGAGTGGTTTTCTATTCGCTCGCTCCGCAGACGTAATCAGCTGCTCGAGTCTTGGCCTCCACTCGATTTATCATAGAGAGCCGAGCGAGACTTCGATATCGGACAATAAAAAAAAAAAAAAAAAAAAAAAGGCCTCTCATCGGGCTTCGTAATCGGGCTCCTAGACAAAGAGATCCTAGTCCCCGAGAGCTCGTTTCTTGCTCACCCACATTATTATCTCTCGTTGGCTAGCGGCGTCATCGTCATCGTCGTCGTCGTCGTCGTCGTCGTCGTCGTCGTCGTCGTCGTCGTCGTTGGCTCGTCGTTGGCTCGTCGTTGACCGACAACCAGGCCTCTGCCGCGTATATTTCGCTCGACTTCTTTCAACCGTTTTTAGACAAAAGTTCCTCTTTAGCACCGCGCACGTGTCGTCAAACGCTCTTTCCTGGTGGTACGTTGAACTACCGCGAGCCGAGTATCGCGCCCAGCGGCTGCTCTAGCGCAGCGGCTATGCTCACAGGTCGCCAGAGGAGTCAATCGGTACGGGAATAACCCACCTGGACCTGAATTCGCTCGTTTCCAGGATTCTACAGGCCGGACTGTGGAGCGAGCGTATGCTTTCCCGGCCGAAGGGAGGGACGCGCGCGCGCGCGAGTCCTTAAGATTACAAGGAGAGCGCGCCGAGTCCTCGTGATTGAAAGCTGGCAGGCTCGCGCGGTAAGGCGATAGGTGGGGGAGGGGGGGCGGACGGATCACCGACGAAAAGCGGACAACGGTATACGAGCGCGCGGAGTCGGTGCGAATAGCGGAACCGGAAAGTGGGCCACGACCGGAAACCGGCTCCTCCGGCGCGACGAAGAAGAAACGCGCACTGGCCCGCTCACCTCACCGGCTCTCGGTCTCTCCTCGCTTCACCTCCTCCCTCGCCGCGCAGCACCGACGACGCATCGGCCTTTCGAAACCGCCCGGCCCGCGGCTCCCTTCGTCAATCCGTGCGTGCGTCCCTAGCGTCCTCCTTCTCCTCCTCCTCCTCCTCCTCCGCATCCTCCTCCTCCTCCTCCTCCTCCAACTCCTCCTCCAACTCCTCCAACTCCTTTTCGGCAAGCGAGGGGAGAGTTACTCTCTACGGCACTCTTCCTTTATTTCGCTCCCCCTCGTTTGCACACTCGCCCCGGAGTTGCTAATTGCCGAGGCGCGCGCCGCCCCCTCCTCCTCCGTTTGTCCAGAAGCTAGGGGAACCGGTCGCGATTTAACCGTAAGTGCGCCGCCGCCCATCCCTCGCACGCCTCCCGCCACCCGTCCCCCACCCCCATTGTCCGGCCGCCCTCGTCAAGAAGACGTCCACTCCAGCGGACGGAGCAGTCGTGGGCGCCAAGGACACTCCTCGCAGGAGCTTGCATAATTAATTGACGATCCAATCGTACGAGATGATTGTCGGTTTCGGGCCCGTCGTCCGTAGGCGCTCTGCACCTTCCGCGCGATTTTCTACCAGCCGGCTACGGTGCTGGTGTGTAGGGCAGCGGCAGCGGCAGCGGCAGCGGCAGGGATGGGAGGGAGGGAGGTAGGTAGGGATCGCCTTGGATGCACGTGCGCGCGCGCGCGCGCTTACTCCTCTATCTTGTCCGTGCATCGGACTACTCAACTACTTTCTAAGGCGGCTGCTCTCTAAGAAACTCGCTTAAAACTTCCTTCGGCAGTGCCCGGCCTTTTATTTCGATCGCTCGGCAGAGTGAAAATTGAAAATTGTCTGCTGCGCGCATCTGGAATGCCGAAAGGAGGTGGGTCGCTGCTGCCGCCGCCGCCACCATCGCCACCGCCGCCACCACCGCCGCCACCGGTGCTTAGCTAAATCAATTCTGGATGAGCAATTTTCACCCGAGTTATCGAGCTTACGGAAAAGCCTCGAGCTCCTCCGCACCTAGTCTTCCCGGTCCGGGCTCGTCTTTCCTATCGCCGCCAGAGATCCCCGATGATGCTTCTTTTCCCTTCCTGGCCGTATTTATTGTCAGCCGTTGCCAGTGAAAGCGACACTCCCTCACTTGTCGCACTTATCCCCGCAATTTTTCAATACTCCTGTCATCGCGGGGCCCCCCTTGTCGAAAATAATACGTCAGCCGATTCCTACCGCAGCCGATAAATTGCCCACTCTGTTTGTTTCCCTATTCTCTTCCCTTTACTTTTTTCGTTTTCTAATCTTCTTTTCCTCTTCTTCTTCTTCTTCTTCTTCTTCTTCTTCTTCTTCTAAATCATGACTTTCGCTCGGGTAATAAGAGCGGAGGCCGCGGAGGAATCGTAAAGGTGTAAAGCCTTTATTTCAGCTAATGTTGAGGGATTTAAGTACATTGTACATGTAATAAATACGGAAGGCTCCTCCCGCCTTAGAAAACAACTCTTAGTTTCTCAATTCCTTCTGGCACGCTCTCATTCACTCCCTCCCGCCCCCCCACGCTCCCGCCCCATACTCCCTATTTTTTGCGAGTGATTTCACGAGTCTCGCAAATCGAGGACGCGCCACCGCGCAGAGGATCTTAGACGTACGTCGTCGTCGTTTTTCTCCTCTTCTCGTCGGTCTCCCCCTGCCCCGGCTCGTGCTACCAACACAATCCCAGAGCTCGTTATTGCGCCTTTTTGCTCCGTCTCTTCCGTCCCCGTCGTACATCTCGCATTCTCTCTCTCTCATTCTCCCTCGTTCTCCCTCCTTCTCTCTCCTTCTCTCTCGTTCTCTCTCGTTCTCTCCTCGTTCTCCCTCCTTCTAGGAACTCTCGTTCTCCCTCGTCCTCTCCTCGTTCTCTCTCGTTCTCTCTCGTTCTCTCTCGTTCTCTCTCGTTCTCTCTCGTTCTCTCTCGTTCTCTCTCGTTCTCTCTCGTTCTCTCTCGTTCTCTCTCGTTCTCGGGCATCGCGAGTGCTTCCGTGCCCCTTTTACGCTCGCGCCTCGCACTGGTAAGTACCGAGCGCGCGCCTCCCGAGTTCACCGGCGCAGTGATATACCAATTCGCCACCTCTATCCTCGATTCGATTCTTATCCGTTGGGCTTTTTAAAAAAGCCACCGCCCGGACAAGAGATACAGGATAATGACTCGCTGAAGAGGAACTGTGGCAATTGAGCGCGAGCCAAGCGACGGCGTCGTTTACGTTATTAATTCTCGTTACGAGCTCTGCGGCCCGGCTAGGTCGGCGGGGGCGAAGGGAGGGAGGGGACGAGGGAACGCAGCTATTACAATTTGTAATGGGCCGCTTCTGTTTTAAATTAATAATTAGAATTGATGAGCGCCGGTAGGAGAGCCCGTAGGAAGTGTCAAATAGGCAGGGGAGATAGGCATAGGTTGTCAATGCTAATATATCGTCTGCCGATATAATTGAGCCTCGGAATATAGCGGTCGGGTCGTTTTCTCGCCAGAGAGTCAATAAATCAGGCCTGGAAAGAAGGAGGCGGCACGCACGCACGCAGGCAGACAGTCAGGCAGGCAGGCAGTCAGGCAGGCAGGCAGGCAGGCAGACAAGCAGACAAGCAGTCAGGCAGGCAGGATGTCGGATGGGGAGGGGGCAGGTGGGTAGGTGGCGGTGAGTCGGGGGGGAGGGAGGAGGGATGGCAGAGGTAGGCCATCGGTTCTCGCCATCGACAAAAGCGTCACTAACGCGAATCAAGTGCAGAGGCGAGGGCTATCGTAGACTCGCTCCATCCATTCGCTAGTTATAAAAGAAATTGTTTTCCCATTGCAAAAGAGAAAACAAGTATTGGTGGCTCTTGTAATGATCGGCTCGCGCGTGAGTGCATAAACTAAGCGATGGAATGCCTCACTTCTTCGCGGCAGAGGCGGCCCCGCCAATTTTTCATTTGCTATTCCCATGCAAAACAGGGCTTCTCCGCGTCCTTTTCGCCTGCACCGGGACAGAGACCGGCGAAGGGTGGCAGGGAGGGTAGGGGGAAGAGACGGAGAAATACGAAGATAGTGAGAGGTAAGGTAAGGCTCATAATGGAACGCTCGCCGTAGTCGTAGGGTGGGAGAAATAGATAGATACCGAGTGAGAGAGAGAGCATTTTCTCTACAATGACGTTCCAACGGTTTACCTGGGCAGTGGCGCTCGCTCGCGCGCTCCCGCTGATAAAGAGAAATGTTGCCTAGAAAGCAGGTCTTGACTTCAAATCTAGGTTATGCCTCCGATGCTTGCTGCACACGTATACATCACATCCTTTGCAGTTTTACCCTTCTCCGAGTCCCCGTTCACTCTTTCCCCCCATCTCGCCCTCAGCCCGATTCTTGCTATCCCTCTATCTAAGAGTACGTATCGATTCTCTCTCTCTCTCTCTCTCTCTCTCTCTCTCTCTCTCTCTCTCTCTCTCTCTCTCTCTCTCTCTCTCTCTCTCTTTCTCTCTCTGTCTCTATCGGTATCTATCTATCTATCTATCTATCTATCTCTTTTTCTCCTCGGCTGCACGCTCTCTCTTCCTAGCGTCTCCCCCCTTCCCCCTCTCGCCCGGACAAATCCTTTCGAACCGTGACTCGGCCTCGCACGGCCCCCGACTAGACGCAAGCTTCCATCGAGCTTTGAAATTCGCGCCTCTCCATGCCCCGTTTCCGTTTCGGCCGACTCGTCGGGGCCACGTTGAGCTAACGGACGTTTTTTCGGGACCTCCCTTCTTCAAGCCGTTAAACGGCATTGTCTTACCCAAGAGCGAAAGAAGACCTTACCGGAAAAGCGACTCGGGTATCGGAGTCGACGGCCTCATTCGCTTCGATCGCCCTTGTCCTCAGCTCCTTGCGTAACGCGCAATCTGCTCGCGGTGTATGTTCGATGCTCCCGGTCACTGAAGCGCTCGCACCCGCCGCCCCTCGCGTTTACCCAGCTACCCTCTCTTCGCTCTCCCCGTGCGCGTACTCTCTTTTTGCCTCTTTTACCGATTCGCCATCCCCTCCCTCCCAAGACGGATTGGCTATCGGGCTCTGCCTGCCCGAGAATACAAGAACAGTATTAGTCAATAATTACATACGGAGGCTGGGAATGATTGACGAGCCCCCGATTACGGAATTACATTAACATTCGATTTTGTCATTGTTGCTTTTAACGATACCGAGAGTTCGTCCTGCGAAAATGCTGGCTGGCTGTGCATTGCCAACGGCAACGAGTCAAAGCAATCATAATAAGTAATAATCCCCGTCGGGTGAATTATTAGGAGAAGTAATTTTTATGACATACTGGCATAGTATCGGACACACGACGTACCCGAGCGCCCGAGCGCCCTCGTATAGTAAGCGATGGTGAAAAATTTCATTCCTGGCATAATAAAGTCAGCGGCGATTCTCCCGGCTGGGAGAATCCGGTACACGTGTGCGCCTCCGCGTCTCCGTCTACGTCTGCGTGTGCGTATATACATCGCGAACGTATATTCTGCGCAGCCCGAGCGATTATTAAAATGGTAAAATAAAAGTATGGGGACGGGTCACGCGGAGGGGGCGGGGGAGAGGGAGATAGAGTGATAGGGATAGGTTATTATAGGGGGGAGGGGGAGAACAGAGCAGCATCCACGTGGGAAAGGTAGAGCGGTCCAGCTTCAAAGCTCCTCCGCAGGCTTTCCTCGTAATCCACGACGTGGAAAAGTCATATGTCCCGCTAGGTAGGTGAGCTGCTGTTCGGGGCTGCACTCGACTCGAGCGGGTCGGCAAGTACGGGCGAAAAGAGTGTCGGGTCGGCACGGGCGGGAGGGGAGGGAGGAGGAGGAGGAGGAACGAGCGCGCGCGCGCGCGCGCGACCTACAAAACATTTCAAAAAGACATTTTCCCGTTCACCCGCGTATAACGTTCACCTCCGTTCTCCTTCTCCTCGTTTCGCTCCGTTCTCTTCGGCCCGAGTTGGTCCTCTTCTGGCTGGCGGATGGACGCTCGCTCCTGTGCCCGCCGACTCATTCTCCGTTCCCTGCAGCTCGCCGATCTCGCTGATC
This sequence comes from Ceratosolen fusciceps, assembly GCA_018883505.1. Lineage (NCBI taxonomy): Eukaryota > Metazoa > Arthropoda > Insecta > Hymenoptera > Agaonidae > Ceratosolen > Ceratosolen fusciceps. Next base: position 9,470,980 of record RCIC01000002.1, read on the forward strand.
CCTCCGTCTCTCTCTCTCTCTCTCTCTCTCTCTCTCTCTCTCTCTCTCTCTCTCTCTACGTCTCTCTACCTCTTTACCTCTCGCTGACGTTGGCGCGCCGTGCATAATGAGGACCGTCGAGCAGAGTTGCCCGTGTATTGTACGTAAATGAATCCTTTAGCGAAATGACAAGCGAGCGTGTTCTGCGGCTCCCATTCCTGTCTCTAGCGGGGGTTTATTCCTCGACACTTGGGCCGCTCCAGGAGGGGAAGCCGTTCGTTCCTCAAGGACTTGGAAAGCTCTCTCGGCTCTAATCGTCCGGGATTAGAGGGCAGAAGACAGGCTCGAGCCGAAGCGCGATCGAGGCCGAGCGATACATTCGCTTCGCCCTATAACCCTCGTCGTTAATTCAATTGGCCACGCGGCTGCTGCTCGCGGCCACGGTGCCCGCGGGGGCGAGGACGGCCCCGACGAGTTATCGCCTATTAACCGTCCGCGCGGGCGGACCGACGCACTTTGAGCGTTTTTTTTTTTTTTTTTTTTTTTAGACGATACACGGAAAGCAAAGAGTAAACAGCTGCTCGCCTCGTCTCTAATAAGGAAAGATCGTTTTCCGAATCCCCTCCCCGCCACCCCACCCCTCCACCGCCCATACGCGCAACCTCTCGCCCAATTTCATTCAACATAATCGACGATCTATTTGCCCCGTCTGTAATTTATAATCTGTAGAGTTTATAATCTAGAATTTCGATTGTCGGAATTATCGATTATCGATTATCGGCGAAGATCACGTTTGGCTTCTGACCGGCTTAAACCGAGGCCCGAAGCACCAGGGGGCTTAGATTTCACTTTGGGAAAAGTCTTGCGAGGCTCGCCGGGTTATTATAAAATCATTTGTCTGCCGGATGCGTCATTGCGCGTCGTTCTCTGTCTTAACCGGTGCTTTGCAAGGTCGGAATGCCGGAGCGATAAATAAACAGGAGTGTCCAGCCTTAGACGAATAATAAGGAATGAAAAGGGATCGGAGCTAGCCGCGTTAAGTCGCTGCTCACGAATAGAGAGGCTGAAAATGATTGGAGGATCGTAATTTCCTTGCAGGCGCGACACTGTTTCCTTCGAACGCGAACCCGATCGCCGACCCGAACGCCGACTCGATCGCCGACTCGATCGCCGACTCGATCGCCGACTCGATCGCCAACCCGTTCGCCGACCCGATCGCCGGCTCGCGAAGCCACGAGAATATGAGAGGGAACGGAGGCTTAATGGACACGCGCCTTTTATTTATTTGTACTCGCGGGGCGATCGGCGAGCGAAAAGGATCTCGTATGGAAAAGCCGCGAGGAAAGTCGGGACGTAGGAATGTTTTCGGCGGGTCGGGGTGGGCGCAGAGGGGGGAAAGTATGTGGAACATTAGAAATGAAGGAAAGAGAAACGAGCGGCGGAAGGACGGCAGAAGTTTTGTTTAGGTGTATTTCTAATTCTCTGTAGCATAAATTATTGCACGCAGCTATCCATTAAAACGTCTTAAATACCATAATGCATGAATGATTCATGTGGAAGCGTTTAGTGCGCGCTTAGGATACGTTTTGTAGAAATCCATCCTACGATGCTTTACTCGCTTTAAATACTCGACATTGTATTAAACGCGAGACTTTTAATTTCGAGAACCAAGCGGGAAAATACCCGCGTTACAATCGATCGTTAGAGTTCTGACGGAGAGAGTGAGTGAGCGAGTGAGTGAGCGAGTGAGAGAGAGAGAGAGAGAGATTGAGGGTAAGGGAACGAAAAATATATATTTTTCATCGGGCGAACGGTGCTGGTGGTGGCGGTGCGCGCGCGCGGGGGTTGGGGGGGGTATAAAAGTAATGGGAAAGTTGGGAAACGCAAGAGCGCAAGAAGAGGCAGCGTCCATAGAGGAAAATGAAGATGGAGATAAGGTCAGACGGCGGAGTGGAGTAAAAAGGAAAGAATATGTGCATACGTATGTATGTATTTGGAAAAGAAGACGTAGCGGAGAGTTGCGCGCGCGCGCGCGCGCGAGACTCGCAAGAAAATTTCTTTCGCGTTCACCGCTTCGGCTTTTCAGCATCAACGCCGCGCGGAACATTACAATTTACATCCGCGTCTCCACGCGCGGCGCGGCGCTGTTTCCTTTTTTGCTTTCTACGCGTGCATAACGAATTAAGTTTAGAACGACGATCGAGTATAATCTACCTGTGCCCCCTTCTGCCCTCATCTGTGGCTCGGCCCGGTGGATTTGACCGGTGCCAATGCTAGAGGGAAGAGCCTCTGATAACCTCTTCGAGCTTAAGGGTCGCGAGCCCGTTCGGCAAATTGAATCGCCGAACGATAAAGCGACGTGGGACTTTTATTTTTCTCGTTTCGGGAGCGCAGCAGCTTCCCTCGGATATTGCTACGGACGGACGATACGGAGGAAAGCGATATAAAAGAGAGTGGAGAAGGAAGCCGAGATCGTGAAGGGGCCGGCCGGCTTCGGGAAGGGACGGTCGGAGAGAGAGAGAGAGAGAGAGAGAGCTTGGCATCGAAGACTGGCATCGATGGGTAGAGGATGAGGGGAGCAGGGAGAGAGATGATTATAGAAATGAAAGATTGGTGGGCGAGTGGCATACGTGAAAGAAAGAAGGAGGAAGAGGATCGAAAAGGGCCGCGGATAGAGAAAAAAGCATCCGAGGGAAAAGGTGCTTTGCGTTTCTCTGGCCGTGTCCGTGTGTGCTGAGACTACGGTGCTAGTCTAGCTAGGCAAGGCTAACCGCGCCTGTCTTCGTCCATGTACGTTCTTAGATAAATATGTGTTTGCGCGCGTTAGTTGCGGCGGCCGCGAGGAGGAAGGGTCGAGGAAAAGAAGGGAAAACGTGCACGTGTGTGGGAAAGAGAGATTGAGCGTGCAAGCGAATGAACATGGCGGCGGCGCGCGGGCCTGGACGGGCGGAGCAGGGGCGGGGCGGGGACGCGCGGGAAACGTCGGGAAATAAGGAGAGGGAGAGAACTTACTGGGTGAAAGGAAAAGAGGCCTCTCTTTTTTCTACACTACCACATCCTTTCCAATCGAATCGAATACCCTTCTCTCTCTCTCTCTCTCTCTCTCACTCTCTCATATACACAAGAACAGACTCTGCCTATCGATCTATCTATCCTCCTTCTTTCTCGCCTTTGTCATTTTTTCTTTGTCCTCATTTTGCTTCTTTATCTCACGCTGCATTTCCAGCTCTCTGCTCCTCTACCCCTCTCGTTAGCTCTTTCCCTCTCGCCCCCCTTCTCCACCCTTCTCTACCCCCCTCTCTCTCTCTTACTCTGACTCTCTTATTTCTATCTTCATTTGGCGCTCTTTTTCTTTCTCTCCCACATTCCTCATCCACCTGAGTATTATTTTTTCCGTCATTCCCACCTCTTCTTTCCTTTCTTACAAGTGTTTTGTATTCGTGTTCCAAAAAATATGCGCACATATTTCTCGTGGTGGTGAGATTTTAGCGAAATTTCTGCTCGCTTCTCTTCTTTCTTTCTTTCTTTCATTCCTTCATTCTTTTCTTCGTTCGTTCTGCTTTTTATTTTAACGGACTGATGACTTTACACGGATAAAGTAATATGAACTATTTTACATATTCATGCGGACAAGTTTTTTTCATTGAAAAATCAACAAGCAAAAATGAAATCGTGAAATTCAGAAATTATACGGCCCCGACCACTTACACTACTTACAATCAGTTCAAGAATTTCAGTGAAATTTTCTTTTACCAGGCGACTGAAGTTTATCGAGCCCACGATTTTTCAATTAAGCTTAATAGACTCCGTATCGTCGATATTATTATAAGGTTTAGGTATTGCATAAGACATTTTTCTATCATTACAATGAAAGCTCGACCGACTGATGGTTCTTCGAAATTCTTAGGAGAAGAAGAAGAAGAAGAAGATAAGTTACGTTGTGTTTGGTTAATACAATGTAAAGTACGTAATTTCATTAGGTCTTTTGAGCTTCAATAAATCCCGATAAAAATGAAATAACATCGGACCGTGTTTGACGGAGTTCATGAAACGCATTGAGGATATTCATGCGTTTCATCGTTCAAATATACTCATAAATTGGAAAGTAAGAATTTGCGCGCAATACATAATATTTTGCGATCGCTGAGTCGAGTTAAGAGAGAAAAGGGCATGCGAGGAAAGCGGAGAGAAAGAAAGAAGGAGAAGCAGGAGAGGAAAAGATAGAAGGGACAGAATGAGAGAGAGAGAGAGAGAGAGAGAGATAGAGAGAGAGAGAGAGAGAGAGAGAGAGAGAGAGAGAGAGAGAGAGAGAGAGAGAGAGAGAAACAGAACGTTACACAATCTCACGAAAATTTCCAGTCTGCCACACACTCGAGCGTTCAAATGCTCGCACGCACGCACGCGTACATACACATGCATCCATATAGTTTACATAGAAGACATATCTTCGTGCACGTATGTACGCATAAATGAATACATGTACGTATAATACATTCTATTGCCTCCCCCCTTCCCCTCCCCGTCTGCCTTCTCTTGCAGACCCCTACTACTACCTCTTAACTCTCTTTCCTCATCCTATACGGCATACATACGTCTCTCTCTCTCTCTCTCTCTCTCTCTCTCTCTCTCTCTCTCTCTCTGTCTGGTCGTCTCGCTCCTTTCAACAGTCTGTGTATAGTGACTCACCCAGAAGAGCTGAACTTTGCCACTCTCCTTTGCTTTTCTCTCCTTCTCTTTTTACCTCGTGTCGCCATCCTTCTCTCTCCCTCTTGCTATTCTATACCGCGCTTATCCTCCACCACCACCGCCTCCTTCTCCCTTTACCTATCTCCGTCTCTGTCTCTTTTTAATCGTCAGACTATCCTCTACTCACTTTGTCGTTTCCCCTCTTCCTTTAGCGCTAACAACTTTGCAAGTATCCTTTTTCGTTCTACTCTTTATCTTGCTGCTCAATCTCTCTCTCTCTCTCTCTCTCTCTCTCTCTCTCTCTCTCTCTCGTCCGTCTATCTGTCTGTCGCTCGCTCGTTCATTCGTTCGTTCGTTCGTTCGTTCGTTCATTCGTTCGTTCGTTCGTTCGTTCGTTCGTTCGTTCGTTCGTTCGCTCGCTCGTTCGCTCGCTCGTTCGCTCACTCTTGCTCAAATATAATTTTCTTTTCTCCCCTTCCCCCTCACCCACACGAACACTCTCTATTTCCATCTTTTGCTTACTCAGGCTCTCGTTGTATACCCGTCTCTATTTTCGTATTTTTTCTAAGGCGCAATTTTCCTCCGCTCTCCATCTTTGGTTATTAGATAAAAGCAAAGCCATCGTCAAATAAATCGCATTTTTTGTTACTCAGTAGTGAGCATACGTTACCCAGATAACGGCTATATATGAAAATACGAAAATTGAAAATCTCAGAAAGAACAATTGCGTCTGCTTTCTATTTTTTTTCTACTTTAGCGGCAGCTAAGCGCTTGTTTATGAAGAATATTTTATAAAAATATATGTTCTAGAAAAGCCTTTGAAAAGCCTTCGGGCCTTGGCGGACCGTAAAGAAAGATTGGCGTAGGGCGGAGGACAAGGACCAAGGGATCTTTAAAGAGCTGAGGCTGTATTTGTCATTAATTAAGGAACGTTAGTTCACACAATCCTTATCTCGATGGAAGATCTTATCGGTGCGGCTCGGTTTATTACTACTTGGAAGCCCGAAAAAGTCTCCTTTAAAACTCTTTTGCTTCCCAAGCCTTACACGAGCTTTACCACTTGCATGTGTGCCAATAATAATAATGATTTATCTTATAGCGATTAAAGTCTATTGAGATTAGGAGGATGTGCAAATTGAAAGGATTAATCGGAGGGAATCGATTCTTTACATACGAATTACCTAGATAGAACGGCTCTGCGTGATCTCATTAGCGATCAATTAATCAAGAAAATAATGACGGCAGGGGGGGAGGAGGGCGATTTGTCGTCCCTCGAGTCGGAAAGCTTTTAACAACAATTTCTTTCCTTCGGATTCGAAATGCATAAGTTGAAAAGTATTTCACTGGAGAGACCGGCTTATATGTATATACGTATATATGTATGTATGTATGTATATATATATATGTGTATATATATTTATCTCCTGTCCCTCTCCCCGCCCGACGTTTCCCATCTATCTCGTTTCCTTCCTATCTCATACTATTCAAACAAAATTTTCTCCTCTAACTCCGCGTGCACTCTCTTTCGCTCGCTTCGGTTGCGTTCTTAACGCTTTTATCCCTCTCTCTCTCTCTCTCTCTCTCTCTCTCTCTCTCTCTCTCTCTCTCTCTGCCTCGCCCCATCTCATTCTCCTCGTCTCCTCCGCCACACTGTGCTTCCCCTAGCATCCTGTCTCCACTACAACTACACTGGCCTTAACTACCGCTGCTGCCGCCGCCATCGCCGCCGCTGCCGTCACGACCACCACCACTACCGCCACCGCCACCACCACCAGCCGCCACCACCACCGCCACCACCAGCGCGCTACCGCGCCACCTCCACTACGAACAACCACTACTATTCCCGCGCCACCCTCTGCCTCTGCTCCTCCACGGTTTCGATCTACCGCTCCTTCGTCGTCTCCTCCCTCCTTATTCCTCCTTTTCGTTGTCGCTTTGGCTCCTTCTCTTTTCCTTCTTTGTCCGTCTGTCTTCCTTCCTCCCTCTCCGCTCCGCGCCAACCGAACCCACTGAATCCTCCCGCTCTCCCTCTGTCCTTATACCTTCTTCGCTCTTGACTCGATCTTCTTGTCTTCCTCTGCCTCCCTTCTCCCTCCTCTTTTTCTTTCCGTCTCTTTTGACTTCTCTTTAAAGACGCTCTTCGTCTTTCACCTCTTCTCCGTTCCATACGTCCTCGCCGTCCTCGTTCTCTCTCTACCTCTCTCTCTCTCTCTCCCTCTCCCTCTCCCTCTTCCTCTCCCTCACCCTCTCTTTCCTCTCTCCTAGCAACGTTGCCATTTTTAGCGCAATTGTATTTTCGCCGAGGAGAGACATCATCATCCTTCTTTTTCTTCCTCTCTCCTTTGCACACTCCGTCTCCAGTCGATGCATTTCCTTCCTTAACATTTTATTAATCTTAAAAATTCCTTCTCCTGCTTCAATTTTCATATTCACAGGGATTTCTTTAAGCAATTTTATCGAGATTGAACATTGGATCGATGAACCCCTCGGCTCCTCTCCAGGGATTTTTGGCCACTTTTGCCGACCAAGGGACTCCTTAACCAAAGTCATAACTAGAATTTCGATCCTTGAACACTAAATATTATTCTTTTTTTACTATTTTATCGAAATTTCATTGCATTAAGGACGGACGAGCCGAATTCCTGGAGACTCTTTTTACACAAGTAGACTCGTACTTTAGCTTATCAGTGTATCTCGTCGTTTCCCTCTTTCCTCATTCCATTCCCGCTCGTTTATTTCTTTATTTTTTTATTTCTTTATTTCTTTATTTCTTTATTTCTTTATTTATTTGATTATTTGCTTGTTTTACGAACACGAGAGTCGAGCTCGCCTACTCGGGGACCTACAAATCTTTATAAGAATAACAATACCGAGAGATGTCGCCGTTATTGTTATACTTTATTCGGCAAATAATGTGCATTTGTAGGATTTTGCTTAGAAAATAAGCTTCTTCGCGCGTGCACTCGATTCATGTACTTATCGTTAAAGCCTTCAACTATTCCTCAGTTCGGAATAGCATGGAATTGATAAAGCAGCGAGTGTCGGTGTCACGCGGGGCAATAACAACAGAAGGACGGCCGGAGACGAGGATAAGGAAAAACAACAAGTTTTTTTGATAAATCCGAGGGGAAATGTTGGGTGGCTGTGGTGGCGCGGCGGTGGTGGCGCGGCGGTGGTCGGGCGAGGGAGGGAGGGAGGTTAGAGTGTTCGCGTGTCGGGGGGAGGGGGGGGCAAGCGAGTAATTTCATTGAGTCCGCTCCCGCAGCTGTTTCACTCTTTTAAAATGTAGTTCTGCGTTTCGCTGAATTAGGGAGCTTCGTATTTACTGAAAACGGCAAGAGTATGATTCTCGAACGCGTGGTCGGTCGTTCGTCGGAGGCACGCGCGGCCCACCCCCTCCGATCCTTATCTGTATTATTACTATTTAGATAAAAGTCTGCATTGTCCTTTCTCGCTTAATGCTTGTACTTGTAGTAATATAAACGATCGCGGGGGGAATCGGAAGGACGACGACACTTGTCCGTGGATGCACGTAAACGTGAGCGTGGAAATATATGCCAGCCATTGAGTACACCAAAACTATCCGTTTCCTTCGGCTCTCGGTCTCCTCGCTCGACTCCCCCCGCCCCGCCAGGGCGTTCTGCCCGGGTTCGGACGAGGCCAGAGTCGTAGCCGGAGTCGGAGTCGGAGCCAGCGAGCGTGTGCGTCGTAAGTGCGTACCGACGACGCCGCGCACGGATGCGTACGCGTGCGCCGTGGAGGAGGAACGACTCGCTCCGTGAGTCGTCTCCTTTTCATTCAATGGGAGTGAGAAGAGTCGCGGAGAGTGACGAGCCCCCCGGGTAACGGCGGCTCCAGGACATCCGAGCCACGAAGAAATGAAAATTTTATTATTCCTTTAAAGTTTGCGGGCTGCCGTGAAGATGCCGCGCGGGAACCATCACGGGACGCGCCCGTTTTCTGCGTATTCACTCAGCTCCCCTCAACATTCTCCAAACGTTTCCCAAAAAATTTCCCGAGCTTTTGTCCCTCCCGCCTAATCCTACCACTCCCCTCCTAGCTACGTTGTCATTGTTGTTGTTATTGTTGTTGTTGCTATTATTATTCATATGGGCCAGCAATGGCCAGCAATGGTGTCCGATGGAGTTATTTAAAAATTAGCCCGTGTAAAAAGGCGAAGGGAGCGGCTCCGGCGTGGTTGAGGGGGGGGGTGGCTCAACGTATTAAGCCATTATTCACAGGAATCGTTCGCTCGACGTCCTAGACCATCGGCTTTAATATTATTATGGGACATGCCATTAAAGGCCTCTTGGCCCGACGCATTAATTGCCTTCCGGTCTTCACCTTTCCTGTCCGATATAATCGTAATCCCACGATGCACGATATTCAATATTCAATGCCCGGTATTTGGTATTCAGTATTCGGTGTCCGATGGACTCGCTATAATAGATAGACTCGGACGCGCGCGCATTAGCTCTACGTTCCGAGCTCTCGCTCACGAAAATATGTTTTAAATCTTATTTACGGCCGTGCGCGGTAAAAAAACGCGACGTGTCACGTGGAGATCCGCAAAATGTACAATTTTTTACGATCTCGGGCAGCGTGGCGTAATCACGCTCGAGACTCGGCGAACTAAGAGGGAGAGAGAGAGAGAGAGAGAGAGAGAGAGAGAGAGGGAGAGGGGGGGAGCAAAAAAACAAAGAGAGCCGAGTGCAGAAAGTCAAAAAATTTTGCTTCGTAATCAATTCTCGCACTCGACTCTCGCATTTGATAAGGAATCATTTTGTCCTCGCTTGAACAAGGAGAAAGAATCTATATACAAGTTTTTGGAGAGCTTACATGGAAAAAGGAAAAAGGGAACGGTGGAGAAGAAAAAAGGTCCTTTGGTCGCCTCGCTTCCATTCGTTTCTATAAATATATTTTGGCTCTAAATATTATCAGGCCCTCCGCCAGTAATTATAAGGAATTTTCGTTTATTCGTGGGTAATTTGAGCGAATGGCTTATGAGACGGAGACAAATGCTAGCAAATGTGGCGATATAAGGATAGCCAAGAGATTATTTGGACAAAAAAAAAAAAAAAAAAAAAAAATATGATCACAAAAAGGAATAATGAAAATGGAAGAGAATATAGTGGCGGGAGGGGGAGAGAGAGAACGAGGGAGCGTGAAATTGAGCGGGGCAGAGAAGCGAGGGTGGGAGTCTAGTAGAGAAAAAGAGAAAAGGAAAATTGAGACAAATAATACGTAGATGAAGAAAGATTGACGATTTGGTCCATGTCTCTTTTCACTTTTAGTCTATTGTGCCTCTCTGTCTCTCCTTTCTCTATTACTCGTCGTTGCCCGTTCTTCTGTGTATACTGCACTACACGACTTAGCATCGATTTTCTACTAAACACGCAAAAATTCAACCTTCCTCCCCCCTCTCTATCTCTCTCTCGCCGTCTGTCTGTTGGCATTCTTTAGCTCAACTCCTCTCTGACACGGTAAAATTTCTGTCTGTTTCTTTATCGCGCGAGCGCGACTGGAGGTACGTCGTTCGTGTTTTTACTCCTGTTCTCCTGCGCGAGAAAGGAGCTGCTGCAGACGAGATAGAGGGAAAGAGAGAGGATGTGAAAAACTGCGCGATAGGGGGAAGGGTAGAGATAGTAAGAAAAAGCGAGAGAAAAGGAGAGCTTGACAGGAGGAGGTGGAGGTAGAGGAGGAGGAGGAGGAGGAGGAGGAGAAGAAGGTGTGGGACAAAGCGCGCGCGCGCGCTCGTGAGAGAGAGAGAGAGAGAGAGAGAGAGAGAGAGAGAGAGAGAGAGAGAGCTGGATGGAATAAAAGAAAGCATGAAAAGGGTTGGGGAAAGGGCAGGGGCGTTTGCCGGTCCGTGGAAGGGGATGGAAAAAAGCGATGGCTGGTAGGAAGGGATCGGTAAAAGATTGAGTCGGCGAAGGTATAACAACGGCACTACACGTGTATACGACCGAATTAAACTAATCATTATTTCTGCGTCATTCATAATTAATAAGCGAAAGCATTATTCTCTCGAGGACGGAATTAGTAATCGTAATCCGACCCAGAGATTCATTTATAATGGCCCTTTAACAATGCTCTACCCCCAGACCTCCCCATACCCCCAACCCTCCTCCATTAATTGCTACTTCCAATTGCGAGTGCGGTATGCTAATGTGGTTATTTTGTCCGGCTGCGGCTGACTCGTCGTTACCTTGCGATGAGGGCGGAGGTTGGATGAGGCCCGGAGAAATTTCACGACTCCTTAATACAGACGTCGTCATACTTTCGCTCTCGCTCTCATTAATAATAATAACAATACATAATAAATAATAAATAATAAATAACAACAACAACAACAACAACAACAGGAGCAGCAGCATCGGCACTAGCAGCAAGAGCAGTAAGAACAACAACGCGCTCATTTCGTAATTACACGTGGCGGTTATTTCTTATTTTTACATTTGCTTTAGCGAGCGGCTCTCGAGCGCCTCTAAATCTGTTCGATTCGAGGGTAGGAGGAGGGAGGCTCGTCCCGGCTTAGAAAAATAAATGAATAATATCGTATTATACAATGTGTTGGCATTATAAGAAACGCGGCATTGTGCAATTGACTTGTCGTACACGCGTATTCTGCCTTTCGGCCGCAGCCAGGCTTCTTTTACAACATACTCATTGCGCTCGTAAAATTATTAATGCCACGGCACTTTACATTCGAGCCTAGAGTATCTCGGCCACGCGCGGTCGGGACTCACCTCCGCGTTCGCCTACGATCCTTCGTTCCCTTATCGTTAGATCGGGACAGGCCGTAAAGCTCCCCGCGCCCGTCTATTCACTATTCTACGAACGATCCAGAGCTCGGGAGCGCGAAAATTTATCAAAGCTCGTTCGGGGGTACCGGCGGACTGGCTGGCTGGCTGGCTGGCTGTTCGGTGGGGGAGAGGGGGGGGTGTGCCGCGCAGACAGCCGAGACGACGATTTATTAATGAAACGAGGAGTTGAAGGAAAATAGAAGGGTTGATAATGAAGGTGCCATTCGTTTCGTTGACGTAGGACTTTCGGGACGTACTGATAAGCGATAAACGATTTAATAATAACGGTGAAAACTCAGCGGGCCCCGGTGTTTGCCGATCGTTGCGTTGTCACGACGCGAGCCGAGATTTTATCGGCCAGTAAGCGCGTATAAATAACGTTTGTCTGATGGTGGTGGTCGGTCAGTGCTAGGCGATAAAGCGATCAGCAGGTAGGAATATTTATAATATACCGGGAACGAAGCCGAGCGTAATTCGAATTTTCGTGGCTACGGCTTCTCGATCCGGCCACTCCGACATCCCCACCCCCGCCCTCCCTACCTCCCTGCTCTAAAAAGAGACGGAAGACGCTGCTCAATTGTCGCAGGCGGGGGAGTATTATTGCACCGACGAAAGATTAATGCGACGAAATCGTCCTTAGTAGCGCAGCTTAGATCAGCGGCCCCCGTTCACTGGCTGACTCACCTTACTTCGCCGACGCTCGCCGACGCTCGCCGACGCTCGCCGACGTTCGCCGACGTTACACGATCCTACCAGACCTTCCCCGACCGACTCCCTTTTCTCATTTTTCTCAAGCATCCATCCATCTCACTTCTCCTACTCCCCTCCACAATTTTTCTCCTTTCCTTTAATTTTTTTTTTGCATACTTAACCCTCCCCGCAAGTCCTTTATGCTTCTTTACCGAGCTCCTTCACCCTCTCATTCCTCTGCCATTTTTGCCTCCTCTTATTATATCAATCGCGTTGCTCCTTTTAAAGTCGTATCGTCTTTTCGTTCGGAATTGTATCGCTTGGAAGTAGCCTCGATCTTCCTCATTCATTATCTTAAGCTCGGCTATTGAAAATATTTATTTTAAGCCCCAGGAGATTCCCTCTGCCTATGCTTTACACCCAACTTCCTTATATCCTGTGTCAGTGCGCAGTAACGGCAGATCCTATTAAAGAATATCAAATAATAACAATAATAATAACAACAACAACAACAATAATAATAATAATTCATTTGGAGGCAATATCGCGACGTAATGGGAATTTATGGCTTGGTTAGTTTCGCTACGATTAATGCGTAATGGCTTTGATTGTTACGGGAGGAAGTTTTCAGTCGATCGGTCAGCGAGCACTAAGTACTCTCCCAGTACTTATGGCTACTACAGATACTCTAAATGAAAAGCAATTTCATGGCCGCACTTGGCTGCATCCGAAGGCGCAGCGGTAGTCTTCGTTCCTCGGCACTTGTTGTGCGAATGACTCAGAAGAGATTGGGGCGACTGGGGCGGAGACGGAGGGAAAGGTAAATTAGACTGCGAGATGAATTTGACTTATAAAAGATTGCCGGCAGTACTTGCCCCACTAATAGCAGCGGCGCCAGGAAATTGGGATGATTTTCATCGGCGGCACGGCCAACTCGTAGGATTTTCTTACCCGGGCTCTCGCTTCCTCTGCCCGCATTCGCAAACATAGATCGAGATAAAAACAACATAAAATAACAAAAATAACAAAACAAAAAAAAAATCGAAAAAATCGAAAAAAAAAAACGTAAGAAATGCGAGGGACGCGCGAGTAAAAAGACGAAAGTAAAATGGGGCGAAAGAGGGAGTGCCCCGTGAAGAGGATGGGTAAGGAGATGAAAGATGAAAAGTCTGGGCGAAGATGGAGAAGAGAGGAAGATGCTGGGATCCTCGCAGCGGAGCTCTTGGGTTTCGAGTTTCCCTACGTAAGATATCCGCCCGGGGCTCTCTCCCTCGTGTCTGCGTGCGCCACACAAGCGCATGCAGGCGTACGCATGTTGGATCTAAGAAAAAGAGGAGTACGCGTAGCGGGACTCGGCTAGGAGAGACGGGCACGGGGAGATAAATGACGAAGGAGTAGCGGGACGCGTGAGGCAGGAAGGGAGCGAAAATACAAGGGACGCGCTGCCGCCGGAGAAGAAAGGAGCGAAGAAACGGTAGCGAGAGAGCGTCCTCGGAAGAGAAAGGGTGGACGTGGAGAGCCAGAGACGCAGAAAGCGCGCGCGCGCAAGAGAGAGAGAGAGAGAGAGAAGAGACGGATAGAGCGAGAGAGGGAGAGAGAGATCGAGTGCTTTGTGTCAGGGGCGAGCGAAGGGATGAAAGCAGCAGCAGCAGCAGCAGCAGCAACGAGGAGGAGGAGGATGAAAAAGGCCGGGGACAGATGGCCGTTTCAGACAATGAGAAACTCGAGAGATAAGGGGATCGCGGGAACGGGAGAACTGCCAGAGATACAGAGCGAGAAAATGAGTAAACGACAAGGAAGGACGGAGAGAGAGTGAGAGGGGCGGGGATTGGGGGGGGGAGACAGATAGAGCTGAAAGGAGAAATGTCAGACAAGGATGGCGAGGAGAAAGCAAAAAAGTTAGAAAAGAAAAAGCGTGGAGCAAGCAAGGGAGGCTAAACTACTTTTTGGGAGATGGAATCACATATACGTACACATATGTACGTCAATATATATATATATTTATATTTATATAGACGGGCGCGGCCGAAGGCAGCCACACGTGTGTAAGGATATATATAAAGGCCGCGTATAGGTATAAATATATATAGTGGATGGAGGGAGGGAGGCTGTATCGGTTCGAGGGAGAGGGGAAGACATGACGCTCGATGTGAAGAAAGGAGGGAAACAAAGAGAAGCGGGGCGAGCGCGGGCTAAAGAATTAGAGAAAGAAGAATCCAAGAAAAATGATTGTGCGTACAAGTTTGAAGATGCGGAGGGAGAAAAACGAGAGATCGTAGATGCGAATGAAATGGATAAAGTAGGCGGGGAGCAGAAGGGATGGTCCGAAACGTAATACGCACTCGAGTGCGTATTAAGCAAAAAACGAGGAGAAGGAGCATTAGGGCGGGGTAAGGAAGGAAGGAATGGGCGGGTGGATGGTGGGAGGGAGGGAGTTGTTGTCAGAAATGCTCGAGAAAACTAGCGCCTTCGACGTGTTGTACCTCATCGTAAATTGCATCTTCATTACAAACGTTATTAACTTTCTCTAATGCCAACACAATTGACTCCAGGTAAGCGCGCTCCACTCCCTCTACCCGCCCGCCGGCCCTCCTGCTTATGTCAATTAGATAGATTGTACGGAACGGGGCCCCACAATTGGACAATCCCTTGCCCGTATTACGCGAAACATTTTAATTGCCACGACACGTGGTTATTATAAAAGATGATGCGCCAATTTCGCGTATAGTATTCGTCTCCCCGGTCCCCCTCCTCCTCCTCCTCCTCCTCCTCCTCCCCCATCCAACCCTTCCAACCCGTCCCACCGTTACCATTTACAATGAAATTACAACGCATTGTCCTTTTTCCAAGGAGCTCCTCGGCATTAATTATGATTTCCCGGGCTTTGCGCGTCAGTAATTTAAAGTACCAGGGACGGGGAAACTTTTTTGCCTCACCTTGCTAGAAAATAATTTACATTCGCTCGTAAAGGATTCCCGAGTTTTATTACTTATTTAGCCTCCGAGGGTGGCCGTTAATTAATCCGATAATAACAATTTGGGACCCCGCCCCCTCGAACGAGGAATCCCGAAAACGTTATGCTAATGCGACTCGTCGCCCGAGATTTCTGCAGCTACTTTGCCAATGGGGTCGGACGGGACGGGGGAAAAGCGAGTCCGTGGGGGCGATCCGCCGAACGGGATGAATGGCTGGCGCCGGCTAAGAAATGGATGAGGACGGCCGATAAAAATCAGCGAGTCCGAGGAGAGTCAAGGCTTTCCGGGCCATCGCGTATTTATTTATTGGAGGCGGTCCCAGGGGTTTCGGGACCGAGAGGGAGCTCGGGCACATTTCCACACAAGGGCGCTATCGAGTCTTGGGTCTGGGGTGGGGTGGGGTGGGGTGGGGGGGTCTAAAGCGGGGCCGGGAGCGGGCTTATCCACGTGCGTCCGGATGGAAAATCGGGCTTCCCTGGTTAGCTCTGGGCGGTGATAAGCAGCGGCGGAAGTCGGCCGCCTCCCATCTCTCTCTCACGCTCTCTCTCTCTCTCTCTCTCTCTCTCTCTCTCTCTCTGTCTCTCCCTCCCTCTCTCGCTCCCTCTCTCGCTCTCTGGGTGCGCGCGGGCGCGTTCGAGTAGGAGCCCCTCCGCGTATCCCATTCGCACCCGTTTTCTGGGCCGCGACGCCCACGTGCGACCTTGGCTGGGATGTCGGGCGCGTCAATTCTCAGCCCCGACCGACGTCCGCTCGCTCCCCAACTTTTTTTTTTTTTTTCGCTCACTCGCGTGCGTCCGACTCTTTTTTCCCCATCTAGGCCTCCGACTACGAGCAGGGGCTGAGTGTAAGCCGCGCCCGCACGCCCACACCCGCACACCCGCACACCCGCACCCCAAGGCAGTATCGCCCTGCTTAACTCTCCTTGATCCCTCACCCGCCCCCGCTCCTACTCTTCCTCCTTTTTCTTTTCCTGTTGCGGCCCGCGTCCGTCGCGGCACGAAATTTCGGCAACGCGGTGGCTCGTGCGTCCCGGGGACTATTAATTAGTCATTGATATCTTCGTGCTACCCGGAATAACGGAGGCTATTCACGAGACCGAACTGAATTATTCGTCTACCGATTAAGGACACCCGGGGCTCCGGCTCCTCGGCCGACCCTCGGGGAGCCTTCATTTTTTTTTTTTTTTTTTTTTTTTTTTTTTTTATACGAATTACGGGGATTTCTCGGACCTCGCTAGCTTTCCTTTCATTTTTCTTCCTTCCTTCGCTCCGGACTACGTTTCTGCCCCCGTCTACGCAGCCCCTCGCTCGCACAATAGAGCCTTATCTCCTCTCAACACGACTTAGCCCTTTTTATTCTCGCTGACTGCGTATTATTAGGAACCGGGAGGAGGCCTCGTCCCCGCACACCCCGAACCGTCGCTCCTTTCCGGGAGACTCGATACATCATGGAAACATTGTTGGAAATTAGCGTGTAAACCGATGCCCTTGGCCATAAATTTTTCCCGGAGCGACAGACTCTGCCGCTCGTAAAATCCTCGGCCAATTATGTAAATCGCACGTTTAGTGGACTCGCAGCTTCCTGAAGGTAGGGGGGGGGAGGAGGAGGAGGAGTGACGAATGCCCGGCGCGAGATTCATCGGTGATCTCATTACCGCTGGAATCGATATTTCAACGGAAGGAAGGCTCACTCGCTCCGTCCGGGCAATTAATGTCGGCGGGCTTCCTCCCGTTCGGCAGCAGAGGCCGATCGTCGACGGGGCAATAAAGGAGATGCGGCGTCGCTTCGCCGCGATCGGTTAATGCCGCGGCCGCCTCAATAACGCATGCCGTTCACAAATCATTACTTTTATTGGGTGATAATGAGCGAGAGGAGCGTGCGGCCTCGAATCGATGAAATCGATGAGTATTTTCCGGGACGAAAGCCACTGGTGGAGGAGGAGGAGGAGGAGGAGGAGGAGGAGGAGGAGCGTAAAGGAAGGACGAGTTCGCGTGGCCGTCGACGGGGGAGAAAAAAGATGATTTACGAAGGGCCCGCCGAGTGCGCTGCGTACGCGGCAACAGAGAGAGAGAGAGAGAGAGAGAGAGAGAGAGAGAGAGAGAGACGATGGAATGAAAAATAAAGTGATGTGAAAAAGTTACGGCGGGAGTGGCTGAGAGCGACCGAGAACGACCGTGAGCGGGTGGGGCGGCTACTACGGGACGTCGGAGTCGGCGAGGGGTGGGGTAGGGCGGTAGGGCGGTGTAAGGGGGGAGGGGGGAGGCAAACGGTACGCAAGAGAAAGGCAGGAAGCTAAAGAAAGGAAGAGACGGAGTAAGATGCCGAGGGGGAAAAGCGAGCAGGGGAGGGGATAAAAGAAATGAGATAGTTTCTAGTATAGAGAGCATAATATAAGAGAGAAATTCGTTTGCCCTTCTTTTCTTTCTTTCGTATTCTACACTCCTTTTTTCTCTGCTGTGAGCGCACGTGCGAGCCCGACATTCCGAGCCTTCCCGTGCTATTATCTGGAGCAGGGATTTCTCCAACCCTCCCCGCTCCGTCACCCTCTTCTGCGTAAGGGAGGGAAAATTGCATTTACCCAATGCATTCGGGCGCCCTTTTTCTTTCTTACTTTTATGTTATTTCTTCTCCAAACTCCTGGTCCTTGTAGTAGAGTCGGGCCGGGACGGGCCGGGCCAGGGCTGGGGGAGAGGGGGGCGGGGGGTACCCCCGCCGAAACGTAAGAGCATTTACGACACGTCGCCGATAACGCCCGTTCTTAGATAATGCTTACCTTTAATATAAAGAAAGTCCTCTAGGGCCAAAAGCTCCCCGTTGCCCTCGGCTCAGCTCTACGCAAGTCGTCGCTCCCGTGGCCGTAATATCCAAAGTTCCATTCGGTATTATACGGAAAGAATGAAAGTAATTAGCGAGTAAGAAAGTATTCACGGAGATCGTGAATTACTATTTAAGGCCGATGAATGGTGGAAGTTTAAGTTATTCTAAGCAAGTGGCAACAACAGCGAGCAGAGATATGTAAAAGAGCCGCGATATATCGACCTGCAGTGTGCAGGGGTGGGGTGGGGTGGGGGTGAGGGACTTAAAAAGATTCGCGGTACGGATAATGGGCAGGTGGCGCAGATCCGCGAAAAGCGGTGAAAACGCGCGGGCCTTTCTCTCCTCCGGGCGCAGACGTGGAGAAAATGGGGTAGGAGGAGGAGGAGGAGGAGGAGGAGGAGGAGGAGGAAGAACGAAACGAACGCAACGGGTAGAAAGTCTTGTTGGCAGGCGGGCCAGCCAATGCGGAGCCGGGAAATGGCGAGCAGCAGCAGCAGCAGCAGCGGCAGCAGCGAGTCTCGGCCAACTCTTCGCGACTTTCCCGCGCGTCTTCCGCAGCGGCAAAAACTGTCGCGCGAAACGGAAAGTCGCGCACCCGACGGCGGAATATTCGCCTGAGAATAAAAGCGCCCGCGAGCGCGCTGCTCCATTCCGGCTTTAACAAAGCTCCCCGTATGCAGATGGCGCGTCGATAAGTTCACCAGCTAGTCACCAAATGCCGCCCGGAGATAAGGGAATGGGGTCGGTCGACAGGCCGTGTCCCCGCCGGGACCACGAGCCCGTCCCGTCCTCGTCCTCGTCCTCGTCCAGCGCCACCAGCAGGGTTATACAGTGCGAGTGATAAGGCAACCTCGGCGACAAAGAAATCCGCGAAAGCGAAAGCGCCGAGCCGTTGGGCGCCCGCGGTATTGTTACGGACCCCCCGCACGGGTCGTTACGGCCACTCTCGCTCTTCCTCCCCCACTCATTAATCAGGTGCGATCTACTAGTGAAAGAAAATTATCTTCCCCGCTGAAAAATGATACATGGCCCCACGTCCTCCGCACTCCACCATGTGGTATCGCTTACTTTTTACGGGCTGGGCAATATACTCGCTAGGGGAGCGGAGACGATTCGCTACATCCCCGCTACATCCCCGCTACATCCCCGCTACGTTCTCGGCTACGTTCTCGGCTGCGAAACCGATGCAGAACAATAATAACTCTCCCTCCCTCCCGCCGCACCGCCGCGAATACTTTAATAAACAGTGCTCGTAAATCAATTGTAAAGCTTTGCTTTCACCTAATTGTACCTCAAAAGCTATTAGCTTACGGTAATAATCGGGTCTTTTACGCATTAGACATAATGTTTCTCGAATCATGGGATTGACGGATCGTCGAATAGTTTTTATTAAAGCAAAATATCTTTATTTCCATGGTCGACGGATCTCTGCTTCGCATAACCGTTCCGTGTAACTCTACGAGCTGCTTTTTTTCTTTCTTCTCTCTCTCTCTCTCTCTCTCTCTCTCTCTCTCTCTCTCTCCCCATAGAAACAGACCCCATCCCTCCCCCCATGAGGACCCCTCTCTCAACCCTATGGCCGTGATCATCCTCTCGAGAGTAGGTGAGCGCGAGACCTCCGAGATCGCTATGCGAATTTTTCGGATGAATCAAACGGGATCGTTTCGGGAAGGGAAAGGACAATCGATCGAGCACGTAGTGACGTAGTTCATTGGAGGCGATCGCGACGCGAATAGTACAAAGAGAAGACGCGCGGGGTCTTCCCTATGCGGCGTCGGCTACGGCCGCGGCGTTGACGGGGAGGGGAAAGAAGAACGTCAAGAGACAAGAGAGCCATTGTGCGTAAAGTCTGTGTGTGTGCGCGCGCGTGGGTGTGTGCGCGCGATCGTGTTGGGTGCGTTGAGTGTGCAGCTGACAATGGAAAAGCAAGTAGAGTGTAAATAGCTGGTCTTTGTGTTGAGGCCGAGCTTTCGTTTGGAGGAGCGTGGCGGCGGCTGCGGCGGGCAGGAAGAGGAGGGTCGGGCGGGGGGAGAGAGAGAACATTAGAAAGACAGTCGCTCGTAGCTCGAGATAACGGGAAGCGGCTCGTTTAAAATTCGGCGCGCTCTAAAGGAAGCCAAAAAACGTAGATAGGCTCGACGGTTCTCACCTAGTGGGAGAGCGGCGGCTCGAGCCGTGGCGAAAGGGCGACGTCCGTCGTGAGCTCACTCGCGTGAAAATGGGAAAAACGTCTATCCTCCCGCGAATGTAGCACGAGAGAAATTGATAGTCGACTTGCATCTCTCTCTCTCTCTCTCTCTCTCTCTCTCTCTCTCTCTCTCTCTCTCTCTCTCTCTATCTATCTCTTTACCTCTTCGCCTTTCCTGCCGCTAGCGCTCCATCTAGCCATTCTCTGCTTGGGACCCCCCCCCCCACCACCTCACTGCACCACGACAACGTGCGCGGGAGCTCGCGTTCCTTTCTCCGAGAAGGGGCGGAGGAGTGAACGAGGAGGAGGAGGTGGCGGAGGAGGAGGAGGAGGAGGGGGGGGGAGAACATGGTGGGCGGAAACTAGTGCTCGTAGAGTAAAAAGAAAGCGAGGATGAAGTGGCGTAGGGAGGGAGGGGGCGATGGTCAGACGAGCTTCCTGCATTTTCTCACTATCTTTTGGACACTCTTATCGCTAATCTCCGGGCCTCGAATGGAAATTCGGCTAATTTCAAGGGGACTCGAGGCGTCCGTAAGAAGAAGAGCTTAAACAAGCCGACCCCGGGCACATTTCCGCCACAGGAGAATCACAAGATTTACATTTATTCATTACGGGGGAGTCGTGGGACTGACTGCGCTCGATGCCTCTCGAGTGCTCTCACGGATCCGATGTTGGGAACGCTGAAAGGAGCGCGGCTCTTTGCTAGCCCCCCCCCTCTCTCTCTCTAGCTCGTCTATTCATGAAAAATTGTTTCTTTCCTCCTTCACGACTACGCGGACACCACTCCCCCTCTCCTGTAAGCCCCCTCACCCTTTAGCCCTTTCATATTATTTTTGACGTTGATTCGATGTTGCTTGAATTTTAATTGTGGCTCTGCCCATCCCCCAAATCGCTACCCCGGACCGCTACCCCCCATCGTTACCACCCCCCCCTCCCAATCACTGCACCAATCATAGCCCCAATCGGCGTCCCCATGGCGTAATCCTCCTAATGTTATTGTCATTTGTTTCTGATCGACTAACGTCCGTATCCCCTTTATGTTGCAGGTGAGTTTGAGAGCAACAACTCATTTATTCAGCAGACCCTTCTTCCAGCCTCACGTAAGTTGCTTTTTTTTTTTTGCCGAACCGAGCCAAGAACGACGTAAGGATCAAGAGGGGGGAGAGGGAACAATATGACTAGCACTAGTAGTAGTAGTAGTAGTAGTAGTAGTAGTAGTAGTAGTAGGTAGTAGTAACAGGGGCATTTGAATAGCTGTGGATAGGTCCTTTCGGAGGATAAGAAATAATGTTCCCATTAGAAATTAGTCAAGTCGCTCGATTAATCGGTCGGTCCACTTGACCGTAACCTTTTTTCTCTGCCCCCCCCCCGGAGCCTTTTTGTTCGCTCTCGTGAAAAAAGTCTCGACGAGTAGCGCTGAGAAGTTTACGTGCACTTACCGAAGCAGGAGCGATGCCAGACTAGGCACGCGTCTACCCGTTTCCGATCTTCTCTCGCTAAGCCTCTCTCTCTCTCTCTCTCTCTCTCTCTCTCTCTAGCCCTCTGTCCTAAATGAGGGAGAGAGGAAGAGAAAGAGGTCCATGCGTACTGAGATAATTGTATACAGTAGGGCAAAGGAGAATGGTCGGAGCGCGGTGCAAGATTCAGAGAGAGAGAGAGAGAGAGAGAGAGAGAGAAACGAGGGATAGAAGCGCAAGAGGAAAACGAAGGGCATTCGGAATGCAATGTACTGTTATGTCTTACGGTACAGACGCGACAGAAATTAGGACTACTTTACCACGATTTATCTCTCCGTCTCTCTTCAATATCCTCTACCCTCTTCTCCTCCTCCTCCCGTCACCACAATGTTCAACCTTTCGCCTTTTCCTCGTTTTTATACTCTCCGCTCTTCCCTTCCATTCTTCCACATTCATTCCGGGTGCTGACTTTCTCTCCATTCAATTTTTTCCTTGGCTTTGTACCACGTATAATTATCTCTCTTCCTCTCTCTCTCTCTCTCTCTCTCTCTGTGTTCCTCCTCCTCCTCCTCCTCCTCCTCCTCCTCCATCTATCGCTATTTGTCTATCTCCATCTCGCGAGCGGAATAGTTTTTACGCTGCCCTCTTAATCTTCGTTGTTACCCCTTTTCTCCTATAAAAAAAAAAAAAAAAAAAATGCGCGTCTCCTTCTGTTTATATTTTCGTTTTGTTTTGTTTCTTGACGCTTCCTTAAAGTAAAGGTCAAGAAGAAGAAAAAATCTACTCCCCCGCCCCGCCCCCCTTCGTTGCAAATACATTGTAATATTTGAGATTGCGGTTCGAGAAAAAGAAAAACTCTTCTTTTCTTATTAGTCATTATTCGTCGAGAGAAAAAAATTGGGCGGAGGAGTAAAAAAAACTCGGTATATTTATTGTAAAAGGTGGCGGATGGAGGCGAGACTTTCGTGCAACGAGTTTATTTAACATCTGTAATGAAGAATGAAGGGCAGTGCAATGATTTCGGGCTACGGCTATCGGCTGAACGAGGGCCATTCTTATTCAAATGAACGTGGAAGTAGAAGTGAGTTTTCGAGTGATGATAATCCATCGTGAGCAATAAGTTCAAATAGAGCTTCAAATGGAGCGGCAGACGAGGCCATATGTAAAAATAAGGAAGGAACGGGCATTATCTTTATTATTATTATTATTATTATTATTATAAGTGCAATTTGAGGAGATATGTTGCGGGAGAGATTAAATGGAATGAAAAATACTTGCAGCCGGATAGCCGGAACGGAGGCCTTTCATATAAACAAAAAATTTACATGCAGAACGGGGTAGTAGCAACCCCAATAACCCCAATAACCCCAATTTTATTTTATTTTCTTTTCTTTTCTATTTTTTTTTTTTATAAATGTATTACCCCTTCCTAGTTGCTTAGAAATTCAATGGACGGTCCCGAAGATAATAAGCCGATTTGTTAGTAAAAATGTGAAATGCGAGGGCATCGTTAGCGGACTGGAAGAATTTCCCTCCCTTGAGGGACTCGAAATCTCTCTTTCTTTCCGTGCCGCGCGACCGGCCGAGAACGTTCGACCGACCGATACGAACCTGTACATCCGGAGGATAAATAAATAATTAAAGGGCATGAATACTTGAGGTGTCGGTTGCGGAAAATTCTCGGCTCTCGATGAAGAGGAGCGACAGTCGGTGGATAAAGGTGGATAAGCTTCCCTCCGAGGCTCCGGAACATCGTTAATTGATAAATTTGTAGGCGTGTTTTGATTCGGCCTCCTCGCCTCACCTCGCCCCACCCCAACCCAACCCACCCATTCACCCCCTGCTCCAGCTCCGTTCAATAAAATATTCAAAGCCCTTGCCGTCGTGATGTATAAGATTAGACACGGAGCCCCGGCAACATGTTGTTCCATAAAGCTTCATTACATGCTTCGATTCCTCGTAGGGGACATTCTAGTTTTCGCTTTTCAATTCTTCATTTCCCGCCCGGCCCCCCCTCACCCTCACCCTCACCCTCACCCCCTCACCCACCTTTTCGCCCCGCCACGTTTTTTCTCGCCCGCTCCTATGCGGACTTTGTTCGTAAGCGCGCCGTCTGTCCCCAGCGACTCGACAAGTGGCGAAAATTTTTTTTCTTCTTCTTTTTTTTTTTTTTTCCTCCACCAACTACGACTCCCTTGTTCTGCCCCCTCCCCCGCCCGTCTCCCAACTACGATGAACTAGGCTAGGCTAGTTGGGCTCCACCGATGCTTTTCAATAGAATAAACAACGATCCAATTAATAATGTCCCGGCTAAAATCGTTGCTCGCCCTCTCGTTCTTCACCCCTCCCTCCCTCCCTCCCTCCCTCCCACTCGCCCACCTCCTCTATATTTTAATTGAAAGAAGTTTCTCATTTCTTTTTGCCCGCCTTTCTCTCTTACGTCTCCTTTCTCCCTTCTTTCTCATTCTCCCAATATATACGTATATATATATATATATATATACGTATATCTTCTATCCTTGTCTCATCCTTCTTCTCTCCCAATTCTGTGTCCCTTTTCTGTCTCCCTCACCTCCTTCTTCTCACGGATAAATTAATGTGTTTCTGCATGTATCACTCTTCCTTTCCCCGTACACGGACCCACGTCCAACCGTATTTCTCTTTCTCTCCCTCTCTCCCTCTCTGTCTCCTCTTCACCTCATTCGTTCTTCTTAGCTCCCACCCACCGGTTGTCTTCCTCTCCTTCACCTTCGTTCTCCTTCTTCTCTTTGCTCTATTCCAATTTATCCTGCTGATTATTTATTTGTCTTTCTCTTACTTTACTTCCCCCCTCCCTCCCTCCCGCCCCGTCCACCCACCCGATCCGCCGCCATCACGCCCCGCTGCCACTCTCTTGCCCCTCCCCCACGACGAGCCGTTTCCTCCACGGTATTTTTCCCTCTCTCTCTCTCTCTCTCTCTCTCTCTCTCGCTCCCTCCCACCCTCCTCTTTGCCCCACCGTCTACAACGAGTCCAAGTCGCTTTCTTTCTCGTCCTCCTTTCTTCATTTCCTTCGATAGGAGCGTTCGCCGAGTAAAAAAATATATACCCACTATCCATCTAAATGCTTTTCGCCATAATGAAAATACTTTCCTTTTACGCTTAAGATGCATAAGAAAAGCAAGATTTTCCAGGCATTGTTAATCACTCGTTCCTTAAGCTGTAGTTTATACAGCAGTATATTATAACCAAGTACGCAGTCCGAGCCTTTTTTTCTTATTATTTCAAACACTTTTGATCTGAAAGTAACGCGGTGGCAGAAACATAAGTTTCATTGTAGAGATACAGAGAGTGTTTGTCTGTATTGAATTATAACTGAAAACTTGGCATTACGAGTAGAATATTATTTATTCGACCAGAGTATCAAAACGCGTGGATTATTCGCGTGCATTATGTATTAATTAAAAGTTAAAAATATTAAAAGTACCGTGCAGTTTGCATAGGTAATTAAAACTATGGATTATTTATAGAGATCGCGGTGTTTGTGTGTAGCCGAGTCGAAAGGCAATAAATTATTGGTCAATTTCCAAAGCCTTAGAGTATCATATTTTCGAATAAGAATGAAATTTCATAATTAGAAGGATAGATGCACTCGAGCATAGGCACTCTCGAACGTATCTTGCGAGTGAAATGCTTATTTTAAATCGTCGAGGGAGTTTCTGCTCCGTCGTAATTAGAGGTAATATTTAAAAAATCCTTTTAATTAATGAGCGTATTCAATATTTGTAAATAAAATTGCTACTGTTTTATAAACAATAGAGCAGGTATTGAAGTCGTCTCGGTTTTAGAGACTCGTGTTAAATAAAGTACTCCTTTTTATCAGTACCCCCGCCCCTCCCTCTCTCGCTCGCTCGCTCGCTCGCTCGCTATTTGTACGTTTCTGTGCGAGCGCAAGCGCGCGCGCGCGCGTATACGTATAGATCTCACTTTTAACGGGCGGCTGCAATCATCTTTCTTTTTCCCTTCACTATGTCGGACTAGTTGTCCTCGTTTCGCTTGAGAAATAGGCGACGAGAAGGAACGAGCCTTCCATTCATTAAAAAAGAAAAAGGGCTGTTTTTACCAGAGTCCTTTTTCCTGGCCTCAATGACGCTCGGATACTTTATATACTCTGGCTTTTTACCCTGATATTCTTACAACTTTTGCGTATCATCGGAAAATCATAGGCGCCCGGGATCTCGGGATCAACTCTTCCTTTCTCATTATGCCCTTCCCTTCCATATCTTTTAGCGGCTGCACTTTTCTCCCTTTGTCTCTATATCCCTATTGCCCCACCCCCCCAGCTCCCTATCCTACGACGTTAATGCGTTGACTTGGAATGACCTTTCTCTACGTCGGTATTTAATGCAATGGTAGGGAAAGCCGTAATTAAGAAAGACCGAAGTAGCGAAGTAGCCGAGGAGAGCGTACGCGCGGAATTTATTAATAATAGACCATCGATTTAGCAACCTCGAACCTCGAATAGTAATTGGAACGGGGCGGACAGATGATATTCCGTAAAAAAAGGCTTAACTACTTACTTAAGGTGCCCCCCCTCGCACCCCACCCCCACCCCCAGCCCGATCCAAAGGCCAAATCAAACATTAGGCGCGAAGTTTGAGGAATCCGAGAGCCTAGTCGTGCCGCTCGGCTTGACCTATTGCTTTAAGCAATTTTCAACTCCAGCGAAACTTTCCCCGCGTAAATAACAACAATTTTTCTTTTAACATTAATTGCGCAGAAGCGAGGAAAACTGCATCTCCACGCGGCCCGCGTACACAACTACGAAATGCGAATACACATCCCGTGTAATACCATACATCGCAGGAATATTATTTTCCGCGGATGACGCAACTCCGTTGTTGGCTCGCTCGTAACTTAATATTCTAAACAACGGGAATGCCGTACTGTTGATAAGGAAAAAGTTAATCCCGCTTTTGGCATTCATCAAATGATAATAACATTTTTCAATGAAAGATATTGCGAAAAAGGATACTTCTCCTCCCGTCCTCCCGCATTGCCTTGAAACTAAGAAGCACGCACGCACACTCGCACGCACACACTGCACGAAATTCTTCTATTTGATAATATCGGCAATCGGTCGATTATTAATTGCCCTTGCGATCGAATCGCGGACACCGAAACCTGTACTCCTTAGCGATATAAAAGCCCTTTCGACTGCAGTCCTCGTAAGCTGTGTCAGCTAGTGCATATCGTAATTGCGTTAATATTCCAGACTAGCCGATAGCGGTTGCAAACGTTATTAACGCACGCACAGAGAGAGAGAGAGAGAGAGAGAGAGAGAGAGAGAGAGCCACGTCGTAAGCTCGCTTATCTTAAGCACGAGGTTTCGAGAGATTCATCGGGAGTTTTATCCCCGGGAGGCGTGGGCGGACCGTTGCGATATAGCGAAACGCGTGTCGACTGATTTTGGGCCCGCGGTCATCGCTTGGGACGATGAGAGGACGAGTCGCAGGCTCCGGATTCTATGGGGGTCAGCCTCCGAGACGGAGACGGTCTTTGACGGAGAAAAAGGGGGGGGGCAATTCGGGAACTGTCGAACAGCTCTGCGCCCTTACCAATTTGAATAACAAGTACTTTGAATAACGTTTAACTTTGCCGATCCGAGATCCGGAGCTCGTGCTCCTTTTAAGGCCGATTATTTTCATAATTAAGCAGGCTCGTAAATATCCCTCCTTTACCTGGCGAAACGGCCTTTTACGAGATGTGCCAAAGTTCAATGCACCGAAAAGCAAGAGAAGTAGAGGCGACAGTAGCAGCGACAGCCGCAGCCGTAGCAACAACAGCAGCAACAACAAGGACAGCGACGAGCAACCACCGAATCGAGGTTGTTTTCGATTAAATACAATTGCCATCTGGTGGAAAAGGGATGGGTGAGGGAGGGGAGGGGAGGGGGTTTAGAGAAAGGAAGTAAAAAGGGGCCTTTGCCATTCATAGTCTATTGGTCGTCAGTTGTCGGTCTCAAAGGAAACGGGGGGGGGGGGCTCACCTGTCCGTTGTCTACCTCCTCCCTCTTCATCCTCTTCCTTTCTTTTATTCGGAAAATAAGCGAAGATCTCCGGGAAGGTTTAAGAGCGGGCATCGATAGGTGAAAAGATAATCCATCCTCTACGTCCGTATTCCGTCCTGGGTCTTAACCTCTACGCGGAATCACCATCGAAGGTCGTTGTGGTGCGCGAAGATTGGGCGGAAGTGGGGGGGGGTGTATACATGACAGATAGCGGATTTTGGTAAAGGGCCGGTGACCTCGACCCTCGGGCCCATTGAAAAGCTCGACCGAGCACCGGCGAGTCCTCCTCCCGTCCCTACGACCTTGCGCCCGCGGCCTCTCGATACCGTTATACCCGGCACCGTAGCCGATCACCGGCCTCTTTGGGTCACTCGCCGAGTTGCGGGTCCCTGCCTTGCCGGCCTCCAACAACCAGCAGCCGTACTTTCTCTCCTCGGCAGGTGGCCGCAAAGCACCACCGCCCGAGACCGGCTTCGACTCCTGGCTTCGCGCTCGCTCTCCTCGTCATCCTCGTCCTCCTCCTCTTCCTCTTCCTCTTCCTCTTCCTCTATCTTCTGCCACCATCTCGCCACCATCCCGCCACCTCGCCGAGCGCACTTTGCGGTCGACCGGAAGGGCAGACCCCACGACCGCAGACGCCTCCTCCGGTTTCTCCCCAGTGAGCGAGGAGAGAGCTGATGCTGCTGTTGCTGCTGATGCTGCTGCTACTACCACTGGTACTGTGCGACGTGTTCGACGAAAATTCGTGCGAAATCGGGACTGGCTCGATCAGCGCTCTGGTACTCCTCGGCAGTATTAGTGAGTACGAGTACCCGTCGAGCCAGTCCCCCGATGAGACGAATGCAGCCTCGAGTCGACCGATAAGCGCAATTAAGTCACTCGGGTCACAGGACGAGCATTCTGGTGCTACGTGACCTTGCCGCACATGCACTCGCTCGCCCCTCAATTGAGACTTTTATCGGCGACCTCGGCCTCGGACTCGAGATATTTACGATTCTCGGATTTAATAGTGACAACAATACCTTCGTGAAACGGTCGACGAGCCCTCGGCTCTTGAACCGCGGACCGAGAGAGAGAGAGAGAGAGAGAGAGAGAGAGAGAGAGAGAGAGAGAGGAGGGAGGGAGCAACGAGCACCGTGTTGTGGCTTTTTATGGGTTTTTTCGCTGCCTCCCGGGTATCGGAGGTATCGCACCAGCACCGGCTCTTCGCCGGATAATTAAAGGGCGGCGGAGTGCGTGTGCGGGAGCAGCCGCTCTCGCTCTCGTCATAACGGATCGTTTAGCGCAGCTCACCGAGGAGCGAGGATTTCAGAGCTAGTCTTCGATTACCATAAATCAAAGGAGGACGGGACGCTGCGGGACGATTCGATTTAAAAGTTAAACGGACTCGCGCGTATTCAAACGACCCCTTCCCCCTAGCTCGATGTAACCAATACTATCCCCACCTACCCGTACCTACCCCCGCGTAACAAAGGCCTTCCGACCGCATGACCTGCCGCGTGTTCGGTACACAACACTTTGCTACGATACGGATACGCTCGCTCCCCGACCTCGTCTTTGCCACTCGATGACCACACTCCTCCACGTCTTGCCTTATTCTTATTGTCGTCGCTGCACGAAATCGATGGAAGGGGGGAATGCCGGTGCTCCGCAGCCTCGTTATCCTCACGGCCTATGCAGACCTATGCAGATTTAAAGGCCGAAGGGCTCGGAAAAAACTGGCAGCGGCTCCTCGGTCCGCTCCCGTAGCTTAGCTCGATCGAAAAAATTATTAACTCGTTCTCAATGGCTACTCGTGACTGTCGAGGGAGGCGGGACGGCGGACACCGCTCGAACAAGGGCCTTCGCGTCTTCCCGTGAATGAAAACATCACGAAATAGAGACAGACAGACAGACAGACAGACACACAGAGAGAGACAGAGACAGAGAGAGAGAGAGAGAATAGTCCGAGAATAAAGGGACACGGAGATAAAAGCTTATGGAACCCTTCCGAATCGAGCTCTTGATCCCTCCCTCCGTACCTCCTGACTTCCTTCTCTTCACCCCCCCCTTCCGCCATCCGCCACCCCCGACCCACCGGTCCACGCCAAAGGTAACGCCTCGCTACATTTTATTTAATGTGACTGCGCCTCGAAAAACATCCCCAAAGGCTCGAGGCTGCGAGCTTCTTTGTGTCGACATTGATCGCGTGTGTCTCCCTCTCCGTCCCCCCTCCCCCTCTCGACCCTTCTCTTATTCGGCTTTCCTTGTTTTCTTTATTCTCTCGGATACTCGACGCCTTCGGTTCATTTGAGTGGCAATCGCTATCGAGAAATCGTCTCGGAAAGAATTCCCTCCACCGCCCAACCCCGTCCCGACCACCTCTCGCACTTTACTCTCATTATCTCGACTATATCGTCCCTTCCTCCTCCTCCTCCTCCCCCCCCCGTCCCACCGCAAATCTTGGCACACTTTATTTTACTGGTCCACTGGAGCCTTGCCTCGTCCACACATCTCGGCCATATCGATGTTAATAATACATGGATTTTCTCATAAAGGAACGCGTTTGCGCGCAGGATACACTCGCCGATGGAATTTCGAACGTAGAATTCCCCTCCTCTGCAAATCTTCTTTTCCGAAAATAATCGTCCATCGTCCGACGGCCGTGACAAATAAGCCTCGGGGCCCTAATGCCCATTTGCCCCCGCACTCGGCTAGCATAAGAGAACGTGTTCGGTCGGACGTTGTCGCTCGACTCTCTACTCGGCATTTGTGCGCGCGGTCATTATTAATTCATAAGCAGGTCTCACTCCTCCGTCATCGTTTGCACAGAGCTTAATAAGCTCATGCGCAGAAGCGAATTATAAAATACGATCAAATCGCGGCATTACCTGCCGACCTTCCTGCCCGAACTCTCATTAACTCTCATTGCTGTTCTTGTTGCTGTTGCTGTTGTTGCTGTTGCTGTTGTTTCTGCTGTCGTTGCTGCTGTCGTTGCTGCTGTCGTTGCTGCTGTCGTTGCTGCTGTAGTTCTTATTAATATATGATATGTAATATCGAACGAGTAGTTCATCACCCTGTTCCTCTATTTATCAGGGTGTCACTTACCCTCTATCATCCCTCGGCCCCACCGGGTCCCATCCCGTCACGAGCCACCGCTCTTTCTTTACGTTACTTCATACTTGGCTCTCTGCGCGTCAAACTCACTATCCTTCTTACTTACTCGCTTTTTCCTTATTATTTATCCGAGAGCTCCGACCCTCTCTCGTTCCGCTTCTTTCCATTTGATCTCCGACTTGTCTCTTGTTTCTTGCATCGCTCAGTGAAAAGAAAAGTGCTCGCGAAAGACATCTTAAATTTATGAAGAAAATTCCTCTCCCCCTCCCCCTCCCCCAGCTTCACCCAGTAAATCACCCATCGCGATTCCCATCGCCGAGGTTCCGACGGAGCGGAGGAGGGAGGATTGGATTATAGAGGACGCGGATTTCCTGTTCTAATTTCGATTTGAGGGGGGGGGGCGTTATCGGTCCGGCTCGAAGCACCTGAAATAATCTGAAATAATAATAAATGAAAAAAGCACCTGAAATCGAAACCTCCGCGACCTCGTGCTCCATGTTAACCGAGTCATCTCGTTCTCGCAGTTTCCTTGAGGACTCTCGGACCAATGGACCTGTTGCCGGACCTAGATTTCCAAAGCCAGACATCGTCCCTGGCCCCGCCTCCTTTTTCATTCTTAACTTCGCCTCAGCTATTACGCATTTGTCGCTGGATTAGAAAATCATAGGGTAGGCTCGAGGGCCGGATTCATCTCCCCGTCACGTATCGGCAATACCGTACAATACCGTAATCAATCAACACGCGCGCGCACACCGCCACTTTGCCTCTTCGCCTCTTTGTGTCTTCGCCTACTAGCCGTAATTGATCCTTCCGGTTTACGTAACGTTGCCGGTAGCTGGAACCGGTAGCGCCGGCCGCCTTGCGAGCAGTGACAATAATACCCAAACGTTTAATATTCTGAAAAGAGAAAAAAAAGGCTATTATTAGTAAGCCCCGCACTCATAAGTACAATGGAGGTTAAAAATATTTGCCCTCCGCTTCTACTACTGGTAAGTCTACTTCCAGTCAGGCACAAAGGACTATCGCTCCAACTTCTGATAACCTAGGAAACGTAAAAAGGAGGGAAAGAAGCGCCCGAGATATATCTTCTTCATTTTCAACATTGATAGAAGAAAGTTTGCCCAATGCATACTTTTCGCGTTTTATACTTACTACTACTACTACTACTACTGCTGCTACTAATACTACTGCTACTGCTGCTACTGATGCTACTAATGCTACTACTACAAAATCGAGCGAGACGGTGCCGCGCCATTTCGTTTCCATCTATACGCGCCTGTCCGTTCCTTTTTCTCATTCGTTTCCCTCTCCGAGTTCCTCTTTTTCTCGCGCGGCAAGGAAAAATGGTTGAAGTTGCAGTTTCCACGGCGACCCTCGACTATAGAGGGGGAGGGAGGAGGGGGAAGCAGTGGAAGAAAGAAAAAGTACCGCGGCAATGTGAAATAAAAAGCTAAAGATAAAGAAGGAATGAACGAAAAAGCCAGATAGAAATGAAGAGAGAGAGAGAGAGAGAGGTGGGCGATGGGCGGGGGGGGGGGAGAGAAAAGCCCAAGGGTTCCCGTTCGTTGTGGAACGATCTTTGAAAAGAAATATCCGAGAGAGGCAAAGGCGGTGCGAGTAATGTCGATATAATGTTGGGGAAAAACGTAAAGAGCCAGCAGCTTCGTCCGCACCAGTGTACAAGATTGCAAAGGATGTGCATGCGAGAGCTGAGAGAGAATAGGGTAGCAGCAATAGTCAAAGGGAGTTAGATAGACAGGCCGAGCGATAAGACGCATATAGCTAGATTGGCATGTAGGTAGATGGATGAATAGATAGATAAATCGATTGATAAAGTGGGGGAGGTGAATGGCAGCGGGACAGATAGGCCGTGAAGAAGCCCAGAGAAAAGGAAGAGCGACAGATAATAATAATAATAATAATTATTATTATTATTATTATTATTATTATCATTATCATTATCATTATCATCTACATCATCATCATCATCACGATAGTCATAATAATAAAAAGAAAAGAAAAAAGAATGGTAAAGATGAGATAAGGAAGTTGTAGAAAGGGGGAGAGAGATGTAAATAAAAAAAGAAAGAGTAAGATAATGAAGTCGAAAGGGGAGAATCGGAAAATGAGGAGTGTTTAGGCATATGTATGAAAGCGCGAGCACGCTGGAGCACACACACACGCTCTCTCTCTCTCTCTCTCTCTCTCTGTCTAACTCGCTCTACCTATTACGTACACGTACAGGCGCGCACACAAAGCGACTATAGATCAGAGTAGGACAAAGAAGCCGTTGTATCTCTGCCGCGCGTTCTCTCCCCTCGCCCTTCACACACTCGTTTTCCCTCCCTCGCTCTTTCTCGCCCCTGCTACAAGAGAAAATAGCATCTTTGCACACCCTATCTACAACTATTGCCAGTAGACTACGCGGCAATAGGAACAGCAGCCAAGTGTGTACATAAGAATACGAGGAGAAAGAAATGAAGAGTCAGTCCATCAGTGGGGGGAGTGGAAATGAAAGTGCTGGAAAAGAAAATAGGAAAGGCATGGCCGGGGGAGTGTTGGGTTCGGCGAGGGGGACGGCGAGGGGAGGGTGCGGAGAGAAAGCGTGTTTTATTTGATACTGCTGAAAGAGAAGGAGAGCGACGGGACGACGGGTGCGCAGAACGGGGGAATTGAAAAAATTTAAAGAAAAATTGAGATGAATCGTACGGAAGAGGGACGGAGGCGAGCACGGGGCTCTTTCTCTTTATCTCTTATCCTACTTCTCTTGGAAAGGGGAGAGAGAGAAAAAAAAATTCAAGAGGAGTGTATAATTTTTGCACTCGGTCCCGTGTGGCTGTTTGCGCGGCCGGACGCGCCCGCGCGCGTTCGTGCGTCAGTGCGTGCATTTAGAGCGGCTGGTGGGCCGTGAGCGAGGGTGCGTGCGAGTGGGTCGGTGGGTCTGGAAGGAAAGCGCATGGAGAAAATGCGTGTAGAAGAAGATAATGGTAGAAAGCTTACAACACAGGGTCGAAGCTTGAGAAATGAACGAAGGAGGAGCTCGCGTGTGGTTGTATAGGAAAAATAAGGAGCCGTGCGGGAAGAAGAAGTATAAGAAACCTTTTACGCGAGCTCTCATCCCCCCCCCCTCATTCCCTACCTCCCTCCCTCCCGCCCTCCTACCCGTACCGCTCTCACGCGCTCTCCGCCTCCTGTGTGCGAGCGCGTGTCCGCAACTGGACTGCGCGCTCCGCGTCCGTCCGTGCGTGAGTCGTGTGCGCCTCTGTGTGCTCCACGTACGTCATCTTCTGCGTCGGCCACACGCTCGGGCTACGTCCTCGGTCGGACTCTGTTTTCATTGTGTCGATCGATACCCACTGTACTCTCTGCACACGTACACCCAACCAAGCAGAAGGGACAGCGTACGGGCAGCTTCGTGTGGATGGTAGTGGGCCGAGAGGGGCGAATAGGGTGAGAGGGATGGAGCGGCGGCCGGGGGTGGGGGGGACGAGCTTCTTCCCGCGAGGACATTCTTAATATTGTCTCGATATATTACAGAAGAGATTTAATCTCTCGGGTAATGGCGATCTTTGAGCAAACGTTTCCCGATAACATCTCACTCGCTCGATATGTATAATACGCTTTAAATTATCATTGCTCGAGAGCTCCCAATGAAATCAACGAGCTGTTTGATTAATGAAATTTCACCCGCATGACTTGTTTATCGATAGCCTACATGGATTTAATTGTATTTGGATAATAAATTTAATAAATAAGGGGCCGATAATTGATATCGACTCGCTAAATGCCGTCTCTTCTCTCTCTCTCTCTCTCTCTCTCTCTCTCTCTCTCTCTCTCTCTTTCACTCACTCACTCACCCTCTATACCGGTAATCCGAGATCTCGGTTACCCTGTGGATCGTCGTTCGTATTATGGTCAATCGGTCACTTGTCCCGATTCCTTCGATGCGCCATTCGACAAAAAACGATCACAAAACGGTATACTATTGCATTTCACATCCTTATCCGTTAAAGATATATATATATATATATTTTTTTTACCTCTCAATTATTATCAGTTATTATTGCTTATTATTTGTAGGTCGATCTATCATTTTAATCCGCAATGAAATACAGAAGCGTAAACGCTCAATGTTAATTAATATTAATTCGTCAAAAGAAAGCAAATATTTTGTTTCGTTCTCGAATCGCATTTCGTTACTCTTTTTCCTTTTCCTCAATACGCCATTTTCTGTCCTTGTTTTTTTTCCTTCTTTTTTTTCTTTTGAACTTTAATAGGAAATAACGTTAAACTTTTGAAAACCGCTTGCATTCAATGCATGGCTATTATAGCTTACATGATTCCAGGGACAATGAGCTTATTGTAGTAATTACTTGTTTAATAAGCCACGAAGGAAAGTAAAACAAGCCGATATTTTACAGTTTTTCAACTGCGACCGTTGACAAACTTTGACGTCTACTTGAATCTCTAATTAATTACAATTATACAGACAGTCCTACTTTTATGATTTATCAATATAGAAATTGCTTCCTTTTCTCTCTGTATTTTAAAACGGATCACAAAATTCTACTCGGCAACGCTTCACCCTCGCTCTCTCTCTCTCTCTCTCTCTCTCTCTCTCTCTCTCTCGCGCCATTTGTTTGTACAAAAGTGAAGGGCAATTTCAGCAGAAAGAGGAGGAAACAAAAATACGGACGCCGATAGCGCTCGTAAGAAAGGAACGAGAATTATGAAGTGACAAAGGAAAGTTGGGGCAGAGGTGGGGCGGCGGGGGGGGACAAATCCGAAAGATTTGATAGGATGAAAAGAGAAACGTAGAGATGGAAAAGTTAAGGAGTCGTTAGAACGAATGTGATGAAACTGAGCCTCGTATCTTTATTACGGCGAGGAAAAAATGACGATGGAACAACTGCGGATATGTGATAAATGATAACGAGGTAATTAAACTGGAAGTCTGGAGTGAAAAAATGTTCCCGTATAAAAATATTAATACCAGATCTATTTACGTTGCGTAATGGCTGTATGTATTGTACGTTTTATGGAGGCTTTTTAAACATCAATATAGAATTTCGCAACAGTCATTGTTTAGGGCCGCGATAAAGTATTTCAAGCTCCTCGAGAACCAGACTAAGTGGTGTATTAGTGTAAAGAGAAACTTTATATATATATAAGAGAGCGATGTGGCGAGAGGGGGGAGGGGAGCGAGATAGAGAGAGAGAGCGAGAGCGAGAGAGTGTGTGTTTGTGTGAGTGTGTTGTTTATTTATAGAAACCATTAAAACTGAAACGATAAAGGTGTGTGAGGAGAGGAGAGCAGACGAGCAAATGAAAGTAGAGAATTTAGAAGAAGTAGGAGAGTCAATGAGAGCGAAGGAGGAATGGGAGAAGAGATAAAAATCTGTCGGTAGATAATAATCGAGTTAATAAGTGCTTTCAGACAAAATAAACACGAAACGAGAGGGACATATTGGGCGGGATGGGGGGGGGATGGGGCGAACGAGGGACTTTGAGGAGGAGAAGGAGGAGGTGAAGGAGGAGGAGGAGAAGGTAAGGTAAAGATATATAATTAAACAGCGTAGGAAAAAGCGTGCATTCGATGTGATAAGGAAACAAAGTATAATGAGTCCGATAAGAAGCCACGTAAAAAGGAGAAGCCGATAAAGAAGCGAGTGGCGTTACAAAAGCGAGTAGTAGCGCGCGCGCGTCAACGAAAAAAGGCGAAAATTTATATCAGCAGGAGGCGAAGGCGAACAAAGATGAGGCAGCGTATAATATCAGGGATCGAGCGATAACGAGGCGTATCGAAGGAGAAAGAAAAGATCGGTACACGAAAACGCCGGCATGCATGCATTGGTAGATAAGGCTTAGGCGAAAGCGCACACGTCCTCGTCGTCCTAGTCGTCGTCCTCGTCGTCGTTCTCGTCGTCCTCGTCCTGGTCCTCGTCGTCCTCGTCCTGGTCCTCGTCATCTTCAGCCTCGGCGTCGGGGATGCGCCCGAGGAAGTGAGGAATCGTGACCGAAAGACTGACAGCGCGACTGACTCGAGGTTTGTTGACACTTCTCGTGCCCCGCGAGTACGCCTAGGCGCCCCCCCCCCGCCCATCCCACCCCCGCTACGCCGAGCAGACAGCCCCTCCTAACGGAAGAGCCGCGCACGTGAAAACCGCGTTGTTAAAGAGCGACGTTAAAGGCCGGCTCTTAATAAAAATCCTCCGAGCGTCGCTATCAATTTGCTTCTGCCTCTACGGGGACGAGGTATTGCCCTTTCGTTAGCCGCTCCCTACCAACTCGTCCAATTAATCCTCGCTTTATTCGGCTCTGCGTTTTCCACGCTCCCGACACGATCCCGGGATATACATAATCCGGCCAATCGACGAGCTTACCCCCCCCCTTCCATACCCCTCCATACCCATCCCCCCACATGGTCACGTCCCCTTGCGTACGTGCGTCGAGCAACGGGAATAACAAGGACAACGGCATAGACAATATTCATAACGATTCGTAATTCC
Source organism: Ceratosolen fusciceps (assembly GCA_018883505.1). Taxonomy (NCBI): domain Eukaryota; kingdom Metazoa; phylum Arthropoda; class Insecta; order Hymenoptera; family Agaonidae; genus Ceratosolen; species Ceratosolen fusciceps. Next base: position 9,508,231 of record RCIC01000002.1, read on the forward strand.
TTGAATCGCAGCGGCGATAAGGAAGAAAGTGACCGCAGAGCAGACGACCGAACTCAACCGGGGGATTAAGTACTCGATAAGTGACAACGGGATAACGGCGCGCACATGCCTATCGATACACTTCCAATACACTCAGTATCCCCAATGGACATTTCTTAACTCCCGCGCAACTTTATCATTACCCGCGAGCTTCGACCTTCATTTCGACATTCGACGTCTTCTTATTAATATTAATAAAGATCACTCCTGTCAGCCGAACCAAACGCCCAATAGCTTTGCCGCCCGGGACTCCCAAGGTCAACTCACGGGGATGAATCTCTCATTATTATTATTGTTGTTGTTGTTGTTGTTGTTGTTGTTGTTGTTGTTTATTACCAATCGATCAATCAACCGAAGCTTTATACGACAAATTGTAAGTCCGCGATGGCTGGCGAAATCGGCTGAAAATGACCCCCCCCCCACGAGATATTATTCGGTGATACGGGACGAGAGACGAGAAGAGGGAAGAAAAGAAAGGAAGAGAAGAGAGAATACTCCGTACAACAGCCTCTCAGTCCGTCATACGTCTCTCTCTCTCTCTCTCTCTCTCTCTCTCTCTCTCTCTCTCTTTAAATAAAATGCACGTAATGTGGGATAAAAGTCGTGGTGGCCTTTCGTACGAACCAACAAATACATTATTTATTATAATAGCTCTGGAGCACGCCTACATACCTCGGAGAATTAGATATTTCTGAGACTATAACTAATACGCGCCGTCGAATGACTAATGTTGAACATTTTCTTAATGCAGCGGCAGGAGGAGGGAGACAGACCCGGAGAGACCGAGAGTGAGAGCGAATGAGCGAGTGAGTGCGAGAGAGAGAGCAGAAAAAACGTTTCTCCTGTTATCGGATCGCTCGCTCGGCAGAGGCGTCTAAGCACCTGATAAAAGACCGCCTATGCGGAGACGCAGATAACGCGAAAAAATGGGCTCAGTTGCGTATAAAGACTCGGAATAGATTGAGACTGATAAAGACTAGGATTTGTGCCAGTGAGGGATATATATATATATATATATATATATATAGAGAGAGAGAGAGAGAGAGAGAGACGAATAGGCGCGCGCGACTGCTTGACGACGACGATTCAGCCCCCCCGGAGGTTTTCTCGATCGGGGTCGGACAGAGGGCCGGAGGAAGCGACGACGCCCCCTTCCACAACCCCTCGCCCCATCTATCCATGATATTCGCGCTCGGTCTCTCTCGGCGCGGCGGCGCAAGCGATGAATTTCCTCGAGGCTCCTTCAGGATGACTGATTCCATGTCAAAAATCGAGCGTTCGCTCTCTCAAGCCGATGGAGCTCCTGATAATGATGCGGGGGGGGGGGTTGTCTTCGTCGTCTCGCTCGAGGCAACGACCCCGCCACAGTCAGCCCGGCCCCGTGTTTACCCAATTAACTAATTGATAATCGCCTTCTCCTGAATTCGTAATCCCCGTCCGGCGTCTCCCATAACCATCGGTCGGTCTCAGGACGTTATTCTCTGAAGGAGACGAAATTCCCGAAAAACCTGCGGTCGTTTTTACTCTGGTTGTGGTGGTCGTGGTGGTGGTCGTTGCCGTCGCCATCCCCGTCCCCGTCCCCGTCCCCGTCGCCGTCGTCCTCGTCCTCGTCCTTCTTGATCGGCTTTAAAAGGACCCGTCGGCACTCTCCGAACTCCGCGATTTCGTCTCCGAGAGGAGATGAGAGGCAATTTTAAATATGACGAGTCTTCCCTGTCCTGATGCGACAAGCGTAGAGGCTGGGGTGGGTGGGTTGACAGGAGGTGGTCGGGTGGGTATACGGCGCCAAAAATAAGTGCCAATTAGATAAAGTTCCGGGAGTTTTTTGGGGTAGACGGGGCTGGCGGGTGCAGGGTGGAGGGCAGTGGATGGAGGGTGGAGGTGGGAGGGGAGGGAGAGGATGAGAGGATGAGAGGATGAGAATAATCGATACACTCTTACCTCTTGTCCTTTTAATTCCAGTTATTTTTACCGGTGATATCGAGTACGAATAGATTGTTACGGAATAAAGCCGCGCCACGCTCCAGCTTCGGCTGGATGATTGATCGTTCATAATGCCGAGACTCCTCTCCCTCTCGGCCTCTACCCCACATCGCTAGCCGAACCATTAATGCGCTGGAAGGCGAGCGAGCAGTAAAAAGAGAAAGCGAGTAGGTCGTCGTCTCCGTGGAGCCCCGACGCCCGCCGCGCCGTGTCGACGATCCGCGAAATAAGGAGCAAGGGCGACCCTGGGTATCGCTCTCTCTCTCTCGCTCGCTCGCTCGCCGTGTGATTACGAGGATCGGTCGGGGGTAGCTGGGGCTGGTTGGGCTGTGCGCGCTGCGTGTGCACTGCGCGCGGGCGGCAGGGGGCCGGGGGTTGGGAAGGAGAGAAATGAGCCAGAGTCCGGCTAACCTTTTTTCTCACGTGCTTTGTGTTACAGCGGAGGGATGGCCGGGCAGCACTACTGCCTGCGCTGGAACAACTACCAGTCGAACATGACGTCCGTGTTCCATCAGCTCCTCCAGACGGAGGCCTTCGTCGACGTCACCCTCGCCTGCAACGAGGCATCCTTGAAGGCCCACAAGGTACGTGGTGCGGGCGGACCCATCCTCGCGCTCCCTCCCGCCACACCGCTTGTCGGCTGGCTGCCTCTGCCGTCCTCTGCCGTCCTCTGCCGTCCTCTGCCGTCCTCCACGGTACACCTCCGGTGCTCGGGTACTCGATCGCTCGTCACTTTTTAAGGCGACAATTTTTTTTTTTTACAAGTCCGTTGCCGGGACTCGTTACCGTGCATCGGCTATGCGGCATTTCGGCCACGTATGCGCTTCGGGGCGCCCTATCTTTTATTCGACATATAAATTTGGCCCAAGTCCCGTATAAATCCAATCATAACCTTCTCGCACTATTGCCCCATCAAAGTAAAGAAAAGGAATAAAATCCAAACAAACAAATAAACAAACAAACGAACGAACGAACGAACGAACGAACGAACGAACAAACAAACAAAAATTTTTAACACGGATCGCCGCTTGTAGGTGTCACACTCGAGTTACTACGAAATGGGATAAGACGCGTTGATAAGAAAGGTGGAGCAGGGGGGGGGAGATTGACCTGGAATATACATATACTTAAATATATACTATATACATGCGTACATGCATGCATATACATACATTTTCCTCCTCCACCCGCACGCTCTATCGATCTATTTCTTTCTCGCTCTTTTTTTAGCTTCTCCCCGTCTCTGTCTCACTCCCCCCCCCGACTCCATCTATATCCAAATCCAACTCTTCTCTTTTCACTATCGCTCCTTCTTCTTTATACATCCCCTTGTGTTTTTTTTATTTCATTTGTTCTACTCTTCCCTCCTAGCTCTTCTCCTCTAACCCCATTCAACTTTATCTCTCTCTCTCTCTCTCTGCGTCTCTCTTTCTACACTTTTTCCTTCACTATACACAAGCTTGTGGTTTTTTCTCTTTCTAGTTGTGCTCACACGTCCCCCTTTTTCCCGAGAGCTTGTGCCTACGCATCTCTGACAGTTTTTATCCTTTCTCTCCCTCTCGAGAGTTTTGCTCTCGTTTTCTCCCATCTCTCTCTCCCATCTCTCTCTCCCTCCCTCCCGTCCATTCTTCATTTCATATTAACCCGGCCATCTCTTTTACTTATTTCTTTCATCCGTCTCCTACTCCGTACTCTCTTACTCATATTCTTTATTTATATCAGTCAGAGAAATGGTGGAATCGTTGGGAGAGCATTAATCCAAGAGTATTCTCTGTAATTATGATAAAATAATGCTTACATTTGAAAAACGTGGCCGATTTCTTAACGTGGCTACTATTCTTTTCGCGAAACTCACATTTTCATATAGAAAACGAAAAATACCATTATCGCACGTATTTGCTTATTCCTTAGTTTTACAATTACTTAATCGTTTAATCATACCCTTCCCCCCCCCGCCCGGTTCTGCTTATAATGACATGGAACTCATACAAGACGTTATTATTTTAAAAACACATTCATACAGGAAATTTAAGCCTTGAATTACAATTGAATAATAGATTCTATTGACACGGATCGTGGAAAAGCTTCGGCTGACTCTACCTCTTATACGATTAATTACCTTCAAACAATCTTATTAATTCCATTCGCGAATAGCTTGGTTTTCTTACACCAAAGAAAGAAAAAACAGTATACATCACTACTCCAAAAAGGAACGTGTTCAATTTAAATGCCCTGGTAACTTGTGTTTTTTTTTTCTTCCCTTTCTCTTCTCTTTAATTATTAATCATTTTATTTTGATTAACATTTTTCGAACGCCTAGAGGAGTCTTTTTTATTGTTTTATTATTAAGGTACGCTTCTCTCCTCTTCCTCCCCCTCACCCTCTCATCCCGGGCCGTCAATTTGCATATAAACATCTGCGCCTCGAATCTTTTAATGTTCTTCCTTTTTCTTCTTCTTCTTACATAAAGTTACAGAGCCATGTCTTGAAATTGCTTGATAAATTCACGAAGAACGACTGAATTATGAGGTATGGCAATTATTAAGAAAGATGGGGGCGAGGAGCGCGGGGAATGAAGTTACGTTGAATGGAATAAGCATTACGTCGGTTAAATTTACAAACATTGAAAATTCGATACGGCCGCTGTTATCTGCCGAATTTTTATGATTGAAGGAAATTTCCGGTAGGCCTTGCTCTCCCTCAGCCCCCTGCCCCCAGCCCTCCGCCCCGCCATCGCCAGACATCCCCAGACTCATTCAATGCTGATTATTCGTGGCCCATGCTAACCGAATGATCAGCTGGAAATAGTCCTTTGGTGGAAGGGCTCGGGTCACTGAACACACTCTAATCCCGTGATCGATCGCACTTGTTCGCAGGTCGTCCTCTCCGCGTGCAGCTCCTACTTCCAGAAGCTGCTGCTTTCGAACCCATGCAAGCATCCGACCATAATCATGCCCCAGGACGTCTGCTTCAACGACCTCAAGTTCATAATCGAGTTCGTCTACAGGGGCGAGATCGACGTATCCCAGGCCGAGCTTCAGGTGAGCCATTTAAAGCATGGATCATTGCCCTCGGGCGGCCTAAGCGCCTCTCGATAACTAAATGATAAACAAATGATAAACAAATGATAAACAAATGATAAACAAATGATAAAGAGGCGGGAGTTCCGCGAGCGCGCATAATAACCCGGCAGGCCGATCGAGAGTCTTCTCGATGATTACGTTCTCGATCGAAGCCACGGGTCTCGCGGTAATTCAAGTAGTTAGGAACGCGTGTTGTAGGAGGAGGGGAGGACTCATGAATCTTAGCCGAGCACTGCGCGAGTTGAGATATTTATTAGTTTTAATCGTTTTATTTGGCGGAGTGACTGGTGAAACCGGAGGACTCGGCCGCGCCCGGGTTACCTTCTACAATTACTCGAGAAACGCTACAGAGTATTAGAGAAGAGCTTCTTGTATATCATTTACTGATCGATTGCACTGTCGGCTCAAGTCGTACCTTCCCTAACGCTCTACCATTAGATTTACGCGTACGCCTCCCCCCCCCCACCCCCAACTCCGGGGACAAAAATATCCCCGGTTCCTGGGCGACTCGCGGCGATTTCTGCGATCTAATATTAATTGAAATGACAATTAGTCTGTCTTCATCGGCCGGAGAGTGATGGCGGACCCAGGGCTGTCGTATATTTAACGCCAGAAGAAGGTGTACATTGTTTAAGTGGGTCGCGCCCCTCTTTCGCGACCATTAGCTTATCAAAAAGGATAAAAGTATAGGAGCCAGCCGAACGGCGCGGTACATTAATAAATAGTCGTTTCTTACGTACCGGGCACCGTAATTAACTCCGTACTCTTGACCCCCCCCCTCCGCTCGCCTCCCCACCCGCTCCAGCCCCGCTCTTTTTCCCGTGTATTAATATGTATCGAGGATCGAGGATCGAGGAGTTTTTCCGTCGATAAGCGCAAGGAAGGGACATCCGGTACGTACGTGTATCCGCATTGCGCCGTTCGCTTAGGTGTTTAAAACGTGGTTAAAAAGCACAAAAGGGAAAGGCGAGTTGAATAGAAGTTTTAGAAAGTCGATTATAATGATAAAATAGAAGGAAGGTAATGGAGAATTGTGCTTGGCGAGCCACGGGTAAAGCGTGTGCGTGGCACTCGTTTCGTTATTGCCGACGGGTGATAAGATCCGTGGATAAGGTCACGGATCTGCGTTATCGACGGCGCCAGTGTGGCTGTTTGTATCAGTTGTTGCTGAGGCCGGAGCGTTTACTTAGCCGTCCGCTGCTCGGATCCGACCTTACCGACGCTCGGCTACGGCGAGAAAAATATGCCGGCCGAGTCGTGGCGCTCCTCTAGAGGATCTGCTCTAGACTTAACCTCGCGCCGTCCATGTGCGTTCGCGACAAACAACGATAAACGCGATAAATACGGTTGAACGGGCTGGTATCCCGGGCTCTTTGGTGTGCGCGAGTCCCCGTCGTCCCGGTCGTCCTGTACACGTTAAGCTGGATAGCGGCAGCAGAAGCAGCAGCAGCAGCAGCAGCAGGAGCAGCAACAGCAACTCTAGGAAGGGTATCATCAGCAACGCCACCGCGGAGATTCGAAGTCGCAAACCAAAGTTAAAGAAAAGACTCCTAATCGGGAGAGTGTCGCGTGCGTCGTGCCAACATTGTTTCTATTGGTCGACACACGTCAACATCGGCGGCCGCTTCCTTCCCTCCCCCTCCCCCCTTTGTCCATCGAGCGCTAGCAGGATCGCCGCTCCATTCATCGCGTCATTATCAACGTCGGCACCGCCACCGTCACTACCTCCACCACGACCACGACCACGACCACGACCACCTCCACCTCCACCTCCATCACTCGCACCGCCACCGTCACCGCCACCGTCACCGCCATCGGCACCACCGTCATCGTCCCGAATCAACCGCCGTCTGGCTTCCCCCTCCAACAGACGAGCGCCGTAGCGAGGGACGATCCGTCGCTCTCGATCGTCTCTCCTCGATCGAGGAGGACCGGCCCTAATCAGTCAGATCTCATCAATACGTGCACACATAGAGAGATACAAGAGCGAGCGAGCGGGCATGAACGGAGACGTTATCGGAGCGTAACCATCACCGCCACCAGTGCCGCGGAATAAGGAAATCGAATATTCGCGAGTGGCCGCGTGTGCGCGTGTCGGCCGGCTTCCAACTTCCCTCCACATCCTCCGGCTACTCCTCCTTCCTCGCCTACCCGACCCAACGAAGCCCCTACGCCCGACTACTCCTTTACATTTGACCGACTACTGCTACCTCTCCATACCCTCAACCCCTACGATCCTCGTAGTCGTAGTCGTAGTCGTAGTCGTCGTCGTCATCGTCGACGACCTCCTCCTCCTCCTCCTCCACCTCCACCTCCACCTCCACCTCCACCCCCTGCTGCTACTGCTGCTGCTGCTGCTGCTGCTGCTCGTGTCGCCCCTCGGCCACGACGCGCCAATTGTGCCGCACGCTTACTTCGCCTTAGTCGCCGGTACTGCTGGACAGTTGGGACCACGAGCATTTGGCATCACATCGGCCCGGAGTGCGACAAGGACAACGTCGAGGAGACAGACGGCCGTCGAACCTGAGGTGACTCGCTACTAAACTACTCTACGCCTCGAAGGCAGCGATTGGATAAATAAAGTGAGGGAGCGAGTGTTGTGTGTATGCCGGAATCATCGTCTTGTGCAAAGCCGCTCAGGGGAGTTAGGTATGTCAAACGCACGCATACTAATGAACGAGCGCCGTCGTCGCCGTCTCCGTCGTTGGGGCCGCCTGCCTGCCTGCCTGCCTGCCTGCCTGCCTGCCTTCTCCCATCCACTCCGCTCCACTCCGCTCCGATCCACTCGACTCAACTCGGCTCAACTCGGCTCAACTCCTATTATCCGATTACCGAGGGAACGGGAGCGAGTGCGTGCGCGCACGTGTCCCTGCGGATGTGCTCCGCGGCCGGGGGCGGGCAGCAGCCTGCTACTGGCAATAATCACATTGGAATCGGACGTGGACGAGTCTGCCGGGGACTCGACTAATGCGATCCTTATAAAAATAGACGATCGAGCTACTCCTCGACATCTCCGTGCGTCGCCGGTTTCCTCGGATTGCTAGTACGCGGTGTTGTTGTCGTCGTCGTCGTCGTCGTCGTCGTCCGTTTTTAAGGTTAAGTTCGCGCAGAGATAGGCGCGACGCGCACATGCTCGCATTCTGGACGAGGGGGGAACGAGGAGCGGGTGAGAGTCGAGCCGAGATCGCCCGCCTTTTCGCATGGCGTCGGTGAATCGTCCCGACGCTCCTCGCCTCCTATAATCGCTATTATTAGTTGCTGCTTTTATTTATTATTGAGATGGATCGAGAGTAATGATTTTTCTCGGGTAAGCCGATAATAGTCCACCAAATACGTACAATGCAAGACTCGTTGGGGCTAAAAATAAATGCGATTCAAGCCCCAGGCCAGTCATACGTCGACACCTATTTTTAATTCGATGTCTAATTAAGGGTCGAACGACTACTAATGAGCCTTCTTCCAGTGTCGCTCGACGCCGCTGCCGTTGTAACCGGTGCCAGGTACCTGCCGGCCGCCAACCTCTATGCGACTTTCGGGAGACTTTCTTCGTTCGTCTCCTCTCGACCGCTCGTGACAGGGAAAATTTCCCCGCTCTCGGATTACCGCGATAGTCCCCCTCGCCTCGCCCCGTCGTGACGCAGACCCTTTATCTTCCTTAATCCGCACGCTCTAGGATTTCGCCGACCCTACCCCCGGGGCTATTAACGCCTATTGACAAACAACGCGCGTCTCTTATCTTGAATTTTACGGCCATAGGACGACGTACCCCCGATACCACCATCCACCCTCCACCCTACCCCTCCACCCTCCACCCTCCACCTCCAACCCATCCCCTTCTCGGCCCGAGTCGAGCATTCGACGACGCTTCGTTGCTCCTTAGTAAATTACCGGCTAATGAGTTGCGTGTCTGGCAACGGAGCTGGAATGTGGGTCGCGAATCGTTACGCGCGACCATTTCCTCCCTCATAGCTGCGGAAAACCGTTACCACGTGACGCTAATCCTTTCACCTCGGACGGTGCTTACCCGTGATAAAGAATAAATAAGATACGGACACGTTGAATCTCCCCCCCCCCCATCCCACCCACAGACCCCAATGAAATGACCCCAAGGAAGGAGCGCGTATTTTCTTTAGGTAAGCTAAAGAGCGCCGTTGAGTCTGTGGCAGGAGATGACCTGGCCAGGGGAGAAGAGAGGACTAATGATCGATAAAAAAAAAAGAGAAAAGAATAATCTTGAAGCCCCCCGTCCCCCGTCCCCCGCACAACCCACACTCATCCTCCGTTGGCTCGAATGCTTTGTGCAGCGTTCGACACAATTATTATCCTCGCGAATTGGCAAAAATTTTATACGCCGGCGGAGTGAGAGAGAGAGAGAGAGAGAGCGAGAGAGCCAACATTTATAGACGACCCGAAAAAGCTCGGCAACGGTTCACTACTACCGCAGCCGCAAACGAATTAACTTCATTCCTTTGTCGCTGACAAACGCTCCGATTATTTATAACAATTGCATAATAATTGGTCGCGTTATTACGGAATCAAGCACGCCGTGCGCAATTATATTCCTAGAGATTATTAGTCCACGTCAGAAAGCGTCACTTGATGCGCGCGCGTATGTATTAGATAATCCCCAAGTAGCGAGGCTGCCATAATAACGCGGAACGAGGGAAATAAAGTTACTCTACGCGGACTACTCGATTATCGCTTATTGCCCCTCGGCCTCGTCGAGCGCAACGATGAAACATCGCCACGACGAGTCATGAAAAAGTCAGTGAAAGTGTTTATGTGCGTCGGGCGCGTCCTGGCTCCCCGATGATTGCGCGATTACTCCAATGAAAGGGAAAGGGCACCGGATCGATGGGGTGGGATGGGTAGGGGAAGATGGGTGGGGAGAACGAGAGATGGTTACGAAATGCGGAAAGCGTAAACTGCGGAAGGTGATAATAAAGTTCTTGAGACTCGCCGTCGATGATTTGGTTATTTCGTTAGGCTCCTGGAAAAGGCTCGTGCTCGGTGTATTCGCTCTCTGGAAAATCGACGACGCGTGAAGGAGGATCTGAGGAGGAGAAAGGGAGGGGGAGGAGCAGGAGGAGGGGGTGGTGGTTTGGGAGGGTAGAGGAGAGGCTGGGGTCGACTCGGATCAGGGTGAGAGCGAGGCAGGCAGGCAGGCAGGCGTAGGCAGGCGTAGGCTCTCTCTCTCTCTCTCTCTCTCGCTCTCTCGACAATAACCAGCCAGTTCTGATGTATATTCCATTGATATCGCAGCTAAAGCGACGGCGGCGACTCACACATTAATACAGGATGGCGTCGTCGTTGTCGGAAGACCAGGAGTAGGTAGGTGGAGGTGGAGGAGGAGGAGGAGGTGGAGGTGGCGGTGGCGGTGGCAGAGCAGAGCAGAGTCGGTCTGGGGGACGGACGGCTTCGGGCTTCGGGGTCGACGTGGTAGGGAAGGGGTCGGCCGTTCGTCGGGGGAGAGGTGGCCCGGGTGGCTCGGGTGGCTCGGGTGGCTCGGGTGGCCAAGGGGACCTTCGTTTCGAATCCCTGGAAGTGAACAGGATGCTGATCAATATTTAAGTGCGCGCTCGCTCTCTTCTATCGCGTTCGGCTGAGGAGCCCCGGCGTCACACCCGAGCTATATCAAACAATTAAAGAGAGGGTCGAATGGCTTGGCGGCCCAGCACACACGCATACGGGGGGGGGGCGAGGTAGGGGGGAGTAGGTAACACACAGAGAGGGCTCCCTTTTTTTCTGACAAGCGAGAAACAGAGCGCGCCTTGTGACGAGGTAATAATACCGAGGAGGCCGAGGAGACCGAACGGAGAGACCGGAGTCGTAAAAGTCGGGCTCGCGAGGGTGACCAAGGCCTTGACCGAGGCACTCTGACCGACTTGCCGAAGAAACGAGCGAATTCGGCGAGCGATCGTGCGATACGTGATGAGCGCGGGGCCTCAGCGGCCGGCCGACGATCTACTCGCAGAGACGCGCAGTTCGTCGCGCGCGGCCTTACATTGGCTCCCGACGAGATCCCACCCCCAGACGCGGGGTCCGTTAATCAAATCCCGACCCCGGGGATCGGACGTGGAAGCGGCGACCTCGAGAAAGTTCGAGTCTCTCTCCCCCCCTCCCCGCCCCCCATTGTCGAGAATATTAGCATCCAACCCTGGAGAAGAGGAGTAGGAGGTCGCGCGGGGCCTCGGTGGCCAGCCGCACATGGAATTTTCGTCTCGGTCCTCGGCTTCGGGGGCGAGAGTGGTCCAGACGCGGAGAGATCTCTCCTCTCGCTGAAAAAAAAGCGCTTCTAAAGGAAAAAATTTACCGCCGTCCCTTTCGAAACAGGCTCTGCTCGTTCTCATCCTACCTCTCCCACCCTCTCGTTGCCACCCGTGCCCCTCCGACCGTACCCCTGTAACGTGGGCTCCTCCGTCAGCCCCGTCCGGTCCCTTCCCGCGGTCGCCCGCAGACGCCCAGCACCGCCCATTGGTCGTTAGCCCTCTCTTTCTTCTCTCTCTCTCTCTCTCTCTCTCTCTCTCTCTCTCTCTCTCGGCATTCCATCGCGAAGATTTCTAGCCGGCACGCGGCGGGTCCCTCTACCTCGGGGACCGCGGCCTCCTTGGAGTCGTCGCGGCCCTCGATCGGCAGCCGTTCGCCGAGATACCGCTCGACGACTGGGCCCCGAGCCGCCCTCGAGCTTGGCGCCAAAACTCCAGACGCGACCGAGCGAATTCGCCCGGTAACATTAGTTCCTATTGTTTTTTTTTTTCTCTTTCCCGTCTCCCCTACCTTTTATCCCTCTATTCCTCTCCCCTTCTCTCTCTCTCTCTCTCTCTTCTTCGACGGGCATACGTGTTGGGGCGGCGGGTAGGGAGGGGAGGTGCCGATGCGATGGTAGTGGATTTTCAGTGAATTTATATTCCCCCCCGAGGTCGTCCCACTTGATTAATCGCTTTGTTACAATCTCGGTATGTAAATCCTCTCTAGACCGAAATAATAATTAACTTTAATAGCCGAGGCATTCGTTTTCATTTCGAATGGGATTTTATTCCAAAAAAATTTATAGAGCGTGACGGGCCTTTCGGAAATATTCGTCGCTATTTCGATGTAAGGAGGCGGTGGCGGTGGCTCTTCTCCTCGAATGCCCTATCATTCCGGCCCTCCGCGGCTAATCGAGTGACGACCGCCTCACCTTTGCTGGATACCATTCCGTCTCGCGAGATCACTCGAAGCTCATTTTCCGCGATTTTCCGTCGCGAAACTCGTCGCAACAGATAAAGTGACTGATAGTGAGTTGTAGGGGCGAGGGGGAGGGGGTTGAGACGTCGACGTCGATCAGCCCGCTTTTCTCGAGTCCCGTGGCTCGAGATCGGACTTTTAGATCCTTGAATAGCTAATGAAAATCCTAGGAGCGGCCGGAGAAAAGCTTCTTTTCCAATGTCAGAGGGGGAAACTTTAAAGTCAATTAGCTCTCGCGATTGACTCGGTTAACAGTCCGAGACGCAATCGTCGGCTTGGAAATTTTGTTTATTCAGCAGATTCCGCTCCTTCCACCATTACCTACGCGACCAATGACCTTATCTCGCGAACAGAGCCTTTTAATTATTCGCAGTCTCGAAAGCAAGAATATAGAAAGAGGGATGAGTAGAGAGAGAGAGAGAGAGAGAGAGACTCGGAATGGAATACATTTCCGCACCTCTTGCTCAACAAGTACATCATTATGCCATCCGTTCTCCGTAACCTAATCTTCCCTTCCTCAAGATAGTTTCCTCGCCACTTAGTCTTTTTTTATGCGACCGTTCTCTGCACTTACTGGGACATTTTTCCCCCTAGTCCCCCCAATAACCCCAATCCCCCACCCAACTACTCTTCGATGTCCGGTGTTTGCTCCTCGCGGTGGGCCCACTCTAGCCCGACCGAGGAAGAAATATCATTCGCTTCGCTTTTTTTTGCACGGTCTTCCCTTACTCCCCTCCACCCCCCCCACTTCTCGACCTAAGTACCAGCAGCTTTTCGTGACTTCCCCCTTTACCCCAATAACCACCTCGTTCTCTCTCTCTCTCTCTCTGGGTGCAGCGACGCGGAGCTTTAAAATTTCGACTGGGCAAGCAGTTTGTTCGGTTCCGAGGACTCGGCCGTCCTTCGTTATAATTAAATGAGCTATTGTTCTCCGCCATTGAATTGTGGGCAAATGAGCTTACGAAGTAAGTCCGGAGGAGAGAACGGCCACGGAACCGAAAATTCTCGCGACTTTCGGCCCGGCGAGCCGTATCCTCGGCCCATCGCATTTGCCAAAGCAGTGCATTACTATCTTTTGTTTTTTCCTTTGCTTTTGTTTTCTGCGTGACTCGGGCCTCTCCGCCAACCGAAAAAGCTCCCGGACTTTTTATGTGAAAACGCGTTGTTTTATACACGCGCGCGCGCACAGTACACACAGTTTTAAAAGTAAATCAATCCCGGCCTACGGTAATAAAACGTCCGTCGCCCTACCTTCTACCCGTAATACAAATCAATTTTGTAAAAGCGCTCGGAGCAGAAAATTAAAAGACAGCGATAATGAAAGGAAAAGAAAGGAAAAGAAAGAAAAAGAAAGAAAGAAAGAAAGAAAGAAAGAAAACAGCGGGCAAATGCTATGTATTTTACTGGTAAATGACCTCTGCAGCCGAAGCCATTCGCTTAATGATAATTGCTTTGTGTACCGTTTATGCTCCTGTACTACAAGCATAAGGGATTTTCATTGCTAATTTTCACAGCTTTCTTATTTTTCGCTTACTTTTCTCGCGTCCTCGCGTTTTGTACTTGCGCCCCTTCCACCCCCTCCCCCTTCATAGCTGGCCCGGCATAATAATAATAATAATAACAACAGTAATAACAATAATAGGATAAAGCCGATACTCTCCAAGTCATGAATAAAAATAAACGAAAAACCCCCTCACCGATTAAAACGTCATTAAATCGTTGGAAGGAAGAGAGCGGGGTCCGGGGCATATACTAATTCGTTCGATTGGCAATATTTATAATGTAAAATGGCTACCCTTCTTTCACATCTCACCAACATCCGCTCCCTCGCGCCTACGAATTCCCGTTTCGCGTCACTTGCACCTGCCAACACTTTTCCTTTTTCACATTTCAAGTTCAAATTGCGTAAGCCAAAGGCAGAAAATATGTTTCACCACTTCTTTCACGTCCTCCCCCGTATCCGGACCCATACTTACCGCGAATCTCAGGTACACGAATACACCGGCGCCCGACGCCTACGTATTCCACGTATACGTACATTCGCTTACACGTGCAACGGTCGGCAAAAAAAAAAAAAAAAAATAAGAAAACATTGGGGGCCCAAAGTATTGTGATACTAATAATTTTGGATTAACAAATACTTTCGTGGATCATTTTATACGTTGGTTGAGTTCTAATCAAGTGCTTGAGGTTATTGGGGTTATTGTGAGGAGGATCGAGCCAGGTCAGAGACGACGTCCCGGTGCGGTCGAAACGGTCTCTGCTGAATATTTCTCGGTCCGGCCGCAAGGCAATCAACTTGGCCGTCCAAAGAAATCTGCCGAGCAATTACTTTCGGCAAAATATCGCCAAGCTTAATTAGATATTAGAAAATTATCTATCTAATGTCGGAGGAAGAAAAAAAGAAGTGGCCGGAGGGGAGGGAGCTCGGTCGGTGGGTCGAGGGGGGGGCGGGGGCGCGGAGGCTCGACAGGAGGCTGGGGAGGTCGAAGCCGATGAGTGGTGTCGTTGGACCAGGCAGGAGGGTAGTGGTGAGGGGATCGCCCGGAGTGGAAGGTGTGGGGGATGGTCGGTGCGGGCAGGCGCAGGCCCTCCAAACGATGATCCCGGCAATATTTTTTCTCCCCGGCGTATCAAAATCCCGCTGGAATAAAAAGCGAAAAGGCAGAGGGCAAAAAGGGTGAAGAGGGGCGGGAGGCGGATCGAGAGAGGAAAAAAAACAATTCATGGGTGCATCGCAGACGGCCAGCATTCCTTCACCCCACCGTAATTTCGTTCCCCCATAAAAATCGGCCCGAACCTCGGGCGGGCGTCGCTTCCCCATAGACGGTCCTGCAAAAGATTCACCTCCCCTTCCCGATTTCTTGCCAAAATCCGCGGCGGATGTTGAGTTTCCATCGGCGCGTGATTCCTCTTCCGGCGCTTCCCCCCACTCTGTCGTTGGAAAAAAGCGCCTTGACAACAACGTGCGGATCGAGGTAAATAGGCAGACGCTACACAACCCCATGCGTGCATATATATATATATATAGAGAGAGAGAGAGAAGAATAACAGAAAAGAGATGGAGTAGGATAAATGAGAAGTAAAAGATGAAGAAGAAGAAGAAGAAGAAGAAGCTGCGAGAGAGCAAAAGCAAATATCAACGACTGACACAGTCCTTCGACTCGTTCCTCCTCCTTGTTGTCCTTGACACGACTCTCTCCCTCCATCCCTCTATCTCCCCCCCCCTCTCACGCGTTCTCTTCTTGCCGGAGTCGCGATGACCGAGTGTCTCTCCCTCTCCTTTCGCCATCCACCATACGGGTTATTCCGTATACCGCTGGATGCTCCGCTCCGCCGCTGCTGCCGCCGTCACATGCACGTGCGGCCGCTATAGGAGAGGGAGATGAGGATACAGAGAGAGAGAGCGTGAGAGAGTGGAGTGGCGGTGGGGTATGGGGTGGGGGGTGGAGTGCGAGTAGACCGGCGATACTCCGTTGGTCCAGGGGTGGGGTAAGAGACGAGGGACGGTGGTGTGGAGGTGACGGAGGAGAAGTTGGCGGTGGCGGTGGCGGTGGCGGTGGTGGCGGCGGAGGAGTAGGAGGAGGAGGAGGAGGAGTAGAAGCCGGTCGGTCGGTCGGTCGGTCGGTCGGACGGACGGACGGACGGACGGACGGATGGACGGCCACGTCGTGCCGGGTTTTGCTTTTCTCCCTTTTGCTTTCGGACTCCGCTCCCTCCCGCTCCGCCAGTCCCACCCCTCCGGCCCGCGCCCGGCCTCTTACCCCCTTCGCGCCCCCGTCCTCGGCCGGGTGGACGCGACGCGCCGAGAGAGATGAGCGTATGCATCTATATAGGTTGGATTAAGGGATCTGCACAACGCCGCCGCCAACGCCGTCCCCGTCCCCGTCCCCGTCGCCGTTCCCGTCCCCATTCCCGTCGCCGTCGCCGTCACCGTTGCCGTCACCGTCACCGTAGCCGTAGCCGTAGCCGTAGCCGTAGCCGTAGCCGTGGCTCCGCTTATTAATTGCCGTTCTTTGTCCGGGCCATTGGGTCTGCGAATGGCATTTACATATCGATTTTCCTTATCGTCCGAAGCCATTGTCGGGGGAGGCTAAGGCTCGATTATTTATAAAATTTTCCTCCTATGCGTAGCCTCTAATCATCGCTACCTGGCGGTACGATCGCAAAGCTCCAGGGCCGAATAACGCATTCGGTTTTAGTCCGTAAAGGCATTAATTATCTCTTTGTCTCTGTCTCTATACGATATCCGCGACTACTGCTCTCTTGTTTTCTCGCGCTACGAGGAAACGGCAGCTTATTATTTACTTATCGCCGGCGGTCGAATGTTTACTAGACTCGGGTATCCTGGCGAGAGTCTGGAAACCGTGCAAAAGATATCGATAGGAAATAATGGTCCGCGGTCGGAGGTGCCTCGATAAGGTAAGGTATACCGGCCGGGACGCGGCAAATTTTTGGCCGGATAGGCGCCCCGAGGAAGGGTGAGGGGGGTGACCGAGTAAGCTACCCCCCTCGCCCCTCGTAATACCGCGTCATAGGTCGTCGTAGTCGTCGCAGTCTCGTTCGTCGTTGTTGTGGGTTGGCCCTAAGGGTTTAGGCGGCGGGCAAAGCCATCGGTGGCCGGGTCGGGCCGGGCCGGGCCGGGGCGGGCCGGGTCGGGTCGGGCCAGGCTGGACAGGTCGGGGCGGGGTGGGGCGGGGGCAAGAGGCGGGGTGTGGGCTCTGGATATTCGCAACAGCAGGTCTGGCGGTCGGGGAGGAAGACGGACGACCAGGGCCGTTGGAGCGCCCGCCAGGCCACGAGCCTCTCCCCCCTCCCTCCATTCCCCCGGTACCCTCCCTTCTTTTGTTTATCCCCCTTGCCGAAATTGCTTTTTTGCGGCCTCGGGAGAGCGGGCGTGTGGGTCCGAGACCGCTCGCGCATTATACACGCACTGGAAATTGCGGTTATTCGATAAATACGTGGAGGCCACCGCGCCCCCGCCCTCCCACCGCCCGGACCACCTCGTCTATTACTCGTGTTTTTAATTTAGAAAATCGTTACGGCCGAGCGGAATAAGCGGGACACGATTTCGTCAGGATTGTGCCGAGTGTCGAGTGCGGAGTGCCGTTCCACGCTCTACACGTTCCTATTAATCATTTCGTCGGAGAGCCCACGATCCCGCTCTCGGTAAGCTAAAGCCTCGTCTCAGATCTTCGCCGTTTAATAATAATGCTCGGCGCGCGGTCGGAGGAGCAGCGACGACGACGACTCTCCGCTTTCGCTGATTTCGGCAACGCGGCTCGGGGCCGACGTCGTACCCCGCGCACCAGGGACCAGCCGCCGCCTTCCACCGCCCCCCCGCCCTCTCCCTAACCCCGTCCTCGATCGTTCATTGTTTATAAAGCGCATTCTCGAATCGATAAATAATAATGCGGGCCGTCGTCGTGCTGGCGGGAGAGGGGTGGGGGCGGTGGGTAATGGGCGAGGGTGCGGGAGAGCAAGGACAGCGGCGACTAGAATTTCATTGGCGTCAATAATGGCTGGGAGAGTAATTTTTGCCCTCGCTAACTCGGCTCCCACCGATGCCCAATCCCGCGTTTCTTTATTCTCTACGAACACATTATCAATTGGCTGTAATTTATGGCCGCCCCCTTCCGTCCCGTAAGAAGAGTTCCCCCGTCGATGACGACGACGACGACGACGACGACGACGACGACGACGACAACGACGACGATGGCGGCGTCGGTCGACTAGCGTGTTCGCCACTTTTGCACTTATTAAAATGTGCGTGAAATTATCGTCGCCGAGGTATTATACTCGCCGTTGGCATTGGCATCGCGCTGACAATATCGCGCGGCCAGTCGTAATTGCGACAGGGAGTCACCTGACCGAGCGGTCGAGGGCCGCCACGGAGCCATTGGCTATCCTTTTCCTTCGTCCGTTCGACCGCTCCGTGTATCGGCGGCCCAACGCCCTCCCCTCCCCTTCCCACCTTCGCGTATCAGTTTCCCGTCCTTCCCACGCGGTTCTCTCCGTCATGCGAGGAAATTGCCATAAAAAAGGCAGGCGAGGAGAGTCGTCTTTAAAAATTCTTTCAAATTGCTGCCAATAGTTGACGGACGTCTGCGACTCCAATTACATGTGCAGTGTTAAGGGGTGCTAATAACTACTATCCATTAAACTCGCTAAATCATTTTCTCACGTTTGGAGTATTATTATCCTCGGCGGTGACGGCAGAGGCGAGTACGACGCGGCCGGGGGCTCGGAATATTTATTCTCAAATACGCGGTAAAGTTACATGCCCCGGAAAGAGTATTATCGCGTCGGAGTGGACTGCCCACACTACCCGGGTGGGGTAAAAAAAAAAAAAAAAAAGGCAAAGGAGGGGCAGGCTCTCGTGGTGGACATTAAAAAGTCCGGACACAAAACGTCGCGGGCGGAGAGCGTCGAGTGTTTGTAATTTTCCGGCGGCAGGTGGGGGGGAGGGGCGGAGGGGGGAGAGCGAGAGAGGGAAAAGGATTTGCAAAAGGAAATCCCATCAGTCCCGGAGAGCGTGAACAGCGGTGGCGAGGTTGAGGGGTGGGTGGGAGAGGAGAGGTCTGCGAAATGTCGCGTTGGGAATCGATACGGAAGCGTCGAGTAACGTAATCCGATTATAAAATGGACGAAGAAAAAAAGGTCCGAATGGTGGTCGCGTTTATAAGAATTAATTACAATGCAAAAGCGAGGTAGAGGGGGCTGGGGATGACGGGAAGGAAGGAGGCCTGCGATTATACGTAGCGCGATGCTTCTCCAACGGCAACGGCATCGGCACCGGCACAGGCACCGGCACAGGCACCGGCACAGGCACCGGCAATTCATCCGCATACGGCAGTCCGCGCTTTTTTCTCGACTCGTCGGCGACATTTTGATACGACGGTCGACCGGAGGATCGGATAAAAAGCTGCCCTAATCAAAATCTCACGTACTTAATAATTTTTATTGAGCGAGCGAGCGCGCGGGCAGCTTCCTTTCCATTTTCTAAATTTATTGCCCCGAGCGAGCGGTTTTTCTTCTATCCTTCAACTTACTTTCACGTCCTTGAAAATAACCGACTGCGTACTTTGCGCGGCGCAATCGCCTATCGAATTCCTCAATTATAAATAAGTAATGTAGGCCATACGCGCATACAAGATATTATAGACAAATTACCCACTGCGATACTGCAAAAAAAAAAATTCAATTTTTTTGCAGTTTTTTCTTTTACCTGGCGCGGTAACCGGCGCCTTTCCCTCCGTTATTCTATTAATAATCCGATTAATTCATTATACCTAAGCCTGAAATATATAAAATTTATCACGGCTTTATTTCATTTTCGCATACAACTTTGTAATTGAAAAATATTCCGTTTTTACAATTTCTCGATAGTTGCTATTTAATTACAATATTTAAGATCCTTTATTAATAGCCATTTCCAATACTATTGGCGCTTATTATAAAATAGAGATGATTTAAGTAACTGCATATATATATATATATATTAAGGCAGGAGTGGCAGGGAGAGATTGTGTGTGCGTTTGTGTATATATATATATATATATATACGCATGCATATACGTTCGGACTTGGCAGGCCACGAAACCTAATGGATTTTGCGTTGATTGAGAAGAATAGGAGGGTGTATTCATTTTGTTATTCATAATCGATTTTTATTAACTTCTTTCAGTTATAGCTGAATGCATCGCTCTTTGATCTCCGACTGAAAAATCTGAAAGATAGCCGGCTCATTATTTTTGAAATATTACCAATACCCATTTAGACCAGATTCTTTTTTTCCACCCTCCTCCCGCCCCTCCCCCTCGCTCTATTTCTCTTTTTTGTCTTTTTTTCTACGACGCCCCTCGTATGCAATAGGCGGTAGACTCGAAAAGGGTGTTTGCGTGTATGAAATGAAAAGCAAAAGAATAGTTTTGGGTTACGTGTGTATTGCTAAGTGCGCAGCGCACGTGTATAACATTCTATTGGAAAATATATGTTTTAGGGATTTTATAGCTAAGCTCTTTAGGGACAATCACAGATGTTAGTCTTTTCATAATAATTACGATGGGATCGTGTAATCTATGGGCTGTAAACGATATTTATAGGTGTACATAGAGCGACAGAGAGACAGACAGACAGAGAGAGAGAGAGAGAGAGAGAGTGCGTGGTATGCGTGTGCGGGCAGGGAAGCTGACGTAGCTCGTTAAATTAAACAGTAGCAGAGTCTCCATTGTACGTGTATAATAACGTAGCAGAAGAAATCATTGTTTTTTTATCGGAGAGAGGCGATGGTTTGTTAGCTCGGCTCGCTTATATTTCGAGAGAATATCGCAAAAAGCGCACGTCCCCTGCCCAGCCAGTCCTCGATTCTTCGTTATTTGAGCTTTCGCACCTGTACTCACGCTCGCGCTCCTCTCCTTATACTCGCGTTTTGTTATCGCGACCGCGGTACACGAGACCGAGCGAGCGTATATTACAAAAGCAAGCAGATACGCCCGCGTTATTGATCATCGCCTAGTAATGGCAATGATGGCCTTGGATCATCGAGTGGTCCGATGCCTGATATTTATTTGATAAAGGAACAACGGCGTTACGAATCATTTCGAATTTGACGTGACCCGTCCCGTATCACGGCGAGGATAATCACCCTATTAATTACGGGGCGGGCAGGTCACAGCTGGCAGCGTGTCTTCGAGCGTAACTCAATAAAGATAATACGTATATCGTCAGGACAATAATGTTGTCCGTTACATTGTCATTCGTTCGGCAATGGTGGCTCCCTCCCGCTTTATACTTTCGATCACCGGACGGACGAACGAACGGACGAACGGACGAACGGATCGGGCATTTCAAGGCATTTCAAGGCATTTCAAGGCATTTCAAGGTATTTCAGCAAACTTGAAATAAAGCGGACGGTAATAATCAATTTCCTATTGAGTAAGCGGGAATGAAACACCGCTTGCTTCCCTACGCTGCGCCGAATTGAAGGTCGAATTACGGGCGCGCGCGCGCATAGGTGGGCCCGGGCAGGCGGTGATGCCATGGGGACACGACGAACAATTGAATTCTCTTTCTCTTATACTTAAGCCCTTTACACAAAAGTGCCTCCTCTGTCCCTGTCGCGTTTCGTCGCAGAGGTGCACGGCCACGTATCTACGGCCGTGGTGTGCGCGCACACGCACACGCGCACGCCCGCGGCCACGACGTAGAGACGTGTGCGTAGAGCCACAGATTCCCTTTGTCCGCGGCGAAACCGGGGCCTGCCTTCTCCTTCTCCCGATCCTTTGCCCCCCACCTATCCCCACCTCACCCTCCTCCTCCTCCTCCTCCTCCTACTCCGTCCCCTCCCCCGTACCACCCCCTCGTACCCACGAACCAACCTCTCTCTACCTCTTTTCGATCCTCGCGTGCACTTGTTCGTCGCTCCCTCCCCCCTCCTCTCCCCGCCCCTCCCGCCCTCTCGCCCGGCCATCGCCACACATCTCGCTGCTACCAAAGTTCCGACAGTTCTACGCCCTCGTTCTCCTTTCTCTCCTGCGTTCACCGAATTTCCTCATGTTAACCTGCCCTCCGCCGCGCTCACTACGATTTCTTTCCTTTCACCTTTATATTCCTCCTGGTACCAACACATCGTCTCGCGGGTTCAAAGTAAACGATATTATTTTAGTCTAATGCTAAACTTGTAGCTACGTTACCGACCGAACGACTGTTGCGCATTCAAATATAGCCGTTGGAAACGAATATATATATATATATAGAAAGAAAGAAAGTCATTTACAACGAATAGTGGATCTATTAAACACGGATACGTTTTATCGGATTATAAGATCTATCCGTTCCTAATAAGAGCCGTACACTTATTGTATATATGGATACACAAGCCTCGGCTGGAATTCATTGTTCTACTTTTGACAAAATGCTGGCTACGTATTCTATTTGGCCGAGATTTAGGTATCAAAAGTGAAAGCGTTGCTTTTCTAGGAAAAGGTCCTCAGTCATTATAAAAACAATTTTATTATACGTTAGACGATGCACGCGTTCAAAGGATCCAGATAAATCTGTATGGTCGGTGCGGCGGGAGGGGGGAGGGGTGTACTAATCCGTCCGTGGGACGTATAAACATTTTCAATATAGTAAATATAAAGGAAGTTAATAAAAGATTTTTTTTAAAGCGGAATTGTAAAATCACAATTACGCCAGCCAGCGGACGTATTTTAAAGTAAAAAAAAAAAAAAAAGAAAACAAGGATGAAAAGAGGGGAAAAAACCGGTACAACAAACAGTACCGATGTTCTTGAATTTCATCATGTGCATTTATCTCATATTACGGTTTATGCTTATCCGTGCCTTTTCAACACTTTATAAATAACGCTAATAAAAATAAAAAGCGATGCTCGAGCTCGTTCATCTCGAGCGATTCATTGCGTTAAAATAATTTGCCTTTAATTACCTTGTACTCCTGACAAGTGGTGCGAATTAATTTTTCCCTTTACGTACACGATATTTCTCTCGTTCGCTCTCGGACAGACAGCTCTCGAGTATCCCTTACTTATTTCTTTCGCTGCACTCGTTCACTCAAAAGAATAATAAATAAGAAATAAAGAGGATGAAAAAAAAAATCCTCGATTATACGTTGACATTTTGTTTTCTCCGAGTCCTTTAACAATTTCTTTTTCTTTCACTTCTCTTTTCGAGATTATTTCCTACTTTCTCAGACTTCTTAGCGCATTCCATTGTCCCCTCAAAATAAATTCAAGCGGCTCATTTTCAATTGCATTAAATTACCAGTAATCGTTTATAAACTGTGGCGGGGCGGGGAGGGAGGGGGACAAAAGAAGAAAGGGTTCGTGGCTCGTCCGATCAGAGTCGGGAAATTGGAAATCCACACCCTGCAGTTCCGTTTTATTATTATTATTATTATTACTATTATCACTATTATCACTATTATTATTATACAATTATTTATTTTGCGAGTGGCCAGACCTATGCTGCCACAACGACATACGTTTTTTAATATCCCGAAACGACTCGTCCCGCGCGTTCTCCTCGTCAAAGCCCATTTACAAAAGAACAATTAATAGCTAAAGTTTGAACATCTTGATCGTCTATTGTTGTCCTACCATTTCCATTAGAATTGGACATCTGTTTCAATGCGACATTCATTTTAAAACCATTGAGAACATCTCGTCCGTTTCGCACACGCTTTTTTTTTTTTTTATACATACATGCTTTACTCGCGCGAGTATACGGGCCGAACGCCCATTTCATATAATAAATTAAGAAGGTCGTGTACGGTGTATGCATTTTATGAGAAACTATAACTTTAATGCAAGTCATTGACAAGTGGCTTTAAATGTTTCGTTTTATTTCCCTTTTACTGCATTATTACGTCGTAATACATCAATCGATTTCAATTTCATGATTCAGAAACGGATCGGCCGAGTACGTATATTTTTACAATTTTTATACTACACAATAAATGCAGATTTAGCCAACTGTTGCTTGCTCCGTCATTAAAACATAAACATTTGATTTCAGTTTACGCGACGAATTCATTTTAAACCTTAGAAAACCTACGCTCTATATACTATGCCCAGTTTTAGTTTTCTTCTTCTTCTTCTTCTTCTTCTTCTTCTTCTTCTTCTTCTTCTTATTCTTTTTGTTTTAATTTATTATTTAGAGAATTTTAAAGAGCGTTACGAAACATAAAATTTCCTATAAAGTGCACATTAATTAGCATTCGGTAGCCACTCTTCGCAATATTTAAGAAATATTGACAGCGTACGGTTTAAAAATAAATATTCATAATCTATCAATTCCAAATGAATTCAATTGCATCGAAGGATGCGTTGGAAAAGTACCTTAGAGATAGTCTTGAGTTGATTTATAAGCTTTCGCGGTAAAGACTATTACGACCCACCCTTTCTAAATTAACTTTAAGCTCCACAGTTATTTTATGAATATAATTGATAATTAAAATTAAAAACTCGTGTCTAATTGTAATTTTCTTTTTTCTTGCAGGTGAGTTCACAGGATAATCTTGCGATACTGCTAAAAATGATCTCAAAGTGAGTAACTACCTTATTAATAGTTATCAATGAGCTTCTTAACGCACGTCTCCCCTCCCTCTCTCTATCTCCCTGACCGAACTAATGATCGATCATAAAAATCTGTACATTTTTATTACCGAGTATAAAGAACAAGTGACTCGACTTTAGTGTCAATAAATAAATAAATAAATAAATAATGAGTGTTAAAACGTAAAGGATGATTGTGGGGCAAGCCAAGGGCGAATACAGGAGAGGAGCCAAATAAGGTAGGCACGTCATGTTGTAAGGAGGGACGAGAGGAGAGAGTCACGGAGCCGGGAGCGAAAATTTCGTGGCCCTTAACCCGCGCTCTTATCCTCTGCCAAGCTTTTCATGCAGACGCGCTCGCTCGCTCGCGCGCGCGCGCTTAAACACAGACGACGTGTATACGTATCGACGAACTGACTACGAGGAGAGAGGCCGAGGCAAAAGATTAATCGGAGATTATACGTCTCCCTCGCTGCTCTCTCCCACTCTCGGGGCATCATCCGCCCTTCTCCGTAGCGGCTCTTTCAAAAATTTCTACCCAAAGTCTCTCCAACCCCCTGTACGGAAGATTTTATTTCCAGGGCCGATCATCTTCTGCCATTGTTTTACGAGATTTTGCGAATCTCGCGCACTAACTCAGCCCTCGCTAATTCGATCAATGTTTTTAGGCCAAATTAATGACTTTTACCCTACCCTAGAACCCTAGAACTAAGTAAGTAAGGGGCTGCGCGGGTAGTCGCGGCCGCTGCCTCTTACAACTGCGTTAATTATAAAATTCATTATCTACCGTTCTTAGAGGCAGATAGGGTGATACATGGGCTGCGGCTGGGGGGCGAGGGGGCGGGGGGAGATTTTTGCAATTATTTATCCTGCGATGCTTATCTCGCCCGTAGTTTACTAGGCTCGGCTCGGCTCGGCTCGGCTCCGCTCCGCTGGGCGAGTGTCCGTCTCGGTCTTGGGGACGCCAGCTCGGGAGCTCCGAGCCGAAAATAATTCCAAATTAAATTGCGAAAAGTCAGGAGAGAAGACGAGTGGGGGGGGCGAGGAGAGAGAGAGAGAGAGAGGGAGAGGCAGAGGCAGCGGTAGGGAAAAGGCAGGTCGAGTCACGTTCGCGCAAAGTCCGCGCCCCTAATGAATTCAGTGCACGTTGATTCCCAATAAACGGCCGCCCAAAGAGATGATGATTTTGATTTAATTTCCGACGACTTTGCCGTGTGACGTAATGTCAGCCGCTCCGTTCGAACCCGTACGGGTACCCCCCCTACCCTACCCCTGACCCCCTCCCCTCCCTCTCCTACTCCCTCATCAACGAACCCTCGCGCGTCTCTGTGACCACCAAATGGTCAGCGAGCGAGTACAGAAGAGCGAAAACGACGACGACGACGACGACGACGACGACGACAAAAGGAAGAGCGTTGAGCGCGCGAAGTAACGATTAAAAGAACGGCGCATTGCACGCTGAGTGGGTGGGTCTAGCTAGCGCGAAGGGCGGAGGGGGGTGTGACATCGGGAGTAGGGAAGGGGTGGGTAGTTGGAGATCGAGGGAAAAAAGCGTCAACGAGAAAGATCACGTACGGGGCACGAGAGCGCGGAACTGCATAGCCGGCTCCGATGCCGGTAGTGCCGACAACGAAGGCGACGCCGGCGGTGCGGAGGTGGCGGTCGCTTCCTCCCTCTCGCTCACAAGCCCAGAGATTACGCGCTGTCTACCTCCTCCTCCTCCTCTAGCTCCCACTTCCCTTTTCTCTTTTCCTCCAGTTCCTCCTCCACCATCGCCGCCACCACCACCACCACCACCACCGCCACCGCCACCGCCACCGCTACCACCACCACCAGTACCAGTACCACCAGTACCATCGCCACCAATACCTCCAACACCTCCTCCTCATGGACGGTGTTCGGTTGTCGGGCTTCGATAGATTGATCTTCTTTGTCGTCCGCGTACCTTTTGGCCTCCCAGTCCAGTCGCTTTTTTTTTCCATCGCGTTCTCCTCAATCCTACCGTCCCCACGCCCCGCCGCAACCACCTCCATCCTGGCAGGAGTATTAGCTAGAGATGCCGTCGTGCTACATGCCTCGACCCCGGACCCGACCCCGACCCCGTCCGTGCCGCCCTCATCATCGTAATCGTATCGTAGATCTACTCGGCGTTCGCTCTCTTCCACTACCCCTTTCCCTTCCTTCCCTCCCTCCCTCCCCGCTCCGCACACACGCACGCACGCACGCACTTTTGTAGCGATCCGTGGAAAGCCTCCCGTGGGACCGGGAGGGCGCGAGCCGCCGCCGCCGCCGCCGTCATCGTAGTCGTCGTCGTAGTCGTAGTCGTAGTCGTAGTCGTCGTCGTCGTAGTCGTTCAGACCCAAAGTCAATTCTTTGTTGGGCGGCTAAATGTGCCTGCATGTGAAAAGGAAGGGATTATTCCCCACGTCGATGTAAATTTTCGATATTCAAGCGGCCGGCGATCAATGCCGCGAGCCGCGCGGCCACGGCGTCCGGGAATTTTCATTAAGGGGCGCCGTCGGCTGCGCCTACTCTTCCTCCTTCTACTCCTCCCCCTCCTCCTCCTCCTCCTCCCGACGGCCGACCTGCCCTCCCCGTGTCGTGCGCGCGCGCACATGCCCGCACACATAATCACCGCCGACGACGCCGCTGCCTCCGCCAACGCCAGCAGCCCCTCCTCGACACGGTCGACGCGCCGCCCTCGAGTGCCGCTGCTCTGTACGTGCCTCCGCAGCCGGCCGCGTTTTCGTCGTGGAGGAGAGATGCGACGTTGCGCGGTCGAGGGATTCCCTCGTGCCTTTTTTTTTTTTTTTTTTTTTTTTTTTTTTTTTATTTCTCTCGCTCTCTCGGAGCGGGGATTAGGGAGGTCGCAAATTGGGAGTTTTGGATCGGCGCGCTGCTAGGCTGGGGCTACGCGCGCGGGCTTCAAGTTAACGACGACGAGACCTCCTCCCCCTCCCCCTTTTCTGTCCCTTCCTTCCTCTCGCCTCCCCGCGTCGCGTCACACACCCCTCCCCGTCCCCAACACCGACCCACCTCGCCCCGTCCCGTCCCGCGCCGCCCGTCCACCGCTTGGCCCAGGCTATTTCTTTATCGCCGGGTATTCGACGGTAGATAATTTCGGCATTAGCCTTATCCGCGTGGCCGGCGGGGAGGGGACGGGGGCTCCTAGCAGAGACGCGGCCATTATTTTCTCCGCTAACGACACTTTCCCCCGTGGCGGTGTTTCCTTTAGCCCCATGCCGGCTACGACAATCGGTAGAAGAAGCGCCGAAAAAAAAAAAAAAAAGAAAGAAAAAACCCCGTCGACCAATTACGCCCGCCTACTCCGCTGTTCTCGAAAAAATTCTTGAAGGTTGCGCCCGTCGCTCGGCTGAATAATGCCCGCCCGAAATTCCCATATGGACTTTATAAAACCAGTGCATTACTACGACGACGTCCTGCTTGTCCGAATTTACATTTAGAAAGAAGAACGAGAATTGCACGCGCGCGTCCTCCTCCTCCTCCTCCTCCTCCTTCACCTCCTCCTCCTTCACCTCCTCCATCCTCTCCACCGTCACCACCACCAACACCGCCACCACCACCAACACGCCACACCACCACACACCGACCACCACCAACACCAACACTCGCCGGCATCCATCGCGCCCCGCATAAGTAAATACCGGCAAATGGAGAATTATGTACATTTTAATTAAAGCCTTCACTATTTATAAAGCACTAGCTGCTAACCTACCTCCCCTTTTAGTCCCCCCGGCCCCTTCTATTCAACTACCCTCAACTAACCCTTTCCGTTCCGACGTACAGCAGCAGCTACACTCGACCAAATCCTATACGCAGATCCTTGGATCTTTACATGGACACCACGCAGCTCTCTCAACCACTCGCACCCCTCCCCTCCCCCAATGTCATCTCACCCACCTCGCTCTTCCTTGTAATCTTCGGCGTAGCTTCACCAGCACACGCGCAACTCTTCCTCCATCGGCGCCTCCTCGGCTTATTTATTCTCAATCTCATTACTCATCTACTTACGAACGAGCTTACTTCCCTCCGCCGCCGCCGCCGCCGCCGCCGCTCTTCGAATTCACTTTACTTTTTATTCGCCGACTGCATTCACCCTCCTTCCATTGCCCTCTTAACTTTTTCTCTGTCATTCATGCTCATTCGCTAATCTTATTCCATATCTACTACCTCTTCCGGTTTCTCTTCGACCTTATCCGTATTTTACTCACCAACGTCTTCTGACCTTGGCACTGTTCTTTCCTTCTAGTAGTTATTCTTCTCACATACCATCTTATGTATTCCCACTCCATAGGGACATGTCTGAGCGTGCTTATGGCATTTATTATTATCCATCCCCGACGCTTCTTGTTTACCTTTTACGAGAATTACAAAATACATTATTTACCCTGTAATCTCGGCGCGTAAACTGTCGTATCTACCGCAAACAATTTTATTATTTACCTTAGCCGGATTCTTACTTATTGCCAATAAAAGGTCGTTTCGCTTAAGAACAATGATATTACGATTAGATATTAGGGACTTATTTTTTTAACAAAAGCATCGAAGGAAGAGAATAACAATAGATTTGGCTTTTTGAGAATAATGTACGACGTGCGTCTCTTGCAATTCCAACTACGACGAGTAGGAACAAAAGGAAATTATTATTTTCTTTCTATTCAATGCCCTTGTATTATTTTTTCTTCTTCTTCTTCTTCTTCTTCTTCTTCTTCCTCTTTCAAAGTAACTAAATTCCTTCATTAGTAAACATAAATAATTGATTTTAAACAGCCGAGATATTATGGCCGCTCGTGAATTTAGAGGCTTTACTGCGAGCTGTATCGCTTACATTTTTGCTCGTGTTTACGATTTAAAAGCGCACGTACCGATATTATTAATAAGCATTGAGCATAAATATTTTTTAGAACCCCATGCGCTCTGTTTTGTTGTTGTTGCTGCTGTTGCTGCTGCTGTTGTTGTTGTTGTTGTTTTTTTCTTCTTCTTCTTCAAAGACCTGCATTGAAGGTTCGAAGGTGGTGGTCCGCGGCTCTCTTGGCTAAAAGTCTCAGTTGAATCCTCTAGCGAGGAGAGATGGCGCGAGGGGGGCGGGATGGCGTATTTGTATTGAGTCGACGAAAGCACCCAGAGAAGGGAAAAACTGTTATTTCACAGTTCGGTTGTTGTTGTTCGGTCGGCGGGCGGGCGTGCGGGGGGGGGGTAGGATCGCCGCTGTGCTGCTAATCAGCGTCGTTGGATATTTTTGCATACATAGGCGTTAATTAGTGTCGAGTGAGCTCGCGTTGGTAAAATGCTAATGCATACGTAGCCGGTAGCCAGATGCGGTAGGTGCGTGCAAAGCGCATCTTAATAAGCCAGTGCCAGTGAGACGGGGTCTGGGGGGGGGTAGGTAGGGGTGGGTAGGTAGGTGGGTAGGTAGGTGGGAGAATGCAGTTGTAGAGAAGTTCACGTACGAGAGTTGGCAATTGGCAGTTGGTAGAGGCATAATGGAGATAAAGAGAAGAGCAGCGGACGGCTTGCCGGTGTTGACCACAATCAAATAACACTTTCGAAGAAATCCAATTTATTAAGACTTCTTTCGGCGATACTCTTGCTGGTCCATGACAGCAGCAGCCGTAGCTTATTCCCATTCTTTCAAAACCGTGTGCTCTTTAACGCGGCGGACTCGGGCGAAAGGACATCGCATACCGTAGGACCAGATCTCGTCCGCGGCTCCGTGTCCTTGCTTCCACGCGGTCTTCTCACTTTCTCCTCCCCGTCCTCTGCTACCCTCCCCCCTCACCCCCATCTCCCAGCGTCCTTAGCACTTCTTTCTTGCCTCGCTCGATAGCTGTTTGACCGCCCGAGTAACGTACGCCTGTACCCCCCCCCCTCCCTCCCCGTTACGAGGAGAGAGTACGGCAGTGGCCCGGTCCTCTTCTTCGTGTTCATCTTGCGCGACGTGTATTCCTCGCGGCCGGTATCACTACCGGCTTCCTGGCGAGCGCCGACCGACTACTGTCCAACGAAAAAAAAAAAAAAAAATTACCTCCATGCACGACTCTTTTGCATCTGTCTACTACACCCGCGCAACTGCAGCCTCATTCGTATCGACGATCCTCACCGACCTGTCCAACGAATGCAACATCTTACTGTCATTGACCCACTAACGCAACAACAACAACAACAACAACAACAACAACAACAACAACAAAGACAAAGACAAAGCAACGTCGCAGCTTTGCGAAGCGCAGACTCCGTTCTAGCCTTCGTTTATTGCTTTTGTTACGATTCTTACGGCGTAAGCTTTCAGTCTCCCCATCGCCCCTCGCCCCCTCCACCCTGCCCACGACATGACCCATCCTTCGACGAGACACATCATGTTCGGACGGATGCCCCTGCATTGATTTATTGTCAAAGCGAGCCCATAATGAATCTATAAGCCGTGCCTAATGAGCCAGTTATCGGGTATTCGAGCAGAGTGTCAATCCTATTTATTATACGACTTGATTCTCGGCACGAGATTGGCCGTTTCGTCTTATCGCGTCGCTAACCGATTCATAAGACGCGTGACTTTTCCCGATCAATGCATGCAGCTGTCATTCGTCGATTAATCGATCGCGGGAGCTACTCGGTCGTTGCTTTCTTTCTAATCAGAAGGCGATAATAAATAATCCAATTTCTACGCGTTCGCTACCGCCGACGTCCCCGTCCCCGTCCCCGTCCCCGCCCCGCTGCTACCGCCGCTGCTACCGCCGCTGCTGCTGCGCCCTGATGAGCTACGGCCAATCGCAGGTGCACCGGCCGGTTCACGAGATAGATCTCTCTCTCTCTCTCTCTCTCTCTCCTCCCCTCCCCCCTCTCCGTCTGGCGCTACAAAACGCATTCGACATGTATGGAGCATTAGCCGGCGAAATTAAGCTTTCTTCTTGTCGTGCTTGGGGGGGGGGGGAAGGCCGGCGGATGGTTTTTATGCCCTATCCGTGACCGTCAGCTCGCACGTACCTCACCATTCTACGTACATAAGTACGCCGAGTGCATTTGTCGACGACTTCTTCGTCTACCGATCCACCAACCCACCTACCCAGCTATCCACCTACCCAGCTACCCACCTACCCACCTACCCACCTACCCACCTACCTGCCGACTCCTCTCCCCGACGACTTCTTTGTATGCGAGCTGCTCCCAGGCTTCGCTCACCGGTCGCTGAATTAATTCGATTGCATTGGGAAAAGGGAGGAGCAGGAGGAAGGATCCGCTCCTCTCCCCCTCGGCGCCTCGCCAACATCGAGCAATGTAAATGTCATTAAAAACGACAAGGGCCGAACACATACCCGTCGCTCATTTATCGCCAGGAATATCTTAACCCTTCGGTGCGTGCATCGATACTATGAGTTTTTTTTTTTTTTTTTTTTTTTTTTATTCGACCGAGTCTCGCCGGCAATTAACTTATCTCCCTCCCGCCCCTCCCCGCTCCTCTCTGCCGTGTACAACCTTAGCTCGTCCGTCGCCGCTCGGCTTCCCAAGCCCATCGCAGTCAACTGGGCAAACTTTCTTAATCCCGGAGCCGAACCTACAGGCCCACAAATCATCCGTGCCCATCGAGAGGCAGCGGACCGGCGGTGCGAGCGAGCATTATTCTCGATCCTCAATTTAGATGGGAGGGGGTGGGGTGGTGCAGAGCACGGATTTGCGAGGCTCTCTCGGCTCCCCGAAATCCCAAGGCTCGCCGACGACTCGCGCCGGACGGTCACAATACAGGCCCGTGCTTGATAAAAGGCCGCATTGTCGGCCGTTCGCGTGACCGCGCCAGCATACGCGCACATAAGCGCACATAAGCGCACCTACACCAGCAGACTACGTCGTCTCCGGATGAGAAGCATGAGGGAGATTGGCGGGGCGGGGTGTGGTGGGGTATGGAGGGGCCTATAGTAAGCGCGCGCGCGAGAGAGAGAGGCAACGAAGCACGAAACACGACTCGGCGGTTGCGCGGCAGCGAATTGTCTCTCGTGCCCCCTCCCCCCTCTCTTTCGCTCCCTCTCCTCCTCGGACGAACCAGCAGTAGTAGTGGCTCGTAGACGCACTTGTGCCGGCGTTGCCCCGAATGCCATTTCACTTTCGTTTGGCTAGGGGGAGCGAGAGACTCCGGGAACATCCTCGTCGTCTACCGACTGATCCCCAGCCCATCCCGGCCCCACCAGTACACCGCTCCGACGCCGCCGCCGCCGCCGCCGTCGTCGTCGTCGTCGTCGCCCTCCCCCTCGGTTCACAGGCTACGCTATAGTCGTCGCGGTGAGCGAGGCGAGTTCCTCGACGAACAGCCTTCACCACCACTACCACCACCACCACCACCGCCACCACCGCCTCCGCCGCCGCCGCCGTCGCCGTCGCCGCTACCGGCATCACCACCACCACCACCACCAATATCTCCTACTCCTCTTCGCTCCTCCAGCACCACCATCACTGCCTACGTTACTGCCACCACTACCACCACCACCACCACCACCACCGCTACCGCTACCACCACCACCAGCACCAGCACCGCCACCGCCACCGCCACCGCCACCGCCACCGCCTACCACCACTGCCACTCCGTCGTCTCCTCCGTCGCGCACTTCCTTCTCCACGTCTTTATCGGCGGCTTTCTTTCGCGGGCCTTTTCCTCGGCCGGCTTGTGTTTTTCTCCGCGTTCGCGCGACCGCGTGCGCGCCCGCGTGTCTGTGTTGCACGCCGCGTACCCATCGGGACCCAGTGCGCGCCGCCACCTCTTCCGCCTCCTACGCCTCTTCCTTCTCCTCTTACTCCTCCTCCTCCTCCGCCTCCTCATCCTCCACCTCCGCTATCTACTGCTGCCGCTGACGCTCTCCGTCCTCCTGGTCCGCCACCCGTCCATCCATTCAGCCCCTCCGTTATTTGGCCCTTTTTCCGATTGCTTCCTCGTTTTCTACATTCCTCCGGCGGATGGTCCTGCTGTGTGGAGCCGATGCCGGCAAACAAGGAGCTCGCTCGGTCCTAGGTGAGTTATTCACTCTTTCCGCTGGCGTTTTTGCAACACCGACAATAAGCCCTATTGCAAAACACCTTTCTCTCGGCGTTCTTTCGGCTTTCTTCTGGCCGACTTCCTCGGGGCCGCGCCGCCACCGCAACTCGGTTATTTGCAGATGAGCTACTAATTGCCGAGGGAGCCCCGGACATTTTACCGTTTGTCGCCGCCACGCTCCGTGCGATCAGTTTTAGTGAGCTGCTTGAGCAATTGTTATTGTGCAGTGAATTTTTTTTTTACGTGCAATCCATTCGCCCCGGAGCTTCGACTCGTCACTTCCTGCTAATTCAACTATTGGTATTAGTCAATAATAATAATAATAATAATAATAATAATACCGGCAAGCGGGGGCGTAGTACCCCCATATCGGATCTCCCCTCCCCTCCCCTCCACCCCTTTGGGGATCGGGGATCGTCCGATGCGTATATATATATATATATATAATTCCGTAATCCAGTGCATCGAAAATTTTCAATCAAATGTTATAATAAACAACTCTCTTATCCGGTCTCGCTCGCTTTAAGAATCGTCCATCGCAATGGTTTTGTTAAAGCCCTTAAAGTTAAGCTGTACGCGGAACCGGCAGGTATGCGTCAGCCACGCGTCTTTGTATTCTTAAAGCAATAACATTATTTTGGAGCGTTGCGCGTGCCTTCCCCCTTCCCCGCCCCCTCCACTCGATCCCCGCAGCGCACCGCCGCCGTAAACCCAAAGCAGTGTCAATTAAAAGGTATCTTTATTATATAAGAGCAGGGCTGTATCTATAATTTCCGACATTTATACAACATTTTAATGCTGCTTCACTCGCATACGTCACGTAAGCCAGACATTAAAAAACAGCAAATATACAAAGCCGTTCAAAAATATGATTAGCCATTCTTTATCAATAGGCTCGAATCGCTCGGTTTATTTACAACCCATTGTACTTTCATTATACATTTAAATACACAACAAATGTCGGCAAAAGCCAAATATGTCGCTGCTGACATACATTGGACGCGTACGCGGACTTGCACACGCGCGCACGTACGGCACACGCACGGCAGCAGACGCACGATCGGCCATGAATATTCCCTTACGGGATCACATTTCAGTAACGCACTTAGTATTAAGAAGGTGGATTAAAAAAATCGTACAAGACGGTTACGTACGTTAATATAAAGAAAGAAAGTCATGTCGAGGCGGGGTGAAAAATTTTAAATTTATTCTGAAATTAAGCGTTTATGGTCCAAAGGAACTAAGGACGGAGTTGAAAACCATATAAATCGGCTTAATTAAAACGTTTTCTTAATGGCGACGCAGAGTTTGTTGAAAATAACGAATCACTCACGGCGGCATATGTTGAATTTCAAATGTAAAAGCATAAACCGGCCGGGAAAATGCGTGAAATATCATTTGCCTTAAAAAACGGTCGGCAATGGTAATTGCTTGGAATGAGCAGGCGAACATAGGCTAAATGGTATGTTGTAGTAGTGGTGGTAGTAGTAGTAGCGAGCAGTAGTAGTAGTCAGTAAGTAAGTAAGTAAGTAAGTAAGTAAGTAAGTAAGTAAGTAAGTAATAACGCCTAGTGTTTCTATCGAATATAATCATTTTGTCGTCTGCTTCCATTTTATTTTGTTTTTTGTATGATAAAAACAAAGTGACACGGACTCGGAGCGAATTTATTAAGCGCAAAGCGATAATGAAAGAAGGCGAAATAATTAAAGCGCGTGTCCCAATAACGAAGAAAGAAAGTTTTACTTTAGCGCGGGGAAGAGTTATTATTGTATCATCACGTATTCCGCGCCGGTGGTATAGAAAAACTCGTGCAAAAGAGGGGAGGCCTCCCGCAGGAGGGCAGACGCAGAGGCAGAAGAGGACAAAAAATTGTCTGTCTATGCGTATTGAAGGCGGCGGAAGAGGAGGTATTGTTGCCGAGGCGTCGATGGCCTTAATGGTAGCTCGGTACCATTAAAAATATACAAGTGAAATCGGATTAATGGACCATTGCCTGACCATAAGCGAGTCCTTGCCTCCAGAGCTGGGGAACTGGGACCGCGTCCGGCTCCTCGGTTCTCTCTAATTATTCGGCTGAGGACGGGATCGCGACACGGGCGAAAGCACGGGCCACACCTCGCTAAGCCTTACCGATCGGCAATTCATCCGCTGACGCGCCAAATGCATATCTTAATATATCCACGGCACGTCGATTCCATTTCGAGTGCAAAGAGCAAACGAACTTATAATTGACCTTAATTCTAATCCCTCGGTCGGATAGGAGGTTAGCCGAGGCCGTTTCTTTACACGAACAGTCAGTCCACCCGACTCATTTAGCGCACCGCGGGGCCGAGTGCGAATACCGTCGAGGAGGGGGGATAGAGAGAGAGAGAGAGAGAGAGAGAGAGAGCGAGAGCGAGTCAGAGACGAGCAACGACTCGTGCGGGCCACGGAAAGACCTTGAGAATGATTCCCCGCGTTATCGCCGTTGCATTTGGGACACTGGCGAGTAGAGGCTCTTGTTGAGCTGATGTCGTCGTCGTCGTCGTCGTCGTCGTCGTCGTCGCACGCACGAGGGACAAATAATGGCCGGGAACGCGGGGGAAAAAAATGCGGAGGAACGGCATCGTCCTAGGTTGGGGCTGATAGGGCATCGCTGCTAGCGGCAGCGACGGCTCCGAGGTCTGCACATGTCTGTAATTTTTTTCTTCTTTTTTTTTTCTTTTTTTTTTTTTAAAGTATAATTCGCTGTAAAGGATAGGGAGGGGGAGTAGGACGAGGAGGATGAGGATGAGGATGAGGAGAGGTAGGAGGTAGGAGGTAGGAGGTAGGGGGTAGGAAGAGGGCGGCCGCTTATCCGGGAATTTCAATTTCATATTCTTTTGCTTTGGGTACGGTTGAGCGTAAATCCAAAATAGCCGAGAAGCCGAGGGACGGGCGTCGAATGTGCCACAAGGCAATTTAGAAAAGGTGAGTTTCGTTTTACAACTTTCTTTCGACGCAATAGTAGTAGTCGCCTTGGCATTACGGCTCAGTCCCGGTCGGCGCTCGTCGTGCCCCGAGACCAGAAATAAAAACGAATAAACCTATTAATAAAAATCTCGCACCTTGCGCATTCGATATAGCGACGGAGACGATGTTCTCATCCTCAGACGGAGCGGAGCGCGTCGTTTCGTTATTAGCCACGCGTAAAATAGCGTGGCCGAGGGGTTAGGGGGGGAAGGAGGGAGGGAGGGAGGGAGGGGGAGCGTCAGTCCGCTCGGAGCATTTCTAAAACGCCTCCTCCATCTACGAGCGGAAGATTTCGCCAGACGCGGCAGCACATCGGCAGCTGCACGCGAAAATTTTCGGCCGCCGTGATATTCGCGTCATCGTTGCGCGCTCGTGTGCCTCGTCGAGCGCCGATGGGGTGGGGCCCGGTGGGGCGCGAGGCAGGGAGGAGGCCGAGGCGGTGGAGGATGGGGGGGGGGCGAGGTGGAGGTGGAGGTGGAGGAGGCGACGGCGGCGACGGCGGCGGTGTCGGTGTCGGCCCGAGTCGCTGTGGCAAGAGGGCGGCGAGGAACGGAAGGACGGACGAACGCGTCCGCGCGCATGCACCCAAACGAACTCATACAGAACACACATAGAAAGGAGGAAGGTAGACGTCGCCTCCGCTGCCACCGCCACCGCCACCGCCACCGTCACCGTCACCGTCACCGCCACCGCCTACCACCACTGCCACCGCTGCCGCGACGATGCTTTTCTCGGGGGGCCTCGGCCGTCTGCCTCGCCGCCGGTCGCTGGCCTTCGAATATTCGATATTCTCGCGAATATCGCGCCGCCGGAATTTCGGCTCAACTCCCTGTGGAATCCAATGGCCGCGCACGACTCCCTTTATCGCGATCGACGATTTTCAACCCCGCTGCCCGTCCTTTCCCAGGACGGCGGATACGCTACGGTTGCATTCCGTGGCTCCCTGCTTTTCTCCCCGCATCCCTCCGCCCCCACACCCCGACCCCCTTCGCACCCTCATTCTACTGCTGGTATCCGGAGAAAGACCGATCGAGGGCTGCCTCCGTCGCCAATGCCATCGGACCACCACGTAATAGCCGGACAATATTTGTCTCGATGGCGGTGCTCTCGATTGAGCCTCTCGATCCTCCCTATCGTCCCTTTCATCCTTCGTACCGTTTTTCACGTTTCTCTTACGGGTCTCTGTGTACGTCTTCGGCAACCAGAATAGTAGAGCCGCGATAGGAGGGTGGGTGGGAAGGGGTCGCGGTCGGGGGGTCTGAGAGGCGAGGCGTTCGTGCCACTGCCACCGTCGTCGTCGTCGTCGTCGTCGTCGTCGTCGTCGTAGTCGTCGCCGCCACCGCCGCCATCGCTTAAAAATAGTCGTTAATGCCTCTAGGGCCTCTCGTGAGGGCAGGAGAGAGCCGTGCGAGAGCAAAAGAGAGAGAGAGAGAGAGAGAGAGAGAGAGAGAGAGAGGCGCAGCGCGGTCGAGCGCCGGATCGGCTATTTTTACGAGTACGTAAGGCTTCGTCATGAGCACGGCGTAGGAGAGAGAGAGAGAGACTAGACCGAATGCTCTTTTATGTAATGCCCCGAGACGCGAGGATGGCGACTTGCAAAGTCGATAATTAAAATTTTTCGAGCTCTTTCCTCTTCTTTTTTTTTCTCTTTTTTTTTCTCTTTCTTTTTTGCTTTGCACGCAGTCGAGCGATATACGCTCCTTCGGAATGAATGTCGCGGGAGGGTAAAGAGGGCAACGGGGTGTGTGTGTGTGTGTGTGTGTGTGCAGTCTCTTACGATTCATCAGCAACAGTAGCAGCAACAGTAGTAGTAGCAGAAGTAGCATTCCGCAGCAGCAGCAGCCGCGGTAGCAGCATGCAGCAGCGGTAGCGAGGCCTTGCCGATAAATGGACCTAATTTACATGCGCGCGGGACTAGTGGAGAGTGAGTCAATGGTCGTATTCGCTTGGCGAATTTGAGGTTACCGCCGGTAAAAAGTATCATTTTCGCGCGAGATTGGCTCCTTCTTGGTCCGTCGAAATGCTCGGCTCGGGGCCGTCGGGGCTGGGAAGACAGACTGTATCCGATCGGCAGGTCCGTCACCTAGTGGCCAAAGCGCAGACAGAGGAGGATGCACGTGAGTCGGCGTATTCTCTGAGCGAAACAGTGCTGCGCGGGGAGATCAGCGTAGACCCGTTCTAACCTCACTCGCATAGCCCGAGACGACCGACAACCGCCTTCTTATCCTACTTATCTCCCGGGGTAGGGCATAACTCTCGGAGCATGGAGGTGTAGAATCGACGTCGGGTGGGTCTCCCTCCGTCCCCCGTCCCCCGTCCCCCCCATCTCGTCCTCTGGCCTTCGTTAGCGCTTGCCGGCAGCTGGTTAAGCGCACTCTCGTTACCGATTTGACAAATGTGCTCGTAAATTTGCAAGTTTTACCGCAAGTTTTCGGCCGTCGACCGTAACGGCCGCGCCGTGCTCGGGGAATGGCTGCTTCAATGGCGGCCGCGGCACGTCACGACTACGACGACGACGACGAACGACGACGACGACGACGACGACGACGACGAATATCTCTTACCAAGGTGTCCATCGAAGCAAGAATATTTTTGGCGCGTGTGGAGGGGAGGGGGGTGCGGGGCGGGGGTCGGCTAGGTATTACCCTACCACATCGCGTGTATGCGTTGGAACCGGCCGGCAGAGAAATCCGTGTTTCGCCTCGGCCCTCCGAAACCGAGTGTCCGTTGAATTTTAAAATTCGCAAAGAATGGAATGCGAAGTCCAGCGGCGTTTTCGAATTCCGCAGAAATCCGAGCTCGTTATTGCAATGGGATTATATTATTTTTCTCTCTCTCTCTCTCTCTCTCTCTCTCGCATCCTTTCGAGACTTTCGATCGGTCAGCGGCCGGCCGTTGCGTACGGGCGGGCGGGCGGTGGGACGTTGGGATTGATGGGGTGGGGAGTCGGGACGAGGGAGGCGTGGCCGGAAAGGCAAATCGCTTGGAAGAAACTAATTCTCATGGTGATTTCAACCCTCGTGGATGTTATTGCGAAACGAGGGTTACGATACGCTGCTTCACTCTCTCGAGTTCTCTCTTTTATAAGTGGCAACCTTAAGGTTATTTTATGTCGCTCGACATTTTATTACTATGCCTACATCTTTCACTTCGGGGCGTCTCACTTTCGAAATATTTTTCATCCGGCATCGGTATTGATATACGGTCTAGACCTTAAATTATTAAATCTAGCCATGAGAAAGCTAATTATTAAAACTTGATTATTAAATAATGTCTTGCCTGCCGGGGCCCGAGTTGGTAAGGCAGATTCCAATTACATTCCTATCTAATCTTATAAATTACAAGCTCGCTCATGTAAATTTTCTTCCTCTTTTTTCTCTTTACCCGTTTCTTCATTTTTTTCTTCTTCTTCTTCTTCTAGCTCCTACACTCCTCCTTCTCCTCCTCCTCCTCCTCCTCCTCCTCTCTGCCTTCTTCAATATTATCGAATCAATTTAGCACGCAAATTATCGAGTAAAAAACGAACGTTTGGATAAAGTGTACCACCTCAGCTTTTTTATACAATATGCTAAAAGTCTTAATGTGTTTAATTTCGTGTGATATCATAAAACTTTATCTTTATTAGCTAATCGGAAAAAATAAAAGTTTAGTATCAATGAACACATATATACGGTATGCTCTGGCCCATTTTATCTGTAAATGCAGGCATACCGTATTTCTATAATGCCTGTACATTGAGCCCAGCCGAGCCTGTATTGCAAATATGCAATTAAGCCGCAATAGTAAAAAATTAATAGGCCGAAATGAATTTTGTATTATAAAATATTATTTTACATTTCCTATCATCATCGAATTAAAAATTTTTTTTTCCCTTCCATTTTCTTATCTTTAAATGCTTTAAAAATGCGATAGTAGTACAACATTCCTTATGCAACTATATTTATTCCGTTTCTTCGTTCTATTCAATGTTAATACAATTGTTTGACATTAGCGCTTACTCGATAAATAACCTTAATAAATAATCAAAGATTTTATGAAATAAATCATGTAAGAATTATTGACAACGTCCTAATGGAGGGCTGTATGGAGAAAAATTAATTTGATCACAACGTGAAACAGCGGGATTAGAGCGAAGGTCCAAATAGAGTTGCTACGTTTCTCGTTTCCGGGTAATTCACAAGTAGTAGAACGGAGCACGAGAATGGATGGATAATTTACTGGGAAGTAAGGAGAGTGCGGGCTGGGGCAGTGGGGTGAAAATGGTCGAATCCGAGCTTCAGAAATGGTTGGACGAGCGCTGACTGAATGAAACTTAAGAATGAATGAACGAAGGAAGATGAGAGCGGGATAGAGGCAGAGGAAAGCTGTGTTTGTGTTTGTGTGTTTGTGTGTGTCGGGAGAACAGCGAAAGTAAACGTCGACTCGTAAAAAGCAAGATAAAAGGAAAGAGTATGAGACCGAAGAGAGGGAAAAACGAAATCGAGACGTCGAACAAATAGGCTACAAGGGAGGGATAAAATATACATATATATATATAGCATGTACGTATGGGATCGCAAAGTATGCGCAAAGTATCCTCTTTCTCTCACTCGCCCCCCCCCCCATCTGGCTGCATACGCATACGAATAGCCGGTTAAAAAGTCGGAACTGGTAATAAGAAAATCACTGGACGTGAAATGCCGCAGCTCAGTATATAAGAAAACACGCGTGGCATTTTTGCCCTTGAATATGGCTGCACGTGAATTTACAGCTTGTTATTGAAAAATCTTTTTTAATCGTTTTTTCATGAACGCCAATTAATAAGCGAGCGGATCGGTAAATCGGTAAATCGGTAAATCGGTAAATCGGTAAATACACAAATACGTTTGCGTTTTGACGTAAAAACTTCCCTAATTGATATGTTCGAAAGTAAGTGGAATGTCGGAGTACTTGGCTTAATACCATCGTTGTATAATAAAAAATGTACTGCAAACGGCTTCGGAGCAGCAGTAGTAATAGTAGTAATACTGCTACTACTACTTATACTAATACCAATACTACAACTACTACTAGTAAAGAAATATTTTAAAAAAGATAACTCTTAGTTTGGTTGGATTATTTGGAATCCGTTTGGTCGAGTAATTTAAAGAATGACGGCATTTCAAGTGGAATAAGTGTAATCTCGTGGACAGATTTCAATGGCCGTGGCTAGTCGAGCGATAAGTGAAAAAGGGCCGAAAATACAAATTGGCTTGAATTTTAATAGAATCGGCCCATCGAATGTCTTTTACACGTTGCGCAACGGAGAATGGAATTGGGGCAGCTTGTAGCCTCGATGCTACATGCAGGGTAAATGGCATCATTGCGAGAACAGAAGCTTGTGACATTCCTCGCATGGGGTTGCGAACGCTTGTAAAGGAGGAACAGAAGAGAATCCATGCTTGGATGGGAGCGGTAGGAAGGAGGGGGGGGGAGGGCGCGAGTAGCAGGTTATTGAAAGCAGCTCCGTTCTCCTCTTTGGCGGGCTGTATTGAGGAAAACGATCGGGCGTGGATGTAGGAGGGTTAGGGGGCGAGCACCGGGTGGGCGGGTTCTTGGGCGGGGAGAGCGGGGAAGAGTGATCTCGGAGAGATATTCTCAAGTCCAACAGGTGAAAGTCCGACGGTAAGCCGTGCGCGAGAAGATAGAGCAGCGTCTCGTAGCCGATGCCGAGTGCCTTTTATGTCCTCGCTACGGGGATGGCTACGGGGATGGCTACGGGGATGGCTACGGGTACCTATAATTGATTTTTATGACTTCGCTTCGCATGCGTTGAATCCGATACGTACTCGTGATTATTTTTAATGAAATCAGCCGCTTGCGCTTTTAGCCTTTTTGCAGCTGATGATGGGGGGGGGGCGGACGGACGGATTATTGGGGCTATTGGGGGTAGTCCGATTGAAAAGCATTTTATCGCGGCGCCCTTCCGCTCAAGCCCCTCGGCCCCTTACGAATCGCTTTATCACGTAATTAAATGGTAATTAATTGATATTAATTCCGATTTCTTTCTGTCTGTTTCAGGTAAGACAAAAGCCTACGCATCAGCCTCTTTGCAATACCGTCGCCCATAAAATACGTGAGTCGTAATCATTGGCTTCTTTAATCGTTGCTCTTAAGTGCTGTTCAGATAAGTATCAGCCCGTCGATTAAATTCGGATAACTTTCTCGACAATTGAACGTTATGCTCGTCCATCGTATAGAGACAGCCGTTTGAAATTATTATGACGTTACGGCATCGTGCAAACAAAGTCTCTGCCACTGTGGACAAGCAGCCACGAGAAGTTCTCGAGCGGAGCAGGAACCTTTCTTTTTCTCTTATATTAGTTTAAAAAATTATACAAAAAAAAAATGTTGGCATTAAAGCGAAAGAAAAAATGTTACGTAGGAAAGAAGCAGGTCCTTGGAATGCTTCCGGGATTTAAAATTATAAATATGCCATTACGGGGTCTGTTTTTATGAACTTACTTGATAACTTTGATCCTTCGTTTAAGGAACTTTTGAAGCGCGGTAAATCTAAGTGGCCGAATGGGCGGGATGTCGGGGCGGCGGTGGAGGGGGGGCGGCGGTGGAGGTAGTACGAATACACCGCCATAAATATTTAATATTAAAAATGAAGACCGATAGGTTCTCGAAAACATTTTTAAAGTTCTCGAAAGAAGTTTAATGAATAGCCGCCAGTGTGCGTACGCTAATAATAAAAGGGAGTCCGTTAATTATCGAATATTTAGTACGATTGAAAAAAAAAAGAAAAAAAAAGAAAAAGAAAAAAAAGAAAAAAAAACTAAGCGTTCCCATGAAACGAAGAATACTTAACGAAACGTGAAGGAAGCATATAAAGGAGCAAAGGTGCTGGAAATCGTAATAAAGGATGAATTAGAGGGAGACGGGATAGAAAGATGGCGGTGGGAAAGGCACGCGTGAAAGAGAACGAAGAGGCGGGGATAAACAATAGGTGAAAGTAGAATCGGGGGGGGGGAATAAATGAAACGGAAATAAATTGTAGCTTTACAATAAATTTCAGTCAATAGTGAAAACGTACAAAGCAAAGCAGGGAGAGAGAGAGAGAGTGAGAGAGAAAGAGAATGAGAGAGGAGGGAGGGAGGGGAGCGCCGTAGATATTCGAATATATTCGGAAGCGTAAAAGAGCGTCTTTCTTAGAACGCGAATAAAAGGATCATATTTAACAGTTTTACGCCAATTTATACGGACAATTTATACGGGCAATTTATACGGGCAATTTAGCATTTAAGAAGATAAACATATTAATGATAATGTAACGACGAATCGCATAATTGAGGTGGATTTATTAAATTTTGCCCCGGAAAAGTAAAGCAGCGTATCATTTAAATTTACAAATTTACGTCTTGGCGCTGCTGTAAGCCGATACTCTTGCAAGATCCGCGCACTCTCGCCTCGTTATAAATTGAGATTGCCGCAGGAATCCAAAAGACGGCGAGAGTACAATAATCGTAGGCGGGGGTGGGGGTGGGGGTGGATGAGATGGATGGATTAATTCCGTAACGTTATCCTTCTCTCCTTCGTTCTTCTGTAGAGAAGGACGTGAGGAAAATCCGGTCGTGCGGATAATTTCAAGTGAGTGCGCGTAGGTGTAGAATCGGAATTTCGGGAAAGGTTGTTCGTCAGCGACGCTCGCCTCGATCAAGTGAGGCAAGATAAAGAAGCCGGCGGTTGCCGAGACTCCGTAAGAGGTCAAAGCTGGCCGAAGGTTCAGTCGGTACCGGGCATTATCGGGGTCGGAGACTCGTCGGGCGTAATTGCGCTCGTTACATCGATCCCCGCATCATCCGTCCATCCATGCCTCCCTCCCTACCTCCCACCCGAGCGTGAACAAGACCGGAGAAAAGAGGCTTGCGTAAGGAGTGTGTGTGTGGGGGGAGGAGGCTGGAGTGGGTCGCAGATGAAAGGAGAAGAAAAGATGCGGTAAAGAGAGG
This sequence comes from Ceratosolen fusciceps, assembly GCA_018883505.1. Classification (NCBI taxonomy): domain Eukaryota; kingdom Metazoa; phylum Arthropoda; class Insecta; order Hymenoptera; family Agaonidae; genus Ceratosolen; species Ceratosolen fusciceps. Next base: position 9,552,637 of record RCIC01000002.1, read on the forward strand.
AGACCGGCGTGCACGAGAGTAAGAGTCGTGACGTAATAGGGAGGCTCGGAGGGGTAGTGGGGCGCCACGTAAGTACGAGAAGCGACTGCGCTGAGGGAGAGGGAGAGAGAGAGAGAGAGAGAGAGGATCGGCGAGAGTGGAAGGAAGACGTGCGGCATATTACGAATACGCACGCCATAACGGAATTGATAATGTAACGTGCTGCTGGAAGAGAGTGAGTAAGTGAGAGGGGGTGAGAGAGAGAGTGAGAGAGAGAGAGAGAGACGCGAGTGCCACTTGCGACGAGGTCTTTTCTTCCTTCCTTCCTTCCTTCCTTCCTTCCTTCCTTCCTGTCTCCCCACCCCGGCGGCTCCCTTGTACTTTGAGCTTTCCTTATTCGTCCTTCCGTTGAGATAGGACGTGGCGAGGGAGGGGGAGGCACGCCAGACGCGTAACCTCCTTTCACGGTCGCCTGTCTCGAGGACTCGCGCCGGCACGATGCGCGACCACGTGGTCGACCTGCCGGCGGAAGAAGCCCGCGCATCCTCGTGGTCCCGTGATCCTTGACTCGCTCGCTCGCTCGCTCGCTCGCTCGTTCGTGTAATGGAGCCTTGATTCAATTCCACGAAGCCTCGGCGCGTATGGGGGGTGGGTGTGGGGCGGAGGTCAGCGTTTATTTCAACCATCAACGTCGTTGCGCTATTTATTTATAATTTATCGTCGGACGCTGGCTTTCCGCGTTTATGCCTGATACGGCCGTGAATGCCCATTGGCTAAGATAAGCTCCCGCATCCAGGCACATCGAGTACGATAAAAACGTTAGCTCGTTTGTGCTCCGATTCCAAAAAAACCAGTCGTTTTGCCAGTCGTGGCTTATTTTTTCTGCCGTCTACGTGGTGACTGGCGCGTCCGAGGGGGGGTGGTGGAGAGGGTGTTAGCCGCGCGGAGCTTCTCCAAGCAATTAATTGCCGCGAGTTGCCGAGGAGAGACGACCACCGCGCAACCATCCATCGTTGCATTGCCGGTCCGTAATAATTACCGCCGGCAGTCCCTCCTTTCCCCTCTGCTCGACGATACGTGCATTATTAAAGGCAGCGGCGGTAGCGGCGGTAGCGGCAACAGCAACAGCAACAGCGGGAACAGGAGTAGGAGCGGTAGCGGGAGCAGATGAGAAAACAAGTGCGTTTAATAAATTATTTCTTAATTCCGTAGGCGTAGCCCGGCACGGCGCACCAAAGTAATAAGTCGTTGTTACGCTCGTTGTAACGTAAGTTAATGGCCCCTCGAAGGTGACTTGACTCGGTTAACCGCCGCCGAGTGTAAACAAAGCCGGGTCCCTGCCCAGGTATCCCCAGGTAGGCGTGCACGCGCCCCTCGCGCCGTAAATCCATTAGCAGCCGCCTTTCGCGTACGAAAGCTGCGAAACGATCCGCGTCCTTCAAGTAACGGGTGCAAGAGAATGCCTTCTCCTGGGACGCGATCCTCTGGCTAGAGTGCCAAGGAGCGGTGGGGGGGGGGAGGTAAGGCACCGATCGCAAGATGCGAAAACTCGATCTTCCTCTCACTTTTTTCTCACTTTCTCCGATCTCACCAACTCTTTCACACTCGGCCTCCTTCGCCGCCACTCCCCCCCCCTCCCCACCCGATCGCTTCCACTTGCAATCCTTTTTTTCGTCCTCTTTGTGACAGCTTAAGGTTCGTATAAAGACGTTAAATCGACTATTTTAACTGGAAGCAGCGAACGAATTGCACGATTCTTTAACGAAAATTCGGTAATAAATGTGCGCGCTATTAGTGAATGTTGCTGTAATTGATCGCTTATACGGAGGAGAGCAGCCGACGTACTAATTATTGACGATATAATACGCCGGTTCTCGGAGAGAAGCGACGACGACATTCATTTACCTACCACGATGAGCCTTTGAAGTAGAACAATTACGTACGCGCACGCGAGCCGGGCTTCGCATCGCAATTTTCGACGAAGATGGCCCTTTTCCGCTCGATTTATATAAATTTTATTGCCCCCCGCCTCTCGCCCTCGTCTCTCTCACACACACACACTCTCTCTCTCTCACCCTCGTCTCTCTCACTCTCACACGTACCTCTTTACGGCTCTCTCTTGAAAAAGACCCGGAGATTGTTCTCTAATTGGGCACTATCGCCGGGACTATAACTCGAGCGATCGATGAATAAATAAAGGATTCGAAGCTCAAGCTCTGCGCGTTTCCGTTTTCATTTATCTCGACGTTGTACCGTATTTATTATCCGAGCGCTTAGCTATTATCTGACCGTGACTACCATTACGTCCCGGCTTGACGTAAATCTTTACGTTCGAATCATCTGTACTTCCGATCGATTCGATACGTATCTGGAATGCATAGTATTATGATTCATCGTTATGGTATAGAATGCAATGTCGAGTACTCGGTGCCAAAGTCGCGAGTAGTCGCGAGACTTTTGATAAAAGCGTATCCTCGGGCGGAGCAGGAGCGCTGACGGTCACGCGTTTGACCGTTTGATTAGCATAAATTTATCTATAAATCCCGTGTCGTCGAGGGCCGGTGACTAAGCTGCCAAGGAGAATATCAGCGGAGCTTTAAGGACGAGCAGAATGACAGCCGACTTTTATTACGAATGCGTCAGCGTGTAAGATCCCGTAAAAATATATAAAGGTAAATAGAAATATAGATTGGGAAAAAAGAGCACGTGCAAAGAAACTATAAATGCATCGAATAGACATGAGCTCGCGATGCTATTTTTTTTTAAAAAAAAAAATGACAAAATAACTACGTAGCGTAATAACTTTCAAAGGGACAAGAATATATACTTATTAGGGTATTTGATTGACGATTCGATTATAAGAATCCGCGCCGAGCTGATTGTCCGGGAGTTCGGGAAGCGAGTGCAGCTCTTCCAGGGATCGAGCGCCGAACCTCGTACTCGTCTAAACGCGGTGGAATATTTTTCAGATATCATCCGAACGGTCGTGGCGGTCGGTTGGCCAGAGGTTGGCGGGTGCGCGCGGGGGTTGCCAGGAGGAGTAGGTGGTAGTAGGTAGGTGGGAGGAGGTAGGAGGTAGGTGGGAGGAGGTAGGAGGGTACGAAAGGAACAATAAATAATATTTCTTCGTATTCGGAATGGGTGGAGTGAGTCCGGCGGCGGAGCATCGTGACGCGTCCGTATTTAGGTATTGAACGGTGGTTGGTCTATGACGGGTCTCGGCAGCGGTCCCATGACAGCCGTAGAATATTATTACGGCGGCCGTGCGGAGATGAAGAATCGCCGGCAGAGCGAAAGAGGAGTTTGCGTGTTCCAGCGGCGCACGTCAATTAGTTTGGGATAATTGGTCGGGCGATGCCCTTGAACCCAGCCGTAGGTATTGATTGGGTCGACTCGGGCACCAGAGGGGCAGGCAGAGGGGTGGCGGCTACGAAGCGAGAGCGACGCAATGAGGAGGGGGTGGGGGATGGGTGAGGAGGGGCTCTAACGAATCCGCGGTGACGGCGTTGCACATCCTCTCCGATATCATCGGAATTGCCGTCGCCGACGCCGACGCCGCCACGATCATCTTCGTCTCTTTCTCTCCTCCCACCCTCCCCCCGCGCCCTTCTAATCCCTACAGCCCCCCCCGCCATCGACACGGGGCCGTCGTTCCTCTCTTTTTATCTCTCTCCTCTCGGCCGCTGCTCCCTCCCCCCATCCCTCTCATTCGATCGCAGATGTAATTTCGTGACTATATTCTTCGCGGGGCTAAACCTTAATAAAAGTTAATTTTTTTTTTCTTCTTCTTCTTTTTTTTTTTTCTTTTCTTCTGTTATTTTATTTGGCTGCGAGGCGCCGATGACGTTTCGAATTGTTGTACTTTCGCCGTAATGTGATACCTTTTTACAAATTAAGACTGAAAAAATATTGCTACGGGATAAAAAAAAAAGGGAATGGAAGGGAATTATGTTACATTGTAAGTCACATGCTGCTGTTGCTGCTGCTTCTGCTTATCGCTGTCACATAAAAATATCTCGTAAAATATTCTTCCTCGATCCGGCACTTTTTTTTTCTTTCGCCTTTTTATTTTATTTATTTATGTATTTTTTTTTTTTTTTTTTTTGGCATCAAAACCTACTCGCCATACTTTCCTTTCCGATATCTAAATTACTTCCCTCGTCGCCCCCTTCGTTCCACTTATAATATTTTCAGCCCATGTTCTCCGAAGCTCATTATCATTATAATTATATATATATATATAATCACGGTGTACTAATAATAAGTAATGAATTCTCACGGGGAGTTTTAAATTTCTCCAAATGCTCGCTTTTGTAATAAATTCTAAGGAAACGCGATCTGCGTCTGTGTGTATTACACGAATGTCGGTGCACCCCCAAAGTCCCAAGTGTTCTTTAACATCTCGTTCGGAGCCAATTCAATGGCTCTTAGGCTCATGTCGAGGATTTATTGTTGTTGTACGTATCGATTCCCGAGCTGTGTGTACTATCTACCAGACAGAGTAATGACAGATGTTGTAGATGAGTATAAAACTTCTCGAGTCCTCTTTTTCGATACTTTTTTCATTTGGCAAATGCGAGGCATTAAGAATCATCTTGGCATCAAACGGTCCAGCCCTTCGATCCCTTTCGCGGTCATCAAATTCCCACTTTCACCCCTTCCCCTACGCAATCTCCTGTCCGTCCATTCGCATCCCCAACCCTTTTATCTCCCTCCCTTCGTCTGTATCTCGTTTATCCGCGCGCACTTGAGGGCTTCTTCCTCCCTGCGAGGGATCCCCGTTCGTCGGTCGCTTTTATTTCAACTGCGCCGCCGCCGCCGGCGCGCCAACTCCGTTTCCACCTCCTCTTCGGTGGCTTCGTGGACCGGCGAGGCCGACGCCGACGCCGACGCCGACGCCGACGCCGACAGCGGCAGTAACGGCAGCGGTACCACCACCACCACCACCACCACCACCACCACCATCGCGACCATCGCCACCAGCACCAGTTAGCTAGCTAGCTAGCTAGCTAGCTAGCCCCCCTTTATTTATTTAATTGAACGCCGGTACGCCATTTTGAAAGGACACACCCGCGTTTGTATGCAGGACGACGACAGTCACGACGACGGCGACGGCGACTGCGACGGTGACGGCGACGGCCACTAAAGCCCCGCGTCTCATCCCTATTCCCACCGACACATTCGCGCGCTTTTTTCGCACACGACCTCTGGCCGATGGGGCCCCGCTTCCCTTTGTCAAGGATGCCACGCTCTTTCATCTGACTTTCCATTAGCCTTTTACTTGAATTTTTTCCCTCCATTTCTCTCCCTCCTTGCTTTTATTTCCAGTAGCGGCATCAGCAGCAGCAGCAGCAGCAGCAGCGACTCTTTCCGAAAAGAAATAGTTAGGCAGTGACCTCCCCCCCCCTCTCTCTCTCCCTCACCCCACAACCTAGCATTTTCTATATTGAAAGTATTTGGTTCCTTCCTAAGGTCAATCCAAAAACGCTCTTCATAGTTCGAGAGCCGAACAAAAAATACAATTTCCCCTTGTAATGCTTAGGTATAAATACAGTATTGTTTTTACATTATTATGCAGAAAAAGCAATTACAAGACTAAAGTATACTTTTTCTTTACCCTACAATTTAATCATATGTTTATAGAAAGTAACTCTTTCCACTACTGCTGCTGCTGATCCTACTACTACCACTACTGCTACTACTGCTACTACTACTACTACTACTGCTACTACGCTACTACCACTACTACCGCTACTACTACCGCTACTACTACCGCTACTATTGCCTTCCATTTATTATGCTTGATCAAAATAATTACAAATTTGGTAATAAAAATTCCCGTAAATGGATTAAGCGTCAAAGATGTTTGAAAATAAATTGAGGCGCGTCTCATTCGACTGTAATAGAGAGTTAAGGTTAATTTCCTCAATATAAGCTTAATATTATGAATTTATATAATCGTCCTTGATAAATATATGTATGCATATATACATATGTAGCCACACGTATTTTAGCATATAATTAAGGGAGGAGAGAAGTTATAGTTGCGCTATTGCCATTATAGGATATTAAGCCACTGCGGATAATATGGGATTCGCACAAAGAATCGATTTTGTATAAAAGACGCGTTAAAGGATTTTTTAATTTTGCACTGCCGCCGCCAACGTCGCCGTCGCCACTGCCACCGCCACCGTCACCGCCACCGCCACTGCCACCGCCACCGCCGTCGCCGCCAGTCTCAGCTCCTCCCCCAAATGAACGAGAGATCGAACGAGAAATATAATTATTATCGGTTGGATGTGTAAAATTGCCGCGATGTCGAGTCAGCGAAATCAGGGATTATCAAGTATTACGAGGACGGAGAATCGAAAATCCCTCCTCCCCGGCCTTTTCACCCCTTCGCACATTGACGATGTCGACTAGAAGTAAAGACCCTTCTTCCCTTCCGGCGGGCTTAAGGCTTTCTTCGGTTCGCTAAATAAGGATTAAGGGGGCGGGGGAGGGGAAAGAATGAAAGAACGAAAGAAAAGAAAGAAAAGAAAAGGAAAGGAAAGAAAAAGGGAGCGAAATAGCGGTTTCGTTAATGTTGATGATTAGTGGCTTAAAGCTTTTTTTTTCTTAATTTAAATAGATAATTGTCTTAAGGCTCGGGAAACAGTCTCGTGATCGAGGATACTTTTCTTCTTTTTTTTTTTTCTTTCTTCTTTCTTTCTTCTTTCTTTTCTTTCATCTTGTCTTTATCTAGAAAGTTCGGAGCTCGTATCTGATTATTGCGGAAGTCGCGAGCTTTGCTAGCGATCGATTAAAACCTGAGAATGCTTACGCGGCCCCGCCGTAACTCTCAAAATAACTTAAAAAAAATAATCGCCTCGCGCGTGATAAAGAGCCACGGAGTGCGTAATGAAGATGGCGTTCTAAAGTAAGTAATATTTTGAAATCCTGACGGCGTTGGCGATTAAGCGATCCGAGTTACTTACGGCAAGCATACATCGAGGCCTTGATGATAGTGTGTATTATTGGCTACGGGCTTGGACGTGTGCGTGTGACGAGCAGACGCTCAAAAATAAACTCGGGGACGAACGTGAATCTTATTAGGGTGGGTATTCATTTAAATGGGGGGGAAGCATTAGGGAGTTTCGTGGTGTGCGGAGCTATTTTTAGAGGAGCGACGATTATTTTCTTATTTGTAGGAAGAAAATGTCTTTACGGAAATGTTCCTTGGCTCCCGGTCAAGGGCCGACCAGCGACTTTTCCCTCCCCTACGGAGTCAGTGGAAAAAACGAACTTTGCATAAATGGGACTATCAGACTGGAAAGAATAGCTCGTTCCCTATGGCAATGGCATTATTAACCATGTGCTGTCGCAGGGTCTGGGGGGCGGGGGCAGGAAGGAGGCGGAGGATAGGATAGGAGGAGGGTAAGGAGGAGCAGCAATACCAGTTAGCTTATCCAGCCCTTAAATAGTTAACTACCCGCTCACAAACTTTTTAGCTGAGCTTTCCTGCGCCGACTCTCTCTCTCTCTCTCTCTCTCTCTCTGTCTCTATCTCTCCGAAGTTCTGCTCCGTATTTTTACGAGTCGACTTTCGCCCATTGAAACGATCTCCGTAATTGTAATTATATATTATTACCCGACCAAGGGGCTATTGTATCACCGGTACACGTTATCACCAGGGCGCTGGCCCGCGACCCCCCGGACACCCAACCGCACCACTCCTATCGCTCCTATGCTCTCCTTGTTTTTTTTTTCTTTTCTTTTTTTTATCCGCGACCTTATTAAGAGAGTGGGCTCCTCGTCGGAGGGAGATAGGTGGGGGGCACGCTCCTAAAAATCGACTCACCCTCCTCCTGGTATATGAGTAGCGGCCTCGGAGGTCGTCATCGGCGCGCCTACTCGCGTCCCTCGTCGGCCGGCGGCACATGCGCGTCCACGGAGGCAGGACGCACACCCACGCGCTCGGAGACAGAGGCACCACGGGTCTCGCACGCGGTCGGTCTCTCCTTCGCGTGGGCCGCTGTGGCGCGGGACGGTGGGAGGACGAGGAGGTGGAGGAGGAGGAGGAGGAGGAGGAGGAGGAGGAAGGCTTGGTCGGTAGGGTCGTAGAGCGCTTCGGGTGGGTGGTGGCGTGGTCGATACGGCCCCACGCGACACGCGAGACACAGAGGGCGAGGCTCCGGCCTCCCCTATTCTTCCTGCGGGCGTTTTTGTTGAGGCATTCCCCACGGTGGCGCGGTCGCTCGACAACCTGGACGCGCGCGCCACGGCCAGCCCTTGTCAACCGCGTTCTCGCTCGCTTTCCCTCACACGTATCACGCGCGCTCTCACGCACAGGCACACACACTGCTTGTCTGTCTGCCTGTCGGTCTCTCTCTCTCTCTCTCTCTCTCTCTGTCTGTCTCGGTGCCGTTCAGTTGGCTGGCTCGCCCTCCTCGTCGAGCCTCTCGCGTCACTCAGAGTCCCACCCCGAGCGCCGGCCTATACCCCTCGCGTCTTCGGCGGCGGGTTATCGGGGCTCGGCTCGGCACGTCGCACCTCAGAGAGACCCGGCGAATAGTGGGAGTCCGTAGAGCTGGGGGTGGGATGGGGTGGGATGGGGTGTGTGGGGTAGGATGGATGGAAGGGCCGCTCCGAGCCCTTGGAGTCCGATGGATGGTCTTTGTAATTATGTCGGCGCTTCGATCCGCCGTCTGGAATGGGAGATAGCGTTTTTGTCCGCGCGAATAGCAGTGTGCGATTTCGGGGGGATGGATGTTGCAAAAGCCGATTCGATCCTCGGATTAAGCGCAAGCCTCCTCCACCTCCTCCTCCTCCTCCTCCTCTTATTCCTCCACTCCCACGCGAATGCTTATACAAAATTTATCTCGGCAATTTGCGATTTCACGCGACCGTACATCCATTCGAGCTCTTGCGTACGTAATGCCGGATATTATCAAAATTGCAAAGCTACGAACGCTATTCTCCCCCATGAATAAACGAGAGGACGGCTGGGCCGAGGATTGTGCCGCTGCTGCCGCTACCGCTACCGCTACCACCACCACCACCACCACCACCACCACCAGCACCAGCACCAGCACCAGCACCAGCACCAGCACCAGTACTACTAGTGGATGCCGTCGAAGACGCTCTCGGCTACGAAGGAGACAAAAGTATTTACGGGGGGTGGGACGGGGGGGTGGGTTGGTTGCCACAGTAGGAGGAAGTGCCGTAGCAATGTACGCCGCGGAGTCGTTTGAGCAGCAGGTTCACGTTCCGAATATCGGGGAAAGGCCGGGGAGGAGCCAGCCGCAAGTCCGGCTGGTAACGTTGCGGAAAGACGCGAACGAGAAGGATGAGCGGGGGGGGGATAGAGGGGAGCCTGACGAGAGAAGGAAAAACGTGTCGAAAATCGCACGAAATGAAGTGAAAAAAGGGAACGAAATTGAAGCGCCGAGGGAGGAAGCAGCAGCGGCAGCAGCGGCAGCAGCAGCACCAACAGCGTGGTTTTGCGAGTACCGGGAGGGTGGGACGGCGAAGGGGGGTTGAGCGCGGGTTAGAGGGACGTGACGCACAGGGACGTCTATCCCCGGCCTCTCCTAATCGCGCGCCACCCCCGGGCGCTTGATTAAAGAACAGCGAGCGAGCGAGCGAGCGAGCGAACGAGTGGGCGGGTGGCTTGGGGGTTCGTCGGCGGCCACGGGAGGGTTAGGAGGTAGGGGGGGAGAGGTGGAAAGGGCCGAAAGGCACTCACCCGACTGCTTCTCTTGTGCGCGATGGCTGATGGTTGCTCCCGTCGTTGCTCCCGTCGTTGCTCCCGTCGTAGCCACCGCTACCGCCGCCGCCTCCACCGCCTCCACCGCTGTCGACGCCGTTAGCTCCTCTGTCCCCGTCGACACTGCCCGAACCCTCCTCCCCCGTCCAGCAAGCCATCGCCAACCCTCGCGTCGCCCTTATTATCTTCATTCTCGCTCGAATTCGTTGCCGTTCCCCGTCCCCTCTTTTTCTCTTCGTGACGTAAGGGACACGCGACTTTCTCTACTTTTTCGCTACCTCGCTACCTGAAATCTCCGGCTACTCACTCACAGACGCTGTGATTCTTCAGAGTTCTTCAATTTTAGGACAAAATTATGGGAATAGTTACGTAAGGGAACTTGCCCTTATTACGGTTAAATCCGGAACACTCGATTGATTCTTAGACTCGTGAACCCCGAGCGTGAGTATAGCCATAGGTATTCTCAGCTATTTTATTAATAAGCGATATATCCACGATTACTTCATTTACTGTTAACGTTTAATAATGCCAATTCAATAATTTGTGTGCCCTACTGACATTTTGTCTACTACGTAAACGTCGGTTTACATATCTAAACATGATTATTGACAGATGATAAAGTGCAATTGTTTTTATTATATATTTGCTCATTCAATGGTTAATAAGAATTTTTTGTTTTTCTACCTCACATTGCCATGGGTAGCCATAAATACCGATTAATTTTTAAGTTACCACGAATATGTACTTCCAACGATTAATGACTGTTGGTCGTGTTTGCTCTGCAGACGTGTATTATCCATCCAGTTCGTGTAATAATATATAATTTGGACGTTTCTCGGAACGGGATTTATCATTCGCTTCTTCATTATTAAAAGCCACCTCGATATAATTGCCGAAGTCATTGTTTTTATTTTTGTTGTTGTTATTGTTATTGTTATTGTTATTATTATTATTATTGTTATTATTATTATAATTATTTCTATTTAATTTCCATTTGCCAAGTCGTAATGATAAAGGAGCGGCGGGGACGCACCTTTGGAATTTATAAAATTAGTTCGGCCATTATAAATTTATCGTCGCTTTATAAATTCATCGAAGATTACGGGAAAGGAAAAGCATCGGAGATGTAAAACGGATTAAAATCAGGCGATAAGTTATCATCTTATTCAATTTAATTTTGCAAACGTCCCGTAAAAATCATACCTAAGGACTAAAAATTGGCTTTATTAAATTATAAAGTAAGTATTACCGTAAAACGATAAAGCAGATTTATCATAAGATAAGAATGAAAGAAAGATGCGATGCGATGCGATGCTCGCGTTAAAAATTCAGGACTTTATTGAAGGGACTGGGCTCCTATGTTCAATCGATTCCTGTTATTTCATTCTCGAAATCAAGATTCTTCCAGACTATAATAACAACAACAACAACAACAACAACGACAACAGCAACAATATCATTGAGTTTATATCGAGCCTCTAAAAATTGTTAATGTAGCAGCAGCAGCAGAAGGGAGGGGGAGAAGAAAGAGAGAGAGAGAGAGAGAGAGAGAGGGAGTGGAACGCAGCAACGAGTACGATATTTGCATTATAGATGCAAGCTCGAAATGCTTTTATCTGAAGATCTTTTTTTTTAGTCTTTTTATCGTTCAGGCGTTTGGCTGGAGACTCAAATCAACTTGAAAAATGTTTACAATATATAAAACATACGTCGCTATGGCTCGAAGCTCGGCGAAATCTATAAAAACTTCGAGACCTCGGCTTTACGAACGAAATATATATATATATATATATTCAGCAGCGAATTTTTTAAATCTATATTCTATTTTTATCATTAATTTATTTGAAAAGACTTTGGGATTTTAGAAAATGCAAAAAAGAATAAAATTAAATCCTAATTGCATTACGCTGTTTATGCACAGAAATTAAAGCGCAATAAATAATAATTAATAATTGTTAGAGAAATATTGTATTGTTGCATTAAATTCTGACTATTGAAATAAATATTAAAATTTACAGTTAAAGCTTCTAGTGCTGTACTCGCTTTCACAAAGTGTATCGCGCAGAAGAAGGTTGAAGCATTAAAAATAAAACACTTTCAAAACTATTTTTAGCTAAAACGAAACGAAAGCTCTAACAAATAATTGTAAGCACGTATAAAAAAAATCACGAACGTAAGAATCAATTAATTCAATTTGTATTTGCGTATTTCGACGATAAGCAACACGAATGACAATTATAATAGAAAGTCCATACAAACGTAAAGCAAAGTAATATTTTTAACGAGCGATAGAAAGGAATGATATGACATTTAATTAGATATTAAAGAGCCGACCCGCGGAATTAGTTGATAGCCAGAGGGTGTGGAACGACAATACCCGAGTCCGAAGGCTTCCGTTGCATTTTTATTCAACTCGCTTCATTTAGAACATATTCTTAGAACTTTTATTATTAATTATTACTTTATTAGAGCAATGAGAAATAAAATAAATAATAATACGTTGTTTACATTATAAGTGGGATGCAAGACTAAATAACTTGTCCGTCGACAAGTTTATTATTGCTCTGTTAAAGAAATTCCTCAGGCAAAGGATCTTTCGTAAAATAAAGTAATTTAATGAGGCAGTTAATTTTTATAATTACTCATAAATCTGATTAGTGAATTATTGCTTCGTCGATATGAGCTGGAGTTTCGATTAAAGGAGCTTGTGAAGAAGAAAAAAATGTTGTATATCCAGACTTTATCGAGAAAGCTTAATAGAGAGAGAGAGAGAGTAGAGAGAGAGAGAGAGAGAGAGAGAGAGAGGCGGGGGGGGGTGGATTGGCTGGCGAGGAAGGGTGGGGGTGGGACGGGGGCGGGGGGGCGGGGGCGGAGGGGCAGGCGGAGGAAAACTTGCTTCCATCGGTGCATACTCGAGCCGAGCCGCGTAATTGAATTTCTCGTTGCTACTAATCGAGTGAAAGCTTTCACTACTCTTCCGGCGGTGCTGTCGTCGTCGCCGCCGCCGCCGCTGCTAATTCCCTTCTTCCTTTTCAAACTTTTCGCGCAAAAAGTTCGGAGGAGTTCGTCAAAGCCGCTTCGTGTCATAGAGATTGATCGGGAGCTCTGGCAAACGTATCGAAAGCTACAGATAAAGAAGTAAGCCGTTGCATCTGCTATAGCTCCCCTCCCCTCCCCCACTCACCCCTTCCCCCTCGCCCCTCACCACTCACCCCTCGCCACATCACCCCGCACTCTAACTCCCGACGACTTATTCGACTCCTCGTACATTTTTTCATCCTTTAAAAATCAGCGAGATTCTTTCCGATAGTCGTTATTAGTATGAAATTATTAGTCTAGCCAAGTTATTGGGCTTATTGGGCTTATTATTAGCTCAGCTACGGACGCGCAACTAATAAATCTTAAAAGCAAAATGTCCCGGCGCTTTACAAGTACATTTGTACTTTGAAAATATAACGAGTTACGGTAACAACGGACGGTCTTATACCGATAGATAATACGAAAAGCTGATTTACGCGATGCCAAGTGGTTACGGCTCCCAATACGTACAGCTAGATCAATAGAGGTAGGCTAAAAGGTGTCAACAATAAGCCATCCGTAACTTACAATCCCATTAATCTGCAAACTCGTCCGAGTGCGATCAATCGAAGCAAGACGTGTGTGCTGTCCCCCTCCCCCGCTCCCCACTCCCCCCATCCCAGGGCCCCGACCTCTCCTGTCCTTTGTCCCGGACGGGGGGTGAAAACGAATCTCGGACTCGAGTTTCACCCCCGCCCGGACTCCCGACGAACGATGAATTTCTTAATCTGAAGGCTTCTTCAACTGCTTGGTGTATTTTACAGTCGCTGCTGAAGACGGCGGATCAGCTGAAGATCAAAGGCCTGTGCGAGGTGCCGGAGAGCAGGGACGGCCCGTCGGTTAGCCTGAGCTCGCCGCCCCGCGACTCCAGCACACCTCGGATAAACTTCGCCAAGATAAAGAGGCACCATCCGCGATACAAGAGACCGCGGTCCTCCTACGAGAGTAGCCTACGCCCCGGCCACGGACCCGGACCAAATACGGAGCCGCGACACCACCACCACCACCACCACCATAATCATCATCTCGGTGACGCGACCAAGTACAAGGAGGAGGACTTTGTCGAGAACTACGTGCGCGACTGCAACAAAGAGGTGAGCGAGGACTCGTTACTAAACTCTGTCTCTCTCGCTCTCTCTCTCTCTCCCTTCACGCTCTCCGTCTCTCTGTCTCACTGTCTGTCATTCCCATTAGCTCGATCGCGATTTCCTATATTATATCGGGAATGCGGGCTCACCGGCTCGATGGATCTCCACGGGCCCGTAAGCTTCACGTAAACATTTTATATCCCAACGATAGAAATTGAGAGCCGGGAAATTGAGGAGTGAGGGGGGGGAGGAGGAGAGTTCGATCTCTCGCGTATACGTAAACTAACATTATCGAGCTAATTTTTCCTACCAAAACGAACAAAGGCAAATTGCCGCTTCTCCGTTAATGCCATTATCCTCGCGCAATCCACCGAAAATTACCACTACCAAGATTAAAATGTATATTCCCATCATTATTTAAATATATCGAGCGTGGGCATGGGCCGATGGTCCACGAGCAGCCTCGTAGTAACAGCTTGGCCATAACGCGTCCCCATAATTGCCGGTGAATCTCACCTGTACTTAAATTGGCCAAGTTTCTGCAAAGTCGAAAAGAAGCCGCGTGCACGCGAGTCGCGAACGGAGAGGCCCGAGGCCCTGGATTTCGTCGGCCGTTGACCAAACGAGCAACGACGACGACGACGACGACGACGACGACGATGACGATGACGATGACGATGACGATGACGATAACGTCAACAATAATAGCAATAATCGAGCCTGGTGCGCCTTCTTGTTCTGCCCGCAGAATCGCCGAGACTGTTGGCCGGCCGAAGATGAAGATTGCATGGAGACGACAGCGACGACCACAACAGTAGTCCTGGACTCGTGCCAGCGCAGCACCAGCAGCGTCGGCGGAGTTGGAGGAGACAACAACAATAGCGGCACCAACAACAACGCCGCCGGCCCAGTGACCAACAACAACGGTAAGCCCGTCTTGAGGGAATATCCACGCTCCGCGCCTGCGTCGATCGCGCCGTCGTCCTCGATCTCTCTCTCTCTCTCTCTCTCTCTCTCTCTCTCTCTCTCTCTCTCTCTCTCTCTCGCTCTCTCCCACTCGCTCTCTCTCTCTCTCTCTCTCTCTGTCTCTCTCTGTCTCTACATTCTCCGCATCCCTCGATCGATCTTACAAATTGACCCGACAATCTCCCATGCCTCCCTCATGCCTCCCTCACGCCTTACATAATAACCGGACATATCGAAAATTTGTCCCCACACCTACCTTTCACATCCTTATCCATCTGCATGCATGCGTATGTATCTGCGCCCCCCGAGGCCGAACCTCCGCTCGCCTCCGCTCACCTCCGCCCACCTCCGCTGCTACTTTCGCACTTTCACTTTTTAGAGAAATCGCGTAACCTCGCTCGGGCGTACATTATTTTATGATTTTACTAGCCGCTAAGGAAACATTTGTATCGAGTGCGGAGGTGAAAGTCCCAATGTTTTCCATCAACAGCAATGCCAGCGCGGATCGTTATTTTTCAACATCCTTCCTCTGGGCTCCAAAGCAACGTTACAACGATCCACAATCGTTATCTTAAAAAGCTCTTATAATTTTCATTGCACAACGATAAAGCTGCTGCCGATCACACGGATGATTTATAAGGAAATTCCCACAAATCCATGATACATTATTACCTACTAACTACTACCAGGGTACACGCCGTACTTCTTCCGGCTCCTCAAGGCCACCCAAAGTTCAAGTTAATAACAATAACAATAACAATAACAATAATAATAACAATAACAACGACGACGAGGAGGAGGAGGACGACGACGACGACGACGCAACAACGCAACAACGATGACAACGACAATAATAATAATAATAATAATAATAATAATGAGAATAATAATAAGAATAGTGATAATATTAGTAGTAGTAATAGTAATAAATAATAATAATAATAATAGTAGGGATAAAATGACATGCCGACGTTCGTCCTCTCAATAAGTATTCCATCGCTATTCTTCTCTAGTGTAGTGTAGTGTAGTGTAGTGTATCTAAACGAGTCGAGTAGTAAGTAGGTCTAGTCGCGTCGCGCCCTTGGCTACGTTCTCGTTATCTACCCACCTACACGTTACGCACGCGATGATCCCTGGAATTGCTAATGCTCCCATTGGTAATGACGCGCAATCGAGCAATCGAGGACACCGCGGCGTCGTCGTCTCTGCCGGGCGCGGGGCGACATACCGATCACTCGCCACTGGGGACAGAAAATTTTCACCCCTCAATAAAAAGGTGACATGTTCTGTCACACAGGCCTCGGCCACTACGGCCACCATCCGGACCCGGGCGAGGTCGACTTGCCGCCCGAGACACAGCCGACGCCACCGAGTGCGACCCTAGTCGGTACGACCATCACCCACCTCCGGGATCCAGATCACCACACGGGAGGTTTGTATCGGCACTCGCCTTAATTAGTTAGACACCTAGAGTCGTGAGCACCTTCCGGAAGCCAAGTGGACGAGCCCCGTGGACGAGCACCGGACTACTCGTCCATAACGCTTTCCCGAAGGGCCCTCATTCGTTCTCTCTCTCTCTCTCTCTCTCTAAATCTCTATCTATCTATCTATCTCTCTAAATCTCTCTCTCTCTCTATCTATCTCTCTCCTTCTTACAATTTTCCTTGTAAAGTTCACGCTCAAGGGAAAGAATATCAATTATCGAGGATCGGGAATTAAGGAGCTTGTATTGGTCCCCGAGACCAGCGGTTCTCTCATCATTTTCTCTTATACTTCCGATTGATTGATTGCACTTGCAGCGAATGGGACTGCGCGTGGCGCGACGGAACGGGACGGGACGGGACGGACGGGGGAGGGACACGGAGACCGTTCGATCGTAATCCGTTACCGAGTTCACCTTAACGTTTCTTTATTCTTCTCTAGTTCTTCGATTCTCTTCACCTTTCCTTTTTCCTTCGTCGTAACGCTGCTCATCATGTCCTACGTGTAGCCCGCGCTTTTCTTTTTTTTTATTATTATTATAATAAATACCTTGAGCTAACTTTTAGGTTTATGTATTATTAAAATCTATATAACTAAGTAGAAATTCTGTTTCTCAACATAAATACATTAAATACAACAATAACTCTTTCATTTCGTTTGGAAATTAGCACAAGAAAGTCCTACTCCTCGCTGTCTTCATTCGTCGTTCATAAACAGAGACAAGATGTTTACAGCAGGTAAATTTATTAATGAAACGTGGGAATCGCGTTGATTTTTACTGATCGAGTGGAACGCTCTTACTGTATATATAATTTTTTTTTTTTTTTTTTTTTATATTACTCTTACTTTCTTTTACTCGTTATTCATTTGTATTATTATTATTATTATTTGTTTTTTTGTTTGTTTGTTTGTTTTTTTTAAGTACATATGTCATTTTCTTTCGTATTTAGAGTACTTTTATTTACTCGCATTATTATACAATTTTATATCAGACGAATATTAATAACAATAATGACAGAGTGACTATTAAATATAATAATATTATGTTTATAATGCTTGAGAATAAATATTTTTATCTAAAAGAGAATAAAATGGATGGACACGTTTGTTTCTGCATTTAGTCTATGTTCGTGAATATCTGTGAGAGAGACCGATGAACATTTTACAATCATGTATTTATGCTGTAAATATGCGTTTGAACGCGGAATTTAACGTAATAACTTGAGTTTTTACCTTGGCAGTATGTATATGCCCTTCTTATATGCTTCTTCTATGCATACGTATGTACTGGCAAGTAAAGCTTTCCTGGATTCGGTGCGGATACCTTCACTCACGACGGAGACATTGATGCCTTGTGTTTGTGTGGAAAAGTACAGTCGTGTTTATATAAACGGTCTGATTAAGTATCGTGCATTGCCAGCCACATTATTCTCAATCCGCAAATAATTCGTAGACTACGTACTTCAATCCTTATTTCAATTAAAACTAATATAAATATAACAATTTCCTATCTTATCCTCAAGACGAATCGCGTCCTTCCTGTTCTTTTAACAGTAATCTGACATATTATACAGTTTGCACGGTTCGTTAGAAATTTTTATTTTCTGACATTCCGGTAATTAATCATTGACGGTAGAGGAATTTTTTTTAATTTTTGTACTTCTTCCTGTAGAAGTAATTATTGTTATTATTATTCGATGTCAAAAAAAAAATGCAAAAAAATGTATGCTGAGTATAGAAATAAGTACTTTATAAGCAAGAACTTTATTTATTTTATTGATAAACGTGTTTGTAAGTGTAAGATATGAAATATACAATATTAGTGTGAATGATAGCTCGAACAGATAGTAAACACGGCCCATGATTACTTTCATCGAGTGACGACAAACTGATATTGTAATAAAATATTATCGAAAATAATGGGAAAAAAAAAAAATTATACTTTAATTAAAATAAAAAGTTCAGTGGTTGTTGGCAAAAAAAAAAAAAAAAAATAAATAAAAAATAAAAGCCAGTAAAGACGTATTTTTTAATTTCTTGAGTATCGATCAGGTTTTTTGATAAATATTTTATTACCTCCAGGTGGGTTTTAAAATAAATGTTTAGATAAACGACGACATGTAATTAAGAGTATAAATTTGTTATTAGCAAGCCCGGCCATTAGGAGTAAGCGATTAAGTTAATGGGAGTAAAATATCAATTCGTTATCGCGTGCTACTGCGTTACAAAGTAATTGAATACGTTCGCTAATGAAAGTAATTCCAAAAAATTTACGTCCGCTAATAACAAACAACAAGGCTTCTCTCTCCCGCCCCCTCCCTCCCTCCCCCCTCTCTCGCTCTCTCTCTCTCTCTCTCTCTTTCGCCGCCATCAAGATTATCGTCTCAACGAGCCCGGAGGAATAGAAAATGAGTATATTGCCGTAAGTGGAAGAATTGGAACTGTCAAAATTGCGGACAGAATGGCTTTTAAAGTGATAACGGCATAAAGCAACGCGCTTTACGCGGGCAATAAAGATAGAAGCGTTAAAGTAAGTGCTGCAACAAGTTGAGTAGAGGACGTAAATGACTGGTGGAAATTAGCGCATCGGACGTGTTTGAGTAATGAGAGGAAGGAAGAAGAGCGACGATGGCGGCGGCGGGGTGGTGGTGGCCGGGGGGGGGTCGGACGGTTGGTCGGTCGTAGTTGAGAAGGTGGTGGAGGAGGAGGAGGAGCAGGAGGAGAATAGAGTAGCGGATGGGCGTCGCGCAATTGTCAATAGGAAGGGGATCGGGAGCGGCTGTGGACGCGCGGAGTTATCGACCTCGCGAGTCACGATGATTCGGGCCCCTCGAGGTGCAAGTGCCGAGCCTCGAGGCTTGGCCTTTGTGCCAGAGAGCGAGGAGTGCGCCTGCGTGGGCGAGTACGAGCAAATCTAATCACGAGCAGTTAAGCCCGATTAGGTCAATTATTTTGATTCCCTTAGCCGACTAATGAGCGGCAGCCGTCGTCGACGTGTAATGCTCGCTGCTCTATTATTATTTATTCGTACCGTACCCCCGCCACCCCCACCCCCAACCCTCACCGGTCGTTCTTTAATCGGCTGGTTTCCCCCTACGCGCGCGTTCACCTGAGCTCGCCGAGCCCCTCTCGGTTCGAGGGTCCCCCCCTCCCCCCCGCCCAGTGTACGTACCTACGACGCAGCCGATTCAAAGAAGTCCCCGCCGCTTATGCGACTTACGTGGCGAACGTCGCGCCTCCCCGCCCCTCTCCCGCCGGTGTCCCACTTTTTCTCTGTCGCGTGCTTTTGTTCTTCGTTGGACGCAAGCTCGAATCTCGTAAGCTACTCGTGCGCGCAATTGTTTTGGCATCTACTTGTATACGAGAGCTACGAGGCAGCATTTTTCATAAAACAATGCATTAAATGGGCCAAAGTAATTAACTTGCAAGGCTCCTTTAACCTAACGATATATCGCTGCCTGACAGACGCCCCAGGTCTCTCTCGCAGGCACGCACGCACGCACGCACACACGCACACACACCTCCCCCTCTCTCGCCCTCTTCTCTCTCTCGCTCTTACTCTCTCCTTGAATTTTCCAAACTAGTCAATAAATCCTCGACTCTCTCGTAATCGCTACGGATTTCCCTGACTTTTTTCATTCCACTTGGCGGCAGCAGCAGCAGCAGCAGCAGCAGTAGCAGCAGTAGTACAGCGGTAGTAGCAGTAGCAGTAGCAGTAGCAGCAGTAGCAGCAGTAGTAGCAGTAGCAGTAGCAGCAGCCTATGCGCTCGCTCTCTCTTAGTGATAGGGAACAAAGGGACAGTGCCGAGGCCATTAGGCGTTAATTTGGCCAGCGCGTTCACTTACTAACTTGCTTGAACCCACCTTCTCAACGAGCCGAGACGGACGGAAATAATCTGATCTTACGTGACTCCCCCCCCTCCCCCTCCCCCTCCCACTCACCTCCCACTCACCTCCCACTCCCCCCCGCGCTTTCGTCTCCGCCCCCCCACGACCCCGACCCCGACCCCCGTACCCCGACCCCGACCCCGGCCCCCCGGCCCCACCCCTCTTAAGAATACGTAAGGGCTCGTGGGCGAACGGCGCAGATAATGACCGATAGCTAAAGATCAATGCAAGGGTGCGCAGGGCTTGCGCTCTTCACTCGATTAAAAATCTCAGCTAGTAAAAGTTTTATTGAAAGTAAAAAGAGCCCGGCCCCGATGTCCGCCTCTCACCTCCTCGTCTTGTGGCATTGCAGACATCCAGAATTGCGACAGCGTGAAGATTAAGTTCGAGACGCTGCACACGATGGACTCGTCGGACACGATCGACATAGACAGCCACATGTCCGACCGGGCGAGCGTCAGCTCCAAGAACGCCGACGACAACATGATGATGATAACTCCGGAGCTCCTGGGCCTCATGCCCTCCGGCAGCTCCGTGCACTCGGACTCGGGCGAGAACAATTCCCGCAGCCATTCCGGACAGTCCGGCTCCCACCACCACGGCTCCAAGTCCTGGACGCAGGAGGACATGGACGCCGCGCTCGAGGCATTGAGGAATCACGACATGAGTCTGACCAAGGCCTCCGGTAAGTTTTACAACTACCCCTACGCTCCGCCGCCGCCGCCGCCGCCGCCGCCGCCGCCGTCCCTCCACTCATTCCCCTCGGCCAAAGAATCGAGACGACATTTTACGTACAAATATGCGAACAAGTGTCTTATCCTCCTTCTCCCTTTCATTTCACCCGTCGGGGAAACACGGACGCGCGCGCGTCTTTCGATTACAATGTCAATTATCGTCGAATCAAAGGGACTGACTTTAAATCGTCGTCTCCTTGCTTCGGCCTTCCTTATTAAATCAGCCTCAAATATTTATAATACGTCGAAGCGAGGGCTTACGCGGATTACAGAGCCGAAGTCTTGCGTATTCTCTAGCTCCGAGTGGAATTTTCGGGGCTCGCGACGAGTCGTTATTATCAAGAGGGTTGGGTTGCTTCCTCTGCTATAGGTTGGGTGGTGAGGGGGGGGTAGGGGAATGGATAGGCGAGTTTAATTAAATAAAGACTCTGGGAATCGCGAGTCGGTACGTTTGTAAAACGTTGCCGAAGCATCGATATACGATAAATGACTGTTCTTTCATGTTGTTTCATGTTGTTTCAGCTACCTTCGGCATACCCTCGACGACGCTCTGGCAGCGGGCGCATCGCCTCGGCATCGACACCCCGAAGAAGGACGGGCCGACCAAGTCCTGGAGCGACGAGAGCCTCAACAACGCCCTGGACGCCTTGCGCACGGGCACCATCTCCGCGAACAAGGCCTCCAAGGCCTTTGGAATACCCTCGAGCACGCTCTACAAGATAGCGAGGAGGGAGGGCATAAGGCTCGCGGCCCCGTTCAACGCGAGTCCGACCACGTGGTCGCCCGCCGACCTCGACCGGGCCCTCGAGGCCATCAGGTCCGGCCAGACCTCCGTACAGCGTGCCTCCACCGAGTTCGGCATACCCACGGGGACGCTCTACGGGCGCTGCAAGAGGGAGGGCATCGAGCTCAGCAGGAGTAACCCGACGCCCTGGAGCGAGGACGCCATGACCGAGGCCCTCGAGGCCGTCAGGTACGTTGACCTGACCTGACCTGACCCCCGACGCCACGACTTTTCGTAATATGACGCGGGGTGCTGGAGGGGGCCTAACAAGTAGCCACTCGAGCTGCTAAAGGGCGAAATATAATGTGATTAGAGGCGAACCTTGGCTTTCGATTTCAGGTTGGGACACATGAGCATTAATCAGGCGGCGATCCATTACAATCTGCCCTACTCGTCGCTCTACGGGCGCTTCAAGCGCGGCAAGTACGAGGAACCGGTTGTCAACGAAATGTCCCAGGACGGATCGTCGCAGCATTTCCATCAGAGCCCGACTCAGAACCACTCGTCATCCCTTCCCGACCAAATGCCCTACCAGGGCAGCTGAAATTTGCCCCTTTACTAGGTCGTCCGGAGCTGGCGATCTAGTAATACAGGAAGGAATATGAACGAACAGCTTTGGCCGATTCTCTGATGAAATAGGAGGAAGAAGAGGAAGAGGAGGAGGAGGAGGAGGAGGAGGAGGAGGAGGGACTTTAGACGCGACTTGAATGCTGAAAGTAAACGATGGGCGTGATATTGCAAGAGTCGTCCAGTCGCAGAGTCGAATCGTTCAGATTCTATTAAGATTTAAAGATGGTTGACTTCCTCCTGTTGGATCATGTGATCGATTCCGCGACCGCTCAATGAACAATTTTGCATAGGCATCTAAATACGTATGCGAGAAAATGTTGTACATAAGCTTATACAAAGGGAGAAGATAGTAGGGCTTCTTATGTAATCCTCGGACCATACTTCTTAGCTTCTGATATCGGACATGACTAAGGACGAGTCAAGGTGGTCGGTTCCAGCCATTATTTCATATTTCCTAACGAACGATGACAAGCTCATGATTGTGAAACCCAAAAGAGCACAAGATTTATCGTGATACGTAGCATTAAGCTTTTCATGGAGTGATGCACCATTACTGTTAACGAGCTATTTATATTCTTTACGGACTATCGTTATTAAAGGACATTAGTTTTTATATATAAAAAAAAAAAATTCTGTTTCTGGATCTTAAGAAATAAGAATAAGAATAATTTATAAAGTATAATTAGGAAAGTCTGTTGAGTATCAAAGCATGAATACAATCTCTATCTCTATCTCTATCTCTATCTCTATCTTTATCTTTATCTATCTATCTATATATGTACGTCTGTAAATATTTTAGCTTAAGCGCTATATTATTAGTTGATCGTTATAAGAAAGCTCGAAATTTTACTAGATTTTCTTTTAATACGCCAGTTTGATTTTAAAAGTCAATGGATTCCGGCATTAATTGACGTTCCATCCGAATTCTTTATCATGCTACATTCAAATTCTTAGATTCACGACTCGGAAAAAGTCTTTATTATGGATCAAGACCATCTCAGACTTAATATCATTTATTGTTCTTCATTTATTATCAATAAACTTACGTCTTCCAGAAGTTTGAGCTGTCTCGTTATGATTATCTTTTAAACTATTTGTGTAATGTATACTATATTCTATTCGCGTCATAAAGTGCGTTTTACTATAAATCAGAGATTAAGTTATCGCTACGGCAACGTACGTACCGATGGTTCCGTATCCTCGGTAGACCATCGGCGACCATCGGCGACCATCGGCGACCATTGACCATTTCAGCGGGAATTTTCAGTCCTGCTTAAAGAAAGTATCCGTAAGCGTCTGGCATCACCGGTAATTCTTCGTCTCTTGTGCATCACACATGAATTTTAGCTTTTGAGCATTAAAGAAGTACTTCTTAATGCCCGTGTTACTACTATCAGTAAATGTAGTTACTTTTTTGATCCATGGTCAAAAAAAAAAAAAAAAAAACTGTTGCTCCACTTCGAACGTCAGCTCGATTAAAAAGATGAAGAAAAAAAGAAAGAAAGAAAGAAAATGTCGCTAATTTGACTAGCGATGATGTTATTCAGCTGATCAGAACTGATCTTCAAGTCGAGAGAAAATAGTGGAAGGAGGGAAGGAAGGAAGGAAGGAAGGAAGGAAGGAAACAAACGTACTTGGCGAAATTTTCTATTTGCGATGCGGCAAAATATCAAAAGATTTTAAAAATCGCTCGGACAAACTTGAGTTTGCCCAATGTAAAGTCAGAGCTGCATAGATTAGAATTTTCTTTAAAAAAAATCTGTTCTTTGTTTGTTAAACACGGAGCTCGGTATAATAAAATTAGTCGGCGACGACTATCCGTATTCGACGCAGAGGCTCGATACGAGCTTATGCATATTTAATAAGAAATTAAGGGGCCGTATCGACATGGGAACGAGCAAATTATTCCTTCGTTTATATATAAAGTCAGGAGTGTCGCGCTTGGCGCGCATCTCCTCTACGTGAAATGTATAACGAAAAGACGACGTAAAATGCTATCGAATACCCTATTAGATTGTAAGGCTCCGATGTGGGGCTTATTGGGGCTTATTGGGGCTTATTGCGATAAGCGACTGAGCGATCGTACACGAAGTCAACCTAACGATCCCGCAGTATTATTCGGATAAGAGGTAAACGAGAGACTTTGTACATTATGGGCTACAATAATTCTCTTGTCGTCAGAACTCGTTCTTCATTACCCTTTACCTTACGTTACTTCTTGTTTTTTTTTTTTTTTTTTTTCCCCCTTTCCTTAGCGCTACTCCTTCTGCGAAGCGTAGTTTCTTAGCCTTTAAATTATAAGAGTTATTTATAAAAAGTGAATAAATATATGAAACAATAACGGGGCGGGGCGGGGGGAGGGGGGTATTGAGAGAAGAAAAGAAAAGAAAAGAAAATAATGTACAGGCGGGCGAGATACCCGTAAGATTCGTATTTTAAATATATATAACTGCGCCGATTAAGGATTCCGAGGATCCTTTCCCGTAGGCGGATATAATAATGCATAAGAGGACGGAGGACGACTAGGGCAATCGGAAAACTGGAATTGCGAGGACAAACTAGTGTAATAATAATAATAATAATAATAATTAATAATAATAATAATAATGAAAATGAAAATGAAAATGAAAAATAAAAAAAAAAATAAATAAAATAAAATAGAAGAAAGAAAAACTTCCACGGTTTCTTTAGCATTATAAGTAAAAAATAATGCTCACTTTCATTCGTTGTTTTTTTTTCTTCTTTTTCTTTTTTCCTGTTTGTTTAAGGAGGGACGGGGAAAATAAAAATAAACGAAAGACGCATTTTAAGCTTTAGTTTGTATTATTATTTCGTTTTTTCTTTTGTAAAAGTGAATCGACGCTTTGCGATTGGTTTCCAAGTGCTTATTAAAGAGACAGGTGATGCAGTGTTCTTTTTTTTTTTTTTTTTAATTATATTTTAAGGTATAAATTATAAAGTAGCGAATCGAGGGAATAACGAAAGAAAGAACCAAATAAATCTTTTAAATGACTTTGTTTCGTAGGTGCGTTATTATTATTTTTTTTCTTTTCTATTTTGAACAAATATATTTCATAATTATAATCAAAGTGGAGCAGTGCAAAATACGTACTTTTAGATAATCTTCATTTTATAGAGGCGAAAAGTGAAAATATTCGTGACGATTTTCATGGGAAAGTATTTTATCGAAGGACGAAAATAAAAAAAATCAGTAGAGCGTGGATGGCGATTATTTACTACAGTCTTACGGTTCTCTGCGTAGAACCGACTGAGCGATGAATGCGATAATTGCGTCGATAACATCATAGGCAAGACAAACCTAGCGAGGTAAAAGAATAATAATAACAATAATGAATAAAAAAAAAAATAAATAAATAAATAAATAAAAAGAAGAAGAAGAAGAAATTACACGTTTGCTGTCTAATTTGGTTAAAATTAGATCCGTCTGTATTGTCATTTATCAGCATACGTCCTCAAAGCGTTACAGCTAAATACAAACTTACAGGAAATACAAATCGCATGAAAATTTTATCACGCTCACAGGTGTGATATACTGTGCTCACTACTATTATTTCGCGTAAAATCCACATCTACGATATCTACATCACATGCAAAATTATTTGAATATATGTATCTGTATATATATATATATATATATATACATATTTATATTTATTTATATATATATATACACGTAACATATGTACGTTCTATAAATACATGTACAGTTTATATATTTTAAATTAAAAATTAATGCAACTGTAAAATAGTAGTTGATTATTGATTATTGATCCTCTATCCTTATTCTGAGATATCGATATATCAGTTTTTCACACAATATCTTGATACGTAATTTACACGCGTCGTAACATTAGTTTGTATTTTCTATAATTTTATAAAACTTGGTTCACTTACGTTACTGTTTTTTTTTTTTATATTTTATTTTGCATATTTAGAATGAGAGCATTGTAAAACTTCAATTGTCGCAATTATAAATCATTTCGTTTCGGTAATATAAATGCCGCTATATAAATATATATATATATAATATATTATGCATAGTTCATTTAATTTGAATGAAAATTAATTTTTAAAAGACGTAAAGAATAACTTAGATAAACGTAGTATTACAAATATATTCTTTTTTTTAATAGCGATAAGTTTAAATATTACGAAGGTATTTGCAAAAACTATAATATTAATTAAAACACAATTTTATTATTTAAGTTTAAAATGCGTTTAAATACATATTTATTTATGCATAAAAACGTACTACGCAAATAAGGATCAGAAGTAATAGAATTAATGTCATTTCGGGTTTATTGCGTTTGAATAAATTTTAGTAATTTATTTTTATATTATGGTTTCGTTGTATACTTTTCTAATTTATTAACTAAATGTTATTTAATTAAATCATTAAAGTACAGGCGATGATGGACGTATATTATAATATTTTATGTGTATGTACATACTCAGAGTATAAATATATAAATAAATCGTAGAAATAATAATTGAAAATTATATGGATTGTAAGATCGACTGTTTAATAGTCCTTGATACGCATATTCAAATTTAAGGTACACGAATTTTAAAATAAATTTAAATTTATTTGGAAGTTTTTCACATCTTAGGGGCGTATTTTTTCAATTAATGCACCGAAACGAAAGAATTTCAGCATTCTAAACAATTTATATATATATATATCTACGTTATTTTTAAGAAAGGATAACAATGAAAACCGTGTGTATTTTATAACGAGAAAGATATATTTTTATAAGTACAAAATCGAACGATGAATGCGTTGTTTCCCGTAGCGTTAATCATTTGCATATGTGAAAGATGCACGTGAGAAAGTGATTCTTTTCTTCGTGAATTTGCAAAAGTTCTTATGATTTCAAAGCGTTTATTTTTATTAAATGACAGTATTCATATTTAGCGAAAGAGTTTATTATTCCAATGATTATCTCATTGTAGAATTCGATATTTAAACACATGGTGTATATTAATTATGTTAATAACATTTAGTTAATCTATGTCCAACTATACCTTGCGTTTCGTTTCCTATTCTTTAAATTATATGGAAATTCTATGACTCAGCTTTAAATACGTAAATTTCATATATTTCAATACTTTATATATATATATATAGTTGTAAAGTTCTACATGAGCTTTAAAATTATTGTACAATATGTAGACTAATTAATTTTATGTAAAAATGTATACTTCTGTATAAGTGATAAGAAATAAAGATTCAAATTAGTATAAAAACATCCAACGTGTGCTGCCTTTCTAATTAATACCATATCAATTTCTGTTTTTTTTTTTTTTTTTTTTTATTCGTTTCTTCCAAATATCAATCTGCCTTGATCAAGGGTTTCAAGCTTCCCTTTTTTTTCAACTCCAACTGCATCGGAGTGAGAGAGAGAGAGAGAGGTTGTAGGTTAGGTGTCGTTTCTCTAAAAATAAGGGCATTCCTTTCTTTTTTGCATTTTAACTTACTTACTTATTAGCTTATTGCTTATTGGCTTATTTTATAATTCGTATTCGAGCGAAATGCGTTTATTTATCCCTCGGCGATTATCGAGTCTATCCACTGGGTGTTTTTCTGTCCTGTCTGAGGAGCGTTCGCCATGGGGTGTAATAATTGCAAATACGTCCTTTTTTACAGAAACTGCCGATTTTTTTTTATTTCGGAGAAATAAAATCTTGATGTTGGAATTTCTTGTATGTCGTTATTACCAAAAGAATTCTTAAGTACAAAAAGGAAGTCGATTTAAAAGAAAAAGCTCTTGTAAGATTATCAAATATGTTGAAGTTAAGGGAAAAAATTGTGGTTTTTCAAGGCGGAAGTTTATCGTCATAAATTAAAAAAAAAAAAAAATTGTTCACTTTCTTTTGTCGTTATTGTTGAAGAAAAAACTTCTAGGAAATTCAAGGAGCATTTTAAGTTCTAGTTTTATCTACATATATTTATCTTTTGCAAAAAAGTAAATAAATGTTTTATGATTTCCAGCTGCTGTAATATTTAGTTAGTTTTTTTTTTTTTTTTTTTTTTTCATTAGTATATATTTAAAATTACAATTATTAAGTGTAAAAGAATAGGTATGGTGTATTTTATGAAATATTTGACCGGTTAAAATAAAATGCCATTTATATTCAGAATGCAAAAAGTAATAATGTTGCTATTTATTTCATAAAGTTGTTTAAATACTGAATATTATCAAGAAACAAATCAAAGTATTTGATTTTGTTATTGGGGTTATTGGGAAGGGATAATCTTTTTATTTATATAAAACGGGTAATCGGTCCCCGAGACCTAAATAAGCTCATGCCTATGAAAACAGTCTTATCGTTTTGGGGAAAAGAAAGAGAGTTTTGAATACCCCCGTGTCCGGGACCGCAGTACCTGGGAGCCTAGCGTCCCGAAAGGGGCGGAGCCAATGCCATTGCATACAACCATTAGTTATTGAGCCTTATGCAAATAACCGATCAATTACATAGGGGGGGGGGATAAGGTAATGAGAGCGAGTGCAAAGAACGAAGGTGGAAGGAGGGCGAGAGGTCCACTAAGGTACATCCGCGCAGGATACCTGGGACTCGTCTACCTAGCCCGGCTAAGCCCAAAGACTCGGCACAAGCGCAAAGATCCACCTCAACCTGGATCACGAGTCTAGCAAAAAAACTCATTGGGCTGCGTGACAATCGTAAGGTAAGAGAGCTCTCTATTAGCTCCGAATGGTCCAATCAGCGAGCGTCTGCGATTATTATATAAATTAGATTAGGTAAGAAAATTGTATTTTGGAGTTTCCGCTTAAGTTTTTATTGGAAATATGACTCTAGTGCCTCGGAGGGTCGGTTGCAGACTGACTCGGTTCCTCTGCCCATCATCTCGGGGACAACTCTTTCTTGCCTTCGACGTAGGAGCGGGGCCCGAGGTGGGGGGGGGCGAGGCTGTTGGGTCAGTCAATGACATATAACGTTATTCGTCCCATATAACTTTTACCGCACCGCCCTGCGACAGGGACATTACATTTACATGACTTAGTGCTAATTACGCTATCAGGGAAATTGGAATTTCCCGTAGACGTCCGCCGCATGATTATTATTGGCCATTGGTTAGATAATAAATTGCTTGTGTGCGTTTGTTATGGGGTTATTGCCTTTCCGCCCTCTGGCTTACAGAACCCACCCTTAAAGTAACGCGCACTAAGAAAGATCTACAACCGTGTTGTTTATGTAGATCATCGTTATACGTTACGTCTTTATCTTTGCTTTTTTGTCCCATTACAACGTACTTTCTATTGAAATTTTATAAAACGCTCGGTAATATTCATTTATTTTATTTATTTATTTTTTTTTTCTTTTCTTTCAAAGAGTCGTAGAGAATGTGCAAGAGAAACGAGTATCGTAAGGAATAATATCTTTTTAATATTACAATGATACAGCTGCAACTCAATTTATGAAAGTATAAATAATGCAAAAAATTCGTACGTGAATAAGGACGAGAAGTAATAGAATTTGTTTTTTATAAACGTTAGTAATTTATATTTTGTATATTTTATACTTTCATTGCGTACGTATCGGTATAAGAATACGAGGCATGTTCTGTTATCTTTTTCTTTTACTTGTTCTTTTACTTTTTTTCTATTCTACTTAACGTTGCGTACATTTCCCAACAAAGAGCTTTATTCGTGTTTTAAAAATATCAATCGGTGATGTTTACGCGGCCACATGCATTGGTGTGTGCACGGCTATTTGACTCGGCTATTCGTCGGTAGCGTAATGTGGGTGTGCAGTAATGCAGCATTTAAAACAATTGTCCAACTCGTTTCTCCAGTCCCAGAGCAACAAAGCGTTACGTAACCTTTATAGATTTTCGTCTAGTAAAATAATGGCCGAGACTTATAAGAAAAGTTGTATTTTTTGCAAAATTATAAGGAAGGAAGAGCCCGGGGAAAGGGTATACGAGGTATGACATTTCCAATATAACCTAAATTGCGTAATACGTACAATTTACGGGGAATTAAAATTTAATGTAAATTTTACATTTACACGTGATTATTTGTTGCGTTAGAGTGAAGATATTCTATGCATTAAGGACATATATCCAGCATCGACGCATCATTATTTAATTATTCCCAAGAGGCATATAGAAAATGCCAAAGTTTTAAAAAAAGATGAGGAGCAGCTGTGTAAGTATATTTGACGATTAGTATTCTGTAATAAATACAATTAATCTTCTCTTATTTTTAATTGGTTTTAGATGATAAAATGGTTGGAACTATTAATCTTCTAAGCGATCAGCAGGGTTTGGATAAGAATTCAATAAGAACTGGATTTCATTGGCCTCCTTTTACGACAGTTGGACACTTGCACTTACATGTCATTTCACCAATAGAAAATATGGGCTTTATTAAAAATTTAATGTTTAAAGAAAACTCTTTATGGTTCGTCAGTGTAAGTGATACCGAACAATGACAATCGACATATATTATTCCTATTCTTATATTCTTACTCAATTCGAAGCAAAATATTAATATTAGTTCAATTATGGTAATTAGTATGCCAATATTGATTGTAAATATTTATTTTACAGACAGATTATGTGAAATCACGTTTTAAAGATTTAGTATAATATCCTTTAGGAATATTACCTATAAGGTTATAAATTTTTATAGACAACGTGGAAAGAAATCTTTATTAGAGGTATATACTTATTTATTTTTTATTCACGTTACGAACATTAGAAATGTTAAATATGATAATTTTATAAATAAATACTTTTTAAACAATGCAATTTGAAAAACTAAATTAACGTTTTTATTTTAAAGTAAGAGTTATTATTGTTTCGTATAAAAATAAGTTTGTATTCTCTTATACATTGTTTTAGTTATATTTTTAAATGGAAGGCGCTGAATAAATTCCTTCATTGAACATGCGTTGCCATTCTTTGCCATCGGGATACGTGTAATTCAATATACTGTCATCTGTCAATTTGGTGGAGTAGCCAGGTACGCTTGGAGGCATATAGCGAGCATTACGAATAATTGCAGGACTTTCAAAGTGCTCATGCTGTTGGTCAACGTACTCAATGAACCGCTTCTCCGTAGTCCCATTTAGTGATACATAGTCCCACATTTGCAGATGCTGAACCATTTCACAGAGACCTACTCCTCCGGCATGAGGACATACGGGGACTGCAGTATGTAAATCATTAAATATGTATAAGAATTGTTAATGTATATAACGTGTACGTATTTTTTTTTTTTTTACAAAATAAAACATTTTCTAACGCAAGACGAGATTATAACTGCATTAGTCATTCGCGAGTTAATAATAAAAGATGAAAAATGTAGGATAAAGACAAGCCAGTGCACAGTGAATAATGAAATGTTGAATGTAGATGTTCGTATGTGGATAGCACGTGATACCGTTGAATTTTTTCGCCATGAGGTAGACCGCAAGGATCTCATTGACGCCCCCGATCCTGGCCGAGTCGATCTGACAGAAATCGAGCGCCTCCGCCTGGAGCATCTGCTTGAACATGACCCGGTTGGCGCACATTTCGCCGGAGGCGACCCCGATGCCAATGGGCCGCAATTCTCGGGCGATCCTCGCGTGGCCGAGCACGTCGTCGGGCGAGGTCGGCTCCTCGATCCAGGTAGGCCGGTATTTGGCTAACGGGCGGATTCGCGAGATCGCCTCCTCGACGTCCCAGACTTGGTTGGCGTCGAGCATCAGCTTCCTATCGTAGCCGATCGCCCCGCGCACCAGCTCACAACGACGCTCGTCCTCCTCCAGAGTCCGGCCGACCTTTAACTTGAACGCCTCGAACTTGAGCTCGAGGAACTTGGCGCAGAGTTCGCGCACCGCCTCGTCTCCGTAGCCCATCCATCCGACCTGGGTCGTGTAGGCTGGCAAGCCGTGCTCCAGCAGCTCGGACTCCCGGCTCACTCGCATCGGTACTTGCGACCTCAGCATGTCCAGGGCCTCCTCTCTGCTTATCGCGTCGCTACTGCACGCCCGAGAAAAAGGGGAAATCCTAATTTCTCTTCCTTCCCTTCACTGTTCTCATCGAATTTGTCACATTACAATACTTGAATTGAGCCAATGCAGCCGCCGTTTATTCGTATTATACACAGTGTGTTGGATTCGGTTGGATTCGGTTGGATTTGGTTGGATTCGGTTGGATTTGGCTCTGCTTGCGAGCCATTGGGGGGAGTTTAAAGGGCTTTAAGCGCATTCAAGAGCTCGAGGTGCTGAATCATCATTGTCTATTTGAAATCGAGGTGAGATTTTTAGCTTCGATTGTCAGTATGACCGAACCGGGAAGAATCAGATTTTCCCGAGGCTAATTAATACTGATCTATAACTACGTCATTGTGATTATTATTGCCGTCGAGTGAAAATCAACTACGTAATAGGCCTATTGGTTATTGGAAAGGTCCGCTGCGGATCGTTCGCCACGGGGTAAGGAAACGGGATTTTAGAAATTTGTTTCTATTAATAAAATCACGACAATTTAAATATAAATTCACCAAAGGTTATCGATGATCTTTGAATTCCGCCAATCGAATCGAATCGAATCGAAGCATTAAGGGATCAAGGTTTATTATTTTTTTTCACGCGACAACACGGGCAAATTACTTATTGCGCTTAGGCCTTTTTGTTAGGCGAAAAACTTTACTTAAGAGCAACGGTCAACAACGTAGCAAGAGATGTTGCGAATCGATGGATCGCGGGGCTATAGTTATTTGGAATGGAAATTATGTAAATCTGCTTGTAAGCCGCTTGTAATCCCGCGAAGCCTCGGTACCGTCGCCCGCTTCATCAATCCTTCGTTTACAATCAAGCGGCGCAACGCGAATTCAGAGAAACTGCGCAAGCCTTAGCCAACAACGTAACGACGTCATCGAATAAGCCATCGACGAAGGTAATAAAATCCGTAATAAAGGGATACTGCCCGGCATTGGAGATATATTATAAGAGAAAACCTTCTTCTGGAGTCTAAAGTAATTTCAACGAGTTACTGCTCCTACGTATTGATGACAAATTATTGACATATTGTTTATTAATAAATACACGCGAGCTCGTTTATTAGTTACGTTTTGTAAGAGCCTAACAATGCCTGAGATCACGTGCTCTGTAAAGGAAAGAGCGCTTGCTTTGTTGGCACGTAAGTAACGTGATAAATAAATGATAAATGCGAGGAGGAGATTAAGGGAATGTAAAAATGTTAAGTTTTCGTTCGTTATCTTCTTACATGTATCGGAAATCTATAGTCGAGAGCAGCTGCTGCGGCTCGAGGTCGACAAGCAGCTTCCAAAGAGGTTTCTTTTCTACGCGAGCCCACAAGTCCCATAAAGCATTGACGATCGCCGCTGTCGCTAGGTGCATTACCCCTTTCTCTGGTCCAATCTTTACAATGCAATAAATTCAAAAGCAGAGGCATACGTGACGTGCCGAGACCGCGTATGTTCTTACCCATCGTAACTGCGTCTCGCTCGTAAGTTTCCTCCAGGTCGATCCGAAGTCGTCAAATATATCCTGGAGCTTCAGTCCCAAGATAAGCCTGGACAATGCTCTGCAAGCCAACACGACTATCCGATCGGTTAATAAAACGCGAGCTAGCGCGTTTCTTATAAAAGAAAGAAGTGAAATAATAATGTATTCGTACGTACCGATTTCCGTTCCCCTGCCCAAGGTGAATGTCAGACCGTAGCCCTCGATGCCCTTTACGTTCGTCTTTATCGTAACGTAGGCGCAGGAATAGTCGGGATCTACGTGCTTGATCAGGCCTTTTCATTATTCATTTATATTCATTGCATTCTTGCGATTGCCAAAGGCCATCGCTGCCACAAAGCTTATTTTACTCGGAACTATATCGAAGATTTTACCATTGCGTCGCTCCCATCGGACTTCAATGACGTCGGGAATCGAATATCTTTAACATCAACTTCGGTTATTATCATCCCCTCCATTTTTATCGGAACTTAAGCTCTTTTGACACTAGTTGGGCATAAAAAAAGATTTTTCGCTCAAACGATGATTGGCTTTTCCGGAGAATGAAGATCATTTAGCCTTCGACGCTCAATTAAAAAACTTTCGGACTGTTTGATTGAAAGGCCATTCGATCGAGGAGACTTTGAAATAATTTATCACGTATAAAGTTTGTTCTACGGAGAGTGGGAAGAGAGTGAGAGAGAGAGAGAGAGCGATATCAAAATACAGATAAAATTGATAATGGAAAATTACTCAATAAAAGCTTCTGAATTCGTATCTCTTAAGCGTACAGAATTTTACAATAAATTATGGATATTGATTTGTGAGTACTTGAGCTCCGAATTCTCGAATGAAATGTTGGTGAATTCCTTTATTTGTAAAATAGCTCTTAAAATTATAAATGAGATAAAACTCTTGAGAGTAACATTTTACCTTATTTTGTCTACTATGTAAATGGGAAATTTTATTATAAATACGAAAAAGGGAACGTTATCATAATTAAATTCCATGGTTTTGTCGCAGCGTATCAAGAGTTTGAAGCTTCCCTTTTTTTCCAACTCCAACTGCATCGGAGTGGGAGTGCGAGAGAGTGTGTGTGAGAGAGAGAGAGAGAGAGGGAGACGCGCGTAGGCCGACTGCACGTGCACTGCCGATGTTTGGAATTTGGCACCCTTAGAACTCTCTTCCATTAAAGAAGGAAATTGTGAATAAAGAATGGCGCCGAACCTGGAGGTCATTGTCGGCACGTATGAGCAATTTTTGCTCGGCTACACGGTCGACGATGTCGTCAACGTAAGCGAATTACAGTACCGTTACGTTTTTAGGTTAGGTGTCGTTTCTCTAAAAATAAGGGCATTCCTTTCTTTTTTGCATTTTAACTTACTTACTTACTTATTATTAGCTTATTAGCTTATTGGCTTATTGGCTTATTTTATAATTCGTATTCGAGCGAAATGCGTTTATTTATCCCTCGGCGATTAATCGAGTCTATCCACTGGGTGTTTTTCTGTCCTGTCTGAGGAGCGTTCGCCATGGGGTGTAATAATTGCAAATACGTCCTTTTTTCCAGAAATATAAAATGGAGCAAAGTTTTGCTACTCACAGTCATCTTGCAAGTATTCGCAGCATAGCCAGCAACAAACATTACTTGGCATCAGCAGCTGCAGATGATACCGTTTGCTTATACGATATGCACAATAGATGTGAAAGCGGAAAGCTAACTCATCACAATGGTAAAGAATGTTTTTTAATTTTTTTATTTTTAAACATACGATTTAATAAATGGTATATTATTTTTTTCCCCCTTAGATACTGTGAACAGTATTGCTTTTACACCCGATGCATCCCATATAATAACAGTCAGCAGTGATGGAACGATAGGGATAGTTCGATGTGGCAATTGGCAGATAGAAAAACATTGGTTGAAACCGCATAAAGGACTTGGGGTAGAAAACTTGGCTATTCATCCTACTGGTAAAATTGCTATGACCACTGGTCGTGATGGCGTTTTACGCACATGGAATCTTGTTAAAGGTAGACAAGCATATGCTACAAATCTGTATCCTAGATGGAAAATAGATGCTAAAAATATCAATGTTTTAAAATGGAGTCCAAACGGCGAAAGTTATTTACTTGCTGCAAACAATCGAATTGACATTTATTCTGTAGAATCTGCAGGAATTGCAGAAGAACTTAGTTTCAACTCAAAAGTAGTGTGTGTCGAATTTTTAAACGACGAGTACATCGCTGCTGGTCACGATGATGGCAAAATTAGTGTTTATAATCTACAAAGTGCATCCCAAGCGAGTGAAATTCAAGCTCACAGTATGAGAGTGAAGTGCTTAGCTTTGAAAGATGACTTGCTTGTTTCTGGTTCTAGTTCAGGAGAAATTAAACTTTGGTCCTTTAAAGATAATAATTTAACCTTATTAAATACAACCGACTGTAAAGCCAGAATTTCTTGTATGACTTTAACCTCATGTGTAAATTTAAAGTGTAAGGAAGAAGTTACTATAAAAGAGAAAGTTCCAGTAAGTAGTATATCGACAAATTTGAAGTACAGGCAAAAAGTTATTATTGTAGATGAGGGTAATGATGAAAATAAACCAAAGCGTTCCAATAGAAAGAGAAATAAAAATGCTTTGAAATCCAATGAAAATATAAATGCTGATAACGAGAGTGTGGTTAATACAAAAAAAATTAAAACGAATACAAATGAAAATTCATTAGCAATGAAACATAAACGGGAACCATCTGAGGTGCCGTCTGCTGGCATAAAAAAGAAAAAGATATCAGAATCGAATAAGAGTAAAACCGAAGGAAAAGTTTTGCCAGGTAAGGTGGCGACAAAGCTTCTCCCAAAGAAGAAAAAACAAAATGAAAAGATTGCGGGTCAAGTTGAAAAAGTACAAAATAATCGTATTAATTTAAATAAGAAAAAAAGAAAAAGTGTAGAAAACGATAGGTCAGAGAATTTTGAAAAAAAACCAAAGGTTAACTCGGCAGAAAAGGTATTGTTAAAGAAGAAAAGGAAAAAAAATTTTAAAAATAATATCTCAAGATAATATATACCCTGTATATAAAGTATTTTTATTCCGAGATGAGAAATCAAACTCCAAATCACTCTAGATGTTTTAAAAAAGCTACGAAGCAACTATTATTGTTATTATTATTTTTTATTTAAACGAAATGAGATGTATTTTATTTTATTGTAAATTTACGCGATCGAAGTTATACTGTTTTTATTTATAATGGTCAGATTCAGTTTTCACGTACAATTTGTATTTGATATAATCAACAAAAAACATCGAACACGTATTCGTTTATATCGAAATAAAATGATATCGGGATACTTAATAATAGTAAAGTGTAACCACCCTATTGCGCGGATGTATTGTATCGTGTAAAAAAAAAAAAGCTATTACATGGATAACTGCGTCGGTTTAAATTTACACCTTTGTTGTTTATATCATTATAAATTAATTCATTTATTGTATTGCAAGCTTGTTTGTCAGTGAATTGGGAATAATAATTCTGAAATTATACTCACACGGAATTCTTCTTCAATACTAAACGGAAAGCAACGCTTCTTCTCAATAGCCAACAATAATAACTCTGTGATAATCTTATAAATTACGTCTGGATTTGTAAAAGCACTATTATTAATAAGTTCTTCACAATGCATTGTAGATAAAATGGTATTATTATTAATTATTATTAATTATTATTATTTACATGTTCAACGTGGATCGTGTATGCGTAATAAATATTAATAACGTAAACAATAAGTGATAGAAGACAGTCTTGTAATCAAATTATTTTATATTTCCTTGTTAATTACAATCACGAGTCCTCGTTGAGGATATACATTTTCTGTGAGATTCAACAATTTTCGTAATACGTAAATGCTCAAAAGGTGGTTTACAAAGGTTATTTATTGCTTGGAATTTATTGATATTATCCATCATCGTACACGCGCTGTTCTTCAATATTACATTCGTTGGGCGCTCTCTGACCAATCAGCGCTAGAACGATCATCGATAAGAGCAAACGTCTTAATTCTTAAGAAGCTAAAGCCTTTTCTCGGTCTACTCGTGCATCAATTTACCAGAGAAAGGGAAAAAATAAGGATGCAACAATTATCTCCGAGAGGACCGACGAACGCCAATTTACTACAAGTACGCGCTTTCGCGTCAGTGTTCGGCTCTCTCTCTCTCTCTCTCTCTCTCTAAATCCCCAATCCTCCCGATTTAGTTTAACTTACTTTTATTTAAAACGTGTCAATATTTACATGCTACAGGTTGTTAGAGAAGCCGCTGGCTCATCCAATGAATATTTACAATATATTAGAACGCTTATTCCTAATATTACGCACTCGAATACACTTTATTCTTCAAAGATCCTTGAACTTCTCCTTCGAAGAATTTTACAAATTATAGCAATTTTTTTTTACTATTTGCCATTGCATATATATATATACATATACATATACATATACATATATATATATACAGCTGTAATCTAAATAAGTATTTATTTTACTTAGTATACGTAATCAAATGCGAATTATCGCGCGCGCGATGCGTTTACATCGTGAAGGCCATTTTTGAGGGGAAAAAATGGGTAAAAAAGGGGGTAAAAGGAAGAAGAGGATCACCCCTTTAGGTACGGTGAATGGGATAAATGTTTGAAACGTATTTTAAAAAGGAGTTTAACTTGGTCGATAAAGAGGAACTCTGGTGCCCTTTGGCATTACTCGATCGATAGTATCGTCAATTGTTTGTAAAATCTTTTTAAAAAAAAATCAAGGGAGAGGAACGTCGAGTCTTTGCAAGTTAATGATGTAAATTGTCGAATGAAATAGAGGGAAGGACAATTACTGTAAGAGAATATGCAGTTAATGCGGGCACAATGAGATACGGTTACTCCAGTTTAGTATAAAAGTATTAAAGTGATAGCCATAAACGAAATGAAGGAACAATGGAAACCATTTCACTCGTGTGGGAGGTACATTATTGGTAACAGATGTATATTATCCTGTAATTATGCTATAGTTATGCCATAATAGGAAGAAAGGAGTGGGATAAGTCGAGGTCGATAGGTCAAAAGAGTTACGTACGAATGGTGAGTTGGGATAATATAGACAAAGTGTGCACTGTAATTACAAGAGATATTGAGCCGAATTGTAGTTTTCCCGGAATATGCTGTAAGTCGGGCAGGGGAGTAATTCATCTTTTCATTCGACAATTTTCGTTCGCTAATATCGATAGTTAAATTCCCGTTGAATTATTCAAGTAATTTAATCAATATGTCGTGTGCTTCGTGGTCGTATTATTTTCCCTTTTTAAAAAAAGTTTTTCCAATCCAAAAATTAATAATTATTCAGAGACGGTGGAGGGATTTTCACGGATATACGTGCACGGTATAAGAGAAAAATATTATTAGAGCTGTTTGCTTCGATTGCTCTTTTCGTCGCGCTTTTCATGTTTCATTATTTTTCGATCTTCTAATTCTAACTTATGAAATAAATGAAGAATCGACGAAGCCTACAAGAAGAAGAAATCAATGTAAACAGTGCATTTCTAGTCTTTTACAACAATACGGCGCATTCAGACATTTACGTATCATAATAATACCGAGTTAATTTTATCTTATAATATTCTTGTTTTTTTTTTTTTTTTTTTTTTTTTTTTAATATTAAGTAGAGTACGGTGATATAAAACTATTTCTATACGTAAATTGTTTATTTAAACGTTATTATAGATTTTTCGGCATAATATGAATTCGTATAACGTACGATACAATCTCTTCTCTATTCGATTGTTTATACAATGTCGTTGAAATCTTTTTCCTTTTTTTCTTGTTGTTTTTTTTGTTTTTTTTGATTTTTTTTTGCTTCTTTTCAAATTTTGTTTAATATTATTTTTCGGTGGGTTGATGCGTATCTTTTTTTTTTTTTTTTTTTTTTTTTGATAAAAAATTCAAGTGCTTTTTCGTATACGTGACAAATGGATTCACATAAAATACGATATATTACATTGTGAAATTTACTATTACTCTACGTTGCTTGAAATTTAATTTTTTCTTTTTTTTTCTTTAATTTAATAGATCCAGTAAGGAGTATAAGAAAACTGTTCTGCGGCTGATTGTAAATCGCTTGGAATAAAAATATTTCTTTGACGTACATTGACAAAATCAAGGCTATAGTTCTTAAAAAGAATTGTTTAAATTTCACAAGCACGTATTAGTAATTAGTAAATTTCTAAATCGATACGTACAATTAATTCCAATTATTGCTTAAAACTTCTTAATAAAAAATCTGTAGTTACAATCTAATCTCTTAATAAATGTAAATTACTTACGTTCAGTAAAACTTTGTTTAAATAGCTACAAAAATGTATCTTAGAATTTATAATGTAAAATTTTCTTGCAAACTTACAGCGTTGGATGGACGAATTAGAAATTGATTTTTTTTTTTTTTTTGGTGTTCCTAAACAATTTGCAACTCAAACGTATATCACAGTAATAATTAAATAGAATTACAAATAAAAAATAATAACGGCCGTTAATTATAATTAGCAAATATTTTTTTTTTTTTTTTTTTTTTTAATTTACAGCGTTAATACGGCTAATGTATTTTTATATGTATAAAACGTTACGCTAATAATTTACAGACTTAACCAAAGTACTATGTTCGAAGATCAAGGATATGTAAAAATTGTCATGAATTTACTTTAGTTACACAATGAGTAGTAATGCATTATATTTAATTTTAACATATATATCTATATATATATATATATTTTTGTTCGTTTGTTTAGTTTTGTTTTATTATTATTATTATTATTATTATTATTTCACGTATAAATATATACTTGAAGTACGTGCACGCCTGTGAGACGATTGCTTAAAACGTCAATTATTTTATAGATATTTTTATCGAGCGGGCACGGAGAGAGAATTTTTTCGCTCAGAAAAATTAAAGATCAAGTTCATTTTATAGTGTATATAATTTTATTTCACTGGCCGAGCGCGCAAGTCGAAAATATATTATTCAAGATAAAGAATGTTAAGGACAGTATTATTTTGAATAATAAAATGAGAATCTAATTTTGGATATAATGCGGTTATTAAATTCGCCTTAATGTAGGACAATGTAACGTTAACATTGGAAGAAAAGCAAGCTTTACAGGGATTTCGATCGAGCAACGATCTCTTTCTTGGCTCTCTTGGCCACAACTTTTTGAAATATAAATAAAATCGCGAGTTTTAACCCGATCATCGCAGCCGAACGGAACGCTAAAAATCTTTAAGTAGTTTACGGTCCGCCGAGATCGGATTTTCAGTATCGATCTACGGCTACACAGAACCTAAACTCCTAAAAAGTGACTGTAAGCAGCTTCTCAAAAATGGACGTAGTAATTAGAAATCCAAGTATATATATATATATATATATATATATATATTACGTTGCGAGCACGACTGAATTTCACGTCAACAGTTAAAGAAGGAAAAAAAAACAAAAAAAAAAAAAAAATGCATATCAATGCAATAGTACGAAACAGAAGGCACGCGTTCACCGATACGCAGCGCACACACTTTATAGTGGAGTCCGTCACACACGCACAGAAGTAGTAAAGATCGGAGGTCTGCGACGACACCGAGTCCGTCCGCTGGTCCATTTTACACGAAGGCGCGTGCATTAAGGCGGATCGGGTCACCACAAAATGCACTTGTGCACCGGGTTCATGGGACTTCCGGAAGGACACTTCCAGGCCTCGGCGAACTCGACGTTGTTGGAGAGGGTTCCGATGACTCGGAAGTGGTTGGGCGCGTGCATGCCCTCGATGAGCCGTGATTTTAGCGCCCCGCTGGTATGGTTGCCGCACCAGACCTGCAAACGAGCCCAAGGTTACCTCGAGATCACCATGCTCTCCTTCGATTATCCCGGCCCTTTCGAAATACGACTATCGAAGCCGAGCCAAAGGGGCAATTCTTCAAAATATCACCATAAACCTTTTGCTTTAATTGAAATCGCTTTGCCATTTGCATATAAATGCGAATTACGACCTTTCCTACTTTTGTTGCATTGCCCGTAGCGCAGGAAGGTTATTGGGGATCAAAGGGGTGGGGGGGGGGGCGAGGGAGGAAAGCAGTGCTTCCGACTTTAGAGTGCCGTTATTCTAAAACTGTTACATTTTATAGTTAGTACCTTCTGCAAATGTGTTGCGTGTTTACTTTATCAAAGTGAAACGTCTAGTGTCGGCAATAAAATTCGGCTTTAGCTATACTCACGTTTGTCGATTGTCAGTATAAAAAAAAAAAAACATATATTCGTAAGCCTTTCCGGGACGTCTTGTTGTTCTTTAAATTCATAAGACTTAAACCTTTATGCTTGGAGAAGTTAGTGCGGAGAGTAAAATATAGACGAAGAGAGGTTTGAAAAGTTTATGTTTAGGGGAAAAAAAAAAAAAAAAGGCTTAAAAGACTTTAATATCGAATACGTAGAATTTCCGTGTAAAAATGCCGGATTTCGCCTCAGAGGGCAAAAAATGGGAGCAAAAAATGGGAGGAAAAACGAAATGGGAAATTCGAAATGAGCACTCGGGCCGAAGCTTAAGGAAAAGCCGTTAAAAATTATTAAATATCGGTATAGTAATACCGAATTAATAATCACGAAGGTCTCGAATCATTTTATTTACCATCGGCCTCGGCACACATACAATTGCAATGGCAATTATTATGGCAAATTAATAGAATCTTTCTATTGGCCAATGAAAATCCATGGGTTATTATAAAAATCAAGCTCACCAGATAATAATAAAGGGGAAGAATAGTTTGGAAATTTAAAAAGTAGGCTGATCAATTGAATATGAAACTTTAGGAGAGAAGTATAAATGGAGCTGTAAACAATGGACGTCCTTTTTTTTTTATAAAAAGCGTTATAAAGAATAGTAGCTATAAAAAAAAGGGGGTAGCGATAAAAACGTTGGGGCAATATTAAGAAGTGGGGATCGAGAGAATAGAGGATACGATCGGCTGAGGTCCCCCGCGAGTGCGGGCGATCTGCTTTATCGGCTGAGCCGCTCTCGGGATCGGGAGGAGATGGATGACTCCCTGCGTAATTACCTGGGCGAAGCCGAGGAAGAAGAGCTGGTCTTGGGTGTAGTCGATGAGGCCAGGCAGCGCCAGTTGATTAGGATTCCTCGACTTGAGCTTCTGGTATGCCCTGTAGGCCTCGCGGATGCCTCCGTTGTCCGCGATATTCTCACCCTGCGTGTTGATGCCATTGACCTGTCAAGGAAAAGCCTCGGTTATGATATCGCAAGCAGTTGCTCGTATGGTTTTTTTTAATTACTTTAACGAATTCGACGGCGAATTGATCGGAGCCGGCCAATTGCCAACTATTATATTGCCGTAAGCCAATCAAAGCGAGGGCCGGGAATCCACCAGGGAAAATCAGGAAAATCAGGAAAATCAGGATAATTGCCGATTAATGAGCGTTCGATTGGTTTGCGGGAGCGGAGCGCGTTTCCGAGATCTTCTGGGTCCTCGTCCCCTTCGACCCGAGCCAATGATAAATAATAGCCCTTTCGTTATTATTACGACGAGACGGGGGCGGGTGCGAGGGGGGGGACGGACGGACGGACCATCGAGAAGAAAGGGCTGATTTTGCAGCTGAGCTTCCGGGGCTTTTAAGGGACTCGGACATTGTTTTTGCCACTCGAGGGGCGGCCCGTTGCCTTTATTATTGCCGTTCGAATATCGAGGATGGGGTAGACGAGTGGAATTTTGTAGGTGATCCGGATCGATAGATCGAGCTATTTGCATTCTCTCGCACGATGAGAATCAGGGACTGGCGACCGGGCTCGGAAAACAATAGCGATAATGACGATCTGCTTACACATACGGACTTTATTAATTTGACTCTTTTTTCTTTATCTCTTTCTTTCTTTCTTTCTTTCTTTCTTTCTTTCTTTTTTTTCTACATTTGCATCGGCCGCGCATGAATTTATTATTTTTATACATTTGCCCCGGTTTTATTGTAGCCTTTAATCCCAAGACAAGTCATCATTACCCCTAAATTGTCCTTAAATGATTTATACCCTCGTGAGAATGTCAAGACTCTGTATGTTGTTGTTGTTGTTGTTGTATATAGTAAGCTTCGCAGTTCGAAATAATATCGCAGACCGTCGGGATCGATACCTCACGAGAATTTCCCCGCCATTTTGCGTGTCCTCGTTTTCACGTACCGACTCTACTAACAACACTCGTCACGTTCTTTTTTTTTTGTTTTATTATAAAAACGAATGTCTCTTCTACTATCTGCTCTTTTTTAAATGGCAAAACTTCTTAAACCAGTCCGTCTTATCTATATATTGTCGAGTGAGCCTGAGAATGTGTAAAAGCACGCTTCATTCATGCACGCTTATTTGTAATTTCCTGCAGTTAAAAAGCGGCCTCCCGATCGTAAACGCCATTCTTAATTCTAAGGACATTATAATTCGCGGCCCGTGCCTTATTAATTAGGCCTATTAAGTTTAAGGAATTATTAGTAAGATTTGTAAATCTCGTGTAAATTTCGCGTCAAAAGGCAAATATGGACGATAAGGTGCAGCGGAGCGATCGGAGCGCTCGGGAGGAATAGTAAAAATGTAACGTCATCGAAAGGACAGTCGGAAAGTACCATAAAGTGTTTCCCGGCTCGAAAAAAATCATTCCCATTGTGAAATCGCATAAAGTGCTTTCAAATAGCGCACAAAACGCACGGGAGTTACAAAAAGGCATCCGCAGAGGGGATTTTGCGAGCCATGTAACTGCTAACAGCAGGATTACTG
The DNA here is from genome assembly GCA_018883505.1 of Ceratosolen fusciceps. Classification (NCBI taxonomy): domain Eukaryota; kingdom Metazoa; phylum Arthropoda; class Insecta; order Hymenoptera; family Agaonidae; genus Ceratosolen; species Ceratosolen fusciceps. The sequence goes on from RCIC01000002.1 coordinate 9,597,293, forward strand.
GGAGGAGAAAGAATGAACGAAAGCAAGGGATGGGGGAAGGGAAGGGATGGAGAGAAGGGAGGAAAGAAGAGACAGTGAAAATGATGTTGGCTTAAATGGCAAAAGTAATGACAAGTTACGGTATTTGCCGACGACGAGGAGGGGGGGACGACGACGACGAAGATCCGGATATTATAGAACAAAAAAAAAAAAAAAAAAAAAAAAAAAAAAAAGAAAATAAAGAAGGGGAGGGGGGGGGAGGAAATAAAGGAAAAAGCGCGAGCGAAGAGGCGAAGAGGCGAAACTGAAATAATGAGCATTTTTTCTAGTGGCGAGCTTATGGCCCTGTTTCCGTCGCTTCCACTGCCGGTGAAAAGCGAAAATTATAACGCGAGCGCGGCCGGGCTCTGGGTCTGCGCGTGGGCGTGCGGCTCTGTCGATGTAGGAAACAAAGGACAGTTAAAGCACAACAAATGTGAACTTGTATGTCTCATTTGGAGGACGATGAGGTAAATAACCGATGACGGCCCGAGCGTAATCTTTTCTCTCTCTCTCTCTCTCTCTCTCTCTGTCTCTCTGTCTCTCTGTACACGGCACATTTCTACCGAGAGCCAACACTTCCAAATGTATTTTCTAACGACTTTTGGGAATAAAGTTGCTGCGATGACAGCGGCACATCCTAATTCCACGATTTCTTGTTTTAAAGCCCTTTTTTTTTTTTACGGCCGCGTATATTGCTCGTATAGATAAATGCCGTATGCGCGGCCGATCGTTCGATATATCGGCTTACGGGAGGAGCTCGGCTTCGAAACGAAGGTTTCGAACAAAATAGAAAGAAAAAAAAAACATTCGGTATGATAATAAGTTCAATGGGTGGCGGGGGAGGGAGGAGTGAATTACAAGAGTCTTTCTCGCTTCGATATCGTAACGCAGCCTTGGCCCGCAAGGCTCAATTAATCTATTCCGCGGCGATTTTACTACACAAGTGTTATTACAACAAGCAAGGGCCGAGATTTCATTATTATTATTGTTATTGTTATTGTTATTATTATTATTTTCTTTCGACGTTCAAGGACTTTCTGCATCTGAGCAGCGCTTGATCCGGGTTGATTCGGGTGGAGCAGAGGGCAGAGGGCAGAGAGCGGCTTCGAAGGCAATCCGTGACGTTCTCCGCTTACAGAGCTCGGTGGGGAAAAAAACTTAATTAAGACCACCGACGGACTTCCTATGCATATTTATTAGCCGATGCATTAAAAAGAAAAAGAAAAAGAGAAGGAAAAAGACAAGGAGTACGTAGTCGATGGCAGGTGACGCTCAACGTTAACGAATCTCTTTCGAATAATTGATCCGACCCAGTTATTGCTCATTCAATCTCCTAGAAATCACTATAAATATTCAAATTGACAAATCTTTGGATCCTCAGATATTATTTTAACGTATATTTACTAGCCGAGGATAAATAAATAATCCCAATAACCGTAGCGTGAAGCAATGGTAAATATAAACGTCTTGTATTGTATTGTATTTAAGGTTGCCGTGCGTTAAGGCGTAGAAGAGTCCGACAACAACGATACGCAACTCTATCGTTAAAGCGTATTAAATTTTTTAAATATTTCTCTATTGTTGGCAATGAATGTATGGAATACTATCGATGCAAGTAAATATCGTTAAGTATCGCGAAACCGTAATAATTAATGGCCCCACGATTTTACAATACTTTCTTTTTTTAACCTTTCATTATACGTATCGAGTTAATTAAATTAAACAGTGGCCTTTTGTTTTTCTACAATATTGTGAAATGTTTTTTAACGAATTATACCCCGGAGTGTCGGAAAGTAGTAGTCTGCTATTGATTTCACGGCCACTTCCCAACGATTTTACATATTAATTTAAATTAACGTTTAAATTAATTGACCCATACTGACGTGGCGCGAACCCGAAATTCTAGTCTCTTAATAACAATAATAATGTATTGATCATTCAATATCGTGCTTTCCTGCCGACAAGGATGATCGACGAAGTATTAAAAATACCCAAGGCCGACAGGATAAATTACCTAATAAAGTAAAGGGATTAATTACTTTATGCGATTGGCGGATGATGCCGTAATAAGGGAACGCAGTGACAGGATATCGGAGACTCGCGGCAAAATAATGGAAAGTGAAGCCCTTCAACTGATACTTGGCTACTTAGATGGATAGAGCGGAAGCTGATCAAAGACAACCTCGGCGATGTGTCTGTCGTCTCGATTAGACTCTCGGTCACTCTCAGCACGCGCGCATATCCGCGTCTACGAGTTTCGACCGTACCTCCTCGCTGGACCAAGTAGACCAAGCCGATGTGCAACGTGAGGACGAGGACGTGGACGAGGACGAGGTTATTTTTGGGGGAGGGGGAGTGAGAGCTCGATGTGGCCTTGACACTTACCGTGAAATTGTTGCCGAGCTCCGGCAAATGGTAATTCCCGTACTGCTTGATAATGCACTCGACCTTGGTGTGATAGTGCCGCAGCGTTTCCTCGCTCCACCACTCACGCAGGTTGCCGTTCTCGTCGTACTTTCGACCTGCGACAATTAAACGGGTACACAACAAGGTGCTTACGAGACCGCTCTCAGCATCGTTTCGTTCCCACCACCGTCGTTCCCACCGTCGTTCCCACCGTCGTTCCCACCGTCGTTCCCCAACCCTCCCGTACCGAACCACACTCGTTGCAAAATTGTTCACCTCATCATCAGAGCACAGAGGTACGGCGGTCTCCCGGATTCCGTCCAGCCCGAAGGAGGCGAATTAATCACGCGCGCACAAAGTTTGGGGATAAATAACGCCTTGGGCTATTATTATTATTATATTATTCTTTCGGTATTTGTAATCGGCAGCTCTTGGATCGTGGGGGAGTGAGGGGGTGGGGGGTTCGATCAGAACCGAGCGAGTTATTCGCCGGAAAATGCGCGTCGAGGAAATTATTGCGACTTTTCGAAAAGAGCGAGGCCGCCCCGAACACAAGCCCTTTAGCCCTTTTAATCGACTTTAGCGTAAGGGTGGGCGGAGGGAACGCGTGATAATTAGCTCGGCCGCACATCTGGCCAACGTGGCCGATAATAATAATTTAGGGGAAAATGGCTACGTCGACGAGCCAGACTCACTTACCTTGGTCGTCGAAGCCGTGCGTTAATTCGTGGCCCATTATCGCTCCCATCGCTCCGTAGTTTATGGATCTGGGGAATAATTGATAAGATTTTGCATTAGTGCCGATATCTCGAGGCTCGAGGAGCGCGGCTCGGTTAGTTTCGATGGGAGAGCTCGGGCTTCCGATAGCCCTCGACTTCCGGCCAACAGCAGCCATGGTTATTAAAGGTCGAGCCCGTCCCTCCTCTAATGAACGATTGCCCCGTGACCTTTTATTATTATCCCCCCGTCCCCGGGCCTCCTTCGAACCCGAACCTCCCTTCTCTGTCCCCGGCGTGTAGCCCGGCTACATGGGCACGACTGGTCCCCTCCCCCTCCCCCGCCCCACCCCACCGAAGCGGATACATTATTCTCGAAAGATTACATCGGAGCAAGTCACGGCTGCTCCGCCGACACTTTTTTTCAGATAAACGTACCTTGTGCTTTTTTAAGCACAATAAAGTTACGGATGTACGCGCTTCGTAGCTAAAGAGGAGTACGTGAAATTATTATAAAACCTCTTGCTCCTATTATTCCTATTGGACGGGGAATAATGATACTTTTGCCGATGGCGGCCATTTGCATTTTAACCGGAAGCTGTATTCGGAATCGTTATTCCGAGCCGCGTATTACGAAAGTGACGCGCTCCACGCAGTTCCGACGATCCACGACGGATCATCGGCCGTCTCTGCCGATTTCCATCCCGCGCCCCCCCCCTTTCTTATTTTATTCCTGCTAATATTTAAAAACTCGTAACTCACTCGTAACTCGCTTAAATTTACGGGCCGCGCCCTTATACTCCAAAATAGTTTTACTCTTCGAATTTTTGTTCCCTTTTATCGAGTGCCGGCCTAAGTAACTCTACGCACGACTATGTGAAGAAGAATTTACGCCTTCGCCAGGTCCCTAATTCTTGCATAACCACAATGTGCATTAAATCACAATGTGTAATTTCGTGTGATCTTAATACCGAGACCGATATTTTTATCAAAACATTTAATCTTCATTTCGTTAATTTTATTATCTATTAATTTTTCTTTATGAGTTACGCTTAATAGTTACCGATGCCAAGGTATTACATAAAAAAAAAAAAAAAAAAAAAAAAAAAAATACGAGAAAAATAATACGCGTTAAGGCCTAGCGTTTGCTGTAGCTCGGCAACGCTGTATTTATAGATAATTTTACCTATAAATTTATCGCTACGCTATCATTAGACGTGCGAATTGTCCTGGCCTCGGCAAGGCCATCGATGTTATACGTTCTTTCTCGAGATTTTTATAACTAGATGGCTATTAGGTGGAATTTTTTGAAGGGCCGAGCGCACATCGACGCCTAAGAATTCATTAAAAAAAAAACTGTCCCTACTAAAGGGCAAAAAATCCTTTATAAATAGGGCGAATTCGCGAAGGGAAGACCACACTGCTAGTCTTGATCTTACATAATTTTACAAGGGAGTAATAGTCACTCGTACTCCGTGTATTTGTCGATTAGCGTCTTGTCGTATACGTAAAATCTTATATATATATATATATATCGAGATATATTTAGATATATCGAAATGTATCGAAAAAGAAAGGAAACGAATGCACAACTGGATAAGTCGGCGGTGGCGAGGCACATGGCCGTGTTAAGACCGCGTGCTCGTACAATATGCGAGTGGAATAATATATCTCGCGAAGTTTTTAGCTTAAAAATGACAATACAATGGAGATTTTATAGACGAAACTAAAAAAGTGTGGCGGTAGCGCCGGATTTCCTTAAATCTGAAAATATTTTATGCTCGGGGACACTTTTTATAAAATAAAAATACCAATTAGAAAGAAGGAAAAAGGAAGGAATATCCGTATTCATTAATTTTAAAAACATCGTTAAATTTATATAGAGAAAAATAAAAGGTTTTTCATCCTTTTTTCTTCTTCTTCTTCTTCTTCTTCTTCTTCTTCTTCTTCTTCTTCTTCTACTTCTTTATATATATAAAAGCTAAATCATTACGAGGTAAAGTATTTTCTCTACGATAGGCTCGGAAATATTGTATCAGTAATCTGCATGGGGGCAGGGATAAAGGTATGATAAAATGCATAATCAAAGGCGATTTCGAGCAAGTAAATAATTGGTCGGCAGCGGCGCTGCTTTACCGATTTTCCGCAGCCTCCGCAATATCGGACGAATCAGAACGAGTGAATTTTTAAAAAAAAAAAAAAGAAGAGAGCAGTGAGCCTACGTAATTTACTTATCAGCCGTAATCGTCCGGCGTAATTAAAGCAAAGCGTCAGTACGAAACGTCGCCGGGAAACGCAGTAAACGCGGATGCATTCGAGGGAGGGGTAGGGGGAGGGGGAGGCGTCGGCGGCAAACCTTCTGAGCTTTATTCGGCGGATATCGGATTTTATTAAGAGCGCCCTTAAAAATTATCTCTGAAAATTCAACAACGAAATGGAATTTCGTCTGCCGTTCTCTTTTATCTCCGTGCTTTTTTATTTCCCCCCCTCCCCCAAATGGCTATATATAAAGGCGGCCGCTATAAGGTTCGGATTAGAGGGAGCGGGAACGCGGGAGGTTCCGTGGGATTCGACTGCCCCCCCCCTCATGCCCGGACAAATGATTCGAGGGATGAAATTTTACGGCCCCAAGACTCTTAAAGGCCGCTGGCGGGCCTTCCCTTTGTCAGCCTCTCGCCAACCCGTACCCCTCCTACCCTCTTACCCACCTACCCACCCCCGCCTACCCCCAAGCTCCAGGGGATTTCGTGCGTGTTAAAAATATAGAGGGGAATATAGGCGGGCCGCTTGACGGGATGCGCGAAATTCATTACTTACTCGAGTCCGTTACCGTAAAACGGCGGATGAAGAATTCCTGCCGGGATCGCTGAAAAATAATTGACATTTTTAAAGGCATGCGACAATATAGAACGCGTCTCCCAACGAATAGCCCCCGTAAAAAGTACACGCTCTCGATGTCGTTGCTACAACCTAACGTATCCGGCCTACCGATTCGCTACGATATTGAATACATTTACCCCGCCGCTCCCGATCATCCCTTCCTTACCGACGCTCTACTCAGCTATCCGACAAGAAGTAACGGAAGCACGCTCGCCGTTAGACGCACCTCGTCTTCTAATTTTGCCCGACATCCTTTTATCGGCTTGGCATTGACGTGGCCAACCTTTTCTTCTCTTTCTTTTTCCTTTTTTTTTTAAACCGCTGTCCGCAGATTTATCGAACCCCTGGCGGTTAATAAGCCCTTTAACGAAGAATACGTCGTATTAATGGAACTTTCTAATGCTTTAGGAGGGAAAGGGCGAGGCAAGCCTCGCTGCTACTCCCGCTTTATTGCTCAACAATAACCGTTGAGTTAAAGTAAAGTCAAAGGGGTTACAATGGATTTTTAGAAGAAGTTCCAGTCACTCATAACGCTCCCGGGTTAATGAAGAATTCACGATCAGTGAGCCAATATCCCATTATTATAATATTAAATTAAAATACCATCGTAACGAATTGCTCTGTTAAAAAAATTATCAGGAAATTGTAGTAATACGCAGCGTACGTACCGGGACGAGCTACTTGATTTTATTTTATACGTAATGCCGGAATCGAAGGCGGGAGTACTTATTGCCAACTTATAGTTGGACCAACATCCGAGTATCTGCTGGTATTACATGATCTATGCAAATTATATACCGATTCGATAAATGCAACGCGCTAAATGCTTCGTCTCGCGACATTACTCTCGAGTGCGCGTCTTTTTAATAAATACCAAGGGAATTTATTATTACCCGTGTCCCAACTGTTCTTTCGTTCAAACCGTCCTTCTCATAAATAATCAGATTGATTTTTATTTCAACTCTAATGGAAATTTTCCCTCAATACCTTTGATCGTCTGCGTATCATCAATGAAGCTCTATTTCTTTTTTTTATTTTTTTTTTTCTATTAATTCTTACAGAGCTTCATAACGAAGATTCACGAAATACCGGCGATTCTTTGTTTTTTGTTTTTTTTTTGTCTCTTTCTAATACGTTAAGCTGTAGCAGCGAATACTCTGAGCTCAATGCTCAACGTGATTTACGAACGTAGAAATAAAAAGGATTAATTAAGTAAAAGAATTTACATATATCGAGAAGTGTACTTTTTCTGACCATAAAGCTTAACATTTACATGGATATTTGTCATTTTCTGTAATGGACAATTAATGGCGTGAGTATATTTATGGATTTATAATTGGATATATAAGTGCGCGATTGATAGGCAATGAAAATGTAAGGAAATACATGGGGAATTCCCATGAATGGGTGCGTGAATAATAATTCTGCATTCGAAGCGTCGATCGGCTGAATGCGCACAAAGAAAGCGATTGCACTTGATAAACGATAATACTAATAATACTAATAATATTAGTAATAACTTTTGTACGGGGGGCAATTATTAATGAAATGAATGATGGGGGGATGTATGTAGAGTAGGAGCGGAGGGGGGACGGGGCCGGAAGCTCGCTTCGACTTCCGATAAAAGGTCGGCCATACTCACTGACTGAATTCAAACTAGCGCTGTAGAAGGCGTTGACCCTCGTTCCTGAGCTTATCCACCTGTTCTTGTCCGGCTTCTCTCTTAGGCTGTTGAGCCTCTTTCTCAAACCGATGTTGGTCAGCTTGAGGATCGTCTCGAAGAGCTTGCCGTCGACTACCTCCGCCTGTCGAGTCGCAAGTAAGTCATACAGTCCACCGACGAATGTTTACGAATGCGATTAACGCATCAACGGTCAAAACTTTTCTCTCTCGTGCAATGGGGTTGGGGGGTTGGGGGGAAGCGTGCGACGACGACTACGGTTCGTCGTCCCTCGAAGTCAAGGGCTCGACTTCAATTGGCCTTTTGCGCAAGTTTTTTCAAAGTATTAATAGCTCCCGAGAGCTTTCGCAAGCTCGTTAATTAAAAGCAGCGCCGGTTCGGCTCTCAATGGAATTTTTCAATAATTCCGCAATCCTGTCTCTCTCTCTCTCTCTCTCTCTCTCTCTCGCAAATTTACGCACAAGCGAATGCACGCTCTTTGAAACTGTTTTGAGCCCCGCGATTCTCAGCGACGCGGCGGGGGAGGGCCGAAGAAGATTTACAGGAAAAATCATTCGACTGTCTCTCGATGTCTCACTAAAATCGCTTCGCGCCTCTGCACCTTACAACAACAACAACAACAACAACAACGTCAATAATAATAATAATAATAATAATAACAACGGCTACTACTACTACTATTATTATTAGTATTATGAATTTTTAATAAAGATACGCGTTGCGCCGATTTCTAATGGGGCCGATCCCTCAACAAGAAAATTAAAAACATTTTAACAGTAAGTATATTTAGTAATCTTTTAATAGGGATGTAATTTAATAATAGCCCCGTTACGGAGGCTTTAATGGAATTTGGCTCTTGTAAAAGAAAGCGGAGAAGTGAAATGCATCATAAAAACCACTTTAAAATACAATTTCAAATTTATGTATTTTAAAGCTTCAGATTCGCTTGAGGTATTGTCTTGCTTGTTCAAATTAAAACGAACGCTTTACGTTATCGCCGAATCCCGAATAATTATTAATAGAACCTTAAGGATGCCATGGATTTTTTAGGAGATTACAATTTTATCCATAAAACCAACAAACCCACTCGGTATAACCTAAAATCACATGGCGCGTACGAAAATGTAAAAGAAGAATGACTATTTCATATCATTTATAAGATGCGTTTTTTTGTTTAAAATTTCTTATAGATTAGGCTGAGCATCGAATTTACCGAAGACGTAGCCTCCAAGTATTTATTTATTCAGTACAATAGAATTAAGATGCCTTTCCACTCCGTGTTAAATGTAGTACACGCGTTTATAGATTTGAAAAGGCTCGTAGTCACATATGCGAGTCGCATGTGATCGCGAAGAGTTTTTCGACGCGCACTATGTAAAATTATTTTTTCTCAACTAAAGCTCTCTGTTAAACTAGAAATAAAACCTCATATAACATCGTGTACATTGTTTTCAAAATACGTTTATTTTTTATTTTTTTATTTTTTATTTTTTTTTAAAAAAAAAGTCCAATTCCTTTAAAAGAAATTTGACTGCTTCGCCATCGATGTGCATTACAAAGATCCGGAAAAAATGTGTCCTCTATATGCCCAGTGATAATGAAATGAGAGCTTTGGATATTATACCGATAGCTTTCCTTATACAAACAAAAATTTTTCCAATTAAATTTCTCTAGTTTAATTAGCCAGTAGGCCAGTGATCTAATTACTGGCTTTACTATCGCGAGAATTAATTTCTTGTATACGCGCACTTGCCGGGACATCTAGATCGCCTGGATTTATGCCGAGCGGCAGGAGGGGCGGTCATGGGGGACGGGGGTTGGGGGATGGGGGACGGGTGGACGGGGGTATGGAATTCCAGGTTGTCGGGAGCCATTTTCTAAATGCACCGTTGTTAAAGCTCGAGGTGTTTGATAAAAAAAAAGAAAAAAAAAAGAAGAACCCACTCCCCCTTTTTTCGCCACTATGAATTGCTCAAACAAACAATGCTAACGCAGAGAGAGAGAGAGAGAGAGAGAGAGAGAGAGAGAGAGAGAGAGGGAAAAAGAAAGTAATATTTACAGAGACGGGCACTCTAATTAACTCCATAGCCGCATAAATTTACGAAATTCCTGGCTCCCGGCTAAAGTAAGGGCCAGATAAGTGGGAGGGGAGCGAGGGAGGGAGGACGCGCGCCGCCGTCACTAAGCATCAGAGAAAAGACCAAGAACTTCTGACCGCAGCAAGGCAAGGAGCGCACGTACACACGTATCCAGATAGCGAGAGACAGAGACAGAGACAGAGAGAGAGAGAGAGAGACACATGCACACACAAACACACGCACGTCCTTTTTTCTATTTCCGTGCCGATCCTCTCTTTAATTACCGACCCCGCGGCGCTTCTTTGGACGATAAACTGCACGGTTTCTCGGGCAAATGTATTGCTCGAGCATTTTTCTCTCTTATCCCCGATCTCCCCTCGCTTACTTCCGTACATTTCATCTCTCTGATATTTCCTTCGCTCAGAGACGGTCCGGCTATTTTTATAAAGCCGTCGGATGATTTTGCGGGCACAGTCCCGGCTCATCGTCGCACGAAAGCTCGAGCTTGAATAAAAAGCATCCGCGAGGACGAGCCGGGAGGGGGCGGGGCAGCAGCATCGCTTACTCAAGTAGGGCAGTCGAGCGCGTCTCGGGTGGCAAAAGACGCGTTTCGGGCAGGTTGTTGGGGTTGTTGGGGTTATTGGGGTTATTGGGGGGGGGGGGGAGAAGTGGGCGGCGATAGCCCTCCGGACTCACTTCGCCGTAGAACTTGTCGAGCTTATCGGGTTTGGTGATCCAGTCCGGGAAGCCGACGAAGGGCCGCATGGCGTGGAGCTTCCGGTGGGCCCGCGCCCTCGTCCCTGCATCCATCCAATCGAGTTCGGCGACCATTTTGTCGAAGGCCGAGCGCACGTCCATCAGCATCTTCAGGGCCTGCGAACGAATGTCAGTAGCCTCAGTTGGCTTTTAAGGCACACAGGGAGGCGAGCTCCGGCGATTAAGGGACGAAGGGAGCGTTTATCGCGAATGTCCTTGGGAAATCCCAATAGGTGACGGCAAAAATGATCCGACCGACCGATCGCGAGTAAACGTGCTCCGATTAAACTCAACGTTAAAGACGTTACGACAACAACAACAACAACAACAACAACAACAACGATAATAAAAAAAGAAAGGACAAAAAACAAAAAACAAAACAAAAAAAAACAATGCTTGATTTCGCGAGGTAAAGGAGAAACATTGGTCGGAGACTATGTCCCGGTAAGCCTCGGCAGAGCCGATCTCTCGACCATAAAGCCCGTTGTTACACAAGTAGTAGTTAGTCCCTTTTGGTTTTAGCCTCGGTTCCGGTCTGCGGCAAATCCCAGGCAATAAATAAGGCGAGTCGGCGCGGAATAAAATTCGGTCGCAACAAGAGAGGCGAAATTGTCCTCGTATCGACATCTGGGGCGGGGGGGGATGAGCTGGGTAGGTGGGTGGGTAGTTGGGGGTAGTTGGGGGAGTAGGACGAGATAAGTCTCGCGCATTGGTATTGCTGCTCTCACCTTTTCCCGCGACTCCTCGTCAAAGTGTCGGCGCACGTACATGTAGCTGAGCGCCATGCCAAAGTCCGCGTTGACGTTACCCGTGCAGCCCTTCCACCTGGGGGTCTTCTCCTTCAGGCCGAAGACCTTCCTCGAGAACTGGAAGTCGAGGTCGCGGAACTGCTGGAGCGTGAGTGGCGCCACCGTCGAGTACGCGATCCACCAGACGTAGCGAGCTGTCGGCGAATATTCGTCCGTGTATATATTATTATTATTATTATTATTGTTATTGTTATTGTTATTATTATTATTATTATTGCTATTATTGTTATTGTTGTTGTTGTTGTTGTTGGATTGGAAGCAGAGGCGTGAAGATCGGGATGGCTTTTATCCGGGCATTATTAGCGTGGTCGCGCGCGTGGTACGGGGGGTTGCTACGGGGGTGGCGAGAGAGAGAGAGAGAGTGAGGGAGTGAGGGAGAGGGGTGGAGGGCTATTAATAAGCTATGGCTTGCTTGTCTTTGACTTGAACCACGCGTTTCAACCACAGCCGATAAATATCCATTTACTGCCAAAGTGATAAATGAATTACACTTTCCACTACGGCATCGCAATCCCCGCGCTTTTATATTTTATTCACGGACTTTCGACACTTTTCGGAAGAAGACGTCTCGGTCTTTTTTAACAAAAGCCTCAAGGTACACTGTTTTCCGTTTTCAAACTTTCCTCATGCATTTCCTCGTCATTTACCGCGTATGCGCGTCGAATGCGGTCTCTTTTACACCCTAAGCGCATTAACGAATGCAACGTCGCTCCGTCCTTATTCGAATGCTTATTTACTTATTTATTTGCATTCGAAATTCCTTAATGCGCGTAAAGAGAGCGGGGGAGGGGGGGAGGGAAGCTCTGGAAAAACCGGTGTCCTTTGTTTAACAATACTCATTAGGCGTTCTCACCGGTTCTTCCGGTTCTTCGGTATTAACGCATAGCCCATAACAAACGTATGGGAATTTGAACATGCCGTTCAAGAGAATCCGCCTCGCCGGTACATAATAATCTATTTAAACGTAATTTATAATAATTTAATGAGCAGCTCAAGCGTGAGCTCTACGTTAATCCTCATCTACGCACGACTCGGGGCTCCAACAACTTTACCGAAGGACGGGGATTTGAAAAAAGCTTTTACGTAAAAGTCCGCGGATGCTCGAACTTTAATTAAATATTATAAATTTACAAATTTACGAATATTATCATATTTTAAAAAGTCCAGCGGTGGATAAAATTTAACCTCATACCCTTCGCATTCTCTCGGCGTATTTCATTACTTAAATACTCGTCATGCTCGTCATGCTCGTCATGCTCGTCATACTCGTCATACTCGTCATACTCGCCATACTCGTCATGTAACGAGCTCCGAATGAAAATTCGCAAAGATTTACTTTTATTTTTTATTTAACGTCATTTCTCGTCGCACCTCTGTCGTCTTCCAATAGAAAATCTTTTACATTGTTAACTGAACGGATGCCGAGCCAATGAAAGCGTATTATTTTTTTATTCCGGAGGATCGTCGTTTTATAATTTCAAACGCTACGATATTCTAACGTCAAATCATTAATGCGTTTAAGTAGTTACGTCTTTCGTAGGAAGAATTAAAAGTCAAAATATTTATTGAGCCCTTTACCGGAGAAGCGCATTAATTACCGTTCAATCGATCCTTTCGAATCCTTTTGAATATAAAAAACTCGAGCGTAAACGACGTTACTGTTCGACCATTAAAATATTACGTAATCCAACGCGATGTGTAAGTGTATAGAGTAAACTTGGCCGTAATGCATAGTTTACGTTTCGGTCTTACAGGCTGAAGCCGGGCTCGATTTTTTTTTTTTTTTTTTTTGCCAATAACCGGTCATTATTATAACGATAATAATTGAAATTTGCTTTATTGAATCCGATAAAGCGTCACGGGCGATTTAAGCGAGAGATGCGTCATTGCTAGTCCTACGATTTCCCTGATTTAAAAGAAAAGAGGAATAAGAGTCAATTAGTTATCGGCTCCCTTCGGTTCGTCGAATACGCAGTGTAGTTTTTCTTTTCTTTTGTGTATATAAAAATAGGATTCAGAAGGGCGGGGGGGGGAATATGGTTTTAATGGTTGGGAAAATTGGGAGGGAGGAGAAAGCGATGGAAGGAAGGCCGTGGAAGAAGAATGATTCGCAATCGGCATCGGAACAAATCATTCGGACTGAATAACATTGATTTTCTGCCAACTTCCTCGAGTCCGCGAGTCTACGCCCCCTCACCCACCCTCCCTCCCCCAACCTCTAGTCCCAAGTTTTATCTAAATTTCCTCTCCCTCTCTCTCATGGAGCTCACCCACGGGCTCCCACGGGCAGCTCGTAGCGGCGCTCTTTCCGAACCCTACTTATTTACGGGCGGTGGTGGCGGTGGCGGTCGAGGGGAGGGGAGGGGAGGTGCGATGCAGTAGCGGAGCAGACGTTCCGCGTCATTGTCATTCTAACGACGCGGGCGAAGGCCAAGTGTCGAAGTACGGAGAGGCTATTGTAAAGTGCCGAGGCCGGCGGTTTATAAAAGCCCCCAAGGAACAAGGAAGCGGCACCGAGAGCTCCCCCCTCCCCCCCGCAATCCCTCCGCCCACGACCGCCGGCAAGCCGTTCATGCATTATTCATAATGCGTTGCTGCAATGAAAAAGTCCATTCCCCGGGATGATCCGCGAACGCGAGCCACAATAATCAGACTCGCCGGACACGAAACTCGGCCTTGATTCCGGCTTTTATTGATTTTTACTCGCGATTTTGCCGATTCGCTCCGAGAGAGGATGCTCCTCCTGTCCCTTCCCGTCTCTCGTCCCCCTGCTCACTCTCTCTCTCTCTCTCTCTCTTTCCTGGCGCTCTGGAAATAATAGGCCGGAGGACAGGATTTATTAGGACGAAGGAGGCCCGTCATTGACGGCGATATTCCGATGGACCGCCAAGCGGCCGAAAACCCATACCCCGGCCGGTTTTATTTTTACCGGAGAACTTGATCGAATCCGGATCAAGTGTCTTTAAAATGTCCCCGCGAAGTTAACACGTTAGAGATTTAAAGTGTCAGCAGTTAAAATCTGCCGGTATTTTATTGTCAGCGCGTACGTCCAGAGCAATGAAGGACAAGTGCTTTTTTTTCTCTCTCTCTTTACCCTTAGGTGCGTCGGGTTTAATAACTTTTTCCCTTCCTCGGCGCACGGAAAGTATTTCTGTGCAATTTCCATTTTTACTAATACAAGCCAGAAGACGGATGACTTCTTTATAAATCGTCTTTGCCCTCTTACACGTGGCTTCATCGTACCTTTAATTCTAAAAATCGAGCGCAAATAATATCTCCGCTATGCAGAGCAGCTTTCCGGCTTTTTCTGCTTTCCAAACGCATTCATATACGTATACATATACATATACACATATACTTATATAGCGAATAGATGTCGAGCAACATATTTTACAAGAGATTTATAAGCTACGCTGTTTAATCGCGTTCGATCTGATCTTAACGCTACACTTTGCCACAATAGCTTAGACTGTAAATTTTAAGTTAAGCAAATAAAATGTTTGCATTACTCTGGGAATAAAGTGAAATCGATTCCCCGGCATGTCGGCGACGAGTTTGGATTGCGGAGGGGTGGAGAGGTTGAGGGGGGATCCTCCGTCGGTCGAAAGCGCAAGAGTTACAAACATTTTCAGGGCAAAGTAATACGAGCTCGGGATGGACTTATCGAGCTGGCGAATCGTCGATCACTCGCTTCGTTCTTTCAAATTGACTGTTACACGACAGGGATTCGAGGCAACGGAGAGGAGATTTTGACGTTTCGAGCACTGCTTTAACCCCTCAATAACCCCTCAATAACCCCTCAATAACCCCTCAATAACCCCCCCAATAACCCCCCAATAACCCCCGTTCGCCATCCTATTCCAATATATCTCTGTTATTTCGCTTCTACGTCCCGATACCACTTTATTCCTCGAAAATAAATGGCTCTCGGATTTATTTGCCGTCGATTTTTCCAAGACTGATTGGAGCCGATCGCTCCCTGTAAGACCCATTGTACTTTTCTGCGTCAACGCGCCGATTTTATCCACTACCACGAGCAGGCTTACGGTATGTTACGGTACGTGTGCCAACTTCGCTAATACAGACGAAATATCTACTACGAACGCGAGCCTTCCGTTTTAAATTTACCTCTCTTTCCTCCCTTCGACTCTCGCCAACGCATCCGCTGCGATCACTATTCTTTACCCTTTAATCATCAATAAACAATACTTACACGTACGTCTTTATACTATAACCGCTTTTCGTGAGCAAACGCAAACCCAAGCTATTATACATCGACGTAGATCAATAGTATTTTTAACAGCCAATCAATTACGTATACTTTATATATATATATATATAGTGTGCGTGTGCCTGTGCGTGTGCGTGTGCGTGTGAATAAATCTACGTACGTACGTACGTATGTATGTATGTATGTATAAAGCCGTCCTTGGAGTATTAAAATGTTCATGTATAATATAATTTCAGTGCAGAAAATAAAGCAGCGGCGGATCTCCTCTCGCCCCCTCGCGCACACATAATGAAACTTGAATATTCACTCGCTTTGGGTTATATTAATATCTCTCCCGGCTGGAATCCAACGACTCCAAAGAGTCCATTTAATAGATAATCCTTACGACAATGCTAATTTTACTATTTTCCAAAAATATTCGGGATGAAGAAGAAGAAGAAGAAGAAGAAGAAGAAGATGAAGAAGAAGCACCTAAGATTTTATAACTATTTCATGCTGCCTAACTTGGCCGAAGTAACTTGCCTTATCTTTTCTTCTTTTTTCCTTTTTTTTTTTTTTTTTTCGTTTTATTAACACTTAAAGTATCCGGTGCAGCCTCCCAAAGAATGCACGAAATTCTTAGCGTGCTCGAGTCTATCGGGGCTGAAGGAATTTTGAAACAGTGTTTTTCAAGTTCATTTAAAGGGAATCCAGAATTCGAGGCAGGAAGTCGGTAAGAAGAATATTGACCGAACATTTTATCCGCAACGTCGCCCAAAGTTTCGCTCCGAGTCAAAGCGGAGAAGACGTGTTTACGCTTAGCGAATCCTTTTTCAATAAAAGAGAAGAAAACGAAGAGAGAGAGAGAGAGAGAGAGAGAGAGAGAGAGAGGAGAGGGGAGAGGGAGAAGTGCGGGACTCGTGGGAGCGTATTACGGGGGGGGGAGGAAAAGCTGCTAGTATATAGAGATCAAAGTTATCGATTGAGATTTATGAAAGGGTAGCTTTGACAAGTGCTGGAAACGCTCGGGCCACGGCTCTCTTCTTAAAACGAAAAGCCTCTTAGCTTCCCCGAGTGGATTTATTACCCACGACAATATTAATGAAGTCGTTCGACCCCATACGCGCCGCTGCCGCTCTCTTTCATGCAACACAAATTTTATGAATAAGCTATGCTGTCGTTAACGAGCGTGCCAAAGTGGTTACATGGAAATGTGAATGTCTAGTGCTCGATAACTTGATCATTGACCATTGGTAAGTACCATTTTCATAAAGATACTGTCAATGCTCGTAGGCAAAGTATCCTATACGATCATCTACGGATTGAAGATTACAATCGAATCAGTGGCTATATATATATGTATATATATGCGTGTGTACAATAACTCGGACGAGAGGAATTAAATTGACTTCCGTCAACATGGTTGTCGTTTTAAAGATTTCGGCAGGAGAGAAAGGCGTTAGAGCTTGAGCGCGACGACGAACGATCGAATTTTAAATACATGGCGGCGGATAATCTTACAGCAATCGTTTGCAATACGATATTTGCCCCGAGATTATAACCGAAGCATTGGAAAGTTCGTAAGAAGGAATGAGTTTAGCACCGCGTGGAGGGCCTCGTTGTTGTCGGGACGGAGCAGTCGCCGAGTCCTTCAACAGACATCGGGGAACTTTCGATCCGGGTGGTAACGCGAGGACATCGTCGACAAGGAAAAGGAAATCAAAGGATGAGTATCTTTGGGAAGGTTCGCCGGGCGCTCGCGCTTCTCTCGTATTTACGACGCCTTCGCTTATGAAAGGCCAGGCACAAATTACGCGAATCTTGCGCGGTGGTGGTTGGTGGGGGGTTGGTGTGTGTGAGGAGAGGTTGGTGGGGAGAGGTTGGGGGGGGGTGACATTATGAGCCATAAAGGAGAGGCCGAGAATAACCAGGACGGGGAGTGGATAAGCTTGAATGTCCTGCAGAATTGAGGAAGCGATGATCCTCGGGCCGATATCGTAAGCTCGACCGGAAGCCAGCCGAGTCAATGGCAGATCAGAAGGAGGCGAGTAGACGGCAGATTCCTCAAGGACACCATAGAGATCTCGGGGCTCGAGAAGAAAGGAAGAAGCGCTGGTTGGAAGTTTGGCTCGCGGCGGGGATCCTCTCCGCTCCTTCTTCTCGGAACTTTCTTCGATCGTTTTACTTTGCTCAGCCTCCGCCGCACCACGTGCTGCTGATTTATAACTCAGCCGCTCCACTCCATATTCGATTAGCATCCCTCATTAATTCGCCTCTCTTTGTTTCAACATTGTTAAACGCTCTCCCGCAATCCTACCTTCCTCTGGCTTTCATTCAATTCTCATTAATTCATTACATTAATCTCGTTTGGATTTCCCCTCACTCAAAGCTTCCTCAAAGCTCTCTCTCTCTCTCTCTCTCTCTCTCTCTCTCTTTCACTACCGAGCGCCTTATAATATTTTTGTCACGAGCGTAAAGAATACAAAAAAAACTAGTAAATAAAAAGCTTGGCAGCTCATTTCTCCGCTTAAATCTTAACGAAGCGTATTATATAAAGGCATCGGCTAGTTGCGCGATATCGAACAACTCGGTGTCGAATATTATTCATCCGCGATGGGTTTTCCCCTCCCCCATCCGCCCCCCACCCCCGCCCCAGGAATCATCGGATCAGCCGTGAATAATATCCATGCTCCCGATTTCGATGTCGAACGCCCAGTGGAAGGAAGGCCTCGCGAGCGATTCAGGCAATTAAAGCGTTCGGCTCCCTCATCGACAGGAAAAAAAAAAAAAAAATAACGGGACTATTTAAATCTATTTAAATGCATCGGCCATTAGCTACGATGCACCGATCGTTAATTATAAAGATATTTTCTATATGTTTCGTCGTGTTTCGCCGACGATAATCCCTCAACCGGCGCAAAACCTACTTCATTCCACTACGTCCTATTCTAGCCTGCGCGGCTGCGTAAACTACTTTTTTAAGTGATAAAGTTCGCGAGTGGGTGGGTGCGGGGGGGAGGGGGCGGCGGCAAGTCGGATGGTAGCGAGGCCGAAAAGTTAGTAGTTTCCCGGCCAAAGAATCCCGACTATCCTGGGAAATTTAACGGTGGATGGGAGGAGGAGGAGGAGGATGAAAGGATGGGAGGAGCAGGGGAAGGATGGGAGGAGGAGGAGGAAAGCTCCCTCAAGGTCCCCTCGGGATTTACCGAAACTGCCAACTCATTTCTCACGAGCACCAATCAATTTCGAAGGCATTAATTAACTCCTAATTCGAATTAATTTTTGCATTTTTTATCCCGCCTCGCGGATTTCGGCTACTCTCGCAGTAATAATATCGTTATTATTCCTATTTGGATTCCTCGGGTGTATTCCTCGAAAGTAGGTTAATTCCTCGAGAGAATAAGAGAATAGCCAGCACAATTCTTTCATCATTTTATTATCCCTTTAACGTTCTTCGCCTTCGGCTTATTTCGTGGCCCCTCCACGGTCCTGTAACATATATATATATATATATATATAAAGGATTCGAATACGAGGCAGCCTAGGAGATGAGCTCACGTGGCCATTCTATTCGATTGTTGCAAAAATAAAAAGACAAAGAATAACAAGAGTAGTGTCCAGCCGTATTATGCAAATACCTCGGCCAGGAATACTCTGTGTCACTCGCTGTAAACAAGTTAAGCGAATAAAGTTCCAAGTACCGATGAGGCTTCCTCTATCCGTGCTCTTTCATTTTTAAACTATCCGCAGGTTAATTGCCTTTATACGCTCGAGCTCTCAGTCAAAGAGCATTGAATTTATAAGGCAAATTAATATAAACGCACAGCCTCTTTCATCTCCTTGTTCTTATCTTATTATTATTATCTTATAACGATTATTTTCCGCATCTTCGTATCGATATTGACTTTTATAATATTCTTCCTAATAATTTTTATTGTTGCCATTAATCGAATGGATATTTAGAGGTTTGATTGATTCGAATAACAAAGTTGTAAAATGTCACGAGAACGTCATTTCAGCTCCGCGTATCACTCACATTCTTATCCAACTGATAAAATATATGTATATATATATGCATATATGCACATGCGTATGTATATTATATCATTCGATGAATTGAGAAAATGTGTAAAAATTCTTAGGGAATACGCCAGTGTTTTTTTTTTACCTTTCGTCCCCTCCGCGCCGTGCAATCAATGTATTTGTAAACTGCGACGTCCCCGCGATAGTTAATTTAATGCATAAGATAAATAAAACGCAATTACTTTTATTTATGTGGTAAAATTAATCCCGAGTACTATTGCAATGGCATTTATAAATAAGGAGAGGAGGAATTAATTGCCTACGCATTTGCCGCGCAATTAAAATTAAAAAATATAACGACGAATTGTAATACGAATTATAAATGCAAATTTTATTAATTATTTTCGTAATCGAGCTCCTACTTTTTTCTTCCCCCTCCCACCCTTTTCAAAACGTTACAGTCAATTTATATAAACGCGAGAGCGGCCATTCCCCTTTAATTTTACAAGCGCTTCCACGTGTCCCGTAGAAGCTTATAATTTTATTCGTTATTCTCGCAGCGCATTTTTCATATCCACTTGTTAACGATTCCCGAGCTAAGGGTCAAAGGTTTCCAAATATTTCTACAAAAGAAGATTAATAATGTCCGTTTAACGAACGTCGAAAATTCTCGCTTTACGGATGCCGGGCTTCTCATTCGTTACG
Source organism: Ceratosolen fusciceps (assembly GCA_018883505.1). Taxonomy (NCBI): domain Eukaryota; kingdom Metazoa; phylum Arthropoda; class Insecta; order Hymenoptera; family Agaonidae; genus Ceratosolen; species Ceratosolen fusciceps. The sequence goes on from RCIC01000002.1 coordinate 9,617,578, forward strand.
CGCACTAGACACTTTTTTAATCTTGAAAATCGTTTCTATCCCTCCCCTCCCCCTTCCCCCCTTCCGCGCCCTTCCTCAACGTCATTTTATTGTCATTTTATAAAAATCGTTTTTTATTCCGATGCTTCGTCCTTTTAATCAGCGGCGAGGATTCTTTACGGACCGCCCGGCTGAAGCTCGGGAAGTTTTATTAGCTGATGAGATTTAAGAGGTTCTTAATAGGGATTGTAAATGTAAATGTGTAGCCTATTCGCGATGTAAATTCGTTATTTAATTAAGTAATAAGTGGGAGCTTTTGCAGGCTCGAGCGTAGATGAGTAGACGGGGATGACCTATGCTCTGATTTAATAAGTACAGTCGTTGGGCGGATCTTTATTAAAAAAAAAAAAAAAATAAATAAATAAAAAAAAAAGGGGAAGAAAGACAGAAAGAAAGACAGAGAGAAAGGGACATGTTAAGAGAAGACGAGTCCCGGTAAGGAGTTTCTCTTATACGAAGATACGAGGAAATGTAAAGGGCGCACGTAGTCGAACGTAATTACAGGATTTGCGAGCTAGGGGAGGAAATAACAATGGCAGGTTGTTAAGAATTTTCGGAACAAGTAGTTGCCCTGTCCGGGCGTATCGAGCCACGTGGCCGAGCCCGAGTCACGAAGTGCAAACGCGAAGCTCTTGCGCCGAAAGTCTGCCGGGGCAAAGACTGCCCGCGGCTTCAGCTCACGTTCACACTTTAGCGCCCCAGCCATAAATAGAATCAGTGTGCGAGCTGCTCTCTTCTCTGACCCCCGTCCCCCCCCCCCTCCCGCTCTACCCCGGCATCACGAGCCCGGCCACTTCGCCACCGGAATATAAGTAATTCCCCTCGGACGGGGGTCAGAGTCCGTCCGGGCTCTTAATCTACCGCTCCAGCTGATCATGTCTTCGTGCCCAGTCTCCTGGCCACGTCCCGATCCACGGCAAATTGCATTTTTGTCCAGTCACTGCCTCGAATCATCCCTGCTATTTTTCACAGTCATCCCCGTCCACGGAGATAATATAAATGCCAGGGTAATTGTGTTCATGCTCCAGCCCCTTCATACGCTATCGCCGTTTCGTATAAAGGACCGGCGGCCAGCCTCCAGTTGCCCTTCGATGATTTCCTAAAGCTTTCCTTTAGGACTTTCGAATCGTCCGGATTGCCGACTATTTATTAAACCGGGTACGCCTACGGGAAGCAAGTCCTTTGAGAAAAACAAGCGATTACGGGACGAATTCTCGCGGAGCGTTGGTTAATTACACGGGACTCCGTGTCGTTGATTTAATTCAATTCCGTCGGCTAGTAAACAATAAATTCCGTAAGTCATTAAACGCGTTTATCCATCATCGTGATATATAAAATTGTATACGTCGCGGGATCGCGAAAAAAAAAAAAAGAAAAAGAAAAAAAAAATAAACGCTCCTTTATTATATGAATTTTAGCGTTCAAACTTTCCAGCAGAGAGTGAATGTGTCGTGTCGTAAAAAAAGCGTGGCGTAAAAACGTAACTTTCCAAGTATCGGAAAATGGACTTTATGATATTTTTAAAATGAATATTTCAGGTGTTATAAAAATCTTTCTTTAACCGGTTAGGATGCTTATATTCGATGGATTTAAATTTAATATAACGTTACACACCCAACGCACAAAAATCTTTAGCCTCTTTATCGCCCTTATCCTAGACGATAATTTCATCAATGCGCCTTAGAATTTCTAATTCTTTACTATACTTCTTCGTTTTTTTTTTTTTTTTCTAATATAATGCAACACGAATCCATGCTTTTCTTATAACAAACAAGTCGTACTCCGACTGTATTCTTCTAATTACTAGTAGCTCCTCCTCATGTTGTTTACGAAGTCCGGTACTCCGTAGGTACTTTGTCCTATAACTTTTATACTGATTTTATGATGTTCGCAAACAACAAAAAAAAGAAAAGGTAACATAACCCTTACCGAATTAGTTTATATGGAAGTGAAGATTTAATAATAAAAAAAAATATAAAAAAAAATAGACAAACTCCATGGGATTTTTTAGATTTTTTACAAAGTGTTTTGAGTCCAAAAAAATGGAAAATGGCTTGGCTTCCGATGATATATCGTATCATCCTGATACGTAGGCGTATACGGGACCTACGAGAAGCAAATTTGATTCCCCGTCTAGAAAATGTCATTTATTGTTAACAATAGCTTTGAGACAACAGGTCGAATGTAGTTTGTATTTCACTGTTCGCGTTATACAGAATATATGGGGGGGGGGGGTTGACGCAACTATACATTAGACAGAAGATAATTTTATTAGGCAGCCCTGTGTTCGGAATTTTCGAACGAGCGAGTCTGCGAGTTCGGGAGATAAAGTTCCCCTCAATACAATACAAGCGATCCGCGAAAAATATATCAACAACGTTCTGCCGAGTTTATAACTTACGTATTTAAAAGTATTCGAAATACGTTTATACGCCCCGAGGGGGAGCAAAAGTCTTTGATTGAATTGAAAACGAAGAATTTTAATGAATGTCATTCAGGCTCGCTGAAGAATATTGAATTATTTCATGCATTCGTCGTACGAATTGGGAAAATTTCGTGATTTTATTAAAATTAAAATGTCCCCCGCATAATTATCCGCACAGAGTCACTTTCTTGTCTGATAATTTCTCTTAGCTTCCTTCTAAACTTGCTAAGAACTTGGTTTGCTTTGAACTACGTGCGTTTAAGGAGACAATGCTAATAATCGGTGGTAAATGTATGTTTAAAGCACATTGTGATTATCTAGATACAGGAACTTACATTTCCGCTCAGAACTTGCAACAATAACGCTCTTAATCATCATAATTTTACTAATTATTCCTTTTAAGGATGAGTAAATATTAATTGTCATGTTTTTTTTTTTGTTTTTTTTTTCAATTATATATTCCGTTGAGATAAGTGTATAAAATTTTTTTTCCAGATATTAACGATAAGAAGAAAAATAAAAATTATAGAATAAATTGATAGAAATGTATAGTAAGGAAGAATATTCTTCCTTATACATAATAAATAATGTACTTAAATAGCGGAGAACTCGTTATTAACTAGTTATATAATCCCAGTAATTCAGAATATGTATATTGTACAATTACAGATTACGTGAGGCATTAGAAAAAAAATTTTACTTGTTTTTCATAAATAAACAAGTATATCTTTTAAAGTATGTTTTTTCTGCATTCAAGCGAGCGATTATTCCATATAATTACGGACTATTCAACAATACATTGGATTTATTTACTATAGATTTGATTACGTAAGTAAAATACCGAATTGTAATACCGCTCGTTTTATTTCACTTATTTCATTTATTTCATTTATTTATTTCTTGTTTTAGAATGAAATTTATAGACTTGATAAAGATCTTGAATAAGTTGTTTTGTTTTCTTTTTATCGACATTGACATTAAACGTGTTATTAGTTTAGCCAATCGATGAAATATTTTTTAATCGGAGAGAGACACATACATTAATGGTTTATTGATTATCGTAAAGTTCTTCACAATGTAATAATAAAATACGATGCTCTGTTTTACAAGCTCATTAATGTAGCTCTTGTGTTACATCAATGTAGAGAATAGTGTCAATAAATACATAATAAAATTATGAAAGCAATAGGATATCCAAGATTTTTCAAATGCAATTTCATTTCAATACGATCTCAATCATAATTACCGAAATTATAAATTAATTATTCATTATTATTTCGAAAGAAGGATTGTATTTTTGTTATAGCCTTGGGAAATCGCTGGCGATTATCAATAATTTTAGCATTAATATTTACACGAAGCTTAGTGATTCATTAATTTATATTAAAAACAGAAATATCATTATAATTTCAAGGGAACAAACTTTATTACGCGCATTATTGGCAATTAAATTAATATAGTTCTTCTTGATGGTAGGATTTCGATATCCCTCCGTCCAAACTTGTTTTAGTACTTTTATTTGATATTAAATTAAGTAAAATAGGGGGAGCTAAATGAAAGGCAGGCGTTTTTGAAATTCAATATAATATAACATTCAATACGCGAAATAGATTCTCGGGAAGGAGTCAGTCGGGGCAAAACTCGTTCGATTCTTTGACTTTATTTAAGTAAAATTTTATAAAAGCGATATTACAAGAGCAGTAGCGTGTACATTTCTTTTAAATATTTATTCACCGGGAATTCTATCCATTTAACGTATTCTTACGTGATTAAGAATTTTACAATCTATAATGACAACAAATATGCGTAGTCCCGTATATACGTTATCCCGTATTTACGTTTGGTATTGTTTAAAGGAATCTTTAAGTTTAATTGCATCCCAGATACCGATAATATTCATACATTGACGTATTACTTACTTTTTCACATACCCACGTACTTATTATATATTTATCTTGTGTTGAAGTTTCTTAATGAGCTCAATTATTCTTTACTAACATTTATCATGTGTATTTATTCTATATGAGCTTTATTTTACAGTTTGCCAATGTAAAGCGAACATATAAATTCATATTTATTAATAACGTGATAACTTTAATCATAGGAAAAACATTATTTGTTTTCCAGCACTTTTATTCGCATTTTAAACATTATTCTTATATTTCTTGAAATTCGTACAATTTCAAGGCTTTCGACGTTAAAATCGTTAAAAAAAAATACGAGTCTAATTGTTAATCTAATTATAATGGAAACTGAAATGGAATTGAACTAGTTAATCAGTTACTCAATTATTTATTAAAGAGATTTTAAACTTCGTGAATGTATAGAGAAAACCCTGTCATACTCAGGCTCCTCATTTTATTGAAAATTTCAAAAGTTCCGGAATAATTAATAAAATTGTTTTCATTTGACTAACTTCGATTAATTTTACATTTTAACTAATACTTTATAACAAAATTTCATCAAATAATACAAAAATATCGCGGCTTAATGCTATTGTAATTTTTCCACGTATATAAAGTGAATTGTATTTTATATCCAAACTTTTCAAGATAGAGTGGAAAGTGTCATAAATGTCTCGCTTCTAAAGTACTTGGAAGAGCAAGAAATTAAATTCTACGTGCGCATTTAAGATGTGATAATAAAAATACAGTTTAAAAAAAGAAGAAAAAAAAAGACATTCAACTGAATGTAGAAATTAAATACTGTTTTATAAATTAATAAGTTGTATTTTTATTTGCGATTAATATTTCGTATAAATTATGTAAAATATTTCGTACCAAGCAACGTTATAGATATCTGTATAGTAATTACACGTGCTTGCACATTTGCAAATATCATATTCGAGGTCGTAATTAGAGAATTAAAACTTTCAATTACGCATATACAAATAACAAGTTCGTTACAATAAAATTATTGCATTTATAGGTAATGTATTCTATTGGGAGTTTAATTGTTCGATATATGCTTTGCTATGGTCGGAAACTTTCTTTTTTTTTAATTTATTAAATACTAATAATAAGATTATTTGAAATTGTTTTTAATTGAATGCGAAAATAATATAACAATATGCTATGTTATTAATACTGTTTTATATAATTAAATTGTGTCTGAGTACTCAATTGAAGCTGTACGTTAAATATTTGCAGGAAGTAATTGACGGATCAAATTCGTTGAGGATATTTTTTTAATAAAATTTATATACTAGGTTATATTACAATGTATGTAAAATACTTGGAGTAATGTTTTATTCTAAATTTAATAAAATCAAAATATTGAGTAATCGGGATTAAAATATTGCAGCGCTAAAGTGAACTTCGAAAGGTCAATAACCCCGAGAATGTCAACATTATAAAGTATAACATATACAAGTATAAAGTAAAAATTATTTTTTTTCACGCAGATTTTGACTCTTGAAAGTTTGAAATTCGATATTTCGATTTGTATTTGACATTTATTTAAAGAAACAATATATTCCGAGAAATAATATACGCAGGTTATAATACGCAGGTATTGATAAAAGATACGGATATTTTAGCATAAAATCAATACGTCTACCTGTACTTGTACTATTGTGCCTGTTGTAAGTTTCGATTGCCGTATGCTCAGCGTAGACTTTACGAGTAGACTTAGTTACGGCTATTATTTGAAATAATAGAAAATTACGAATTATACGTACGGAAAAGAGTATTTGAGTCGTAAATATTGCTTTGAAATCCGAAGCGCGGATACGTATTTAAATGATATTATTTAGCTGTAAAACTGCTTAGCAAGTATATACATGTCATTACTTGGCCTATGAAATCTAACTCCTTATTTGATAATATTGCAAGTATAGAGAGGACTGATAAGTATAATTCTAGGTACGGACTTGTAGGTATTTCTGACCGAAAGAAGAACAGGAGTAAGAAGCAACAAGTTACGTGCCGATGTCAGCAGCACGAAATTCTTTGGCCACGATGTTGTCGCGAGTGAAATACTAGACGAAAAACATAAATCGTAATTCTACGAATGATATATGCACTATTTTTCATATTTCTATATGGAATACTGAAGGCACTTGAAAGCAAAGTAACTGATCCGATTGTCTGCATGGCAAGTTTAGTATACACTAGTTTGCGGTAAAGAAAATCAACGTTTCGCTCGAACTCCTAACGAATTGTGATTATAATTTTTTTTTAAATCTAGAAATGGGAACTGAACTCACGCGCCAATAATTTTCCGTATTAAAATACGTAAAATAACATTATAATAAATAGATTCCGGCTCGCGGTTAATATTTATAAAAGTACTCGAAATACAAAGGAAACAGTAGTCTTTAAGATTTGAATACTTTGAAGAGAAGAGCGAGAAGAAAATGTATTAACTGACACAAATAGAAAGCTTTGGAAAAACAATATTTAAATTTTGAGAATAAATTCATGAATAATATTCTCCTTATAAAGCACGGGTTAATGGAGTGCAAAAATAAATTGCATTTCAAGTGCTGTTATTACTCTTTCACCTGCAAATATCAAATGTTCGCATTTGGAATGAGAGCGTACATTAGAGTACATATGTATGCGATATAAAGAAAGAAGGATTTGAAGTCCTTAAAGGAATATATAAATGGTAATTGCGGTGGCGAACGAAAATTCAAATGTTCTTCCTTTCAGCTTATAATAATGTTTGAAAAACACAGTGCATCGAAACATTGGTATTCCCGTTGCTGTTCGCGAACGTTATTTTAAATCATGAGTAAATTTCTAAAGAAAATTGAATCACGTTGTAATAAGATTTACTTAATTATTAAATACGGGGGACTGGTTAGTCTATATAATAACGATAACGAATAAAATAGTACGAGGCGATACGTGACTGTTGATTACCATACCATACCACCACCACTACTGATCATAACAACAACATCAACCAAAAACAACAAACAGCAATAATAACAACAATAATAATATATAATTAGGAATACGATAGCGGCTTACGGGGGAATTACGATTTAAATTATAGATACGACGGCAGGATGGGATAAGCTCTCTTGGGTGGGGGGGGGTGGAGGAACGTACGCGTTAAGCGTGCACGTACGCGTCTTTAAAATTTTAAGTAAGAATTTGCCGGCTAATCAAATCGAGGTTTTATAAAATGCGTATTTCTCAAATTTTTATAACGAAAATGTGCCCCGAGAGAAGAGGAGTTTTCTACGTCTGATGAAAGAATTGTTATTGGGGATGAGCATGTGCAGCTGGAGTTGGGAGCGACGGCGGCGGCGGCGGCGGCGGACGGCGTCACCAGCTTTTTTCGTATCTACTTCGTTTTATCACTGGGTCTCGCGCTATTGAAAGTCTCCTTACTCCTGTAGTTGCAATTTCTGCTTGAACATCTATTTTTCACATCAGCGGAGAGTTTCTTGTCGTCATTTCTGTTTCTACGAAACTCGTAGTCGCTATTTTGTTCTTCCTCTCTGCTCTTTGTAGTGTATAAGCAATTGCGATGAAATATTGGGAACAAGAGTAATTAATATATAAGAGTACTTATAAATTATTGGCCGATCGCACTATATTTAATCGACTTTCTCTCCCTCCCCCCCTCTCTCTCGTCTCCTTCTTCGTCTCCTTCTTCGTCTTTCTTCTTCTTTCTTTTTTCCTTTTAATAATAATTTTTATATTACTCGGTACTATTTTATTTACAAGCCTCAGACCTTTCGAATTGCGGTTCGCTTCGTATGATCCGAGTGCATTATTCAACTTAAGTCTACAATTTTATTTTTTAAGCAAGCCTTATTGATTATTGGCTCAAAAGAAATGCATACAATTTGCCGAATAAAATATTCAAGTAGATTTATCATTATGGCGAAACGCATGTGAGCTTTAATGCACGGGAGTTATTTTAATACAAAAAATTTACCTTCACGCACTTTATTACACGTTTTACGATTTAGTTAAAGTATCGTAAAAAAAAAAAAAAAAACATGTGCGCTTACTTTGCCTTACAAATATTACGGCTATTCATAATATTTGTGAAAAGTAGATGCTTTTAAACTATTTCGTCGTAAATTGAGAATAAATTTTCCCTGATAATCGCTACGGAGCCGCCACGGCGACATTTTTCAATCATTGACAAATCGATTTGTACAAAATAAAATGTATCATTTAGACACTTTATATCGTAGTCTATTAAATTTATTTTATGACCATATTATATATATATATATATATTGCCACGTCAATGTATGAAGCTCCAAATATTTCTTATGGGAATACGAATTCAAATAGAATTTTATCGAAAATTTTCAAAGAAAAATATCAAGACAGTAATAACACTCGTAATTACTTCCCCGTTCCCCCCCCCCTGAGAAACTACTTGCTGTACTTTCATTATATTCAGTCTGAAATATAATTTGCACACATGCGTATTGCAATGTTAATGTTTCGAACGGCGTTATAAGCTAGTGCGAGCTGTTAATTAAAATGTTTAAGCTATTTTATTATTTGTATTAATAATAATTCTAAGGAATAGTAAAGGGCCGTTGCTGTTAGACTAAGAAATTATGTGGCTGAGGCAATGCCGAGAACGTATTGTAGAATGGATCGATACTTTATTATACGTAATGGTGTAATGTATTAAGCGTTGCTTCAGTTTTTCCAAAACTCGTAGAAAGAGAAAAATAAGGAATTTGTAAGGAATCCCGTTCTAGCCGTTTACGTACATTATCTGCTTAGCTATACGTAGTGATCCGGTTCGGTAACAAAGGATCATTACGAGACTCTACATTTATTTGGGGTCGTTTCACTATTTCGAATAACCCTCTCCATTGTCTTAGAAAACTACCCGAACAATTCTCCGTTATTGTCCCAATTGTAGGGAAACGCTCGGGAAAAAGTAGTTGCAAGGGAGGAAAAGCGCGATGTAAAAGTATCAAGTCGAATTGCTTCCCTTCGACCCTCTACCTCAAACCCCTCTACCGACTCTCTCTCTCTCTCTGAGTCTATCTATCGAGCACGCGAGTTCAGGGCAGTCAAGCAAGATGGGCAAACGGATACAAGAGATATTACGCTAAGGAGGAGGAATTTCTCGGCGTCCGGTAAGATTACAGCGAGTCGTGAAAAATCGATCTTCATCAGCAGGTGAAGCACGTAGGTGCGGCCCTATAACGAATGGGGGTGGTGGGGGTGGTGGTGTACGAGTGTTCATGGTACGCGGCGGGAGATTCGGCAACCGTGGCGGGGAAGAGGAGAAGAGGCAGGCGTGCAGGTGCGATATGAAGCTTTTGCTCGCATAAGCCAAGCTTTGCTCCTCTTCCTGTTTACCTCATTCTAAATCCTTAAATCCGTTGTCCATACTATTTGAGCTAGTAAAATCAAGCTGCTGGAAAATAGTAAAAATCTCTCTGATAATTACTTTTCTAACCTTGTATTCTATAACTTGCGTTCATGCCCCTTTCGAATTAACTCGAACCGAAAACCCGTAAAGGCTCGTAAGGCTGTAAACTCTCAAGATCCTGATAATCAATTTCAGCACTCCAAGGAGCGATTTTTTTCCGTTGAAAGTTTAATTTTCTTCATTACTTTTTTTTTTTTTTTTTTTTCAAGCTTTATTGATACCTGCACGCATTACTGTAACGTTAAAGTTAAATCTTTAATTCCATACCCATTGATTATATAAGGAATTAAAGCTTCAATCGGGAGCTTTTGACACGTGGACGAAAACTCACGAGCTTTATAAATCCAGAGCTTTCATCACTCAAATAAGTATCAAATAATCTAATTGTACATGTTAAAATCTACGGATACACTTGTGCACTTTTTCTACAAATACCCATTTTCTACCCATTTGTTGCCACCTAATACATTATTCGTAAGACATTTTAAATTGCTTCGCTAATTCTAAAGTATACCAAGACTAATAAAGCTTGTAACTAGAATGAAGTTAAAATCCGTCTGACCCGTTGCAAATGCTAATTACTCTCATGTAATTACCATTGTAATTACCGGTATAATTACAATATTATATCTATTAAATGGTTCGAAAAACTTATTACGGATAGTATTATTAGCGAAGAAAGTTATTGGGGTTATTGGGGTTATTGGGGTTATTGGGGTTATTGGGGGGTTAGGAAAAAGGAACTTGGAGTGTAAAGAGTGTAAAGACATGTATGATAATGAAGAAGTATAATACGTTCAAGTACTGCCGCTCCGAAAATTCTTTAATTGCAGTTTAATGCACGAGATCATTCATATTCATCGAATCTAATGAATATTGTCGTTTTTTTTTTGTTTATTTTGTTAAACTTAAGATTTCGCTAAATAATCGATAAAAAATTTTAATTAAAATTTACTACGCGAGTCTTCAAAATGTAAAATAAATCGTCAACTATTTTTCCGAGTATCGGAAAATTGCTTAAATAACAAAGATTTTTTGAAAACACATAAACGTTCTACTTTAAAAAATTGTTTAAAGTTTCTTGTTTTAGAATTCCTCTACGTATTCTCCTACATTAATAAGTTTATTATATAATTCTGAAAATTATATCGGCATGAAATTAAAAAAGAAGTTTACAAACCAAAGTAATCATTATTTTAATATCAATAGAAATATTACAAGTTCGTGTAATTAATTAATAATGTTTGCAATGTTTCACGAGTGATTATTATGAATTTCATAGAAAATAAACTGAGCCTCGAATTACCTACAATTAAATTTGATATTCATTTTTATTATATTATATTTAATTATATTTTAAAAGTATTATATTTATTAAATGCATGGTATATTCAGGAAATAAAAAAGATGTCGATCGTATTAATAGGCTGTGGTGGGACATTTATTTGAAATATAAGCACGTAGTTATTGTTAATTTGCCTGAATATAATAATACAAGGACCGTTTTAAGCATATCCCAAAGAGGAATTATTAAGGAAATACTTAATATTATTAAGAAGCTAAAGCGTTGAAGAAGAATATTCAGATATAAATAGACAATCTCCATAATAAAGACAACAATAGCAATAAGAAGTATAATTTGATTCAAATTTAAGATTAAATATATATATATATATATAACTTGTATACTATTAACTAATTATTTTGAGAGCTTAGAATTCTCAAATTATTCAATGGTTTTTTCACTCGCAACAAGGCTAACGCATTGTTTAAGACTTATCTCGAAGCGATTAAGGTTGTAATTCATCATAAAACTCTGTAAGCATATGCAACGATATTTAATTGGATACTTTGATGTATTTACAGTGCAATAGATTAATGATTTATCAACTGGCTTTGATCGCCTCATGCATACACTGTAATATTTTTTACAAATTGGCGAATGCGGTAAGAGTAGCTGTATTATTAAATTATTTACTTTTTCCAAACGAATATGTTGTTATAATATGAAATTGCGAAGCTAATATTTTCAATTCTTATGTGCACAAACACTTTAACGTGTGGATTTTTAATTCTTGAATTTTCGCTGCAATTTGGAAAAAAATAGCCGTAACGCTTCTCAAATTTATATGTACGGAATACGCGATAAAAAAAAAAAGAAAAGAAAGAAGGAAACATATTTTACGAAATCATAGTGTTTCGTAAGAAACGTTAAGAATTTTTTTTATCGAGGAATATAATACGATTAAATGGTATTTAGGAATTATAATTTTGCAATTTATGCTAAGCAGAAATGCAGATTTCCTATTCCATTTAACCTTTATCATTATTTAACCCTTTAAAGGTAGAATTTTATTTAATAGTTCGACTTTATACCTTCTGTCGGTCAACGCGGTATGTTTCAATTTCATTAAGTTACTGTATTAAGTTACTTACAATTGAATTCGGATAAATTAGTGCATTAGTTTGATTAAAGAAAAATGGCAATATTTATTGAAAAAAATTTTTCTTTTAAAAGTACTATTTCGAGTGAACGAACCATGAGGTTGTCCGAATACGCGATGGGTGTGCACGTTGGGCCCATTAGCCCCACATTACGATCAATAAAGGGCATTCGTTATACCGTCGATTTAATTTTAATATTGATTTTCTCTTAGTTCAAATAGGATTAATGCAAATGCCGGTGAAATGATAATAAATCTTTCGTTACGAAATGTAAAAATTTCCCAATTTTATTGCACTCTCTGGTTTCCATTTAACGAAACGGATAGGAAAAACGCCGGAATATAAGTATACATATAATAATGATTGAATGGTTTAATAGTTTAGAAGTACCGATCCTCTTTCATTTGCGGATATATTATAAAGCTAAGCTCAATGATAGGTAATTAAGCAAAGAATTTTAAAGGGACCTACCGCGCTCTCGTACAATTACCGCGAATGTTACGTAAGATGGTGCTAATTACATGTAGCCTGTAGGAATCCCCTTGACTTTTAATTACATTATTTTTTTTTTCGCCCGAGCCAGCTTACCTGCAATGATTTTCCAATTATTCCTAATTAAACGTATCGGCATGATTTTACGCTATGCAAAGAAGATGAACGGGCTTACGAACAAGAGATACTTATAATAAATAATAATTTAGTCAAATGGAAATGAAGTAATAATCAAACAGTGTCGATTGTATTATTAAAACTGCCAGACTTTACGACGAGTACAATGTTCGCTGATGATCGCAGCCGCTCGATCCCCTTATTATCTATATCGATCATTTCTTATCCGTACACGTATGATAATGTATAATGATGTATATGTACGTGTACGGGTGAGCTTGGGCGTGTGCGTGCAAGCCCGTTATATTCCGTAAAGGGAGTTGAAAGTAACTTGTCGATTTAGTTTTAATTGTAAAATCGATTGCTATCCAAAGCCAAAGCCTGGAGTATAAAATTCATCTTTTCGCGAAAGGTCTGGACTTGTTGTTGTTGTTGTTGTTGTTGTTTTTTTAAGTCTCACGAAGAGAAGTCAATTCACGTGGCAGGTAATGCGCTTGGCAGCAAAATACCTCGTTCAATTAAAAATTTTGTAACTCAGCGAAGGAACATAAAGTCGCTGATGTTCCAGACAATGCCTCACGCGACTAATTTCCCATATGACGCGGCTGCCGTATCTTCCCAAGCAAATATAATCCAGAATTATTATTATTTCAGGTGCGTCCATCCCGCGCTTATTCGACTTGAAATTCCGCCTCCCAAGCATTACGCGGATTTAGCGTCGCCATTAAGCGGAGGGAAAAAAACGTAAGCGTTCCCCGGCCGGCCTTCGTTTACATCTACTTCGTAACTCTGAATAATAAGCGTTTTTTTTTTTTTTTTTCTTTTTTTGTTTTATTTTTTAGAGTCAGCTTTGCTTTCCAGGCGGAAATGCGACGAAGGGTCCAAGGGAATTAACCGAGTCAGAGGACGGAAAAAAAAGCAGTGCTTCCCGGGCACTCGCCCCACCCCCTTGCGCTCCCCCCACCACCCCAATAAAGCTCGAGCCGATGTGTATCATTTAAAAGAGGATGCACGGGGGTAATACCCGCCCGGCAGATAAGCTTTCTCCGGGCCCTTGGAAACCTGCCGGCAAATACGAGAACTCAAAGGGGACCTCCCACATGGTGTTCGAGTAGGATCTTACTTTATCGTAGGACTCTGCACTGGCACATTGCAAAGCTATCCCTACGAATGGAACTTTATTGACTGGGGTTCTCGTCATATTTATTAAAAAGGCTTTATTCTTCTGTTCTTAACAATAGCTTATACGAAAGGCCTGTGTCGAATCGATAATTAACTACGTAAGTAAGCAGAGCGGACGTATACGCACACGCACACGCACACGCACACGCGCAATCAATCAATGAGTGATAATTTTAACAACGTCGAGTAAGTATCGCGTTCTTTTTTTTTTTTTTTTTAAATATTTTGAATTCGAGCACTGATTCGTATTTTATTATTAGAATATTCGTAGTATTGTACAGGAAAGAAAAGTCGCGACTCCTTCGCGCCGATGCACATCGACTGACACCATTATCATTCGTGTCAAGGATATATATATATATATATGTATAATAAATCATCGCGCATTAATTATTGTAACGATAATGATTCAAACGGCTCTTTTCGTCTTAACCTCCTGCAGTCAAAGCACCTTCTGCCACCTACTCATCCGCTCCGCTCGGTCAGCTCGATTTATTCGCTACGGCCGACCGCTGATCCAAGCTCTTGACGCTCGTAAGAAATTAATAAGCCCGCTAATTGTGTCACGTGATAAATGTCATTAACATAAGTGTAGATGTTATCGGTTGTGAGGAGCGTCAGCTCTGCTGATGGGGCAGCCATAATTTGTTATTGGTGCTATTGCGGAGTTTAAAAATAAATTTCCCGATATCTCCCCCAGAACAAGAGTATACTTTTATGACGAATTGTCTGTAAGGACACGGAGTCGGGACGGTCGAGTGACGACGGGATCGAAGGATGATTTGTAAACGATAAGGTTGCGCGTGTGTGGCTCGAGGCAGAGAAAGCAGCGGTGAGTGAGTTGCCGTCGAGGGACGGAGGGACGGAGGGACGGAGGGACGGAGAAGGCGTAAAAAAAAAAAACGCGATCGAGGGGGATACGTGAGGTGCGATCCCGGTGGGCCTCCGTGTACACGCCTCCGTATCTCGTCAGCCGGTCAGCCGAACGGATCGAACAGCCGAAATACGAGGGAGACGAGGGAGGGAGCTTTCGGTGCTCGGTCCACGGCTATAAAGCGTAGCGCGTGACGTAGCTGCGGATGGGCGGCGCGCAAGAGCTTTCGAGCCCATTCGACCGACAATCATTTCAATGCTCATTTGAAGCAGTCAGTTTTACGTTTTGTCCTTTGCTTTGTCGTTAAGCTCGAAAGTCCTTTCGAAGCTTCCCTGTCCCGTGGATTACGTCGTCACGGCTCCTTACGCTTTCCCCCTTCCCCTACCGATCCGACCCTCTATCAAGCCATTAATGGAATCGCGGCGATCGCCTGGAATTTCAATAATTATCCCCCACTCCCCCCCCTCCCCTACCACCACGTACAACACCATATACCACTTTCTCGCGCTGCGCATTAGCGTAAAAATCCTACGCATACGATATACGGTGCTGGTTCATCGCGTAATCTGCCCTTGACGTCTTTTCCTTCCAATATATCGTAATTATTATTTTCATTGGCCCGCGGACTCGAGAGGAGCTTCATGGGGCTCAGGGCTACGCCTGGCCTGCATACCAACTGCCTCGGGAGTCTTTCCCCTTATATGCATTCGAGATATCCATCGATCCTTTCCGATCTTATAAACGAATGGCTTGGAATCCGGATCTGAAGCTCTAACCGAATGACGTACTGGCTTTTAATGTTAAATTCAGTGGGACGATAGGGATCGCGGATCTCTTATCGGCCCTACGAATAAGACAATGCAGCTGCAAAATTAATTAAGTTATTCAGCGGAAAGCTCTGGAGTCAGGTAAATAGGGGACACGCACGCGCACAATCAGGAATATTTGATGGCGTTGGTTTTAGGTAAGTAGGAGTCGTAGTGACGGAGTAGCTCTACCGCAGCCCCGAACTTCCCGTTCGGCGTGAAAATTATTCTTGCAAACTTCCGCGGGGGGGGGGGGTATTTACGTATTTCGGGTGATTTTCAATCGGAGCCTGGGAAATTTTTCACCCCGATAACGTCACGATCCCTCTTAGTTATTATTCGCACACCCGCGCACTCCCGCGATCGATTATTGTCCGCCCTTATTTCCCAATGAATTTCATTAAAAAGCTTTCGACAGTACAGTAAAGCGAGTAAAACTTTTTATCCGATGCCGAGTACCAGCCAATATTATCTATTGTGTCAGTGCAAACGTTTTTACACCTCGAGAACAATTAAAACCCGTCATTGTTCACGAAAAGCTTTAAAAAATCCATCGCTTAATGATCGCTGAATGATGGCCAACAATGACTTAGCCGCACCATTGCATTGACATCTTATAAATCGTGATCTTATAAATCGTGTTAGCTCGTTGCGGCTGCCGTGGTTATTCGGGATGTTACCACGACACAAGGTGAAATGCGTTTTAAATATTTTAAATGAGAATATTATTATTTCGACTGCGACTGCGTGCAGGACAATAGAATAATAATATGCTTTTGGAACGTTTAGTAAATGGAACGATGCTCGTTTTATTTTCGTTTAATTTTATCCGCGAGTTGTTTACTGTTTTCGTTAGTTATTACGAGCTGCCGACGACTCCAAAGATTTCAAAAGGTACGTGATCTTGTTAATTTAATAAGAAAGTCGAAGCTCTCGTGGCTTGCAATCGTTATCTAATATATCGTTATCTTGGAAATGTCAGCGTTGGGATCGCAGGTGAAAACCGACGACGACGACGACGACGACGACGACGACGAGGCCACCTCCTCGCGTTCTATTCTTTTTTTTCCTTGTTTTGACAAATTCTTGGGGTCGAAGCGTCGACTCGCCTGGCATCCCCATGTCCGATATTATTATTATTTTTTTTTTTATCGACGAAAATGCCTCTCGCACATCTGCTTGGCTACAACAACGTCATTGCAGTACGTAGAGGACGTAAAATATATAAATGTATACATTCCGTACAGGCACCGGCTAATGACGTCTAATGCCGAGCTAGAGACAGAGAGAGAGAGAGAGAGAGAGAGAGAGCGCGCGAGAGCCAAACTCGACCACAAGGTACGTTTCCCCTAAATCGATTTGAAATAAAACAACGTAAAGCCGATGGCTCTTTACGTACTCGAGCTTTATAAACTCGAGCCCAAATGACAAATGCCGTTAAATGGAAAATCGGGAATGAACGAACGCATTCGAAAATTTGGTAAGCGATAAAATCCTTTTATCGAGTCGAATCTATAAACGCGCGCTCGCGTACGATGATCGTATGGGACGTACGCGCGGCTGACCGCTAAAACTGCTTATATTTATGAAAACACGCCGCTTCCTCGACGAGCTTTGTTTATCTCCCGTGTTCGTGTCGTCCGCTCCCAGTCACAGTCATAATAAACCGACGTACCCGGCAAAGTATGTCGGCGGCGCGCAACCGAAGCCCGAAAAACCCAAGGCTATAATATTCACCGAATCGATCCTTCAATCGATCAAACCTAACAGGATTAGGGGAAAAAAAAAAAAAAAAAAAAAACGAAAACAACGAAGGCCGCGAGAGGGGGTGAGGCGTTGAGCGTCTCTTCGAGTCGGGGGCAGGGGAGAGGGAGGCGGTCAGAGTGTCGGGGAAACGATGGGAGCCAGGCTCGTTGCTGCTGCTGCTGCTGCTGCTGCTACTGCTACTGCTGTGTTTACATTCCATAGAGACAAAGAGATATCTAATCTACTCCCGCGTACCCTGGAGGGACAAAAAAATTTAACACTAGTGCGGGGAAGATGTTGTAGCCGGAAGGTATCGAGCGTTAGGGCACCGGACGTGTCCCGCTTTCTCGGAAAAGTATAGAGAATTTCGGTCACCGATACAGAATAATTACCGTCAGCATTACCAGCCGTAGCAGCTCTCCCCCTCTAACTCGCTAGGCGATCCTCCCGGCACCGTGTTCTCCCGTTTTCGCGTATTTTTACTCTCATTTTTCGCATTCGCTTTATTAGATCGTTCATGCCCATAGATCGATTGCGTGCGAGTTACGTAGATGTATAAAACGAAGGAGGCTGCTGCTCGCTCGCACGCCACGCGACTCCAATACGTTCTTACGTGCGATTGGGAAATTGCTTAATCTACGGGCTGTTTGATTCGGACAATGGATAAACGCCAGTGTAATTCGAATCTACAAATTAAAGGTAAGAGTCGCTTAATTCCCGCTTCTTCCCAACTCGACCGTCACGATATTTTATCGATTCCCTATACTTTTCACGCCTTTCAGATGCTCAGTCCATCGATATGAAAGATTTGTCAAGCAGTTTAGAAGAAATAAGAAGCTTACCAAACGGATGTTTCATTTGTAAACCATTATTAATTACTCAAGGTAATTTTTTACTCTTTACACTCATTGTTCTGTCATTGTCAACTCCTACGATTTTTTTTCATACGTGTAAAAGAGATTAGAATTCGCGTACGCTGCATAACACAACATTAAAACAAATTCATAAACAAGAAAAAAAACATACTTTTTCACAGTACAATGATTCAACATTGCTGTTACTTCATGTTATAGAATTCATTCGTTTAGCAATTAAGTTGATGTCACTTTGGTTTGAGTATAATAAATAAAATTATATGACATAACTGTTAGTATTGAGGAAATCTATTGTATATTAATTAACTAATTTTTTATAATACATCTCTGTTTTTTGTTGTTACAAAAAGATTTTACAAATATACCATTATTAATCCACCACTGATGGCAATCTATCTCATTCAAGGTTTCTAAATTATTTAAATATTAAATACAACATAAATTACAGATTTGGTAAATAAAACAAATGTTAAATGCACACGGACTAACAAGGATATATTCAATGAAACAGCGAATAACAAAATGGAATTTATGAGAGCCAAAAAATTTAAAGAATCACCTGTCTCTCTAGATTTAGGTGCAAATGTTAAATAATAAATAACAAATGTTAACTTTTTTATGTATTAATTATGATTAATCATTTCAGCTATTTACTTTATTACAAAAAGAATTTATATTATTTATTTAATTACAGATGATATCAATATGAAACAAGAATTTCCAGTCACTGATGAATACAAAATTAACAATAATAAATTATTAACTGGTAATAATTTACAAAAAAAAAAAAAAAAAAAAAAAAAAATTTGTACAAATATTACAAATTTATAAAATTCTTTTGAAATTCAATATAAATTTTTTCTCATAATTTTTTTTTTTTTAAGATATAAATTTAAAAGGAAAAAAGTTTAATAATCCATTATCATCAAATCAAAATAAATTTAAACAAAGAATGCACAATGAAATTTCAATTATAAATACAATGAAGGTTCTTAACAGAAATAATAAAAGTAATTGTTTATAATAATACCTTTACTATATTCGTATAAGAGTATTTTTAATTTATTATTTTAATTTAATTCCTTATTTAGAGCTTTTGTTAAATCATTTTACCGTCAAATTTTTATTTATAACTTTCAATAAATTTTTGTTAGTTATTTACCTAATGAATAATAATGACGAATAATTTTTATAATTTATTTTTACAGATTATAGCAATTTAATACAAATGTATTGTGTAGAGTGTAAGAAAGTAACAATTAATTATATTGACAGAAAATGTCAGAATTGCCAAACATTATTGTTATTTCAATGTGTCATTTGTGATGGTCTTTACAAAAGATTAATCACTATTCAAAACCACCTAAAGTATGAATGTCATAAAGAGTCAATTTTTTATTGCAACGAATGTAGTTTCGAAAGTAAATATAAATTGCATCTCATAACGCATATACAAAATGAACATTCTTTATCTGTATCACAAAAAAAGTTTTACATGTGCTCAATATGCCAAAGAAAGTTTAGCAACCAACATCATATGTTATCACACGCGCGAGTATGCACTAATGAGCTAATTTTAAGATGTAAATATTGCTCATTTAAAACCAAGCTTAGTTACATTCTCATAAAACATGTTGAATTAAAGCATAAAACGGGAGAGAGAAAAAATTACCAATGTTCGGATTGTGGAAAAAAGTTCGAGTACAGAAAGTATCTAAACCGGCACGTGAGAAGGTCTTGTGACAGAAAATTCAAATTTGACTGTGATCATTGTAATTACATAACGGATAGAAAATATTTCTTAGTAAAGCACATTCAAAAAAATCATCCCGAATTATTTATCAAAAATAAATTCTTGTTCAACTTGTAAAAACATTCGATTGGTTCGTTGTTGTTTTTTCGTTCTTTGTTCTTTGTTTTTTGTTTTTCGTTTTTAATTAGAAAGAAATTAAAAAACTATTTCGTTATTTTTTTTTTTTGTTTTGTTAAGAAAAACATTTTATAAACTCAAATATTGTTTGAATCATTTAATGTTTTTTCAAGCTGTATAATTCTTTATCTACGTGAAGTAGATAGTGATAAAGCTTATAAATAAATTGTACGTTACGTTATATTTAAAGGAATATTTGTAATTTACGAAAGAGCATCGCTTTTTAGGAAAGGCTTAAGATTTTAAAGTTTATTTGGGAGTATCCCAAGCCTTCGCTGCTAGAGGCTCATGGGAATTCCAAGTGCTTACGAAGTTCACGTGCTCCGAGGGGTCGTTCCTGATAAAAATGTTTGCCATCTCATTGAGCCGAAGGAACGAGACGTTCGACCTCGTTATAAATATTATACGATCATTGTAGTGGAGGGGGGGGGGGAGGGGGAGCGAGAGAGACAGGCAGAGAGAGAGAGAGCTCGGCTACATCGGCTGGCGTATAATACACTCCAAGGATTAATACGAAGGAAGTGAGGATGACAGACGCGGAGATGGGGGCGAGACACGGAATATCGCACAACTGTTTCAGCGACCACTTCGTAGTTGAGAAACGGAAAATTGAGCGATCCACCCTGTAGCTGATGGAACGGAGAGATTGATCGAGGGAGCGCGAGCCGTGAATAGTAGTAGTAGTAGTAGTAGCAGTGATAGTAGTAGTGATAGCAGTAGTAGTTGCCGAATAATGCACGGCTGTCATGAACATGTAAGCATTGAGCGGGTATCGTAGCCAATTGAGAGAACTGTTGGCCAGCGGTCCGTCCTAAGTGCCGTCCTCGAGTAGAAAGGTGTACAACAACTACTTATCGATTGGTAGGGCGGATTACGAGGAATACTCGTCGACCTCATCTATATAGCTATTCGGTTTCTCTGGTCAGTGCATTATCGGGGGATTATCTCATTTGGATTGGAATACGGCACGAGGAGCTCGTGTTCCGTTCACAAAGAATCCCCAGCGGTCCAGCGAGCGCGTTTCCTTTGTTCAATGCAATATCCGTTTTGCGAAGATTATTAATTACGAGCGCGTTGGGGGCGGGGGGGGGGAGGGGTCGGACATCGATTTTGTCTCGATATCGTCTACGGGAGCTGACCTCCTTCGTCACAACTACCGTCACCGCCGACACCCTCGCTTAATCGGACGATACGATTAAGGGTCGACGATACGACTTTGGACATCCGATTGCGTTATTAATCCTTTGTTATCATCTTGGAATTCTCCTCTGACCGGACACGCGACCGACACGAACACGCGAATATCCACTCCACATCACACTTCGTAAGCCGAACGTCAGCTGTCTCTCTCACTCCCTCTATCTCTCTCTCTCTCTCTCTCTCTCTCTCGCCCCCGAAACTCTTCTCACCAGAGGCGTATTTTATATTTAATTGTAGTAGTCGCCGGGCTGTGACGATGTAGCGCAATCGATATCGATATATCGATCCGTCCCCGTTATTTGTATTCCCGCAAAATGGGCGGATTCGGCGAGACAAAGCCAAGTTCCCGTGTTGTATACGGGCCCGCTTATTGTCGTAGTGGAGTGTAGTCGCACTGCAACGATGCCAGCTCGGCTTTACACTCTTTTCCGATTTAGAATTTTTTTTTCAGAATTCCCTTAAATAAATTTACATGATACCGGGCTTTCGTCCCTTTAATTCGCGGCTTTATTTTCGCACAATTGCCTTACTCTAGCCACTTTAGTCAGCTTTCCTTTAGCAGCAGCGACTCTACGCAATATCGGCAAATTATTTCTTAAACAAACCATATTTATTTATTCTTCTTCTTCCTCTACTTCATCATCTTCTTCTTCTTATTATTATTATTATTCTTTATATGTTGTAAGCCATCGAGGCCGAAATTGTCAACGATGTAGAAGAAATTATCGATTGAATAGGTTTTTTGTTTATCATCAATAGTGTTATGTTCAATCTTAATTAAGATTACTAAGCTAATCTCTAAAGCTTTGTATTAAATATACGTGATTAATGTATATATATATATATATATATATATATTTGTTTATAATTTTTTAATTTAATAAAGATTATTTAAGAACCATCGAGATACGTTTCTTCACTTTTTCCAAATAATTTCAAATATTGATGATCGAACGACACCATAAGCTTTCGAATATTATAGAAGACTTGGAACATTTTCAATATCTTAAAGCTACTTTTATTAATAAATACGGGCCACAGCCACTATTCCTCCTATAATTAATTACAATTACATTATTAATAATCCGCTTGGATGCTTGCTACTTTTATTGATTTTCATCGATCCAGATAAGCTTTTAAATATTATATCTTTTATTCGATAGTGACTCGAAAGTGACTATTTTTATTATTTAATTCCTAACCGATATTACGAGAATTATTTGATATAATAATTCACTTCTTTAAAGTATTTGAAATAAATATTTTTATTTGTAATGGCCAGTAGTAATGCAAGGCAATTGTATTTATTGTAAATAACAGCAAAATTTCGATAAAAGTAGATATTTACAAGTTGAATTGAAATGAAAATTTGCTTTACTACTTAATCGAAACGTAGGCAAATGTAAAATGTTACTGACCGCTTTGTTGTAGAACATTTACAATGTAGACAATTGTTCCTAACATAGAAATATATAAAATTTATATAGATTTTTGAGAAAATCCTTCAGCGAAAAAGGAATAAAGCAATTTTTAATTTATTAGTAAATAAAAGGTATATATAGCCTTTTACGTGGATAAATCAACATATAAACAAATAAATGCGGATAAATAATACGGATACGCGTGCAGGTATTATTGTTTCATTTTACTGATCAAGCCTTACACAATTTTTATTTCAATAATAGAACATGCTCGTCTTTTATTTTGTTTTATAAATTAAATTGTTATGATATTTTTATATTTTCCGAAACGAATTCAGTCGGCTCGGGCCAGTAAGTTCCGATGGTTGGAAAACTTTTACATGAAATGTTGAAAGATTAAATATTTTCTCAATTAGTTCAAATTAAAAATACGATTGTTCTATTTTTTTTTTTTTTTTTTTTTTTTTTTATTTTACTAACAAAAAGTTAACTATTTCAGATTAATTGCATTGAAAATCTTCGTAAATCAATAATAACAACAATACAATAACAACAAATGGACCAAATAATTTCTTAGTTTTTACATTATTTTTGCATTACGTGAATACATTGGGACACGATTAAGCATATTTTTCAAGTAACTAATACATTCAATTGAGATCAATAGTCGATATCGCGTAGGCGAAACCATTTCCTAATTCAGTGCATTCTTCCAATTTTTTATATTTCTAATGCCAGAAGCTTTTTTCAATAAGCCTTTTCCGGTAGAGCCAAAGTTTCTTATATCCTATACACGTTAGAAAAACAATGACTTTCTTATCGGAATACTTGAGACAGATTTTTTTTTGTGTTTTTTTTTTGTTTTTTTTTTTTGTATACCGAAATAGGATCGTAAATAGAAAAGAAAATAGCTTTAACGTTCAAAAATATTACATCATAAAAAGTGTAATGTGTGAATAATTTAAGTTGCTCAGGAAATATTTTCCATTAACGATCAATCATGTGCTCTAATCGTTAATTCATTCTGTTCAACTGTTCTTTGTATACACAACGCAATTGTACCATTATTTTTACGTTCCTTATAAAATAAAAGTGACGTTTATTATTAAATTAGTTATTAAAGTGCAATTTCGTTTAACTTTAACGCACGAAATTCCTAGGGGTTTTAATAAAAAAATGATCTTCATTGTTAGGCTAGCGATTCGTTTTAAAACGAGGATTTTTAAAAGTAAATAACCTCCCGTACATTCGGCGAGCAAAATTTATAATTGACCTCTAAGATTTCGTATTGAAATTTCGTATTCTATATTAAAATTTGTAATAATGTGCCGCCGAACGTTACGTACTCGTCGTAATAGGAAACATTGGAAGTTAATATTTGTGTCGGAGCAACGACATTCTTCTATATCGGCCTGGAATTCCGCTTAGAGTAGTATAATTCATAATGAATGAGCAGGTTTTGCGAGCGAGGCCTAATTTCGGTCCAAATAGGTAAAGGGATGCGCAAGTCATTCAACACGACTGGACTCGATTGGCTAAAATTACAATCAAAAGACTTTGACGAAACTGACTCGTAAAATCACTTTATCGGTAATAAATGTTCGTCATCGTTTCGTCCTGCCGAACGAGGAATTTCGTTGGATTCCAATTTCGTTAGCGATACATTTCATACGCTGTAATATTCCCTGCGCTGGGCGAGCCAATGAATTACTACGTAATTCATAGACCAGGAGTGGGAAAAACGCAGCTTTTCACTACGGCTTAATTTAAAGGAAATCTACAATCACGATGTTTTTCTTGGATTTTTTGCCGAGAAGATCTGACCTTAGGCCTTAGCCTGCGCAAAGACAGACATAGTCAATCTTATTACCTCGGGGCGCCGTTAAATATTTTATAGGAGATTTTGCAGTTGATCAAGGCTATATCAAGGCTATACCCAGGCTTCCGCCATCGAACCTGCCTTTCCCCGAACGAATTAAGTTCACAAGTAAGTATACTCTTTCCCTCATTCTTTTTTTAATACAAGCCCATGGCCGATCCATATAGCAGAAGCAATATATATATATATATATATATCTTAAATGAGTGGTGAAGTAATTGAGGCGTTGAAATTGACGTTAATTTCATAGGCTAGGGAGTGAACGACGCCCGGACGCACATCATCTCGTACGCATCTCTGTTGGGATGCTGCAGCGGCGAATTAACGGGTACACAATGCTTGATAATGTAAAAATCATGTACTTGGGTGAAACGTTGACTCGGGAATACGATAAGATGTAAAAGGGAGGCTCTGGCTGCTGGCTCCGGCGCGTGACGTGTACTGCAGTAGATCATCTCGGGGTCATTGATCCATCCCTTGGACTACGAGACCGCGGCTGTCTCTTTGAGCTTCCCTTCTTATCCTCCTCCTCCTCCTCCTCCTCCTCCAGTTATATTTTTGCGCGAAGGTCAAGGAAAAACGGAAGTACGGACAATGCGCCCGCCAAGGGTCATGTTTTTACATTCAGAGCTTTTATAAAAAATAACGCCGAGGGCGTTACTCGCGCGTTAGTACGATAGTTAAGGGCACATACTCGGAGCTTATAGAATTTATTTCCGTTCCTCCGTACAATGAATGCAGTGCAGTCCCTTACATTTTACTTTTATTATGCACTATAATTTATAATTTTCTCGTCCCTTTCTCATAAAAATCCGCGCCCAATCTTTTCCTTCGACTGTCAATTTATTAACAAATATTTATTTATCGCCAGTCCATTCTTTATTCCCGTCGGCTTAGCCGCGACTTATAATAAAAATGTGCGAGCGCTTGACGAAAGGATTAGATATTACATGGACCGGTAATCCAATTGCCAATTTATTTTTCGCTCCAATACATCAGCCGTTTCTCTAACTTAATAATATTCTATACCACCGCCCTCTACCTTATTTTACCACTAACTATTTTATTCTTCTTCTTCTTCTTCTTCTTCTTATTATTATCATTATCATTATCATTATCATTATTATCATTATTATTATTTCCTATCGGATAAATAAGCGACGGAATTACTTTACTACTACATTTGCTGCGATTTATCGATGCGCAATTAAAGTTCCGGATTACGCGTACTTTGTAGCTCGAAGGCAAGCATTGCAGTTCCGAATTTTCTCAAGTTTCTAAGGATCCGTCCCGCCGGCGAGTAATGAACAAAGTAATGGTAAAAAAAGGATTTAGAACTTTTATAACGTCATCGTCATCGTCATCGTCGTCGTCGTCGTCATCGCCGTGGTCGTCGTCGTCACCGTCGTCGTCACGTTCGACTTGGCCCCAACGCGAATAAGAGATATTTTGAAAAACTGATTCGCTAAAGTTTTAATTGAAAAATTAAGTAGAAGTTATTCATAGAAAGATTCAGGCATATATACTTTGAAGTTTCTTTGAATTTTGAGTAAGGCACAGTACTGCAGCGTAAGAATACTAAAGAGCCCCGTCCTTATCGATTTATCCGTAAGCTTCGCGTTACGTGAAGAAAAAAAAAGAGAGTAGAGTACAATGATTAAATTGCGCTCGGGACGAGCTGGAGGAAAAAAAGTCGCGTTACGAAAACAAATGGTAATTTAATATTTAAAGTTATAATTGAAGAGACGCGGGGATCTTCGTTTATAGGCGTAGCATTAAAAGTACGACAATCAGAGAAGTTGAATTGCAAAACAGAGCAATTACTTATCAATGCTTCGATTGTCGATATGTAAATGCTCGAGATAATTGCTTGTAAAATAACGCGCTTGGCCGTAATATCAGTTAATGTCACCTACGATCTTCTCGGCGACGCGCGAACGCGCCAATAAATCAAGCGGAACGATTATACGCACTCGCACGTTACCTACGTAAACGTTATGGAGCGATGGGAATGCGAGGAGGGATTTTATTAAAACTACCGGCAACGGGGTGACCCCGTCCAAATCTACACCCACACCTTCTTACCACATATTGATGATCGGCCGTCGGCGGGAAGGGATGGGGGGGGGGTGGCGTGTGGTGTGGCTTTCTTTAATCAACGATCGATGAAATCGCTGGGCCCGCGGTCCCTTATTCAAGCGGACCGAGCTCGGACCGGCCCCAACGAACTCGTATAAATAAATATTAAAAGCAATTAAAAGCGAGGCGTACGTTACCTAAGGTCGCCGGGTGCGTCATCCAAAGTAGCCGGGGCAGCTTCTGCAGGTACTTCAGGTCGACGATTATTATTTGATCGGTGCTCGGCGATATCGTGACGTTTGTGTTATTGAAGACGTTGCTCAGGTAGGTCGTCCAGTTCCACTGTTCATCAGATAATTAATAATCAGTCGTAATTTATTTAATACTTAGGCGGATGGCTTATAATCAGGGAAAAGACTCGATCCTGTCGACGAACGACGAACGAACGACGAACGAACGACGAACGAACGACGAATCTTACTTAGATCCCGAGTCTTGTCGTATCAATTAAAGTCGAGACGACATTCATTGCTTATGCATCACGTATGCGAATGTGTAAAATAAAAAGTACTCGGCCGTTCCTTATCCGTTATCCAGCCCCGATCGACAACAAACAAACAAACAAACAAACAAACAAACAAACAAACAGTATGGTAAATGCGTTACTCGGTTAAGCTAACGTCGCGGGAAAAAATTTCAGAAAAACAACACGGCCTCGCTTACACAATAGCCTCTATCTAATTACACAGCGGCTATCTATATTTATTATTAAAGCATGGGGGAATAATTGACCAGAGCTCGTATATCGACGTACCTGAAGCATTTCCATATCAGTGACCTTTTGCAGCTGGTCGACGGTGACCTCGTGGAAAAAGTGGTTGGCGCTTCGACGCTCCTCCGGAGTCGTTAGAATCTATTAAAACATTATATGGGATATAATAATGTCCGCCCCCACACCCACCCCACACACCTATTTTCACGTGCGAGTGACGTCACCGTCGGACGGAGTCTTCGAATTATCAATTATTTGTATTCACTCGTGCTCGGCCCGGGACCATTATTACGAATAAAAATTCCGAGCCAAACGCTCAGATAGCGGATCAAGTCATTCATCCACGAGCATCCACTTCTGAACGTAGCGGATGAATTTGTTTTTTGCTTTTTTTTCTTCTTCTTCTTCTTCTTCTTTATAGGCACGGGAACGGTCGATAGGACGATCCTCCGAGAGTGGACGAATAATTTCCAATGGGGGGATATTCATTTTATACAAGGGGGGGGCGGGGAACGAATTTTCAGATAAATAATTACGTCCCGCGCAATTGTTGAACGGCTGCTGCTCACGCGCAAACATTATTGCCGCGCGTACCGACAAGGAATTTCACGGTGTAAGCTATGGATATCGGGGGTGCAAGCCGTGCTACGCCGCGCGTACTTTCAAGAGATCGACGGCCTTGACGGAAAATTGAGGATTGCGCCGTTGGGTCCCGATCGGTGATGCTCCCAATAAAATATTGTCTCTCGAGGACCTTGCGATTCGAGATTAACAGGTCGCTGGGGCGGTGGGGTGGGAGGGGTGGGTGAGGTCAGCGCCGTTAGAAAAACGTCGGCTACTCGTACAGCGAGTAGCGAGCCTCTTCTCCATCCCCTCCCCCCGCCCCCCAATAACCCTCAGGGTCCCGAGCGAGAACCGAAAAACTCTAGTAGGATAACGGGCTCAAAGACGTACCTCGGCGATACGCGTGCTGAATTCGAGAATCTCCTCGGCGAATTCGCTGCTCCTCTCCCCGGCGCCGATCAATTCCACCATGGATTTTATGTATTTCTTGTACTCCTGGAGCTCCGACTGGAAGCGTTGGGGGTCGAGCAGATAGCGCTCGCTGAAGCCCGGCGATACTTGTTCCATCTTTGAAAGGAAAAACGTGTTTCTCTCTCACTTATTCTCTCACAATCTCTCTCTCTCTCTCTCTCTCTCTCTCTCTATAGTCTAGATCGGAGTCCCTCGATCCGCTCTTATTTGCCCTTGCATATAAGGGCGGAATTTCGCGGGATCCGAGCGCAGCACGAAACGAGTGGATATTTTCAAGGCTCTAGGCTTTCCTCCTCCCTATAACCTCCCCCTTCCGTGTTTCATATTGGCAAAACGTGTTCTTCCAAATGGATTAAAAGTATATAAAGGCCCGGGCGATTGAAGCTTTTACCGTCTGTTAAGGTGTATTTTATAACGGGAATCCCATATTACGCGAGGCATTCTCCTCCTCCTCCCCTCCCATTTCTCCTTTATCCGTGCCTTTTCCACTGTAATGATTCTATTACGCGTAATTGGAGAAATGTGTCGGGAGCTGTTTTTTTTTCTTCTTTCTTTTTTTTTTTTTCTGTTCTCGTAAAACGAATATGTACTTTCACTGTTTTTCCTTAGGGCAAGCGGAGGTTTCCTCTCCTGGGAAATATTCAAAATTCAATAGAGGAGCTCAACTTAAGAAATGCGCTTGACGTACTTGAGATTATTTATTCGGCTACAGTCAAAATACTTGCATACAATGATTCTGGAATTATACGAGAATGCCATTTCCCGATACGAACGGTACTTAATTGTCGAATTAAGAAAATCAATAACTTTTATACCGAATCCAATTATTACTCATGAATTTATCGAATGGATTTAATCATTGGCTTCCCAAAGATTCACCCTTCGCCGGGAGATTAATTATTATTAACGCTCGCGTTAATAATAATCTTGTCCGATTATACGTTTTGAAATAATTAGGAATATTATTATTTGTCGGCTTTAAAAGGGAAAAAAAGGGGGCAACATAGTAAGAGAGACTATGTTTTTGCGAGGAGATACGATTATTGTCACGCTTGCCACTCGCGCGCGTATTTAACTTGCCGAGTTAAAAGCCACCGGGGTGAGGGGCGGCGGGGGGATAACGAAAATCTTTCGTAATTATAAATACAATTTGCCGTAAGAGGGTATTTCCGATCGCAGGAGCCGTTTTCTTGGTCGTCGTCGTCGTCGTCGTCGTCGTCGTCGTCGTAGTCGTCGTAGTCGTCGTAGTCGTCGTCGTAGTCGTAGTTTACGACTCTGGGAGTAAATAACGGCTCGGTCGTCAGGAAGATAATGAAGCGACAAGGTCGGGCGGTGGTGGGCTCGGACATCATCGGACAGGCACGGAGGGGCCGGAACATAGATTTTCATTTATAGGGTCAGGAGCGCGTCCGTGGCGAACTTCCGATGTCCACTTAA
Source organism: Ceratosolen fusciceps (assembly GCA_018883505.1). Lineage (NCBI taxonomy): Eukaryota > Metazoa > Arthropoda > Insecta > Hymenoptera > Agaonidae > Ceratosolen > Ceratosolen fusciceps. The sequence goes on from RCIC01000002.1 coordinate 9,647,706, forward strand.
TAACTTTAAGGCCGGGGAATCCGGGGGCTGAGCCGCTCCGGTGCCGAGGCGAAATCCTCGGCTCGCCGAGCTCGGGATATAAATGTTCCGGAGCTCCTCTATCCACTGAAAGCTTTTCAAGTTAGCCCGGCTTTATTTAAACAGACACCCTCCTTCTCCACTCCTCCCCTTCCCCCAACCCACCATCGCTCGCCACTCGCCAACCCCCCCTGGCATTACAGATTTTTCCGGGGCCGCCGGAGTCGCGCGAACAGCCGCTCGTTGGTTCCGAGCCGATTAAACCGGTTTTATGGCCTGACGGATGAAAGTTTCGAGCTCTTCCGGCGATAGAGGAATACCCCAATGGAATTTATCTCCCCGCTACCGAGGTTATGCTTCCTTCGTTCTTTCAATCCTTTCTTTTCCTTTCGTTTTATCGGCTTACGAGGGCGAACATTTCCCGCTCGAGTTGGCCGGCTGCGTCTTTACCGACCGAGTCCGCTTTATCATCCCCGCGCGATAAGCGCCCCACCCTCACCCTCACTCGCCCAGCCTCTTGATTAATCCGACCAAAGCTTCCCGATTTTCGCAAGCAAAAAGATAACGGAGGAAAGCCTTCGCCCCCCCCCCTCAAACCCGAGTTCATTAAACTAACTGTGGTTACGATTTGGGAGGGGGGGAGGGGCCCAGGTTGGGAGCCGATGCACCCGTCCATCGGATCAGCTGGAATCTAGGAAATGGAATAACGGGCCCAGACTCACCATCATTTTGTTCCGCGTCGTGTTCTGGACGTCTTCGCTTATGTCGAAGTTGACGAAGAGATTGAGCCCGAGGAGCCGCTGCGCCGAGCCCGAGAGCTTGGCCAGGTCGAGTTTCGGGGCGCTCTCGTCGTCCATGGGCAGATCCTTCGGCAGGCCCAGTCTTTCCATTATCGTGTATATCGGAGCAAGGCCCAAGGCCTCGATGCTTCCTGTAACAACGTTATTCACAATCCAATTCGAGCTTATCTCGAAGCTCCGCAGCCCAGCATCTTTCTCACGTCGGTATCCATTCGCGTTTCCACGACCCGGACGACCGGGAATAATTAACGACTTTTCAATAGCTCTCCCCCGCCCGCCCGCTGTACACTTATTCGCGATTGCATTTATCAGCGAGAGTAGGGGTAATGTCGATTCAATCGAGATGTACGAACTCTGCTCAGCTCTGCCGCGACGCTAATTAAAAGTAAATTAATTTTATAATTAACCGCGTAGCGAGGATTTATATATATATATATATATATAGGAATGAATATTCCGAGAGACTTGAATATTTGTCCCGTAATCCTTATAATTTAAGTGGAAATAAATCTTATAAGTTAACAGGACTCTGCCGGCGACTTGCGCTTACCTTCCCATTACTTTCAATAATACTCGATATCCATCGATACGGACTCCTTGCTAATTAAAATTCATTATCCGATAGGATCTGTCGTGCGATTCTGTCGAGAGCGAAACAATTAGATTCCAATTAGCATTTTCTAATCTGCTCGTCTTTACGTCGCTTCGTATCTTATTATTATTATCAATTCAAGATATTTAACGATCTAGCGTCGGCGGCATTGAGCGTGTTCGATCCCTCGTCACGGCCAAGATCAACCGTAATTAATAATCGTTATTTAAGAGCGTAATTTACGATTGATCGACTAAGGCCGGTAATGAATAATATAACTCTCACGGGGGGCATTTCTTAAACGTTGCCAGTGTATCTCGTATTGGCCCGTTAAACCCCGAGGCATAATAAGCCTTTAGTAAATATAAAATAAATTGCGAGGCCATCCCGGCGGACGTTTTTATTAATGCCGAAAATATTGTGTCGTCCAAGCGTCGCCATTACGTATCAGTTTTATTGAGCCAATGAAATTTATGGCTTGGACCGACCGTCCCAATAAACCAGATAAAAAGCTCATTTCTTTCGGATACGACGAAATTAATTTGCTCAAACCGTTTAATAAGATCTTTAACAATTAACGAGCCTTTTTACGCGAGAATTAACTTTTGCCCCCCTCCCCCCCCCCCCCTCCGGAGTCCTTTAATCGTGCTTTATTCATGCCCATGCGGAACACGAGGCTTTGTGTAATAATAAAGTCGCCGTCTAATCGGCAGGGATTTATTTCGTCGAGTTTGGGGATCGAGACATTTATTAGCCGACAATGATGGGCGACCGATGCCCCAGCCGCGCAAGCCCATACAAAACAAGCTCTTTAATCAAAGGTCGATTCAACTCGGGCATTTGTCGCCGTTGTATCAAGCCTGCCAACTACTTCCCAAGGAGTCCCGGGGCTGGGAAATCCACGTCCCGCTCGTATCGATCTCGCTCTCTTACCCGTGTCCATGCACGTCCTGTAGAAAGCTCTGGCCAACTTGACGGATCTCGGGTCGGTGTCGCGGTCCGACTCCTCCAGCAGTATCCTCAGGTTCTTCAAGAGATCCTCCCTCAAGAAACTCAACTGGTCCCAGGAAGTTTCGCTCTGGGGTATGGGATGCTTGGCGATCCAGCCCCCGCAGGCGAAGTTGTAAAAGTCCTGGCAGGGCTCGACGCTCTTGTTCAGACCCTCTATCACTCTCGCGGCTATTAAACAATTTTGCCTCTCAGACTGTTGTACGTCGCACGACAAGTATAACGACAATAGTAATAGTAATAAAAATGATAATGATGATGATGATGATGACGACGACGACGACGACGACGACGACGACGATTTGTTGACTCCTTCCCTTCAAAACTCTCTCCCGATTTAGCCAATATTTTTTAAACTGATTTATCTACTTCCTCTTTGTGGAATATTCTTCAAGATTGTACATATGCGGCAACGTTTCGACTTACTTTGCTCAAGTCGCTCTTTCCAATTGAATTTAGCGCGGACGTTAAGAATGACGGACGTCGCTCTCAAGGCCGAATATTGCCACGGACCCTACTCAACTCAAACACCCTCAAGACATCCATTCGCATTTTACTCCTCCTACGCGATAAGTATTGCCTGATCAAAGGTCAAAGGTCCAATTTAACATCCGAGTTAAGTTAATTTATAAAAGAAATCAACATTCCTCCTACGGATCCTCGATGATTTAATACGAAAATTACTCGTTAAATATTTAACGAGTTTCTGCAGCTATTGCATTAATCACATTATGTGTATCCGCGCGTTCCTGTATAAATTACGAGACTCGAAACTTACCCAGGAAATTAGTAATATTACAAATTTTAATCATGATAATTAATAAATTTTCTGAGGTGCTTACGTCTCGGTTAATCATCGGCGAGCTCGTAAGCCTTTTTAGAAACTTGTATGTGATTGTCAATACGCAGTAAGAGAATAGGAAATTACGGAGTTTTGAAAAACTATCGTTCCAAGCACTCGAATTATATTTCAAACAAACGCGCAACTCTTTAAAGAATCTTCGTATACAATACGGAATTACGAATGGACTCGATGAATTGACCGTTGAATACCTGGGTAACCAGATACCTAGGGAAAACGGCCCGTGCAGCCGAGGGAGGCTATTTATTCGGGACGAGGTGCACTTAAACAGGCAGGCCGTGGTTGCAAAGTCGCAAAAAATCATTTACGGTAACGATTATAACGGGAGCGATTTCAAAATGATTGCCGGCAATGAAGCGACGGATAGACACCGAGAGCTGTCGATCAAAGCGTGTAAAAGTCTCCGTGGGAGACGAGAGCGAGCGAGAGGGAAGTAACGAACGAATGGTTGTTTTGGTATACGGGCGATGGGCCATGGGCGCACTGGAGCACTGGTGAAACGGAGTTGTCGAAGCGAGTCGTCGGTGAGTGTCGAAGCGGGGAAAAGCGATGAAAGCCTCACCGGTCCTGATGCACTCCTCGCTCTGGCACATCTCCTTGTACTCCTGCTTGCCGAAAACTGCTATTTGAAGAGTGAGCGTGACGATGAGGGCGATGACGGCGACCGCGAGCAGCCCTACCACGATTATTAGCTTCGTCTCCTTGGCTCTCGTGTTCTTCTCGTCCCGCTCGTACTGGCTCTGCTGCCTGGGGACCGTCAATAACCGTCAATAACCTGCCGTTAGTTTATCAAAGGGTGGGGGGGGACTGGGACAGGGACGGTGGGAAAGAATCACGTCCCCCTTCGTTAACTTCGTGTTTTTCTTCTTCTTTTTTTCTTTCTTTCTCCTAGGCAATCATCGATCCGCGACGATCGCTGCGACGGAGCCGAGCTCGGCCTTCGGAAATTCCCATATTTACGTGGGAAGGGCTTATTCCGTATGTATTGTTTCTTTGAGACGAAGCATTCGCCCTTAGATAAAGAAAAAACGAAAACGAAAACGAAAACGAAAACGAAAACGAAAACGAGGAGGCGAATCCGTGACGTTGACGTTAAGGGATATCGTAGTCTTCGGATAGGAGGCGTCACCGAGACGACAACAATATCGCCGAGGGTCTAGGGTAGAAAGTGGCCATTCATAATAAATAACGAAACGAGGAAGATGCTGCCTCGATCGGCAGAATTGGAAAAATGAATAATAAATAGGGTAGCTACGAATGCCGGGGGGAGCGTAAAAATAAACAGACGTGGTTGTTTGTAAGCGGCGATGGGCGATGGGCGATGGGGAAGGAGGAGGAGGAGGAGGAGGAGGAGGAGGAGGAGGATGCCGGATACATTGATACCCTGGGTAATTTTACAAAGAATCCCCACTTAACGGTTTGAAAAAATTAAGTCAAACTCACCAGGTCGTCTCGACGGAACTTCTGCGTGGCTCCTCAGTGGGACCGCCGCCGGTCGGAGCGCCGCTCTCCGGGTCGTTCACCTGGTAATGAAAAAGAAGAAAAAAAACAAACGTTTAGACAGAGGCACAGGGACTCGTGTAAAATTAAATCCACGGGACATAAGGAGATGGGCGTCTTGAGGCTGGAATTAAATCCCTAACGCGGGATATCCCCCCCCCGCGTGAGATGTTTACCTCCCCGGGATGAGCCGTAATTGATTTCTACACGGCTCCGGACCTCTTTCGCCGGCTTCTTCTTAACTTTAACGAGATCCCCGCCCCCTCGCGCTCCGCCCACTCCAAACCGCTCCATCAATTGTTATTTTCAAATGCCACTTGTGCATAATAGAGCCGGAGTTTCTCAAAATACCTCCTCCCGCCACCGCCCACGCTCCCGCCCCCGCTCCCGCCCACGACCCTCATCCGAGCGAGCGAGCGAGCGAGCGAGCGCACGTTGCCGTAGCTGTAAATCTCCTCCGCCCCTCCCGCCCGCCTAACTTCGTCCCAACTTCATCCTTCATTCAAAGCGTTCTTTTCGCCCTCTTCACGCCGTCTCCTCCCTCCGCCCTCTCGTCCCTGGCCGCCAACCAAAAAATCTTTCGGTACAAAAAATTTTGTATTTCATCGACCGAATTCGAAGCTTTGCATTACAATGGATTAAATGCAAATTTTAAGGTTATAATCCACCGATATTCGCTTTACGTACTTTAATTATCGGACTAGCGGAGCTTGGCCCTGAACTGAAACCCTGGATTCCGTTGAAATTTTTATCGAACTCGGTATTGTTTGTCATTGGTCGTTCGAACGGATGCTGTAAGCGCTTGATTATCCGTACCCGACAATAAGCCTTATCGCTGCACTGTATCGGCTGGGGTGGAGGAAAGGAGCACCTCCAAGGGGCCGCGGATCACTTACGTAACGAGAGTGTCGATAAAGGCCACCGCGGCGCACAAGGTACGATACGATAAGACTGCTGAGAGCATCGCCTCGGAGATAGCGCGATAGTGGAGAGAGCGCGCCTACTCACGCACGTACGTACGTACGTACGTACGTATACAGGGACAATCGAGAATGATAAGCCTGTGGGATCGGTGGCCATTGAGGAGATAGGCAGAAGGGTCGGGTGAGGGGATACGGGGGTGGGGGTGTGAGGGGACCGCGGCCCGATAACGATAACGGCCCTCCTGTCCTCCCAACGACGGGCGGGGGGGGCAATCGTTTACGTGCTCTCTCGATCCGTAGCTACGCAACGGTCACGAAAACGGCCCGCTACGCGTACTCCTCCCCCGCTCACCGCCGCAGCGATCTACGCGGCTCTGGCCGGTTTTCGTTCACCGGCACTTCGCATCAATAACGATTACACGGGCGCGTCCGTCACCGCGAGCGCGGGACTAAAAATCCCAAGGAACGAAGGTGACACGAATGGATTCGCGTCCGTAGTCGATTTCCGTCGATTGACCCTCCCTCCGTCATTCGCCAATTGGCAAATGCTTATCCCGTGGACACGTAACATCGTTCTTTCGTCTCTGTTCCAGCTGCGGGGCCGCAAATTATCGCGAAATATTAATTCCGACAGGGCGATGCCGCTACCGCGATGCCGCTACCGCGATGCCGCTACCGCGATGCCGTCTGCGATGGTTTACGAGGACCGTCCCCAACAAGTGGTGGTGGGTTACGGTTTCCTTAGGCCGCGGCGTTACAGCGATTTACCGACCGAAATTAATTAGTTGGAAACACGGAGTCGTAAATTCACTGTACTCGCTGTAATTAGCAGGGAGAATCCCTGGGCTGCCGACCATTAGACGGATGCGACAAAGCCCCCTCCCCTTACCACCCGCCTCTATTGCCTCTTATCAGTGGAAGTGCATTGTAACGGCTCGGTAGCCCATTGCAGCCTTTAAACGTCTCGCGGTGGTCCGGAACGACTGACGATCGCGGATTACGAACGCGTCCCTCAAGCCCGCGCCATTGGCCTTTTATTCTATCCGATAATGGGCCATTATTACATTGCTGGTGGGCGGCGGGGGTGGGGGACCGGCAGCCGAAAATATCGAAACATGCAAGTTCATTGTTAGCATTATTAATCCCGGCACCCGATGTTCCAAGCATCTTTATGGCGTCGTATATTTGAATTTATACGCAATCGGTGCTTCCAGCGGTTCCCCACCCCCTACCCCAATAACCTTCTTCTACAATGGGCTCCAAATATTAACCGGGTGATCACCTGTCTGACTCGGCATCGGGGCCACTAATTTCGACCAAGATCAATTTATTTATAATACTGTTGTCGTTGTTGTTGTTGTTGTTGCTGTTGCTGTTGCTGTTGTTGCTGTCGTCGTTGTTATTATTACAATAATAATAATAATAATAATAATAATACAGCCTTCACGTCTTTAACGGGAAGAATGGAATCCTTAACGTTGCGCGCGACAAAAGGTTAAATAATCTACATGTTCAAGAGCCCGTGGATGGGAGGAAGACCATTAAATTGTAAGCGGGACGAAGTTTGTAAGGAAGTAACTATAACGCAAATAAGGAAACTCCATTATGATGTTTATTATGTAATCTTCCTCGGCGCGCGCTCTCTGGGCTGCATTGCATTTTTAAACGCACTTGGCTGTACGTGTAATAATGACACCGTCTAGGACGTTAGTTTATAAAATGTTTAAAATATTTTTAAGAGGCAGAGCTTGAAGAGTCTCGCGGCAGGCGCTCGGATTTTTCAGATACGAGCGAATGAGTTAATTGAATTGGTCGGGCTCGATCGCGTGCCAGCAGATCGTTAGATAATTTCTTTAGCGATAGGCAATTGTGACTGAGACTTCGAGCGGCCGAGTATCGTTAGTAAATTATTATCGAAGCTGGCGTACAAGCGTCAGCACAAGTATATTTACTTTACTCGCAACCGCTTACGTTACTGCGAATTTAAAGTTCGCAGCATCCGAGCAAACGTTTGCCAGGCAGATGCGTTATATTCCACAACACGTTTCGGATAAAACGTAGCGTTAACGGGTACGCGTTTCTTCTAATGATGGGATTTAATAATGACTTTTAACGAATGATTTGGAATCTTTGGACTTGTTTTTTATTTACATTGCCAGTGCACCGCCGCACGAATATAAATATTCAGAGAGTCGACGAGAAGCAGGTAAGTTATTGGTGCTTATTAGTCGGCAGGTAAATTACTCGAATGATTTTGGTACGACCGAGTAGTCGAGGGTATTACGGGCCGCGCAGAATTTCCGAAAATGCCTACGTAGGTAGTTGAACCTGCGAAAGCTGCGAGGCTGTATTCGCGCATGCGCGCGCCCGCGCAGCTTCCCTTACTGCCGCAGCCGAAATTGGCTTACTAAGGAAATGCCCAAGGAAAATAAAGAATTACGAATTAAATTTATATCGTCCGCTCGGCGTGCATCGTATTACGGCTTTCGTTTCCCTTTTCCTCGAAACTTTTATACAGCTGTTCCCTAATTCTAAGGATCATCTTTACCGGTAATGCTAAAATGCGCTTTAACGGCCTGGCAAAAGTATTGCGTAATCTGAAAGTCTATTTAATAATATTCAAAAGCCAGGGAATTTAAAGTAATTGAAATCTCAATACATCCGCAGCTGTAATTAAAGGTATACATTATTACTGTTATTATTATTGTTATTATTATTGTTGTTATTGCCATTATGCGCAGAGATTCGTAAGCAGTATTTATACGATTTCACAATAGAATAGCCGTAAGTGTATTCAAATAGAACAAAACGCATTAATTAATCCGCGCTAGAACGTATACATGTAAAATGTAATAAGATTTTTTTGTTTTTTTTTTAATAGGGAAAGGCTGCGTTTTGCTCAAAATATCCCGGCCTGTTGTTTATTGGGGTTATTGGGGTTATTGGGGTAAGCACGCGATGTATTAATAAAAGTACGCGATTCCTTTGGATTTGGAATTTGGATTTGTTTCTAGGAATGGCAGAGGCTCCTCACGAGTTATTATCTCTGAGCAGTGGATGCGACTCTCGGGATACATACATTCACAATACGAATAAAGACGGTTGAGGCGAGTGAGAAAGACAATAAGAATTATTTATACTGATTGCGATGAGTGACGGTGAACATTTCTCCACGTTTTCCTTCTATTCGAATTAGCACAAAAAAGTACATGTGAGATAGTTGGACTTTACGTGGTTACAAACTGCCCAATGAATGAACGAACGAATGAATCGCGTGATTCAGCTATTCCCATTTATTATCTTTTATACCTGAGATCACATGCTTTAGCCCAGGTATTATTAATATCAATCAGACCAATTGTGATTATTTAAAATGGCCATACTAAGTAAAGTTCACGTATTGTTGTTCCACGTGTTCTTTCGATACCAAGAAGCATACCTTTTCATTCTTATAAATACAAATATATATATATATATATATATATATATGTATGTGCGCGTGTATAATAAAATATAATGGAAGTACAATGACGAGTCAAGCGTACATTACGATTATTGAAATGCCGCAACTTTATTTTAGTTTCAAGATTTTTATTAAATTAATTGTCGAGGAGCGAGCGAATGATTTATTTGCCTGTATGCGTTTCGGGGTGGCCGTACTCGCGTCAATATGTGAAAAAAAAATATAATAATAAGATTAGGGGATAAGAAACGGAAACGCCGAGAAGGAATTTAAGCCGAGCGACGAACTGTTATATTATACAGAACGAGGGTTTTCGAGTAAGAGGCTTAGCTATTTATCTGACATAATTATTTTTCTCGTCATTTTAAAATAGTCGTTTAATATTTTTCTGATTCAGTTCGCAAAAGCTTGAAATCGTTGGAAGGTAAACAAAAAAAAAAAGAAAAAAAAAACGTATCGTCCAAGCTTTTACCGTTCAATTTGCCAACAAGGAATATGATGACGATGTATTAAAAGGTATTACGATAAAGTTTTAAATTAACCGAATGGAGCGCGCGAATGATATTTTCCTGTAAATTGAGCCGAAATCTCAACGGAGTCTCCCTTTTGAAGAAAACTTTGTTTCCTCTTATTGGCGATAATGCCGTCGACGGGAAGCGCCGCCACGGGTGACCCGGTGATCGTCTACGAAGGCTCGGAACATGTCCAGCGTCCAATGAACGGTGAATTCAATCCAATGAATTGCTTTCCAGCTAAACGATACTCAATTAACACATAAGCGTTCTATTGCCGATTGCTGGAAAGAATTATTATAGGCGAGGCCGAGGTCGCATTATGATTTTCATGAAAATTTTAATCATTGTTGCTCGGGAAAAAAAATAGGAACCGAAGAGAGTCTCTTGTTTTTTACACGCTCGGTATGCGTTATACCTCGGGACGAGCGGCCGTGGGAGAGAGCGACGGGTTTTTTTTTTTTTTTTTTTGACAAATTGACGACGGTCAATCCGGACGACGGAGGAGACCCGGAGCTAAAAATCCCCGACCCTCGATTGCAGCATCGAAATGAGCGACACTTCTCGTCTGCTATCGTCCGGGCCGCCCCCCTCCCATTAATTCTCGAATAAAGTCTGAATTAAGTAAGCGTCGGTCGTCGCGCCCTCGGTCCCTCATCGTCGGACCGTAAGCTCGTTAACGCCCTCGGAGTGATCGAGTCCGAAGATCCTGGTACGTTCCGGGTGACGACTTGGGCACCCGCACTCCCTCGGGCTCACGTGACTCGGCATCGGTGGAATCTAGATATCGAGAGGGGGCTTTACTTTTATAATTAGTCGGCCGGCAACCGGCGTATCGTAAGGACTCGATGGCAGTTTTTAATTACGCCCGGGCCGAATATTCCCGCGTACTGCAACCACGCGTTCGCCCACGACTCAATCGATAAGTAAGGAAACGCGTGACTTGGGTCTGCTTCGACCTTCGATCCTCACGGCCCGATTCATTCGAGGCTGCGCCCAAACAACTATTTATTTGTGCAACAATCGCATGCTCTCTGTCAGATTAATGGAGTTAATTTTACGATCCCTCCCCCCTCTCTCTCTCTCTCTCTCTCTCTCTCTTGCCTCTCCCTCCCACCTCCCACCCCCCTCTCTCACCTCTCTCATTCGGCAGCCGCAATTGTTTCTTAGTCGTAGCGACAAATTGGCCGGGGATTTCATTGTTAGCGAAGGCATTGCTTTTCCTGCTCAGCCGATTACGTGCTTTTATTACTTATTCTCCGTCTGAGCGGCTCCTATTATCCCCGCAATTCCATATCCGTCCGCAAGTCATCCCGAGTAAGGATTAAATTAAATATTCTCCCTCGCGAGCTCGGACATCATTTGCGCGACTTCAAAACCATCGATTAAGTACGCTTCATTATTCTTATATTTCGCGAGCTCACCTCTACGAAAACCCTGCGCTAAAAATAAATATCCTCGAAGCCTCGTTACACTTTTATGCAATAATATTAATTTCACGCCGAGAGGTTTTCGTCGTCGGACAAGGCGTTTGTTTCTTCGCTCCGATCGCCGAGCACGAATACAATAAATAATCAATCGTGCACTTGTGTGCCTATAAGAATTTGTGAAAACTCTTCTACTCCTCCTTCTCCTCCTCCTCCTCCTTCTTCTTCTTCTTCTTCTTCTTCTGCTTCTACTTTTTATCTAATTTTATTTTCATCGCTGGGGAAGTACAACGAACGATTCCTCCTAAGCCCCGACAGAACGAGCTTAAATTTCTCGGGAAAATGACCTCTTCGAGATCTGAGCTGCATTTATAAATAAATAAGGCACGCGAGGCAGGTTGGCCTTATAAAGAAATCAGATCGTTTTTAATATTTTACCTGCAGCCCAAAGAGAGCACTGCTTTCACGGCCGTAACTCTGTTATTCATTGCATTGTTAATAACTTCTTTTGTTTCCCCCGGCAGATCTTGGGATCCTCATGGATTCTTGGGCGCTTAGTATTGCCTTATTGATCGCGGGTAAATTATTTTTATTAAAAAGACAAATACGCCGAAATATTATTATTATTATTATTATTGTTTGCCTCGCAAGTATTACATATTCGTTATGAATAACGAAGGCGTGCTAAATCTTGGGTAAGTTTTATCGATGATTAAGAGATCGTAATAATAAAGCTAATAAGGCTGGGCCGAGTCACTTTTCCGACATTGGCCATGCTTTTATAATGACGCGCGCGCACGCGGCAGCAGCTGTTACCGTAGAGTGCGTAGCCGCGCCATTATTTTCCCTCAGTATCTCGTTTATTAAAGCGCATACATTTTTTAATTTACGCATTAACTCCGTTGGCCGCGTGGGCTCGTCTGGCTGCTCGTTGGATGGGAATCGGGCATTTAAACCGCGTGATTACTGTATTATTCATGAATTCGCATAACAGTAACAGTAGCTACGGATATCCGATCCCAGCACTCCCGCCACTTTTATTTGCCAAAATATAAAATTATACGCAATAACAAGGATTCGGATCAGAATTAATATTACGAGTTATTTATAAAATAAAAGTCGGACATTAAAAGTTTAAACTTTTGCATAAAAATGATACGTCCATCAAAAGCCTTCGTCTACCTTCGTCATTATTATTAGTATTATTATTATTATTGTTGTTGTTGCTGCTGTTGTCGTTGTTGTTGTTGTTGTCGTTGTTGTTGTTGTCGTTGTTATTGTTATTTCATTGTATCGGCGGACTGTGCGCTTTTATTGTAATGTAGAATAAATTAATGGAGAGAGATTAATGTAGAGGAGCGTAAAGTTTTTACGGCAACGCCTAAAGATAAAATGTTGCCCTCGGATAAAATACACAGCGCATCTCGATTATTGGATCCGAATGAAAGGCTGCGTCGCCACTGTGTGACCGTCAAAGGTACGCGAGGTTTTTTTAAGGCTCCGAGCCCCTGCGATTTAGTGACTCGAAAGAGATTCGCGCAACGACTGACGAGGTGTTATATGGGAGGGGGCGAGAGAGAGAGAGAGAGAGAGAGAGAGAGAGACAGAAGAAGACCCGAAAGAGAAACTTCCTCTTGATTAGTAATATCGAGTTCAAGGTTCCCAGCTACAGTGGCCGTGATGGCGGCGGCTGGTGGGCGACGGAGGGGGAGCGGAGAGGAAACGAACGAGAGCTGAGCATAGATAGAGCGCGAGTACTAGATGACGGTTAATTCGGAAGAAGTGGTCCCCGCCCCCAACGAGACCATCGCGGCCAATTAAAGTCCGTGGCTCATAAGCAGAAAGGGATCGCCGGCCGGCCCTGACGAGGAGCATCGACGAGACGTCGATATAAATCGCGTCTCCAACTGGACAGCTCGTCCCATCCCTTCCTCCTCCCTATGCACGAGCCTCGGTCCGTTATTGGCAGTCTCTCTCTGTCTCTGTCTCGCCCCCCGACCCCACAGCCTTCGTCGCCAGCGAGATCAAAGCATTGGGGATAAGACACTGCGGGTTTCGAGACCTGGGAATAGTGGAAGAAAAGACTCTGAGCCGTGATTGGGCCTCCTTCCAGTCCCTCGGCCACGTATGTCTCAGAGACATCTCTGCGTATACGCCGAGGGTATGATGACGTATAACTCGCCGTAGAGAAGGATTCGAGGGCGATGAATTATGGATCGACAAGAGCTTCTTGTCCTCCCCGCGCGCTTTTATCGCTCCTCCGACAAGAAGGAATATCCGGTCAATTGCCTGTTATTTCCTGTTTGTGACTGCGCTGGGGGCGCTCGTTGCCCCGACAAAGTTTTCAATTTCCTCGAGCCTCGAGCCTCCAGCCTCATTCAGGATGCTCGAGAATCGAAGCGGCACGAGTTCTTTTTCAATAATTACAATACCGATCGGATCGATTACGGCCACGTCAAGATCCATTGACTTTCGCGCGTACTATTTATTATTATTTTTTTTTTTTTTTTTCCTTCTCGAACACCCACTTTCGATTCTTACCTAGATTTCCCCGCTACCCCCTTCATCGCCAGCCCCCCCTACCTCCCCCTACCTCCCCCTACCTCCGCCCACACTACTACCCACGACCGAACTACAACAAGTAGACTGTAAAAGACGGATTGAATCTGACACGTTTTCATCTTTATATTCGACGTTTTATGCATCGCGAGCATTATTTTAAGAACGTCGATTCGTTTAATATTCGGCTACGCGAACGTTTCACCGGATAGATCCTAGAAAATGAAAATGGAACAAGCAAACAAACAAACAAACAAACAAAAAAACAAAAACCAAACAAAAAAACAAAAAGCAGTTCGGATTTAAGAGGAGAAAGGATTTTTGAATTTTATTTTCAGTCACAAAATATATACAAAGTTTTTTTTTTTTTTTTTTTTTTCTTCGTGAAATGAAATTGTTTTTCAGATACTTAAAATACTTTCAAAGTTTTAAATTTTATTTCCCGTAAAAACTCACGATCATTTTTTTTTTCGTCCCTCATTCTCTATAAACTTTGAATCTTTTGAAAAAAATTTCCTAATGAAAATTCTATTTCTAATTTCGCCATTTATCTTATAACGTAACATTTTATTCTATTCCGTTATTAATTACCGAAGCGGGTGTTTTTTACTTTTGACCTTCGTTTCAAATAAATTTTGCTCGATTAATAAGGCTTTTATTTAATATTTTATTTGCAATTATATACAACTACTCATCTATATTTCTTTTTACGGAGGTATACTTAACGCTGATGGATTACAAACGTATGGGGATAATAATTAAAAATTAACTTGTAAATTGTAAATTGTAAATTGTCAATGTCAATGTATCGACACAAAGAAGTATTGAACGTTTTAAAATAATAATCACTCTTAAATAACGTTTTCGAAAATTACGCAAGCTCGGAAAGACACGTAAAAACAACGGTTTGATTATAAACAACGGAGCTGCATTATTTGTCTCTAGCCGAGTATTATTAAACTCATCACCTTTTGTTGAATAATGATTCATAGAATTTGTTCATTTACGTAAATCAACAAGTTTCCTTTATATTTATTTGAGAACGAGGCGAAAACACACACTTTGGATTTTTCGTAATTCTTCTTTCAATTCAATTCCATTGTAATTTTTTAGCCTTCGTAACGCCAACGACGATTGTTTAAGCATATTCAATTATTTATAATAATAATGACGCTGTAATGTAATCGATAAACTAATGCTTCAATTAAAAAAGCATGACGTTTCAATTTCTCAGCTCTTATGGAACAATCCAACGTCCATGGAGTCGGAAAAAACAAGAGTATATTGGCAAAATAAATTTTTATTCGCACTCAATTTATTTAAAGTCGTAATTTTTGCAAGAGGACGCTCGTAAGCTTTTTTGTCCAACGCCAAGACGTTCGAAAATTTCAAAATCCTCTTATGACTTGGAACTATGGCTTTCGGTTTAAATTCTCATGGAAATATCGATTACGTACAAAATGTTTAATACGTAAATAGTACATGAACACACGCTCATTTCTATTAAATAGAAAGCTTTAAATTATTTCCACGAGAATGTATTTAACCTTTAAGACAGTAAATTAAATAAAATCTTAAAATTGTATTTCGGCCATATTCATTTTGGAATTAAAAAAAAAAAAATAAAAAGCCTCGGAAAGGGGATAAATTTACCACGAAGGAAAAATAAAAGAACCGTGGGATCGTGGCTCGTGATAAAATTTCATTCAGAGCTGAGATAAATAAATAATAATGCCTCCATTACGAATTATCGTATTGCATCATAAGGTTATTGCCATTGAGATTTGTTATTATTATACATATCTTTTGCTTTCTAAAGATAAAGTATATAAGTTGTATGTTGAATAGGTATTGGGGTGGGGGGGGGGGAGACAAGCATTGATTCCTTTACGCCACGCATGTACAATATTATTGTTTTCGTTGTCGTTCGACAAATAAATTCCGAACGTAAGTGCATGACGTATCTCACAACAAACCGTGTGGCATGTGTTAAATGTCTCAATAATGTGCGCGATAACCGCGACGATTTAAAATATTGTTTTCGAATTCGTTCGGTCAATTACGGACGTTTTATAATTCTAATTCCCATTTTCTGCTTTCTCCTGCTAGGAAGATCCACGCAACGAGAGAATCGTGATCGATAAAAATTATCAAATACTTCAGGAAGCCCTGAATTAAAGTCAATTACAATATACAATGGTAGATATGTATTATTATTTCTAGGAGAGCCTTTAACTATCTACGTTATCATGATGGGTAGATGATTTTATCCGGTTTTATCAAGTACGTGCACTCGAATAATAAGTCGACTCGGAAAATATGCAAGAGTTTTTCCCGGGGATGCGTACAATGATGATTAAAATGTTTGCAGTGGAATTCTATTTATAATCTCCGAAGAGCACAACGACGATAATGTATTCGCTAATAATAATTAATCCGATTCTCTCAGTTCGAGTGCTCGCTCGCTCACCCATTGCGCAGGTTCCATGTTGAATTATTATTATTATTATTATTATTATTATCAGCTTGTCATTTCAATCGTAAATACAATCTTTTTCTTTGCCTCTTTTTCTTTTAAATCTTTAAGCCACTATTTTCTTTTACGCTTTATCGACAAATGCATCGGCGAATGCGCTCTCGATAAATATAATCTCCCGAGAGACGTTAAAATACAATTATTTCACGGCCCCGTTTTGACAAATCGATTATTCCTTAACGTACTTCCTCCTTTCCTGAATTCACTACCAGCACTCGGCCACACGCAACGCAATATTTTAATATTTTCAACTTTGTAACGTGTATTCGTCTGCAGGCGCTCTTTAACGAAATACATTCAGAGAGGCGTATAAAACATTTTAGTCCAGCAGTCGAAGTCGTCGAGCGGATCAGAATAAAGATTTCGCGTTTAAGAGCAATTCCGCATGTATTAAAGGGACTGGGGCGATGTTAAATTTCAAAGCACAAGTCCACGCTCAAATCAAAGTTTTTAATCGCTCAACTCAGCTCAAGTCTCAAATGAAAACAAGTCGCAGCGGGCTCGTTATTCCTTATTGAATCGAATCGTCTTTGTATTATTTAACCGTTGCACTGTAATCCGAAAGAGGCGAAGTGGTGCCGTCGTATCCCATGTCCGAATCCCATTCGTTTGTCGCGTTTTTTTTAATGGCAAAAAGGCTTCGTACGCCATCGGTTACGTAGCTCGAATAATGTTCGCGCACGAACGCATACGATAAATCGACAACAAATGTCCCGTGACTTTGTCATTATTTTTTTAATGGAACCCTCTCGTACTGAAGACATGCCTTTTAAATTGTAAAAATAACGAAGACCCGTGGATCGCACGCAAGGATATAAGAATCTCTTATTTACGCGCTCCCCCGCAATTCACGCGCATATCCTAATGAGTTTAATTATCAACAGGGCAGGAAGCTGAAATTTCGCGATTCACGTAATCAATGAGGGAATAAACGACACGTCCCGCGAGGGATTAAACAAACTGTCCCTTCGATGCCTGATGATTATTATTCAGTCGAAGGAAGGAGCGCCTTCGACTGGGTATTCGGCATGGGCAGAGGTGGTGGTGAGGGGTGGGGTGGAGCTTTGGATAACTTTGCAATGTTGATTATTGTCGGAAGGAAACGATCGAGCCCGGCAACTATCCGGATGCTGAGCAGAGTGCGAGACCTTTAGGATTCGGGTTACGACGAGGAGGAGGAGGAGGAGGAGGAGGAGGAGGAGGAGGAGTCGGTCTCGATCGTGAGGATACACGCCGCGTTTCCTAGGTAATGAGCGTCGGTCGCTGCCTCAAAAGCAATGTCGTGCTAAACAGGAGAAGTTAAGCAGAGACGCGTTTCTCCTACGAATTCGCATGGCCGACTTCTCCGGATCTTTCCTCGGCACTTTATAATCATCTGATTATAACCTTCCTCTGATCTCGCTCTAATGTGGCCAAAGTGTCGCGCCGGTGCTCCCTAACTACCCACAAGCCCGAGCAACAAGTAACGAAACGCAAAGATTTCGCCTAAATTTACCGTAAATTACGAGTCCTTGATTGGCAAGCAGCGAGTTCCATTTAGCCAAACCCCTTCCCAACCCTCTCCCATCTCTCGCTGCCACTGCTGCCACTGCTACCGTTGTTATTGTCATTACTACTGCGAAGACATCGAGTTGGAGTATTTTGGAGTTTGGATTTGTTTTTCGGTCCTCCTCGTAAACGTTCGGGAGGAAAAGGAAAGAGTTTCGGGCGGGGAGAGTGTTGAGGGGGGGGGAGGGGAGTTGGACCTAGTCAGCTGGTTCCGCTGTCGCAAGCCTTTTCGAACGTGGAAACGGGCAGCGGTAGTGGTGGGGCGTAGTGTCAGTGCCCTACGATTACCCGCGTAATCCCGTTCAAAGGACACGACCGGGTTTGATGGGTCGGGGTTGGGTGGATGGGGTTGGGGAGGGTGAGGGGGGCGAGAGAGAGAGAGAGAGAGACCCAGCCTTTACCGGCAAATTAGCGATTATTTTTCTCAGACAAATGAATTCGATGCTCAAAGGGATCGCGGCTCTCACATTCTGAAAATTCTAATTTGATCCCCGGGGAGCGGGCGAACTGGCAAATTAAATTACTTTTTCCTCGGCTGTAAGTTTTCCGAGAGCACTTTGTTATCATCGCCGCCGAGCCAAGGAGAAAAGCTCGAAAAAAGCCGAGGGAGTTTAAGCGATAATTGAATCGACTCGTCCCGTTAATGAATTAACCATCTCGCCGACTCGCGAATAATTGTGACACGGAGCTTTGACTAATGACCCGATTCCTTGAATGATCTATAAAATATCAAACTGCCGGATTATTTAGGGCTCTTTTTCCATTTTGTCTCGTTTAAATGACAGTCAGCCACGCCCATTGTCGGGCCCATTGTCGGGAGAACATTAATCCTCTAGAGTAACGTTGTCAACTGCTACTTTCTCCGTTCTATACACCTCAGTCCTCTATAACCTCCCCCCCCCTCCCGCCCTCCGACGCCAACCCAATACTTATAAAAATTAAAGCCGCGTCGTAATATCTTTTGGATAACGTGGACTGCCCCATCGTTTCTACAGCACGTAACCCCAAGCCGATGGCGCCGTAAGTCAATGGATTATATTTTATTTCCTTTGCATTATCAGTCTCACACACATTTGTCGATTTTCAATTATTTATACCAATTAGAATTTGTGCTATATTAT
Organism: Ceratosolen fusciceps; assembly: GCA_018883505.1. Taxonomy (NCBI): domain Eukaryota; kingdom Metazoa; phylum Arthropoda; class Insecta; order Hymenoptera; family Agaonidae; genus Ceratosolen; species Ceratosolen fusciceps. The sequence goes on from RCIC01000002.1 coordinate 9,666,575, forward strand.
TCGTAAAATGTACTCTTTTCCGCTCTCGCTTGATTTCTACTCTAAAATCTACTCTTCACTCCCTCACGCATTCATTATAATGTAAAATTCTTCAACGTTCCGGGAACTTTGAATGCCTCTACTTACTTAAACGTAGCAACACATTATACTAGATGAAGCATGCGTGCGTACATCACATTGATTGTTGTTATAATAGCTACAATCGACTCGCAACTATTTATACAGATACGTTGATTATTTTTCATTTTCAAACTTGGGCATTTCCCAGTCGACCTACATTCCGTCGCTTTAAAACATTTTCATTCGAAATTCTATAATTAATATAATCCCTTTAGAATTTCTTAAAGTGAATCTTATTAGATGTACAGAATTCTTTCTATAAAACACATATTATGCCTTACGAACCGCCTTACGTTAATAAAGTGTTATTGTTTAATTTACAGAAGGAATCGAGATATCACAGGAGCTTCACGGTATTATTATTATTATTTGAAATTTCATAAAGCAAAGCCGAGTAATATTAAATTTTATACCATAAACCGTTTTCTTTCCAAAATTCTAATATTTCATTCGTTTTATTATATTGGTAATCTATATAAAACCAATATTAGGAAATAATGCTCATCGGATAAATGAACGTCTGGAAAAACTAGTTCAAATAAAATATATGGATATATTTGCATTTCTGCAAATATGAATATCTAAAAATATTTTCCTACTTTCGGCAAACATTGTTTGCACTTTAATATTAAAATATTCTAAAAAGTGCAACTGAAAATCTGCGATTACAAAGACAGTATTTTTCCTTCTACCGTACATTAATTTATTAAATAATTTTCTATCATAAAATCATTATTATTATATACATACGCATGTATGTATATTGGCCAGTCGAAGCAGAGATTACGTATTTGTACTCGGATTAAGAGTAAGTAAGTAAGTAAGTAAGTAAGTACAAGTATAAAATTAAGTAGTAACGTTTACTCCGTATCACGTGCTCGAATTACGTCAACAAATATCACATAGAAAGTAAAATTTGAGTTTAATCATTTGGAATTCCCAAGGAAATGGGAAGTTGCCCATTGACGTTCGTGACGAATCAACATCTTGTTTTTAAATAAATAACAAATGCGTAAAATGAAATAGCGCAGCGAATGAAGCAGCATACGTTGTTTAAGGAGTGAGAAAAATTAAAGTATCAAAGTATACGCTTAATGATTAACAATATAAGTTTGAGTTGGTTACTTCGAGCGGGAAGTATGAAAATTTCTAAGGAATTTCATATATGAAAATAACTTTAGTACTATTATTACCTACACACTGTTTTCTTATTTGATAAATATAATACTGTGTATGCGCGTGTTCAGCATCGGTTAAATTAAATTTGGTTTTTAATAATTTTTTATAATAAATCTTTGTACGTGTTCGCGTGCATTATAATGAGTAAATTTGAAATAAAAACTGTTGTTATCATTATTAGCTATTGTTATCGTTCCAAAGTCCGTTAGGACTAATTAATATTTTTCTAACAAATGAACACGTAGGAATACGTATCTGTCAAGGATAATAAAAGTAGTAAATTGGTAATTCGTATTCGCTCTATGTCTGTACGAACTGAAATGGACTCGATATATATATATATATATATACAGAGCGTTCTTGATATTCTGTATTTATGAAATATATCTCATCGTCGATTCCCACGATGACTCGTATTAAATTAAAATGAGCTTTGAAGTTACTTAGTTTGTCTGCCGAGCGAAGGGAATCTATATGGTAAATGGCATTGTTTTGTAATCGATCGATAATTATAGGATATTCTAAGGGAATAAATACTTTACTTGGCCTTGGTGGAACGGAGTGACAATAACATCGTAATTCGGTCGGAGGGAAGAATAAATAAAGTGCGTAAATAAGGGCATGGAAGAGTTACTGGGACTTATTGGAGCTCGTGGCTTCGAGCCGAGCGAGTGCTTGAGATCTGTGTTGTTGGCGGCCCAGGAGTAATGGCACCACTTTCATTTAAAGCTCTCATCGGACAGAAATAAGTTTTCCCATAAAAATGACAAACAATACTAGTCAATTGTAGGTGTAATGCAGCCGTAGTAGTAGCCCTTCCGAAATAAAATTCCGGAGCTTAAGCGTAAAAGCTCGTTTTGAAAGCAGGAGCGCATCCGCTCCGGTCTGCGGATATTTATCAAGCTCAAAAAAACTCTTGGCTTCATTATCCCGGGCTGAAAGCGATAAATACCTGGCGTATCCGGGGGAGAAAGCGGTGGCGGTATAAAAATTGCAGATGAACGTCACCGGGACATTCGCGTATCGGGCGCAGATCGCCCTGGCTAGCACCTGATAATGAGCTTAAAAAGTCGCCCCCGACGTCCCAGGAATAGCTCCAGCATGCAGCCGATCGATATCCACAGGTGTCCTGAGCTTCGTAATCGTCAGGCACCTCTACTCTCGAGCTCGACGAGCTCGAGACTACCCAGTCGGCATTTCAGGAATGCCTGCACCAGCTCGCCCCGCGCTCCACCGCTTCCCACGATCCTTTATTTCTCCGAAGCACTCGACTTTTATTCCAGAGCGCGCTCTCGAGGGCATTTTAAGCGACGGTTTTGAAGTCGACGTCGTCCCCCGGGAGCGGGCGGTTTCGTCCCCTCATCCCGGCTCACTTTGGCGACAGAGTCTGCCCGACAAGTGCGTCCTCGACATCGGCGGCGATTCGCATTCTTATGGCGCATCTACGCCTCCCAGGATTTTCGGATAGTCCATCAGGAATTATTTATTACCTCCTTTCCTCCTTTCCTTCCCTCCCTCCAAAGCACCAAAACTTATCCTTTCTAAGGACATATCATCCACGCTCTCGTTAATTATAACGAGCGATCTATCCTGCTCGAAGCGAAGATCGCGCGATACGATCGATACGGAAGCCTTGGCTCATCTCGGCCCTTCGAGCGCCGACTTATCGTTATGCCAACGATATTTTTAAACAATCGAGCCCGAAGACTGGAATAACAATAAGCCTCGAGGCTCAAGAAGACGTACAACTTACCAAATAAACGGAATCTCAATTGGGAATTTCATGTACGCGATGGCCAGACACTTTCTACGCTTATTCTAAATAAGCGGAGCAATTAAAATTTCAGCTATGGGACGTCCATTTAAAATTACTTTCCCATCCCCGGTTCCCTCGAATCCCGTATTAATCGCAGGAATATTATCCGTCCCTCGATCATTCCTGAGATCGCAAGCCCTACCACCCGTCGTTTCTTTTCTCAGCTCGTCGCGTCATCGCCAATGCCATTCGAGCAATAGTTTAGCTCGTAAGGAAGCCCAAGGAGATTCCAGGACGGCAATCAGGATCAGCATTGATTCGATTAATTTTCCTTTCAGATAGATTATTAACGACGATGGACAAGCGTGAAATAGAGACGCGACCGCGTCCGACGCTTCTTTACACGAAAGGAGCAGCCAAACCCCTTGCGGAGGCTCGATTTTCAACGAATAACCCCAATATTGATGATAATTGCGCTGGGAAAGGGGGCAGAGGGGCCGGGGCACAGGCCGCCAAGCGCATCTCGGTATACATACACAGGTACGTAATGGGTAGCGCGCATGACGACGGCAATTTACGTATGCTTATATTTTTCTCTATCTCCGTGCTCCCTTGTTCGCGCGCATCTCCCCCAGCCCCCAGCCCCCAGCCTCCCTTCTTCACCTGCTCCCGCTCCCGCTACCGCGATTACCTTTTTTGCGAGCCGAGGAGAGCCTTTCATTTTCACGTAGCGCTCGGCCTTTGACGATATTCCGCTGGAAGTCTGTCGCATTCTGTTATTCCGTATCCCTCGTTTCGTAAAGCATTTCGCTACGTTAGACGGCCGACGCCCGACGCGTAGCAACAATTTCTCGTTAACGAACGCTAAGATCAGAAACAACGGCGACAACCCAACCCGATAACATTTTTATTTTCGATCGTTGAATTTTTGCTCGTCGCTTATTATAATTATTTATATACACGACCTGACGTTCGCGCGCACCGTCAGAATTTTAACGGCTACGCGCGGATAAATTAATTAGCGTTAATTATACAGAAATAAGCTTTTCACCGGATTTATTAGAGGGAAAAGAAGTAATAAACGACCCGCTACGCCCGAGGCTTAATACATTTGTAATTACATAAACAATAATTGAATATTATACCGCCAATTATGAAATATTTATACCACATGCTCAACGTATAACACCTGGATGGTCATTGTATTAATAATGATACCATCCTCCAGTTGAAATTCGTGTGCCCTAAGCATTGTGAAAAAATAAAATAAAATCGGAAGCCTTTTGCTCTTTCGGTCTAAGGAACCTAAATTTTTTAAACTTACAACTCTGAATTAAGTGTATAAGTAGAGGTTATTGCAACTAATGGCAAATACTTTAATCAATTGCAAATATATATTTTTTTTAAATAATTGCTAAATTTTGGTAAATAAAGTGGGCGGAGGGGCGATGCATTAGTACGTGTACGGCTAAGGAAAAAGTATGGAATGCAATAAATAAAAATGCATTTGCTCTTTAATTAAATGTTAATATAAGCTCTGCATATATCAAACGTATTTTTTATGCCATGTAATGCCACTATTAATAACGTAAGCAACACGAGAGTTTATAATGCATTAGTAGTGATTTAAGTAATGGGATTAACCTGCTGTAATTTATATTAATGCAAATTGTTGGAATTTTAAAATAAGCTCTACGCGCTCGCGCGATAAATAAGAATCCTAATATTTTACGATATTTGCGCCGTAACTTTTAACGAATTGGGTCTTGTTGATAATAATAATAATATTAAGAATAAAATAATAGTAATAATAAAAGAGAAGGATGAAGATTAATTTAGAGATGATGGATAAGCGCTTGGAATTTGTTGTAATGTGAACGGCGGAGTAGGAAAATTCAATTGAAAGAATAGGAGGATTCAATAATACTTTACGATCAATGTCAACTAATAAAGCGAGGATAGATCGGCGAGCGAGGATTTTGTGCCATAAGACAAGTGGCCGTATTCCTTACAAACGATATCTGACGCTCGCTCAACGCTATTAACGCATTAAGTGGACGTATTTAGCTAATTGTAGGAACGCCGAGCGAATGACGAGCGACACGTCGTCCGGATACGGATACAATTCATCCCTTTCTCGGCCATTGACGCGGACGCTTCCGCTTTCTCTCTCCCCCCCGCTCCACGTAAGCCACGGGGAAGCGAGACAGGGATCCGGAGGCCGAGTTTCTCGATCCGCGTGGCGGATTTATGAAGCCGCGGTCTTAATTTGCGAGGAGGGACGATCGTTGGAATTACCGGCCGTGACGAGGTGATTCGCGCCGTCCAGCAGCCCGCGCGCGCGCTCTCTCACCTTGTCCCAGAATCTCTGGCTACCGCTTCCGGTCCGGTCTCTCGACGCTAGCGACTTCTAGCCTCGGCCGCGGCCCCTTCCCCGCGAGTCGCTCGCCCGTAAAGACCCGCCGAGCCTCTAACCGTCTACCCGTCACCGGTTACGATTCGTCGGGGTCCGTAGAAAGTTCGAATTAGTCCCGGGCTCCGACGAGAGCGGAACGAGTCCTTACCCCTCCTCCTCCTCCTCCTCCTCCTCCCCCAACCCGTCCCCAATAACCCCGAAACACCGTACGACGCTCCGCGCCTCTGTAAATATTAGTTTTCACCGTCTCGCGGCCCTCTCATTTTTTCGCTGCCCGCATCCGACATTTCCCCCAGGATCGTCAATGTCTCTGTGAGCCGTAATTATCGAACCCGAGTCCCCCTTGACTCCTATCTTATAGGAATTCGGTTCGCTTCGCTCCCGTACAGGATATTCTAATCTATTTTATGGCTCCTGACAAAGCAGACGCAGACGGACCGAGAGACGGCCCTAATCATTTTCACCTTGTCCTTTTCACGGCTTTTCCAATACGGCAGATCGCTATTTTCGCTATGACTCCTCTGGTCCCCCCCTCCACGGCACAGCGCGCGAGCCTTGATCATAGAATGCGCCTACGAACGATCAATTAATAAGGAAAATCTCGGTGCCGTCGTTATAATTCAAATGACTCTCTGCATCGGCCTACGCGTTTCTTTTAATCGACATCCCAATTAACTTATTACTCAATATGTTTTGTTCGTCTGTTTATCTCTCTCTCTCTCTCTCTCTCTTTTCTTTTTACACGCAACGACATTATAACTCTTTGTTTTATATAATTTCTTTCATTCCAGCCTCATTTCTACATTTATTCCTTCATTTACTTACGTATTTATTTATTTATTCGTTCGTCCATCCGTTCGTTCGTTCGTTCGTTCGTTCGTTCGTTCGTTCGTTCATTTTTGATAAGGCTTTTATTCGCCATTGTTCCCCGTGGCATTACCGTTGCTTAGGCTTTTTATTAGCGACATTCGCGCATGAAAGGAAAGCCCGCGAGGCTGAATTTATTGTCCGAACGCGAGTCTGGATTTTTCTCGCAATAAATTTATACGAAAACTTTAAGGTTCATGATTTTGTCATTGGCTTTTACTAGCCATTTCATAGGAGGGACGTATTGAAATCCGGGCTGCTTTATCTGCATTTTATTTTCCGCTGGATCTGCTCGCCGTCATTAAAGCGAAAATTTATCTCCTAATGATAATTACTCTTGGGCATTCATTGCCGTCGCAGAGGCTATTTGTCATCAATTTTTTTTGTTTTTTTTTTTTTGTTGCAACGTCGTTGACTTAACAAATTTCAATTTATATATTCCAATTGAACAAGTATTGTTTTCCTTCCACGCGACGAGCTTAATATAATAACCCCAAAATCTTGAAATCTCTTCTGAATTCTCGGCATTAGCTTCTCGGGTATGTGTTTTTGTGTTTTTGTTTTTAACCATAAAATTAGGGCCCAAGCGCTATCCCGTTGGGAAAAATGGAAAAGTCATTTAACGACAAGCTTCCGGATTATGTCGATGGCTTGCTACGTCACTGGCTTTTAAGCTCTCAAATAGCATCTAAAATTAGCCGGCGATTTGTTGGGACGTAAAGTGAGCAAATACTTGTAAACGTCGGGCAATTAGAAACGAGCAAATACTTCCAACGATTAAATTCATCTGCTTACTACACGCAAATGTCAATTACCGAGACTGCATAATGGCAAATATTTCACGGCAACTGATACTAATTAATTTGTAGTGAACTCTATGTACTTCGTTACACGTCGAGACGCCGTTTCGTTAGAAACGTCCGACTTCATTAGCCGTACACCGACGTTCGACTCTTAATAATACTGCGCAATAAATAAACTATAAACAATTAGTCCTCTGAGACAAAATAAAAACTACACCACGACTTATAGGTTTTCATTTAATTTCGTATTCAAGAGGATCGGAACAACATTTTAGAATACCAGTTCCTTTATACACTTCCTTCGATACGCCATCGAATATTGTTGTTAATAAATAACTCCTGACATATTATAAATTGGATTTTTATAATAATTAAAACCAATAGGTTTATTGTATAATAAATCAGCGACTAGATTCGTGCGCGAAAACAGAGGAATTGTAAACTTTTTATTCTTCTCGCTTGATTCTACGTAAAGTAAAATATAGAGCAAAAAGGTTCTTACTTTTATGATAAATAATAATAATAATAATAATAATAACAATCACTTACATCTAGAGGGAGAAGAATTTAATAACGAAGGCTAATTCGGCGGTTTAATCACTTTCCTATTCTACATGATGTTTTGTCCGAATTAGCATAGTCCCTCCGTTGTTTTTCTATTTCATTAGATTTCTTTGTGACCGCGAAGCCCGGGAAATAAATGATATTGCCGAGTCCGGCAATTAGCGAGCTGGCCTACGATTAAATGTATGCGTAACCGCTGTATAATAGAGCAGCGAAAAAAATCTTCAGCAAGTACAAGTCTCTCTCTCTCTCTCTCTCTCTCTCTCCGCATTAATGATTTTACATTCGTATGCGTAGACGCGTAGCCTAGACGTCCGACCAATGCATATTCTAAGTAACATTTCTTAATAGAATAGTTGTGCATCGCAATCAACGGAGGATCGGAGGGGGGGGAGGGGGAATAAACTTCGAGAACCGGTGGAAGAAGAATACGCGCAAGAATACCTGGCACAACAACATCCGCGGATACGTAATTCAATCCGTTGTATTTCGATGGAATATTGAAAATCCAGCCCCACGTGAATTATCGGGTCGATTTTTTCAGATCGATGCCCCCACCCCCCGTCCCCTCCCTACAACATTCCTGTCCGAGGGACGGTCAACAATACAAGTCCTCTACAGCGTACCGGCATCGACCAGCACACACCCCTCGATATCCTCATATCTCTTTAAAGCACGCTTATTTGCTCCAATTAACGGATGATTAATTACGCCGATGATCCTGATGATGCTGATGTAACTATACGGCCAAGAGGCGATCGAAAGATTGGCCGTGATTGACGGGTCGGACGATGGTGCCTGCGGTGGGTGGTGGTGATTATGGTGGTGGTGGTGGTTGTGGTGGTTGGTGGTGGTGGTGGCGGCCGCTACTCGCGGGTGCCGCGGGGGAGGAAGATGGAAATACTATTTAGATCGTCTCTAACGTAGTTATCGATGCGGATGCATTTCATTTGGATTACAAAATATTCACAATATTTTCTCCTCTTGCTAATTTTCCCTTTCTTCTAGCGATAAATTTATAAAGTCCAGCGGATCTACAGAGCTAGCCTACTCGCCCCTCTTTTTTAAATACATCAATTTCGATCAATCGGTCACCTGTAATCTCTAAAATCACGTATGACGCGTTAACGTTATTAAAATCTGATTAAATTAAAATTTTATTTTACTTATAAAGAAAAGCAATTACTAATAAACAAGGTATCGGTCGCTTTTCGAGATAAATTTATTTAAATTATATTATTTGGTGGCTTAATATTTCACCGGAGCGACATTAATATCGTGATAATTTCATGCTATTTAATTAGTTTGTGTCAGTACAAGTCATTTAATTTAATGAAGGAGTCAAAATTTTCTTGCAGAAATAATAACAACAACAACAATAACAATAACGAATAATAATGAGTAATGAATAATGAATATTTTTTCGTATTCAATTTTAGAATTATATTTAGCAGCGCTCGTTCATCAATTTTATATCACCGTGGATATAATAATATTTTAATAAAAAAGAGCACTAATCCACGCGCAGGAGTTTGCCTATACATAATGAAATCTACAATTAGCTTTACTTATATAATGCTTTTATGTATGAATGGACGCGTGCGCATGGCCGCTTGTTCGCGGGCACAATTAAAGTTTATTTATTAAAATGCACACGTATTTCGTAGATACCGGGCGCACATGTAACATTGTTTTATAATCCTTAATTATTTAGTAAATTAGCGAATTCTAATTGGGACGTTAACGAACCAAAGTTGGTGATATTTTTTTTTTTTTGAAAAATCAGAAAGAAAAAAAAACGATTAGTAATTAATAATGGCCCGAAGGGTACCTCGGCGGCCACAAATGCATATATATATATATATATATATACGTATAAATACGTAGAGGGTTTAGAGGCTCGTTGTAGCTGTAAGTTGATTTTGACAGAATAAAATGGGAAGCTGATTAACGGATAATGGAGACGTTAGGTTTAATGTAAGGCTGATAAATTGAATATCCAGTACGTCGTGGGGTTCTGCGTGTAAAAGTTTCCTGGCCATAAATGCAAATGATAATAGGAGCACCGGCTAAGTACTCGTTAGGCACCCGAGACCATTAATATTACTCAGGGTGAGCTAAATCTGCAGCTGGAATAAAATCGCTAAATTTACCTTAAGTATATGGCAATTTGAATAATCGGCGCGTGACGTCGTCGTGGGGGAGAAGGAAGGGGAAGGGGGAGGTGGCGGGAGGGGAAGGGGGGGACGAGGGTATACCCTCGAGCCACGTGGATCGGCGGCCATCAGCGCTCCGGGGCTCGATCCGCGTTTAATTTCCGAGCGCGAGTCCGCGGGTGCGCCGAGTCGGGTCGTGATACTGATCGGCCGCGTTGCGGCGTTGAGGGGGCGGGGGAGGGGATCCGGAATCCCGGAAGCGACGAATCCCCGAGGAGTGTCAGTGTCCGAGTGGATCGGGACGAGCGTCTCCGTTCAAAGGCGCATATTGCGCGGTGAGCAGTCGGGTGGGTGGATTGGTGGGGAGTAGGAGGAGGAGGAGGAGGAGGAAGGGGGGGGTCACGAAGCGGATGGATGGAACGTGACACGCCACCTCCAGCGAATCAATGGTCCCAATGTATTCAGTGCCGACAATGGCTTCGTTATTCTCCGTCCGGAGCGCCTCGGCCTCGCGTTCCTCCACCTGCCACCGCCGCCTCCTCCTCCTCCTCCTCCTCCTTCTCCTCGTTCTCATCAACGTCACGTGGCTCTCTTTCACTTCACGGGGATGCCCTTCGCCGTCGCCGAATAACACGACTCGCGAGATAAATGCCACGGAGCAGGCGAGGCTCCTCTCCACCGAGGCTCCACTCCTCGGATCCTCGGATTAAATTTAGAATTTACTTCAGCGCGACGAGTCTCGCGTCCTCGTAGGCCCTCATCTCCTCAAAAGTACTTATGCTCCTGCCCGGGGATAATTAATTTTAAAATAATTTCGGCTCGCGAGCCGAATATCTAATTGTCCAGAAAATTATAAGAGCGAGCTCGGCCTTCCCCTCCTTCGCTCCTGGCAGCCATTGATTATTCGGCTGGCGTTCGGACGATTCAGGGCCGTACGTAACCAACCTCTTTCCCCGCTATAGCCTTCTTCCTCGTAGGCTGACCCCAATAACCCCAACGCAGAAGGAGCCGCGGTAGCACCAGTGCCAGGACTTATCTCGACTTTATCAATCCTGATGGTTCGAGTCCAGCCGCTCGTTCATAACATTACGCGCTCTAAAAAATATTTATCGGCCGCGGATAATAACGGATTCTCTCTCTCTCTCTCTCTCTCTCTCTCTATCTCTTCTTTTCAACTTTATTTCTCAGCATTCTCAGTCGAATACCTATTTTCGGCAAACGTCACTGCCGAATTCACCCTTCCAGATAAATACTACTCGGCTAACTCAGCTAATCTGCCTTTTTATAATCACTACCTCTAACGCTTCCCAAAAGTCATACATTTTCCGTAAAATGTTTTTCATACAAATACTACGCGCGCGTCAATAGCTACGAGCTCCACTACTTTTTTTTTTTTTGGTCTATCTAGCACCCACGAATTAATTTAAAAGAACTTTATGAATTATCCTCCTCCCAGAGCGATGAGCTAAACAATCTTCATGATTCATGTAATTATTTTCAATAACCCCAATAACTTTCGTGCTTTGCACGTACACACGCATATCGATAAAAATAATAATACACGAGGAAGCTAATTTCCTCGTAAAAAAAAAGAAAAAGAAAAAGAAAAAAGAAAAAGGAAAAAGAAAAAGAAAAAAAAGAAGAAAACGAGCGTAATATCTATTTTCCGCGCGGGAATTATATTCCTACGAAATATAATGGCATTGTTCAAGGCCGTTGGAATGATTAGTACAGTAAAAGTGAAATGGCGTCATTGCCACGCATTCTTATTTACCTTAAGAAATTAATTATCCACGAGGAACATCTGTCATTAATATCAATTACCTCCTAGGCTATATTATACAAGTAATGAGATAATAAGCCACGACCGAATAAAGCCCGATTTTATTTATTCCATTGTAAGTTGAGCAGAATCGCTGGTTCAAATCTCCCAAATCTCCCATAGATTCGAATGTACGCAATTAATTAGCATTACGTGTAGGGCAGGAAGTGGCGCGCGTACGTCGTGCTTTGTCCCAGAGGCTCGCGAGCTTCTTCTTTTATGGCATTAGCACCAATCAAGGGACGAAAAGTTTTTCAATCTCAGCGCAGCATCCGTAAGTAAAACTCGCAAGTGTCGAGAAGTGCATATTTACTTGTGCACTTTCGTATTATACGCTCGCGTACGTCTCTGGTGGTGGTGGTGGTGGTGGTGGTGATGGTGGTGAAGCCGAGGTGCGCCTGCAGAAGGTGAGGATGGACAATGAGACGATTGTTCTGAGGACTTGTGACACTGGGTCAAAGACACCATCGAAGACGAACTTCGCCTACTTCGTCTACTTCGTCTACTTCGTCTACTGTAGCCGCCGAGCAACTCTCCGCGCTAATAAATCCTCTCGTAATTAGTACTTTGTAGTCGTTCTACGCTGGCCCTCTTTTCTTCTCACGATTATTTTTCATCTACTGTCCCTTTCGCTCACGCCCCTCATTCCTTGTGACTTTCTAATTATCGGTCGCCCGCGCAGGAATGAAAAAAAAAAAAAAAAAAAAAACGGAACGAGAAAATGTGACTTTACAGGGAATTGACGGGACGGAAGGACATTTACAAAGATTTTCACGCTTAGTTGGTCCTTCAATGGAATGCAGAGACACATAGATAGATAGATGGATAGATAGAGAGAGAGAGAGAGAGTGTGTGTGTGTGAGAGAGAGACAGCCAGGGAATTTCGCCTTTCTCGAAAAAATTGAAAATATTTTCGTACGGCCTTTTCTCTATTTTCCGACGATTCCACGACCTCGAACGTTTTAATTTCAATATAAAAAACACGCCAAGTATTTGTCCCACGTCATTTTATCAGATATTTCCCAACGCCGACGCGACGTCTTTATAAAATTGACATTTTAGACAATCTCCATTATAAATTCTTACAAAAAAATATACTCCTCCTACTACTACTACTACTACTCCCCCCCGCTTCCCCAGCCCTTAATTCCGTCATCACCATTGCATTTCATTGAATGTCTATCCGTGTGTACGTGCCTCATACACCATTTAAAAACATTTCATTTCCCCTTCACGCCATATTTGATTACGATGTATTTAATAGGTAAACTCTAATATTCCATGTAATCTCATTAAATATCTACGAATTAAATATATATATATATATCATTGGTTTTAATTGCAAATGCTTTTCACGGGCATTCGTGGTATTCTTTTGCTGCTCGTTCACACGAATTAATCAAATACCTCATTCTATTTCCTTCATTATTTTCCAATAGGATTCATTGGTTGTTTAGGTTTTTGCGTTAAATTGCAAATATTTTTACTACGGCTTTAAAGACAATGCAGTTGGTATAAAAAAAAAAAAAAGGAAAAGAAAAAAAAAAAAAGAAAAAAGTTCTATTTATATTGGAATTGTGCCCGTAGACTTCGCTTGAATTCATAAAGGCTTAATTTAATGCATGAATCCATTATTAAGTTTATGTAAATTAAATTGTGTTAGTGTCAATTGTAACTGTCAATTTTCTTTATGCAGGAAGTAATTTTAATCTAAATCTCGACCCCTTTATCTTGAATAAAGTGAAAGATCATTATATAATGCAACTGTTCTTATTGCCACTCGAAGCTTTTTAACATACAATATGCTTTATCACCTCGACATCTATATCTACCGATTACGAATTTTATCGACTCTGAACATACAAAATAGATTTTACTTCCATTCGTATTAATAATAAATCCATTGTTTGCGACTGTGTTGCGCGTACGTACATTTCTCGACGTTAATACGTGAATATTGTAAACGTAAAATAGAAGTTTTTTTCTTTCTCTCTCTCCCCCCCTAATGATACACACGCCGTTCTCTCCCCTAATGATACACACGCCGAACGAAGAGTAATTTCGATAATATTATTACGTTTAAATTAATACGCTGTAAGCGATCGAAATATCGAAATCCACGATCCATTAGAAGCCCTTTGTTGAACAAGCTATTCGATGAAAAATAATCTGTCAACGTCGAACTATTAAAAGTAATTGCCGGTGGGTTCCTCGGTAGTGCAAAGTCATATTGTCGTTACACCAGAAATGCCCGATAATTGGCCTGGAAATTAATTTCCTAATAAAAGTTACGGGTTTAAAGCTTCCAATAAATCCCTATATATGTATATATATAATATCTGTAGCTTAAAGATAAAGTCCGAGATACGATTCTAAAACACAGATCCTTAACGATGCATTCCTTTTCCTTTCCTTCTTTCTTTTATCCAATTGAAAGTACGAGCCAGTGCGTGCACTCCCGGTGGATCGTTATTAAGAAAGGAAGTAAATTTAACGATTTTCCGAACAGAGTTCATTGGATTTTCATTAAATCCAGGGGCGATCCATTAGCTCGTTGTCAAAATCGGCGAATTTCCTGGCCAATGCTCAGCACAATGAGTCAACCTCTCTACCACCCCACACCCCACACCACTCCACCCCGTCATACGGTATGCCTATTTCGAGTTCTCCGGGCGATATTAATCTCAATTAGGTTGAAAATTTTGCTCGGTAATTATCGAGCCAATTTCGGTCTCATCGTCCGAGGCACGTGCCCTCGTAGCCGTAAAAGAAAAAGAAAAAAAAAAAAAAGAAAAAATGAACGTGGACAGGTGCAAGCGAGTCGGCCGCACTTACATAAGCAGACTTATCGGGTGGTAGTAGCGAGTCCGGGCCACGTTCCAGTCCCATTCGATGGATGCTCGATCGGATTCAATATAAAAAAAAAACAGAAACAAAAACAAAAAAAAAAAAAACGTAACGTGACGTTCGAGAAGCATTTGGATTCGTGGAGGCGAGCTTAATCGAGGAAAAGCTCGCTCGACATGGCCGCTTCGACGGTATTCCCGTCCCAGTTCCCTGTCCCTGGGTCACCCGGGCGGGGGCTAGGCGGGTCAGTTAAGCAGTCCCCCCCCCGCGTTTCGTCCAGATTATTGTCTTCGCGCTCGCTTCAAGTTCGCTCGTAACCATACACCGGCATTCCTCGCTTTATTGACAAGCTTTTCCATCTGTTTCTCTTTTCTTGTATGTAAATTGTAATTATCTCCGATGCCTGTAAGCCGGGGCTCTCCGGGGGGTTTTTCAGTTGGGTCGCGGCCGGTACTGCGAGCCTCTCCTCTCGCTCCGTCTCGCTTTTGTTAATTATCGCGGGCGCCCGACGCGTAAAT
Organism: Ceratosolen fusciceps; assembly: GCA_018883505.1. Lineage (NCBI taxonomy): Eukaryota > Metazoa > Arthropoda > Insecta > Hymenoptera > Agaonidae > Ceratosolen > Ceratosolen fusciceps. The sequence goes on from RCIC01000002.1 coordinate 9,681,623, forward strand.
CGGGAATTTCGAAGGAAAATTCCGATCGCTCGTTCGTTCCGACTGAATTTCCAGCTAAATAATTCAGTCGATAGTATTCCAAGCTGTTTTACCTCCTCTGTTTTCGAGCTATTCTATAATTGTATTGATTTATTTATAAAAGTTTTTCTCGTTACGCTCCTGATAAATCCTTGTACAAATCCTTTCTTTTCTTCCTCTTCCTCTTCCTCCTCCTCTTTTTCTATCTCCTCTTTTCATTCCAGTGATATTTTAGACATACCATTGACATGATAAAATGCACGATCGATGGCTATGCATGGCCACCGTTAAATAAATCCTTTATTATTCACGTCGAGGTGGATTAATTTTTTATTCTACGAAATTATATAAAAATCGTGGATAAAGACTGCTCGTGGCGATGATCGGTCGGGAGGGATTCCACATTCTCTCTTGATTTTTCTCGGATAAATATGAAACGGCGGCTTGCCAAAGCCAAAATAAAAGGTTCCTAATGAATACAGAGTAACGTAAGCAATGACGTGTCCTGCACACGTTTGGTAGACGGGCAATGTCCATTCTTATACTACGAATTGCTTATACGTACGAGGAAATAATATAACGACGACCATTGGTGGTCCATTGGTCAAATGGGTGTCCTCGGCAACCGGTGTAAACTTTCGTTTGCTCGAATTCGGCCAAAGCCGACCAACTCGAAAGGCTACTCCGGCCGAATGGATAAATCGCCGTAATAACGAAGGTCGTCGGGAAGAAGGAATCGAGCGAAGGAAAGTAATGAGGGAACACGCGTAGTCCTGGACGCGTGTTACGGGTAGATGGGTTGGGGGTGGGGGGGGGAAGAAGGAGGAGGTAAAAGATAGGCTCGCCGTAGCCGTCGGCCACCGATCGGAAGAACCTTGAGCATTCGATGGGGCGCGTGCTTGGAAAATCGGATCCTCGGCGTATCGGTGGTGCGTAAGCACCGACGCTTAATTAGAGATTCCAATCAAGTGGCGCGCGTGACCTCGTCGAGCGCGAATTCTAATTGACCGATTGACGAATAGCTGCTTCCTGCCGGGAGCCCCTGCCCGGGCTACCCCCGGAGCCCGGCGCATTTTCATTTCCGGGCTCCGGGACCAAGAACGCCTCCACCCCCCCCCACATCCTTGCCGACGCTAAGGAGAAAGCGCGAATTTGGAAGTGTCTCTCCTTCGTGTACGTGAGAGGAATCCGCCGACTCACGGGGATCCTCGCTTTAAAGGTAATTGAATCCCTCGCCCCTCTCTCTCTCTCTCACGCTCACGCCCCCCGCAGACTGCGCCGTTGTTTCCCTTGTTCGAGGCTCGAAGAGCCTTTTCTCCTTTTTCCTTTCCTTTTCTTTTTTTCTTTTGCTTGTTTCTTTTCCATATACCGAGGAGGCACCGGGGAAAAAAAAAAAAAAATAAAACAAAAAGGAAAAAGGAGAAAAACGGGATTTCCAGCGCGCAAAGATGTGACGGGAAATGCACTGGGATTTCCGCGATTGCTTTCGTCGAGAGCAACTATTTTCCCGGCTCTCCTCCACCCCCTGTTCTGCTGCCTCTTCTGCTTCTTCTTCTTCTTCTTCTTCTTTTTATCCTCGTGCAGGAAAGGGGCACATTCCCGACGTTTGCCGAGATATGTGATGACAATAAATAATTTGCCCCTTTAAAACCCGATAGCGTACTTAACCGACGAGTCACGCTATTTTTTTTTTTTAACATTAATACCACGTGCGCGGAGCGTTGCACTCCTGCCACTGCCTTCTTTCACTCGTTTCCTCATTCGTTCGTTCCCATGCACCGCCCTCGTGTACTTTTAATCGAAGTATCGCTAAATTCTATCGTTTATCGAATTATATAAAGTATATAACATATACCTATCGCCATACCGATACTTTCCATACGAATCTCACGGCTTGGAATTATTATTGAATCAGGGGGATCGATTTATTGCACCTCCGCTTCTTTATTTGCGCTCACATTATTTCACAATTCCAATGGCAATCGATCCCCTTCGTATTCCCTCTCTTCTTTCACTTAAGCCCTTCTCTTTTAAATATACACGCCACCACGATCCTCTTTATATAAAATATTCAAATTCAGGTAACGCTGTTTTTATTTACCTTGAAAGACTGGTATTTCCTAGTCCCAGACCCACTCCCACGCGTACATTCAGAGACCTTGATTTTTTCGTCCCGTCAACAAACTTATCCAGCATTTTATTTTTATTCAATTAAGCTCCTCACACTTTCCATTTATCTTTAAAGAATATTTCTTCCGTCAACAGTGAAGTATAAACTTCGCGTTCATTATATTGTTGTTGCAATCGACGGGATGACAGTTGACGAAAGGAACAATAAACTAAATAACGCGCAAAGTATGATTTTATAATATTTCTAATAATTGTGGAACTTGTATAAGTTGTTCTATGCAAACGTAGTTTCCAATCGGTTTCAAGTATGCGCGTCGATTTATCAGAAGACCGTGGATATATTTACTTTTAATACAGATTTTAGAACACTCTGCGCTTTTTCATACAATCCGTGTTGAGGGCGTGACGCGGTGGAGGTGTTTGCAAGTATGCGTTATTAAGGCATTCGAATAGTTGGGATGAATATTTCCGAAATGCAATCGATATTTAATCCCTTGGATTGTCGGGAGGATTTTAAGCTTATCGACGAAGTAAAAAAAAAAATGAAAGCTACATATTTGTACACGTAGAGGGATATATTTTTCGTTGACGGACGGCGAAGTAAAGGACTGGCTCGGTTAAAAAGGTTAATGCCGGATAGTCGCCTCGGTGCGAAAAGCGGAAAATTTTTAAACGTTGAAAGAAAATTTAATAACTTAGAGCTGAGAAAGTTGAGAAAGCGGCATTAAAGTTGGCTAAGAGATAGTAGTAGAAAACCGTCTGTCTTCACTCACCGGACTTTAATTCTGCTTCTTTTTTTTTCTTTTTTTTTTTTTTTAACTTTTCTTCCCCTCGGTAGTATAATTTTTTTCTTCTAAACATTGTAAAATTTCGCCCCGTTCGCAAGGGCGTAGACGTAAAACATTCGACCGAATGACACATTCGCGGGAGGCTTTTCCCTTCTTCTTCTTTGGCTACTCGTTACAAGGATTCCTAAGGCAATCCTTAATTAATAAAACGTTGAATTAATTAACGGCCAAGAGAACAAAACGTTGTACCGGCCAATGAATTTCAATGAAATTAATATATAAAGGACACGGGTCAGATGTATAGATCAGCGTGGATCGGATAAAGCAGTTGTTGCATTAGTCAGAGAAGATAATAATTGGGAATTGTGACGATAAAGGACAAGCGAAAAGTTATAATGTCCTGTCATTATTTAACAGGTAATAAAGGAGAGATTGCGTCGTTCGGGGAAGACTCGACCCTTTATTATCACGGACGGTTGTCCGCGTGCCAATGTCCACGCTACTCGAGCAAAAAACCATCAACGTGACGTGCTTGTTAGGATCGAGAGTTCGCTCTCGCGAAGGGTGGCAATTTCCAAAAGTCAGAATGTAAGGAGATTATTACGTTACGGGTCGGCGTCCTCATCGTCACCAGAGTCTAATATATAATTAGAGGGGCGGGGGTGATGAGGAAGAATGGGGGAGAGGAGCTCGATAACGCGGTGCTCAATGCTTCAATAAAAATGGAAAACAAAGAGATCGGGGGGGGGCGGACAATGGCGGGAAAGTAAAAACTAGAGCAATAAAGTCATCATCGGGCTGCTGGGTACAATCACTCATAAGGCATAAGTCGTAGCCTGTGGTTATGGTGATGAGGCGAGTGAGAAGGACGCAGTGAGAAGGAGACGGTCCGGGATCGTTAAATGCCCCGATGGCGGTTGGCGGGGGTTATTGGGGGATGGGCGGGTTGGACGCGGGAGGAGAGGCTTTATTACCGAGACACGGCGGACTTATCGCTTCCACTCATCCGCGGCTTTCCCGGGGACTCTCGGATTCCAATTGGGCCCTCGAGCTTTCGAACCTCTCGCCCGATAAGCGCGCGCTCGACGAACCGGAAGCGCGACCAGCACCGCCTGACTAATGCGGTCCTCGTCGCCTCGACGCACGGAGACAATAAGTCGATGCCTTATTACGATATCTTCTTTCACTACCTCCGGGCTAAAGTAAAGGCGCATACACAAATGGAAGCGACTCGCATGCACTAGCCGGGCTATTTATTAATACAGTCACGGCATTGTTGTTACTGAAGGAAATGACGAGGAGGAGGATTAGCAGAGGCGTCTCGATTTATCGAGCGGCATAAATAACGAAAAATTTAATCTCAGGATAATGTGTAATCCTGGCCCTGCAATTATCCGCGTCGACCACGTGCTACCAGAAATTATGGCTCTACTTACAACTCGGCAACTAAAAATTGCCAAGCAGTTTGTCTAATATATATCGCGGGGGTGGAGGTCTGCTCGGCCAGTACCGGGGATCGTAAAAATCAATTAAGAAATCAATGGAGGAATCAATAGAGGTATCAATAGAGGAATCAATGGTGGAATCAATGGAGGAATCAATAGAGGAAATTTATACAAGTAAGATCCAGAAAATGTATTTCTCGCGATCCGACGAAATTTGTAAATCAAAGAAAGTAAATCATTCGCGCTGCTCTCTCCGCGAGGAAATGTATGTAAATGCGGGGTGGAGGTATTCCCATAACCGGAGGTATAAATTTCTATTTCCGGCGGCAAAGCCGAGCTAACCTCGACAATATCGCGAAATTTACGGGTTTACATAATATTCATTTTTCCCCGACTCGCGTAGCTACGTTGGCAGCGCTAATTCTCCAAGAAGAAGTAGAGGAAGAAGAAGAAGAAGAAGAAGAAGACGAGGAAGAAGAGGAGGAAGGAAAAAACACGGAGGATCGGCTAGTGGCTGAAGATCGTCGGCTGTTCGGTGTCGATCTGTAAGCTGTTTGCTTAGGAATTAACTAACGCTCGGCATTCGAATTATCGAATCACCGTCGAGATCCAGAGCCGCCGCCTGGCAAATCCTGCTGGCAAATAATAAACGCAGACTCAATGGACCGCGTAATTCATTTGTCACAATAAAACAATGCCCACTTGGGGAAATTGCAAAAAACGACGACGACGACAACAACAACGACAACGACAACGACAACGATAGTAGTAGTAGTAGTAGTAGCAGCAGCAGCAGCAGCAGAGGCAGCAGCAGCAAAAAAAAAACAAATTAAAAGTTTTAACTACTCGGTAGCTGCGCTCGCCCATCCATTGTCGGAGATATATATATATATATATAAAAAAACTGCTGCGTTTGCTGGACCAAGTTTCAATTGTCCACGCCCACGGCTGGGCGGCTGTATGCGCGTACCTGCAAGCAAGGAGACCCTTTTGCAGTATTGGTGGGAAAATTTTAATAGCTTGCGATCCTGACTCTTTTTCTTCTTTTTTTTTCTTTTTTTTGTTCAATTTTACTGGAGGCAAGTGGCGCTGCTCCACTCCGGCCAATGTTAAAGAGTCGTATTAACCGAATGATAAATCGAATGTTTTAGTAATTGGCAGGGGGCAATGAATGGCCGTATTTACATTGCCTTATGAAATTATTTCTGAGCTGCGGGTGTAGTAAGTGTACCGGGAGAGGAGGAGTCCCCTCAACGCAAGTCAACACAAGTCATACGAATGGACGTATTTTTCTGCATAAATTATCCATGCTGGCCAATAGAAATTTACCAGCGGACACGATCGGCATTGACCGAAGCACCGAAGCAGGGCATTCTGGCAACCGTATCAATGCATTAAGCGAGTAATACACAGAGAGAGAGAGAGAGAGAGAGAGAGAGAGAGAGAGAGAAGAAGGAAAAAAAAAAGCCATCGGCTTTAAGAGAAAAAGTACAGAATAAACAGAACGCAGTCGTGTTATTTGTATCCTTGGCGAATCCTTGCTTTCTTCCGCGCGCTCCGGTGAATTATAAAAAAAAATTGTCGTGTCACGAGAGACTGAGTTGTAAAATATTGACTGACATCGGGCATTGGCGCGGTTCGTTAAAGTGAGAGTGACCGTCAAATAAATCGTCACGCTCGTTACGCGCTACGGGCACTTATACACCTACAACAAACAACCCCGGGGCTCGGCTTGACCCAACGTTTATTCGCGCTCTTGTGCTCTGAAACTTTCCTAGAGAATCGTCGGCTCAACGATTACGCGGCTCCACTCGCAGATCCATTTGTTTAATATCCGAGCCTCGGCTAACAAAGTATATAATAAACGCCGCTCGTGGCAGGAGCCTCGATAACACACAAAGCCATAACAAAAAAAAAACGCGTACGTTATATTCTTCTGTTACGTAAATAATAGTCGATTACACGTTATAAATACGGGACCATCCGAACAGAATCAAAGCACTAGTAATAAGGTAAAAAGAAATAAAATCTCTTGCTCGCCGCGTTCTCGGATTTGTGGCATTCGTCTGGATTCGTATCATTATAAATAAATAAATAAATAAACAAACAAACAAACAAACAAACAAACAAACAAACTTTGTTTCCAAAGCACTTAAGTGGCGTTTAATTAATTCCTATATTAATACACTATTAGTTTATATTCGTTTATATTGTTTACGGCCCGCGCTCCTTATTCTTGCATATTATGCACGTTATTTTATAAAAATAAGGCTAATTAACTTCCATTAGTAGTTGAACAATAAATAATACTCCTACGACTTTCACCTACGTATCATACTTTTTTATTTTTTGCTATACGAATGATATAGTATAATAATAATTATAGTAATAATTTCAGCGAAATGGATAACGGAGGAGGGTCGTCAATTGTCTCTTATTTAAAGTAAATTTTTATTAAACACATGCCTTTTAGGTATTATTGGTATTATGTTATTTTCAATTCGGGTAAATGAATGAATGCTAATGCTAATGCTTTGCCGGGAGAACGTTACGACGTATTTAGGCAAATTGAATCGAATGGATCTCGTGGATTTGAATATCCAATTATTTTATCGCAACGGTGAAATATTATTTAACCTTGAGCGTTAAATCATTGCGCATGCTCGGAGTAAAGTAGCGTACACGGAATTCGACGAGTAATTAAACGGTAATTAATTGTTAAAGGAATGTCAAAGCGGGCGGCCTCGGTAGGGTGTAGTGTAACAATGGCGTCGGTATCGTCGTCGTTTTAAAAATAATTGTTTTCAGACGGTCCTGTGATCGTGATACGTAAGAAGAGTAACGTTTTAATTTAATCGCTAATGGTATTTTTATGTAGCACGTAGTACTGGCTTTTCCTCGAAATTAATCTTATTAAGTTAATTGGTCTCAGGAAGCGGAGCGCGCCGAGGTTGCAGCACGAAAATCATACCGGAATACTAAGCGAGTAATCCTATTCACACAAGGGGTTAAGGTGTTCCAGAAGTTTCCCTGCAAATACGAGCAGAGGCGGCCGGCAAAGCGAAAATACCTAAAATTATTACCGACCTCCGGCCAAATAAGAAAGGAAGAGTATCGAAGAAAATCATTGTCCGGGGTTTATTGTAATTGTGAACCATAGTCCAGAACGGAGTCGTCGTCTCTGTAATAGTAATGAATTCCGAGGTGAAAGCCCCTCGCGAAATAATAAAGCCGATCAATATTTGCCGTCTGTGATCGTTTTGCTTAAATAACTCTTCCGCCTAAATAAGAAATTATGTTTATGAGCAGTTGTTGATTTATGTGTGCCGAGCAACTCATCTGGATTATTTACTAAGAATGTGGATCGAATAAATTACACTTTATACGCAGCCCCGAGTATATTTAATCCTTAAATTATCATTACAATCCCTTGTACTTTCAATGCCCTCCTCCCCAATAACCCCCAATAACCCCCAATAACCCGAATAACCTACCCCCTCGTCATAGGAATACGTTTATACTTTTCAATGGAACACCGCCTGTCTTCCGAGGCGTTTAAACATTATTCCTCAATCAGTGTTAACTGTCACGTTCGATCGCCCAATGCAGCTATGCAAATCAGTCATGTTTATTTGCTTACTTTATATTCAGGATGCAAATTACCCGGAAAGATAACCGATCTGACAATTTATAGTGCTCCGTCCAAGTAAAGTCATTATCGGCAAATAGAATTAATAACGATACCGGGTAACCATTACGTAGTGATTCGTTAGGTTTGCACGAGCACGGGGACGAAAAGTTCAGCGAATCGCGTGCCGCCGAACACTGACACTCCGTTGCCGGCCGGCCGGCGGGTGGGCAAGGTTAACCAGGAGTTCATACTCGTAGGCGAGAAATTGTACAGATGGCGATTAATAGGAAATGCTCGGCCGTAGGGCCAGTGTTTACAGAGCCGAACACCGCAATGGCACATTCCGGTTACAGAGTGAACAACGAGCCCAGACCCCTCCCACTCCCCATCCCCAGGCGTTTAATTAATTAATTAATTGATTAATTTAAGGGACGAGCGATTCGAGAAAACGAAAAAAAAAAAAAAGAAAAAAAAAAGCAGATGTCCGCATCGCGGAGCTTCGGGTCCCGTGTGCCGCTTGTAAATCGAAGCAAGTAATAATTCGGGCTTCGGTTAGAAAAATCCGTTAGAGAGAGAGAGGAAGGGGGAAGGAGAAAGGCCGAGGTGCTTGAAAGCGCGTCTGCTCCGGGCCGGAGGAAGGAAACCAAGAGGTAAAATACAATCGACGTACAATGGGAAACGGGTTGGGATTTATGATGGGAGCGGTGAGTCGGGCGACGGGCGGGGGAGGCGGGATGGGGGGGGGGCGAGCGGAGGGAAGCCGCGGTGCGTTGAGGCATAAGCCGTTGTTTAAGGAACGAGGCGGCGCGGAAAACGGAGGCGCGCCTCCTATTGGATGGCCACCTATTCCTATTGCCGGGCACATCTAGAGTGCAACGCCGGCGAAAATTAAACAAACGCTATTTATTTATTTGTCCGTCTTTGTTTCATTGCATTTTTACGCGAACGATATTTCGGGTAATTTCTACGGGGCTCGAGTCATTCGTTGCCGCAAGATAAAACGGCTCCGCTACGGCACCGGCTATTCGGACAACCGATACTTACCTGCCAACTCCGGCCTTCTTCTCCCTTTTAACCGCTTTTCTCTCTAACCCTCTCCCTCCCTGCCCCTGCCCCTGCCCATGCCCCTGCCACTGACCTACGCAGCGCTTCGCCAAAGCCAATAATAATAATAATAATAATCCGTGGTTACGAACTATTGGCAAGAATTTATCGGATCCACTTGCACGCCCGCAAACTCTTTACCCAAAATGTCTACATCTTCTCTAACTTACGGCTCTTGCTCCTCTTTCCTTTATTATTACTCGCGCGTTCCGACTCCCTATACCCCTTCACACCCTCCCCAACATCGGACTCTTACGCGATCGAGCGTCTCCCTCTCCAATACGCGCACGTCTTTTTTTCTTTTTTTTTTTCGACGATCTGATAATTCATGATAAGAAGCTAATTTGTACGTATTTTTTTTTTTTTTTTTTTTTTTACCGAATAACAAAGTTTTTCATCCCAAAAGCTATTACATATATATGTATATATATATATATATATATAGAGAGAGAGAGGGGGGGGGGAGACGTGAGTATAATAAAGCATAATCGCTAGATTTACGCGAGATCACTTATATTTATTTCTCCCCCCCCCAACCCCACTTTTTTTTATACTTAAGAAGTTTTTTGGCTACGAGGACACTAGCAAGGAGAGTATAAAAAATGTACCCATAAAAATATATTAAGAAAAGTAAAATGAAAATTTCGTCGGAACCAGTAATCAAAGTTGAAATGGTCAGTTTGATTGAGAGTTTGATAGCGCGAAGCTCCGGTATATACGCTCACTCGAGGCCAGGTCGACGATCCCGGCCACGTAGTCGCCGAGGCCACTTGGTCTCGTTACCTAAGAGAGATGATGATCCGAGAGTGTTGACCGACGCTCAGGAGCATCCTCGTCGACTGTGCGCAGTTGCGGCTCCAAGGTCGATTCGATATTACACTTCTGTTATGCCCAGCGAAATGACAAAGTTGTCAGGACTTTGAATATTATTACATCTAATCAAGGTTCAGATATTCCAATGAAAATCACCTTTTCTCTCTCTCTCTCTCTCTCTCTATCTCTATGTCTCCGTCATCGCATCCAGTGGGATTATATATATCGTTCGTAATACGAGACTCGGACGGCTGAGCCGCCCTACGAAAATTACGATTAAATAATTTTATTACAGATCCGTGGTACCTAACGCCGGATTAACCGTACAATATTGATTACGCGTACCTTCGACCTTACTTACCGGAAATGCCACTTTTCCACGTCGTTTTGTAAAAACAGCCGCCTAATTATTAATTTTTCCGCCCACGATTTCAAATGATACATCGATAACTCTGCTCTGGACATTGGTTCTTAGAAGCAGCTTAATAATGATTAAGGTGAAGGCTGTTCCACTTGGCTAAGGTTTTACATAATTCCGTACACTTGCCACTCGTTTGAGGCTTCTCGTGCCTCGAATCTGCACGGGATTTACATTGATTGTAACGCGTTCATTGTCGCGTATTCCTCTCGCGAAATAATTTCGAGCCGCGGATTTATTTACACGTCCAGGTAATCGGTCTAGAATCGTCTAGAAATATGGGATAAGGGAAATGAATTTCCTCGAGCTCGAGATCGAGAAATCTTTTAACGCAATAGAGATCACGTTCGGGGAAATCATTATTTTTCATTTGTTTTCATTTGATTCCCCGAGCTACTCGTAAATTATTATTTTTTTTTTTTTTTCAACAACTATTTATTTACTCTCGAATTATGATCCGACGAAGCAACGAAGCCATTGATGATCGACGATCAATTTGCAAATGCAGACGCGAAGCGCCTCTTTGAATTACGAATTATTAAGAAAGGAGAGATGATGCGGCTCGGCAGCTGGTTAAATCTCACTCGTAATAAGTCATACCTACCCGCAATACTCAAAGGCCAAGTTATATTAAAGTCGGTGGGGATGGGCTGGGCGGGCAGCTGGAGGAGGGGGCGGGCGCGCGTAGCCGGGCTCCCCCTTACCAGAACGGTCGCTTAAGCGTATCGCGTTCTAAATTCTTAAGAAGCGCGTATTACTGTGCAGTTCTTTGTAAGGAGATACGACGCGGATTATTATAATCATTGTCTTGGGACGCGCGTTGCTGGTATTGTTGAGATAAAGTGGATCTGGCGAACGTGAATTTGTCATCGCGCACAAAGGATCCACGGCTTCGATCCCCCTTTGAAATATGTACTTGCCGCCTCTCTGTCTGCCGTATACGTCATTTTTGCGCTTTATAAATGCTTCGAAGCCTAAGCCCTGGATGTGTAATTCAAATTAATTCTAATAGGCTTTAGATAAGATTGTGACGTCAGCTGAGCGTAAGCTTATAGGAGCTTCGGTCCTTTTGAGCCCGGGGTTCCCTGCGTGTCCCGAGCTACGGAAGCCGTCTGCCATTAATCTGCGGTCACCATCCCTTTCTCGAGGAGGAGGTGGCGTTCGCGCCACCCTTACGCTTAAGACGGTGTCGCCGAAAGATGAGAGAGCCACGGCACGGCACGGCACGGCACGGCAGATGCGGCTTCTTCTCGCCTCTTAAATAATGCGCGCGAGAGGAATTATTAGTGTTATTTTCAGAAGCCATTAACCCTCGGCTCGGGGACCTTCCCGAGCTTGTCAACGCAAACCGTTTTATTTACTTCTCCCTCGGCTGAATCTCAGCCTTAAAGAAGCCGCAATTGGTAAATCCATGCCCTTGTAATCCATGAACGTGGGGATCGATCGATCGATTGCTCCCTTCAAAATTCAAAGTCTCTATTTGTTTGCCGCGCGTATTATGTTGTTTCAAAAGATACCGGCATAAAGAGCGTATAGAAATAGTGGAAAAGGATGTCGTCGGGAAGGACGGTCTGATTAAGCTTCGTTTCGATCATTTGACGAAAGCCGAAGCCGACGGAGACGACAGAGACGAGTCATTGAAAAAACCTTTGCTTTGCGTGAGAATCCAATGGATCGCGTACATTGGGTATTTCATAGTAGGCGATGGTTGGCGTAATGAGGAGCGGAAGCGTGTTATTGGGGTGGCGAGAGGGGTGAGTAGATGGAAAAGGAGCTTGGTAAGAGGGGGAGCGGGGAGCGGGGAGCGGGGAATTAGATTAAATTAGCTGACAAATAATTAACTTGGAGGAAGGTTGCGGAAACGGAGCGGGAAGTCGTGGTTCTTCGGCCGTGGGTGGAGGAGGGCGATCCGGGTCGGTGGCGATCTACGAAAATCCACGAGAAAAGTAATAACGTCGATGGCGAAGATTTACCATGCGATTAAAGGCCCGAGAACGGGCCGGTTAGAGGGGAGGGACGCGAGCACGCGAGCTCAGCCGTCCGTCTCTTTCAATTACAATTGTCCTACCTCGGCCCTTACCCCGCTGCTGGCATGACCCGACGGACGACGTCACCACGAGCATTGTTTCGATCGAGAGGTCAGCGTTATTATGTGCTCACCTCGATCAAGAACTATCGCCGCTCCGCCACTCTCCGGTCCTCCGTTCTTATTCGCTCTTCTCTATTCCTCGAATCTGCGTTACGTCATCATGTACCACCGCCGAGTGAAAGTGACCTTCCGCACTGCCTCTTCCCCCCCTCTCTCTCTCTTTCTCTCCACGTACATTTTGTAAAATTACTTTATCATTAGCTATCAAGAAATTACTTAACCTCAAACTTCTTTCTTAAAAGCTTATTTCTTAAAAAAATAAATATTACTGCTTGGTCATCGTGCTGTTCCCCCACCCCCACCCCCCCCCTTTTTTTTTACAACTATTTCAATTTAAACTGGTATTGCGTTGAAACTAAATCGAATTGAATTTAATAAAAGTTTAATCAAGTGCAGAATCGACTGTTTCTGTCGAAAAATATCTACAATCGAGTAATGATATTTTCTCGGGACCGTGACGTTAAATTCAAATATTTGTTACGCTTGTGATTTATATTTGTTGGAGAATTTGTTCCCCTTGAATTCACCTTAAACATCAACTTGGCAAAGAGAAGACGAACTCGGTACTATGTGATTATTATAATTGTCATCTTCCTTAATTTAATGCCATTCCTGAGCTTATACTGAACGCCAAGCGTAGACGAATGGCTGTCGATCCTAGTAATTTTAATCCCTCTAATGAATAATTACAAGGTCCAGGACTGAGGAACGGACTGAGGAACGGACTGAGGAATGGACTGAGGAATGGACCGAAGAATGCTCGAGTGATGGTGTATCCGGAAATCATGCCAAATCGGCTAAGGGTAAGTGTGCTCCATGATCTCGCGAGTGATCTATCATTGATTTTCGTGGGGTTTGAATAATTGGTTAAGAAGAAGCTCGACTCGATGGCATAATACGAAGCCCAGGGATATGCAGAGCTGCATAATGCATGTGGGGAAAAGTCTTCGGGACGCCGGGAGAGGAAGATATTTTGTCGAAGAACTCTCGTGGAAAGAAGACGATCAGCCGACACTCCGAGGCGGTAATGCGTGTGGGTGGAGTAGGGAGAGTCAAATCGACCGGCAATTCCCAGAGGGGCTTCGAATGCACGCTTCATCTATTCCTGGGATGATAGAGAGAGAGAGAGAGAGAGAGAGCGGAGATTGAGAGTGATAAGGGGGAAGAGGGGAAAGGGTTTCGAGTATTGCGAAGCAGAGGGAAAAGCTCGAGTCTTTCCGGTGTCGCGGCTTTTTCTCCGTTCGCGATCCCTCGAAGCCGCGCATTCACGAGCTTCCTTTTTCCTTGTTACGTGTCCATCAACGGATATCACCCCCCCCCAACCCAACCCAACCCAACCCTCATCCGCCCCGCCCCAATATAACCAAGTGGCTACTTCCTCAAACTTCTCGGTCCTCAACACGTTTTCAGATGCGATCCGTAGTCGCGACCTGGTGGGCTAGCTGCTCCATCGATCCGATCGTGATTTATACGTACTTTAAGAGGACATTAAGAATTTCTGACCGTCACGTGTTTTCGTATAGACACGAGTCGATTAGGCCCAGTCGATTGGACCCGATACGCTGTGCCGGGAAATAAAAGAACCGCTTTCACTTTTTCCCACTGCGATTTAAAATCTTGCCCCAATTAAAATTGATTGCCGCTGATTATTGACAACAACGAGCCACGTCCACGTAAACGTTAGCCCAATAAAAAAAAAAAAAAAAAAAAAAAAAAACTAGTGGAAGGTCAAACGTGGCCTCGAATAAGAATTTTATTGAAACCAATGAAGATTAGTTGTTAGTCGTCAAATACGAAACTTGAAACAATCGCTTCGCTGGCTCTCTTTCGTAATATTTTAAGGGAACCCGGGACTCGAAGAAACGCACAAGTTATTATTTACCCGATTAATTACTATCCGACAACAACTGGGAGAGCAATGATTTTATTTTATAATCGCGAGCCGATTGGGAACATCAATCGCTTCCCCTAACGACGCTTCGTCCTCACGAGCAAGAAATTCTCTCTACATAGAGAGTAAAAATAACCGACTACGAGCTTCTTCACTTTTTCTTTTCTTTTGTTTTTTTTTGTTTTTTTTTGTTTGTTTTTTTTTCATGCGCTTCGTTTACTTTTATGAATCCGAAAGATAAAAGCGTTGGTTGATTGAAATTCCCTGGGAATTTTAGGCTTCGAAAGCTCAAACTCATCGGAGGAGTCGAGCCCGACCGAATTAGATTCCCCGAACAAATATCTCAAGTTATAGCATGTGTAAGTGTAGCGGCCCATGAGGGATCGCGCGCCTATTAATCCTCAAAGGCCGCCGGCTTCTCTCTCTCTCTCTCTCTCTGTCTCTGTCTGTCTCTCCGAGTCTCCTCGTTGCCGAAATATAGGTCAGACGCAATGCGGGAAAGCAGGGCGGAGGAAGCTCGCGGTCCGTGACACACGCACAATCCGGCCGGCGTCCCATGGCTCATTGGATCAAATCCTCCTCGAGTTGTCTCCCCGTCCCCTCGTCGCCACGTCCCCCGCCCCTATGACGAAGAGCCAAGCGAGGGTTAAACGTTCTCTTTTCACCAGCTCTTCAGCGACTCTGTACGCATTGAAAATCTTATTTTTCTTCACTTCCGGCAGATCTCAGCTTCGGAACTATCACTTTTAATTATTTTTCTCTGATCGCACTCGATGTCCTAATTTCTATTACGGAAAAACACACATCTATCGGCCGATAATCTCGTAACAATAATAATTAAAGAATTGATTGTCCGTGTCTCCTGAGTTGTCTGAGGCACTCAGACCTAGAGAGAGAGAGAGAGAGAGACAGTTAAGCTTCTGACAGATTTACATTTGCGGAGCGAAGGAGGGCTTTGTAAAAGTTTTAAAATCCCTGGGGAACGCAGTCGCGGTTGTTCGATCCTCTTTTTGTTGGGTTCCATTACCGGCGGCAAACACGCGATATAACGTGTTTTTGAGGGTGGAAGTGGGGGGGGGGTGGTAGCAGAAGGGGCTGATCATTAATCTTCGCTTGGGAAGGTCGGGTAACGTTGGGTGAGGGCAAGAGCCACGAAAAGGACTTGGATGTGGCGAGGAGCCGCGAGTCGAGGTACGTGGACCGGGAACGTAAAAATATGCAAGCACGTGGCGATGTCGACTTACCTTGTACCTCATGTTCGATGCTTATCGACCTGCTCGTGGAGGTTGGTCTCTGCAACAGAAAAGAAAGCCACGTATCAGAGTGCCGCTCGGAAGAGACGATTTGATCTCTTGATTTGGGGGGGGGGTGGATCGATTATCAATTTCTTGCTCACAGTTTACCACTTTGACCAAGGTCACCGGGGAATCACCCACCCATGCGAGCTCATTTACTCAGTATACGCGACTGATCTAGCGGTCTTCTAACGCTCGTTGGCCTAATTTAGCAGAAAATGACCTCTCCTCCCCCATCGATGGACATGATAATAATAATAATAATAATAATAATAATAAGAATCGGACAACCTCGGAATAATTTTAATACTCCCGGTGCTCCTGCTACTGCTCCTGGGCCTTTGAGAACGACGCTCGCCGACGTTACTAAAAGCATATTTAGCAGCAGCGAGTCGGGGCTCGATAATTTCAGTCCCTCTGTCGACCCTCATCCGCGATTCGCCTATCCCCTCCGCTCCCCGTAGCAGTAAATCTAATTACTTCGGTAACATCCAGCCGCTCGCTACCGAGACTTTTCTTCATCCCGTATCTAATTAGCGAAAAATCCAAACGAGTGTATACGGCAATTCCATTCCCTTTTAATTGCTCAAACCTTTATATGTTTATTTTATTTTATTTTATTTTATTTCATTTCATTTCCTTTCCTTTTAAGCCTGCGGCCGAGCTGTGACGACAAAGCCGAGGCTCGATATGCGTTTTAAGTGCGGAGGGATCGTATCTTAGACGAGATGAGAAGTATCGTCGTGACCGAGTTCGTCGCTTCTCCCGGCTTCGCTCCTTTATTTTCCGATCGAACGATCATTAGTCGACAACACCAGCCGAGACAGAGGCTTGTTGATCAATTACTTTATTTTCACCTGTACGCGCTTTTTACCCTGCCTATTGGGCTTAATAAATTCATTTACTATCAAAGCGCTCGTCGTTATTTTACTTATTTTACTCGTGTCGAACGAATGCGTTTAGCAGAATCGAAGATTATTCTTCAATCTACTCTCTTCGTTCTCCGTCATTTTTAATCAAAATCACTCGAACAAATCGACAGGTTCATCCTCACACACTTCCCATTCTTTTATCTTTAATACTTACTACTGATACATCACAAAACACAGATTCTCATTCATTTCAATGGCATTTCCATGTAGAATTAATTGCCCAGCAATATTATTAGCCAATGTAACCACTTGTTTTTATTTATTCTACCATCATTATGTATTATAATATCGACGTGTATCGTATACACACGTACACTAAACGTAATAAAACTTTTCCTTCAAAATCTTACCAATTTTACATATTTACTATGTTCCCTTTTTAACAAAATCTTTAATACATTTACTCAAAAGCTCGCAGACGATAATATAATGCACAAGAAAACTACATTTCGCATGAAAATGTTACGATAAAGTTATTCGAAATTTTTAAATTGTACAACTTGTTTAATAAATGAAAAGACACCGATTAAGCGATCAATGGATTTTATTTTTTTCAATGCAAAATTATTAAAAGTAAGCATTTCATGTAATTCTTTAAATTTATTCTATAATTATACAGTTATAAAATTATAATTGGTAAATTCTGATATATTTCTTTATAAATAATAATTATTTTCCTCTTATTCATTTTACTTTTATGAGTAAGAAAAAGTAAAAAACGAACTAAAGAATTGGATTTCAATAGCTGTAAATTATTGTTAATTAACACTTCTTTTTTTTTTTTTTTTTTTTTTTTTTTACAACTTCATTTGAATTTAAAGATTTTTCAATAAAGTTTTGAGTTCACGAAGGAGACGCTGTTCATGAAAAGGTCGATATAATAGTCAATTCTATAGCTTAAAAATATTTGCTAAGTATTGCGTATGTTGCATGAAAATAAAGAGGAATATTGAAAGATAAAGAAAAATAGACAAATACGTATAGAATGAGAAAGAAAGGGCGGGTGGGGGGAGAGGAGACCAAGATATATGCTCCTGCAAAAGAATTCATTAGACAGAAATGGGTTTTTCATTCAAATTAGCGCGAATGTTAGTCGCGGTATGAATCAAAAGTGAGGTTACATTCATATTCAATCCTTTTATTAGACTCCCGAAGTAAAATTCACTCCAATCAAATGAATTGCCCATTCTAGAAAAAAGTAGGAAGATTTTATATTATAATGCTTAAGAAATTCTTTTAATCACATACCTTCTGAATTTTGCGACGAAAAAAATATCAAAGATTATTTTCTCTTGGTTAAGTATGTAATTTTTTCAATTGTTCTGCGATGTAATATCGACAAAAATAATGTAAATTACTTTAGCCGTTAGTCGCTACTACTTCCACGAAAACTGTCGACTTAGAAAATGTACATTAGAAAATAATAATCACTTCGGTCTGTGTGATTATAAGAGACAATGAGCGCGTAATTGGCATGTGTATTTCTTATAAGTATACATACAAGGTTAATAGCATACGTAGCTTTTAATGTTTTTATACATGAAAATGAAATGGAAAGCCTTTTTTTTTCTTTTTTTTTTCTTATAGAAGTCAAATTTTAAAAATATTTTAATTAGCCTGCACTTAGTTTATGAATGAATTGAATTTGTTATTTTAATCGCTCGATGCCACGAAGAAGCCAATGATATATATATATATATATCTGCATATTAGAGATTAAGAAAATTCAGTTAAATCCGCGGATTTATTTGATTTGAAAAGCAATGGTTTTGAATGCCGAGCGCTATGTCATATTAATACGTACGTCGTTCTAATAAATTATATCGCGCATACCTGTATTACGGTGTATTATTCGAAATTTGACTGATTTTAATGTTAAGAAAAAGATTTATTCGCCAGATTGTTGAATTTGCTTTGGCATCATCTATGCAGTAAATTCAGTGCCTGGATTTCAAGGGATGCCTCAACTATTCAGTCCCTCTGAATTTCTACTGTTTATCTAAGCGGTACTTGTTCCGCGGTTTAGGCGGCGAATGTTGCAACGAACCGTTCGAATGTATAATCATTATTTTACGATTAAATGATTCAGCCGCGATTAGAGGGAAAATAAATGTCAGAATACATTTTCAAATGAATTTTCATTGGCATTGTGCGTCATCGTTAATACTTTACCTTCTGCGGCGCGATTCATAAATAATAACGGTCCCATAAATTGTAACATAATCGCAAATCTAATAAAGGTCAGAAAAAATACATCACATCACCGCAATGCCGATGTCTACCATACAATATACACGACAATTATTCAACTTCTTTTAATTACCGATAATTATTACTGAAAAAGCCTTTCGTATTATACGTAAAGCCGGCCACCGAAGCGATATTTATTAAAAAAATGTAATAATTTTCAGAATGATTTGTTTTTTTCTTTTTTTTGTTATCCTTCTCTTTGTTTTTTTTTTTAATCTAATTTAAATAGTTTAATCGCTTGCAGGTCTTATTTCGACATCCGAATGTGCAGATAATTAATGAGGCAGAGCTAATAAAAAGGCAAAGATATTTTCGTGCACGATTCGAGCGATTGGCTAGTAGACTACGTCGATATCTACTGTTTTATAACTTAAATAGCGGGGCTCGAGCCATTGTTGGCAAAGGTTTTCTATATTCGCGCGACTCGCAAGGCCTCGCTACGAAAAACGTAGATAGGGAGGAAAGGGTGAAAAATGAGGAAGAAAGGGATCGATAGGAAAAATAAAGCTACAGTGTCAAAGAGGAGGGATGGAGAGAGAGAGAGAGAGAGAGAGACCGATTCCTCTATTTCTAGATCCGTCGCCAGCTACCGAGATCAAAGGGAGTGCGGAACACTCCGTTGTCGTTTTCGATCGTCAAAGCTCGGCGATTGAAGAAGGCGAGGCGAGGCGAGGCGAGGCGAGACGAGGCGGGACGAGGCGAGACGAGGTGATACTCGATTCTGGTAATACGATTTGCCGACACAAAAGATCAACGGATGCACGATAAGTCAAAGAGGCCGAGACTTCTCTACGACTACTCGTCCTAATGGTGAGAGAGGAGCAGGCGAAGAGCAGGTGAAGAGCAGGTGAAGAGCGGGTGAATGTTTCGTACCGCATTCGTTCCCTCGTTCGCTCCCTCGTTCGCTCCCTCATTCGCTATATTCTCGCCACTTATTTTTACACTCGACGGCTTCCCTCCAGCTCCCCTTCTACGCCAAGACATTAATTATGAACGTATTATTTATCCCAAAGAGCCAAGGATCGTTTATGCCCAGACAAATTATCCAGCGCTTAGGTTTAATACCTTGCTACCCAAAGTCTCGGTGGCATCCTTACTTCAAGATCCCAATGAAGAAAGCGATTGGCGATATCGTAGGATGAAAATTCATCGAATAGGCTTGTGAGTTGTGATCTCTTTTGTGAGTTTAATGCTTTTTTTTTTGTTTTTCTTTTTTTGGTTAATGTAGCACTTGGCCTTTAATGATTTCGAACGAGCGAATACGTTTTAGCTCGATATAGCGGCGCCAAGGAAGTAAGCGTATGCCCTGGGATCAGGGATCAGCACGAGAAGCTGTAGCTGACAAAGTTCATAAATCCTGTCCTCGGGAGGAAGGCTCGACGTCGGTGTCATCGATCGATCCGTCATTCGCTTAACTGAGGCAAGAACGTAAACCCGAACGGAGTTGCGCGAGCTCCTGTTTATTCTCGCTCGACTGTGATCGATAGCGTCGATCCTCCTGTCTTTCGGTGTACCTGTCTTCCGTACCTTCCGCCCTCTCTCCCTACCCCTCCCGCCCCTCATTATCATCAGCCTCTTGCCACTTTTCAGTTTTCGTCCTTGTCTGGATCTGACGCCGGATCGGATACGAGACGTTATTACGACTATTTGATTTTCGGTAAGAAAGGGAGGGTCGCTTTGTTCGAAGGTGAATTTTTATCGGCTTAATTCTTCGAGCTAATGCCAGTCGCTCGATCGAATCGGCCCTCGAAGGCTTCGTGGGCGAAATAATAAAACCCTATTGATCTCGCTCACTTTGTATCTCGATAATCATTCTTGTGCATCATTACTCTATAACGTATTTTCTTGGAGCCGCGTAAGCTCGACACTCTGTAATTTAAAAGCCAGCGCTGATAAATATGACGAATCGAAAGTGGAATTAAAAAGGATGTAATAAACCGCTAAATCATACTCCCTGTCCCTGGCCCCTCTGCCGCCGTCGCGGTCTCACTTTATCGAGCACGAGTCGAAGCGCTTCGGAGCGCAGGAAAATAAATATTTCGCTCTTACGGCGCTCCTCGTAGCTATAGTTCGTAACTTTATTAGGTGCTTATCTAGGGAAGTACTTTATTTAATATAATAATATCATTACGTGGAAGTTGGCCATGATGTAACGAGGACCGATTTAATGTAAGAAGGAGCCACTTCCCTTGAATCCGACCGCGATCAAAGATTCTACTGCGAGATTTACTAGTCTCTTTTAGCCATAAAACTCTCAAGGACTTCTTCGTCAAATAATACGGCACTAAGACGAAGAACAATACTTTTTACTGTCCGTGCTATTGTCGCCGGTGCTCTCACGGTCTTTCTAATGAAATTACAGTAATACCTTAGACTGCTGCTGCTACTACTACTACTACTACTACTGCTGCTGCTACTGCTACTGCCACCACTACTCGTTTTCATTCCTGTAACGTATTATTACTTTTTCGTAAGCTTACTTTTTCAAAACAAAGCTTCCTCTGTACGCGATTGGTTTAAGGCCCCCGTCGATGACTCACTAAGCGTTAATTTAGAATTATTTGAACAATCAACAACCACGTTAAAACTCCATCGTATGATCTAATACATGTAATACTTCGAGCTTGCAATGTCACCCCAATAACCTTCTATTGGCCAATAGTTTTTATTTCGCCGGAGCCTTTTATTTCGGTATTTATATCCGTAAACGTACGATACGCGTGCGCATGGAGATACGATTTAAAAATATCTCTTTTCCAGGAGGTATGTTATGCGAAAATCCGTCAATATCGGATTCATTAGCACATTTTCAACCGAAAGCACTCGAGTATATTCGTAATTGAATTGTAAACGATAGAGCGCATTATTCCTCTTTTAAAATAATGAGATATTTTAACTTTCCATAATTATAATAAATCTGCGAACCCATAAATGGAATGATACATCCTTTTTTATAACCAATTACTTTTTTAATATTAAAAAAGAAAGGTCTGACAATGAGAGGTTATTTTCTACGAAATCAGTTTTCTCATCTAAATTGAATTTCCCTTAATTTAAACTATTTATTCACTTTAGCTTCTTTTTTTTTTCTCTCTCTTCTTCTTCTTTTCGCTTCTTTTCGCTTCTTTTCTTTTTTGTAATGGCACATTTTTATTATCAACGTAAACTGCAAATATGCTATAAAATTGCAATTCGTAGAGCTTCCGTCCTATGAATAAGAGATAAATGCTAATGTCCAATGATATAACGAAGATGGCATTGCAGAGGTGAAGTTTTTGTTGTAGTCGTTGTTGTTGTTGTTGTCGTTGTTGTCGTTGTTGTCGTTGTTGTCGTCGTTGTCGTTGTTGTTCTTGCCCCTTTACATAAAATATTTACGTAGAGAACGAGATTTGTAATTAAAAAATATTCAAGTAATTATGAAAGATCTTGTCTGGTGGGTTATTTTTATTAAAAGTTTGGCGATCCGGGGGACTTTAGCCCCCCTTTTAGATGGTGTACGGCAACACGAGAGTTAAAAGCTTATTTCCGTATGCAAAATATCTTAAAGCTCGACTAAATTCATTTTTTTTTTGCCCCTTTCGTTCGTTCGTTCTTTCTTCTCTCTCTCTCTCTCTCTCTCTCTCTCTCTCTCTCTCTTCGTACGCATAAATAAAGCGAAGGGCCATGAAAGGCAATTATTTCTTTAACGACTTTTGAATTATGAATTGGAACGGCTATAAGTAGTCGAAGCGACTGCGGAAGAAACTTTTCGGCCGATTCACGTGGCGAGGAGCGCAGATAATTAATTCGTACTAATAACTTACGCGCGGAGTTTTAAAATAGCCGACGATGACGGTGACGGCTTGTCCTTGCTTTTGCTGGAAAATCCAAGAATTTTGGAGTTCCTCTGCTCTTTTGTTTTCAAATACTCGAAAGGTAGGCCGAGGAGGTATCGGTACTCGGTAAATGTCGCAGGAGTCCTAAGTGACCGAGCGAGATAAGCGTCAATGTACACGGGAGCGGGCGGTTCGTACGAATCCCCGGAGCGAGTCCTTTCATCGGCGCCGGGGCATTAGAAAGACACGATAGGCGAATGAGGGAGGGAAACGAGGAAGACGAGAAGTGGGAACAATGGGAGGAATCCGGGGTTAAGTGTAGAAGCGGGCGTATACGAACTACCGAGCGGAAGGATCACTCGAGGCGCCGGCGTAATTTCGTCTCGCACGGGCCTCCGTCATCGCGGCTTTTGTCCCGGCACTTCCCCCGTCCCACTCGACCCAGTGCACGCTCGATAAAACTGGACGGACGGCTTTCCGTCCCCGAGACGCGAGCTTCCCCCGAGCTCAACTTAGTCGCTTCCTCCCGGCATTCCTTTATTCCGTAAATGACGTGTCGAGGACGTCGAACGGAGATCTCCCCCCCTCCCGCCCTCCCCACCCTTCACGGACTAATCGGCCGCGCTTCCTTGACGGGAAGTTATTCACGATCCTCGGGATCCGCGAAGGCTCGTACGGGACGTAGGTCGGGACGGCGAATACCGGTTTCTAGCCAATGCCAGTGGTCGATGGTCAATGGAGGCGATTAACGTAAGGAGGAGAAGGGGGTCGCGGGAAACTGGAGCAGCCGACGAGCTTCGAGCTCATTACTTAGTCCGGCCGAGCAGGATAAATTGGACGCGCGCGGCTGTAGAAAGGTAAGGAGCGGCCACGTGCTCTCCGCGTCCTTATCTCTGCGCGATCATCAGAAAGCGAGATCCCCGCCACGGCTCGTATACCCCCTCGAGCCTAGACACGCACGCGGAGGGGGCCGAGCGCCGTTATTTATAGAAAATAAAGAGAGCGCGCGATTTCGATTTCAAGTTCGGATCGCTCTCTCCCTCACTCTCGCTATCACTCTCACTATCACTCTCTCTCTCTCTCTCTCTCTCTCTCTCTGGATCACTATAATCGTGACGATGCGTGTCGATGTGAACGAGTAACGACTCTCGGAGCGGCAGACCGCTAGACGCACGCCCATTCTCTCTCTCTCTCTCTCTCTCTCTCCCCTCGCATGTTTTCATAGGCTCCCGGGCCCCCTCGCCCCTTCCCGCCACAGCCGCTGCCCGATACCGTCACTCTCGTCGGGCAGAAAAACCTCTTTAGCCGGAGCCTCCTTTATTCCCGGAGGAAGAGTGCGCGAGCCCGGCAACTCGCCTTTCAATGCTTATAATTATAGAGTCTCGATCCACTCGATCCACTCGATCCACTCGATCCACTCAATCCACTCCGAGCACTACGATCACCCGCGTCCCATGTTCTCCCCACCCCACCCCCTAAGCACACTTCGTCTTTATTTAAAGGTCAATCTGTAAAGCTCATCGGTATCTACGTAACGCAAGTAATTACAGAAAAGAACCGCTCGCACAAAAACAGCCGCGCAGCTTCATTTCAAGAAACATCGAGCGCGATGCGAGATTCGATAGAACAATCGAATGAGTACTCGCACGTACCGGCACCATTAATTCAATACCAATGGATTAAATATTAAATTATTACCCTTTCACAAAAAAAAGGTTTATTTCATAAATTGTCCAAATAAATAACCCTTAAGTTCCCTTGTGCTGACTTGTTTATTCAACTAAGCCTACAGAGTACGGCGTTGTCGAAATGCGTATTTATGATCGACAAATAAAATTCATGTATTGGAATAATTTTTCCCGGTCTTCCGGCGTTGAGTAATTTTTATTATATCATTTTGACGACTTCGTAGAGAGCAACAAGACCTTTTAGATTTAGATTTCTACACTTCTCTTAGTTATGAGAGAAAAGAATTGTATACTTTTTTAAATTAGTTTTCCGCGATTCGTACTCACAAGTACTTCCCCCTCCATGCCGTGATAATTTTCGATCGGATGTATTTGAATAACTTTGCTCTAGTAACGGGAAGCCTCGGTGTCGTCCCCCGGTCTCGAGAACCTTAGCCCTTACCTTTCCTCTCGTCTCATGGTCGCCGAGACTCATGGCGCGTGTCAGTGTGTTACAGGTTATGCTAACACCGACGTAGAGGGGAGCGGCTGAATTTTTCTTTAAAATCTCATCGTCGGACTGATTCGGCTCAAGCTTGGCTATTTCCAGGTTTATTGCCCCGGAACGGCGATAAGGCGTTATCCCGAGTTCATACGGACGAGCCCTCGGGACCTTTCGTTCGTCCAAATGAATCAGCGATTGTTCGATCCTTCAATACTGGATCAGCGACGCTTATCTGAGCCTTGTGGCTTATCGAGGGCCGGCGAGATTGCGCACGGCCGGCCAGTCAAGCCGTTCCCAATTTCTCCTCACATGAATCACTGTTTATAGTTACGAGTGCCACTTGGGCATACCATCGTACTTGCATTATTTGTACGGGGAGGAACGAATTTATTCATTAGACTGTCGAAAGAGTGAGTAACAACCCGCTGCCTGTGTCTATTTTCATTAGAGCCCGTGGCCCCGCTACCCCCCCCCCCCCTTCGCGCAAACCTCAGTCTCTTCGTAGAGTTGTATGAACGGACGACTGTGTCAACCCCTCGCCGCGCCGATCGCTTGTCTGATTTTCTGGAACTTTGGGCGGATAAGGAGCGTCTTTCGTCTCACTGGTCGCGCCGGGCCACGTGTTCCTCCCTCCCTTCCACCCGCCGACCGGCCGCTCCGTCCATGCAAGTGGAACGTTATTGTTACACTCGCGATCGCTGCTCGACTATTTTACAAAACAATTAGCCGCCCCGGCCCTTTATATATATATATATTTGTATTCAATTTTTACACTGTTGTCTTTTAATATCTGCCATTTAATCAATATTAAATGTTCCAATTAAGCGCTAGACGGCAACAAATACCAAGAAATTTATGCTCGATAGCGTAGAGCGGGCGCACAACACTCTATTGACTTGGTTTCTCCAAGTCAACCGGCCCGGCAAATAATTAAAACTAATAAACTGACATTTATATATATATATACATACATATATATGTACCCCCCCCTCCCACAATCGACGCCCTTTACCTCTCTACCCATCCGACCCGCCGCCTAATTATAATTGATTTCGGCGGGAGAGCAGAGGCTACCGGCCCGCCCCGACGACTGCGCATTTACGATTTTCTTTCAATATCACGAGCCCGGGCGAGCCTTTCGAGATCAGGATAAGGTTCGGCATTACCTATGTAAATAACCGAAATTCGCGTTAGAAACTGGAAAAGTCTCTAGCACCGGTATCAATTTCATTAGGCTCACGTATTTAATTATCCACTCGTCTGGTCAATGATTTTAATTAATTAATATTAGCCTTTGCCTGTGGAAGTATTGGTAAGACTATAATAATACGAGGACTGATAATAGATAACATAGCTATCTATACGCATTAATTACGCGATTATCTAATCCACTGACATTTTCTCTATAACGTTATATATTTATATTTACATTTAAAGTGAATCCAAACTCCGAATAATTTCATACAATTAAAAATATTTCTATATATTATTTAATACGTTAAAGCCGACGAATTAACGATTTCAAAGACTTTCTGTATCTTTATGCTTTATGACGTAATTACACATAAGATCTATTACCATTAAATATATACAAGTATTCTTATAAATTATAATTTTTGATAACATTAGAAGGAACTTCAATTATATTCTAATTATTTAAAAATGCCTAACAATGGTATTTACGCAGAGATTTCATTACAAAGTATTGAAACGATAATTAATGTTAATAAATAATATTGTTTTCTTATTTAACGGCCTGAAAATTTTGTAACATCTGATCCCGCAGTCGTTATAAGAAAGAATAGGTATTTATTGTCATTCTAAAAATAAAAGTTTTACGACACTTCCTTCTTGATAATAATGCGAATGAAAAATTTGTTTATCAGATAAATTGAATGTCTTAAAATGTATGCCGTATATATAAATTGCTTTTTGTACATAAATGTCATAATGAAATGTCGTTTTGAATATTAACTTTATATATCAACTATTATTATTTTTCTGTTATACAAGTACGCGTATTAAACATAAATTTTAAACTTAATAAGCGTAGTTTTCGTATTAGAATGAGTTATGCGTCGCGTTTGTAAATTTCAAAGCAACTAATGTCACGATGCATTTATAGAAGCAAAAAAAAAAAAAAAAAAAAACGAAAAAAAAAGGAAAAAAACAAAGGCAAAACCTGGAATTTCAATAATTGATCGTCTATTTTTGTTCCGCCATACGAGCGAGCGAATAGCGCATATACATATATATATATATATAATCAATAAATCTGATTGCTCCGCGCATAACAAACAGATAAGCTTTTAATTATTCGTTCCCGAACACTGTTCTTTAATATAAAATCTCTTGAAATTATTGTCAACGCTTGTCCTTGAACTTCTCTTGTACACGTCATTGTTCCGGTCCTCGTGGTTCAACGATCCTGTATCTCGCGGGCCTTTAACGGTCCCCTCCCAATTACAGGCGAAACTAAAAATACAGAGGCACCGACGACCACCACCACACCACCACCACCCAGCACCACCCGCAAGGAGCAAGAGCAGTAGTAGCCCGTTACTTCCCCCCCCCCCCGACCGTCTCTTCCCGCATTCGGAGCTTATGCACATGCGCGCGCAGTTGTTGCCGCTGCATCTTCTTTCTGCGTATTCAGCGACGAGTCAGCGAAACCGAGAGATTGTTATAATTTGCGTTTAACAAGTGCGCCCGGATAATGGGATAATTTTAGCGACCGCGTGCGAAATGGTAGGCGATCCTGCTGCCGTTGGATGTAACGCGCGCCCTAATTAACATCTCATTACCGATTCCACGTGCTTCCTTATCATATACGCTTCCTGTTTTTCCTCGCGCGAACAACAAAAATGAGCTCCTTAGAGGATTACGGACCAGACAATGACAATCTACGTGAATTAAATATTACATCTGCGCCTCGTCGTCGTCGTCGTCGTCGTTGTTGTTGTTGTTGCTGTCGTTGTGGTTAACTTTCTTATTAATGTCGGAGAGGCGTCGTGAATTCGTGAAAAGCCCTCGTCGTTCTATCGGTATTGGAGTGCACTGAGCTTCCGAAAGCGTGCGCTCGTCGTATTCGTCACGATTTAAGTTATCATCAAAGTTTTTCAATCTTATGACTTACATGTCAGTCTTAATTTAATGTTTTGCGATATCTGCGGTAACGGCCTATTTTATATACCGATCCAAGCTAATTTTAATCATACGGAGCTCGTTATTTATATAATAGTTGCGTGCTTAAGAGCACAGACAGTCGTCAGAAAGAATTTTTTTTTTTTTTTAATCGCTCGACAGTATGACACATTACGTATTAAATTTTTCCTCTCGTTTCTTCTCGTTTCTTTCTTTCCTTTCCTTTTCTTTCTTTCCTTTTCTTTCCTTTCCTTTTCTTTCCTTTTCTATTTTATCGGGAATTAAAATGCCGACATTCGGCATTGGCAAATTCGTCAGAAATGTGGTATTCGATCATGCTCGAAAAAATCTTGCAATTATTCAGGATGCATGCGTGAGCGAGTCTTTTTCGTTTAATCGTACAGCAGCGATGGAAGAAGTCGGCGGCGCGCCGGGGGCGTGTGCCGTTCGCCACACAAAAAGTAGGCACACGTGAATTTTGCCTTCGCGCAAATATCGTGATTAAACTCTTCTGTCAGACAATATTTTTTGCTCACCTTTTTCCGCTTTGTCTCGTACGGGGATATCCTTTTCAATCTTGGATCCTCGGCTGCTCGTAATGCTCGTAATGCTCTCTTCCCGCGTAAAAACTGACACGGTCAAAAAAAAAAAAAAAAAAACAAAAAAAGAACGAAGAACGGAAGAAAAGTAGGAGAAGTAAGAGAGAGAGAGAGAGCCGAAAAAAGAATTCGGCAAAAGTTCACGCGCTCACTTTTGTATTTGCGTCACTGGGAGTGGCAATAATAAACAAACAAAAACAAAAACAAAAAAAAAAAAATCAACGCGCGAAATTCGAATGTTCGCGCCGCGTCACTTTCAACTTGCGTTATTTTACTCGGTCCCCCTTCGGCCTCCCTTTGGTCCCGGTGGGCGCTCTTTTTCACCGGCCAGTTGTCACCTGAGTCCTCTCCTGAAAAAAAAGAAGAAAAAAAACACACAATAATAATAATAATACGAAGAGGAGTCAAAGGAAAGGGACTCGGCAGACGCGTGTGGGCGGGAGTTAAGGAACGAACGGTATTTTCTGCGCCGACGAAAATTCTTCGGCTCTTGGCGCGTTTTATTTGCATCGCTACCGACGACACGATGACACGCCGACACGACGACATTTATCATTAAGGGGCTCGGCTCACCGACGAAAAATCCACGGCGATTAAACTCATGAGAAATATTTTATTACGGATTGGAAATTAAGGCTCTTTTCCTCCGCCCTCCCCCATCCGCCCCCTTGGTCCTCGCACCAGGATGCCGCGCTACCACGCACCCTGATTTTTCTGCTTTTTCGGCCAAACGGCTCCGTTCGATATAATTACACTGCTCAAACATTCTTAACTGTAATCAGAAGAAGCGTTGACCTCATTTTTCAACGCTTTTCAAAGACTATTCAATTATCAATCCGACTGTCCCTTATCTTTATCACAGCAATAAAATATAACGTTCAGCTATTTCTTGCTACTTGATACATGATTATTGACATTTTACACGGCTTCATTCGGCATAAACACGTACTTTAACAAATAAATAAAATATTTACACGAGGAATTGTATTGTTATTATTAGCTGGCACAAGTGTCTCGGTGGCCAAACGTTAATTCTAATCGGCGGATCGAAGCTTACCGATTAATCGTAATTAATTTATTAACGCGTCTCCTCGTTTCGGCGATTAAAAAAATGCAGTTGTTAAGCGTCATTGGGAGGACTCTCGAACCCGTAACCCGTAAAACTACGAGACGTTTACTTTTTTTTCTTTTTTTTTTCTTCTCGAATTACGCTGGAATTAATTAGTTGAATATATCATTCGTGTAGGTTTCATGTGCGCGGATAAGCGGACAATTAAGTAGATAAACTCGCGCGCTCGTAGATATTTTTTATGCCGAGATGATATAAGCCTCGGAAAAGGAGGTTAATACAGAATATTCAAAGAAATTTCTCCGAACAAAAGAAAGCGAGGCCGAGTCGGTAAAATGTTTACGCGGCTGAGAAATTATCGTTATGGCAATTAACGATCGGAGCAAAGATACAACAGCAACAACAACAACAACAACAGCAGCAGCAATAGTAGTAATAATAATAATAGTAATAAGAACCTCGATCGGTTTTAGAGGATCCAGTCAGCGAGAGGCGCCCGCGGCTGGAGAAGACGCGACAACACAAGCACCGACACGTGAACTCACCCTCGTATAAGTAGCTGGAGGAGGCTCGGCGCGAGTCCAGGCTAATTAGAGGATCGACTGTGTTTGTGTGTAAGAGAGAGAGAGAGAGAGAGAGAGAGAGAGAGGCTCACTCGGGCGCCAACGTCGCCGGCCAAGTACCGATAATCCAATGGAGAACCGAGTCTTAAATATATGTGAGATACGCGCCCCCACGACGAACTCGAGAGGGAGATGATAAGGCTCGCGCGTACCTTTGTGAAGATGTCAGAGGGGCGCGGAAAAATCGAAGGTCCCGTTGGTGCGGCTGCGCCGCCGTTGAGCCCGCAACCTGATGCCCGCTACCCGGTCCCCCGTGTCGCTTCGCCGGTCCACCGAGCTATTCCTGACTCTGGCCTTGGCGATAAGTGCGCGTAGCCCGTTGCCTGTCCTGGTCGAGTGTCTGCGCGCAGTTTGATGGAAGAGACGCGGCGCTTCGACGATTGCGCGCGCGGTCTTTTGCCGTCGAGTCGCGACTAAAGAGACCGGCAGCGCGGCTCGTGAGCGCAAGCCGCGCGCACTCGTTAATCATTCCTTCCTCTCTCGCTCGCTCGCTCCGTCTTCTATCTGCCCCGGTCTCGCTCTCCCACTTGGAGCCTAGCGCGGAAAGCAAGAGCGAACGAGCGAGAGAGCGAGCCAGCGAGCTGGAGCTTCGATTGCTCGTCTCTCCCCCACCCCCCCTACTCCCTTTTTTGCGCGCGCGGCGCGTCGCTTGCTTTCGTAGACCCTCCCGCCCTCCCATTGGCCCCGCGCCCTCAACCCTCGCGTGTTCTAATACCCGCTGCTCGGCTGCTCGACGCGGAAATAACGCCGAGCCTCCCCCGCCCCCTCGTCACGTCCTACGTAAACAATGCTGCGCGAAGATGCGCGGGCGGGAGCTCCCCCCCTCGCATCCTCCTCGCATCCGGAAAAATTCAACGGCAGCCACTTACTAACGCGATCTCGTTGTTTCTCGCGCGCTTTCCTTCTCTAGCTTAACACCGATCGGCCGTTTTTGCACTTTCTAAATTTGTTTGCTTTCACTGGCGCGGGCCTCCATTTCAGTCTATCGAGATCGAGCGTTTAAGCCCATTAGCCTCCTGAAAAATGAAACTTCATCCATATTATACATTTTTATTCTAATCTCAATATATGCCTGCAGAATATACTTATTATTAGGCTTACCGGGGAGCTTTCCATTTTCATAGCCTACTTTTACCATTATCATTATCCTATTGGATTTTAAACTCAATTTCCGATATGAAAATAACATTTTAATTAATTGTATGCTTCGCAGGCAGACTGGCCCGCGTACGTTTACAGGGACGCACGCTGCTCCACCCATACATCCGCACCTCCTATGCTTCCACAAGCATACTTTTCACTTCCTCCCATTTATTCCAAAAACTCTATCTCCATGACTTCGAAGCAAATGTTTGTCAATGTTGCATTGTTTCTTTGAGTAGAGCTTATTCCCTGTATAATATACATTATTACTTAGAAATTGCTCGGAATATCAAATAAAAATATGACAAGGCAATCGTTCGTATTACGTGCCATTAGATCAGAGAAGATGCAAACAATTACTTTTATAACTCCGACTTTGGTAAATACGGTTAAGCGACTAAAGAACTAAAGAACAACGAGCATAAGTTGATGAATTTAACGAAATTATCAGCATATAGACAATGGTAGTATTTTAGCGGGACCTTAAATATATAGGCGTAGCTTAAGTATACGCATAAAGAGCAAGCGCAAAAGTTTTAAATTATAAAGAGGAAAAACTTTTCAACTGATTGGATTCCGTCCGTCAAACAGTTCTCGAGAGAAAGATAAAGTTCATAAATCATATTTAAGAAGTTAGTCCTTCTTCAATTCCTTCTAGAGTATGAATACGTAATGACTTCGATCGCTCGATCATCGTCTGCAATAAACAGTAAACGTTCTAATCTATCTATAAGAATAAGAATAAAGAAAAAAAGAAAAAAAAACAAAAAAAAACAACGAAAACTCCGACGACAATGATTTCCGATGTCTCATCCCTTATAATTGAAGCTGAAAGCATGAAAAATATGTTATGTTACGCTGAAATTGAAAATGATCTCCCGCGTCTCCTTTCAGCCCTTCCGTGCTCCGTGAAAAATGACGAATCTATACTTGCTACGTACGTACGTACGTACGTTGAATTATGAATGTCACTTATCTCGCTCCGACTTTATAGCTTTCTCAATTTTCAGTAGAACGAGCATATTGCGATAAGACAGGACATGCTTTCGTATGCACGAATAGATTATTTTAACGAACCGACGAAGGATATTCTCGGTCATATGCTTAGAGTCGACGAAATACATGCATACGTACATACGTACATATATATATAGATATATATAGATAGATAGACAGATAGATAGGTAGATATATAAATTTATTATTCGTATTATTTTATGTATCCGTCGGGGAACTTTGGACTCGGAGAAGAATTAGTTCCATTCGGATTCGTATATTGGTGTATGGGCATGTAGCACGTAAAAGGAATAAAGCAATGGTCTATTTATAAAAAGGTTTTTCTCAATTCGAGAATGTAATTGCGTATTTGGAAATAGATTTGAAGGATCGCCGATCGGAGAATATAAATTTCTATCCTCTTCAAAGCTGTATTTTTATTTCATTTTCATTATAAGTATGCGTGGGCGCGTGCTCATTCATCTGGCTGAAAATTAAAAAAAAAAAAAAAGCCGCGTATTGTTAGGAAACGAGACTGAGCGAAACGCAAATAGAGGCGGAATTTATATAAGAATTCGCGAATAAAGGAGGGGCAAAAAAAAAAAAAAAAAAAAAAAAATTAATACACGCGGACGCAAATTATGAAAATAACGTTTGAATTCGTAAGCTCCCGGCATACGGATGCGAGCGATTGTTCATTTATACGCACATGCGCATTCCGCAGTTGTATAAATATTTTTCTTAAACAAATGCCTCCTTACTTTTGATTTACAACGAGGATCGGCGCATCCGTAATACATATTATTCTCGGAAAAGTCTTATTGCGAGCAAAGAGACCTTCGCCGCGGATAGCCAGCCGAAAATAGAATTTGATAAAGGCCAGCATTGATAGAAAAAAAGAATAAGGAAATAGACGAGGATCGCTCGCCGGGAAAAATATAATAACGCAAATATAAAAAAAATGGATCGATTATTCAATACGAGCAGCATACAATCGATCACTTTCCTCGATCCCCCGAAACTCTTCTTTATTACCGCTCCTTTATCACTTTTAATCCGAAGAAGCTGATTTGCATTTCCCCGTCATACATATAATAATATACATGGCGGATATTAATTCAACATACCTTTCTAAGCTTAAATATTATCTAAGCATCAATTCGGTCTCTCTCGCGCACCAATGAATGCCCGGACTCTTCGGCCTCTCTATTGTCTCTGTTTTATAAATAAACAGTGCATCGCGGTTTGTCCAGGAGGCATCGTCGCCTCCATCGCAACATCCACTTCCGAAATATTCACCTCCCTGCCTCCCTCCCTGCCTCCCTCCCTCCGAACCCTGGCTTAGCGCCGTAATTCTTTTGTCTCCGTCCGCCCTGTGGTTATTCGCATTTAACCTTTGATCTCTCGCTCCTCCGTTTCATGTAAATTTTTATATCCACTCATGTGTGGCTCATTAGTATTGAATTTCCACGTATAAAGGAAAATTAGCAACTGTTAATGCACGGGCTTCAGGGCGCCGTGCCGCTTTAACGAATCATTGAAAATTTATTTAAATTAAGAGATTCGTATCTCATCCTTATCAAACTAATCCTAAATTATTGATTACTATTGTTATTACAATTAATATTATCAATATTATTATTAATGCAGTAAGCGTAATCGTAATCTTCAAAGATCACGTTAATTATTCGGAAATTAATTTAAAGAGTAAAAAAAGCTACGAGCTTTATGGTAATAAGATTAAAAATGTATAGCTTCGGATCATCGGTTAGAAGAAGAGCAGAGTCCCGTACGGTGATTTAGATAAAGTAAATGCTCCCCCTGCTATTGCGAGCTTCCATTGCGGCTTCCATTGCGGCTTCCATTGCGGCTTCCAACGTCTTCTTCGTCCGAGTGAGCCGACAGTCTTTCATTTCCTGGAAGACCGATCGACAGGGTGCTAATTATTTATTACAAGTGCACCCAACCAATTCCACGGAGATTTCAGTTGTTACGATGACGTCGATGAGCCGAGACGAATGAACTCGAACGGCAGAGGCAACGATTTTAAGAATGAACACCAACATGTTACTTAGAACGCATACAAATGGGACATTATTACCGCTCCTCGAGCATAAGAATAACATATTCTCAATTGTCGCGACCTCGACGAATTGAACTTCAATCAAGTTCATCGTGACACGTCGAGGTCGAGATATCTCTTGCACGACCTGCCCGGCCACAATTTATGCGCCGCCGCTTATATAAATAAACGGTATACAAGAAGGAGCCTCTACTAGAGAGTAAAAACAAAAAAAAACAACAACAACTCAGTCCGTTAACCCCGCTCCTCGACCTTTATATTCGATATACGCGCATACGACCAAATTATTTATTTATCTTTTTTTTTTTTTATTGCCGAGACTGCGACTACGGTTTCAGGGTACGGTAATTTTTAAATTTTGCTCATATTATTATAAGTACGAGATACACATAGAGCGAGAGAGAGAGAGAGAGATATGATAAATCCTTGAGTACAATTCTTCCATGGTTTACCTTTCTGACAATAATTTATGACAAGAGCAATAAGACAGAAAGGCTGATCAATTCTTACTTAATTATTATGTATCGCCTATGCGTATACACGTATATCGTGTACAATTATAATTTCATTTAGAGTTTAATTGCATGAAAGGGTTTAATTATCCGTTAAACGACTAATGAGTGTAAAAAAAAAGAAAAAAAAAAAGAAAGAAAAAAGAAGAAAGAAAAGAAGATTCAAGCTGAACTATTCTCGAGAAATACAAGGACGGCGGGGCATGTCTTTGTTACTTGGATTCGAAATACTACGAGGGATTCAATTAAAAGGCGGAGGCCGTCGCTTATGGAGTATGAAATATTCAAGCCAATCGAGGAAGGGAATAAAAAAAGTTTGTCCAAGTATTTCATTGGAATTCGGAAAATTATCGCCGAGCCGAAGCCGAGTGCCGAATATTATTAGGAAGGAGGGCGAGCGTTCGATTTTACTTATTTGCATTTAGATAACAATATTTCCGTTATGCCGGCACAATTAATTTCATATTTAACGTACAATTAATGTTACCGGCAATTTTTATATTTCATTTATGAAAGGAGCGCGTGTGCGTGGATTTAAAGGCCGCGTCAAAAATAAATATTTATCTAATATAAACGCTCGCTCGCTCGAACCTTTTTTCCTTCGCCTTAGCATACAATTCGTTTGCTTGCCTTCGGCAATACGTGATTCGTATCGCAAATAGCGCATCGACTGGTTTAAAAACGCGCGGGCCTTTACTTAAAATTATAATTCCCTTTCTCGTAAGGATTTTGCGCAGACGTCGACCGTAGAAGGTAAATCGTTTGTTTTTTTTTGTTCTTCAAATGCAGCCGCTTCAAGCCGGAAACAGGAAAAATTCAGCGACGATTAAGAAATCATGATGGGGGGGGGGGTCAACGTTGATGCCACAAAGAAGTAATAATATCTTTTCTCCTACAAGACAATTATACCCTTTAAATATTTAGCCTTTGTTTTAATATTATATATTTTGTACAATAAAAGCCAGCTATTTATATTTTAGAAGCCGCATCCAACATTTTTATGACTTTACTTTACGATCTATAAATTGGAACGTGCATTTTTCCCTTTATTCTTTAATCGAAAATTTACAATAAATATGCATATGTATATAAATGCATTTGTATGCATATGTGTATAAGCTTTTTTCTTGAGGCTAGATTTAAATAAGCATGAGTTTTAGAAAATTTCTTTAACGTACGATTTGCGTTAGATATATATATATAACTCGAGGGAATTTATTACTAATGAAATATTATCATGTAATGTTGCTTATGAATATACGAATAATTTCGTACGATCGGTCGGTCACAATTAATTCTTAACAGATTCGTTGCGATTTCACAAATAACGTCGAATGCATGAAAATAATTCGAGTCGTACGGCCAATGTCATAACGCGGTTGAGAAAAAACACACCGAGGAGATGAAATTTTTAAAAAAGTTCTCAATAACGGTGACGTCCTCTGAAAATTTCAATAAAGTTAAAAAGCATGTGCTCAGGATTCATTTTCGGATGTAGAAATCGAATATAGAAATAAGGTGTCAGACACGTTGAGGTTATCGTTTACTTGAGAACAAGAGAAGCACTCTTAGCGCCGATATTTTTAACATTAGAATGCTTAGAATTCGGCTTTTATGCGGATTCGCCGTTGGATTACGGATATTTTTAGCCATCGATTGGCCGTAAATATGCATTCTGAACGGATGCGCTGTAAACAGGAGAGACGAAAAAGGCAGGAAAAGGTAGAGGAGGAGGAGGAGGAGGAGGAGGAGGAGGAGGGAGAAAAAAAGAAGAAGAAGAAGAAGAAGAAGAAGAAGAAGAAGAAGTAGATGAAGGAGGGGGAAGGGGAGGAAGAAACAAGTGAGTGCAAGGCTGATATCTCAATCTCTCTTCGGCTCTCCTCCCTACGTCTCCCCCGCGGTTCGGAAGGAGGTGGGGCTCCCGATTTATTTCACGAATGTAGCCGTAAAACGAGGATAAAATTCAAACTAACGGGGACTATTTCGTTCTTAGTCTCGAGAGGAGTCCAGTTTTCTCCGCTCGGGAGGCAGGAAGCCGAACCACTTAAGGCCCGCGGAGTAAATCCGGAATCCAATCGACTGGAACGATCTGAGGTGGACCTGGGGCCCGAAAACCTGGACTTTGCCGGCGTCGGCGCCAGGAGGTTCGTCGGGCTCCGGGAGCGCATGCTAATGTCCCTCTCCCCGGG
Source organism: Ceratosolen fusciceps (assembly GCA_018883505.1). Taxonomy (NCBI): domain Eukaryota; kingdom Metazoa; phylum Arthropoda; class Insecta; order Hymenoptera; family Agaonidae; genus Ceratosolen; species Ceratosolen fusciceps. Next base: position 9,718,832 of record RCIC01000002.1, read on the forward strand.
AGGCGCTTCATTCTTCCGCGATGAGGAGGAGACACGAACCGCTCGTTTGTCACTCGCTTTATGTACGATCGTCACCCCCCTCCCCCAACCCATCACCCCGTCGTCGATACCGACACCCGCGCGATCGCTCCGATCCCTTGCATTACTTGGGAGTGCGGACTTTTTTCATTGGGACTCCGCCGATCCCCCCCCCCCCCATACCCTCACTTACGTTCGTCCGAGAACGACTTTGATTCTCTTTCTTTTAATCCTCGAGCTATCGATTCGCCTCTTTCTCTTCCTCTTCCTCTTCCTCTTCCTCTTCCTCTTCCTCTTCCTCCTCCTCCTCTTCCACTTCCTCTCCCTATGCTTCTTATCCTTCCCGAGTACGTGTAATTGCCCGTTATTATTATTGAAAAGCATATCGGCACGCTTCACTCGACCTATTCAACTAATTTTACCGCATTTTCCTTCCTTGTCTCTATAATTTCGATGTCTTCTATACTTCCTATTTATTAACGGGCTCTCCCCGACAGCGATTCGCCTCATTGTCCGTTCTCGCAAACAGTCTTGGCATTTACGCCATTCCTTTAATTAATAAAAAAATTCCATAAAACAACGTCACGGCCATACGAAGTCATTTGAGGAAAACAAGTGTGCGTATCATTATCATTCGAATAATAAAGCAAGAGCGTATAATTTACAAGAGCGTATGCGCGCATGTGCGCGCATCCCGATATTTACGTAAGAATATTCCTTATAAGTGCGTAAGTGCGCGACTCCTTGATTTTCAATTTACATTTCTCTGGTATTGCCCGGTGCTCTGGTATTATTTTCTTTTCACGCACCCGGTCACACCTGCAACCCGCCGTACGCGCTCCCACATAATCGCCGCCTCCCCCCCCGATTTTTCAGCCTCTCCCCGTGCTCGACGCGAATCCTAGCCAATCCTCGACTCATTACAAACTTTTAACTCCTTAGCAGACTCTTCGGTACGGAAACAAAAAAAAAAAAAAAAAAATCTCTCGCATTCGCTGTTTTTTTTTTTTTTTTTTTGAAAGTTTCGGCCGATGTCTTCCGTTGAAGAATTTACCTCTACTACTTACCCTCTCTCTCTCCCTTAATTTTTTTGCTTCCCCCGTTTTTTTTTATTTTCTTTTAATCAAGGAGTTCTTCTCCCATTCCTAAAATTCCTTGTCACTTTATACATCCCTTTTGCCACGCTTCCTTTAGCCCGGGCTTCCATTAAACCGAAACCGATGTATCAATCACCGTTTCTTTCTTCATTCTTCTTTCTATTTTTTTTCTTCTTCTTCTTCTCATCTTTCACTCATTGCGCTTATTTGTGCTTCCGATCGTTTTATCGAGCTCCGACTCTTTTTCACTTATTTCTATCAAATTATCGAAAGCTTAGGCGGGCCTTGTAGCGACTTAACGGCAAGGCCCCGTTTATTAAAATGTATCATGTATCAGATAAAGCTTAAATTAATTATTAATGAATAAAGGGCTTTGTTAGTAGTCCGAGTAACGAAAAGCGTTTCACCGATACTTCAAGGAATTATTATATCGAGCTGTAATTGCTACGAGATAATTTATCGAGCAATTCCATGATCGTTGTGCTGCTTCTTAGCACAAGCTTTTTTTCATTCTTCTTCTTCTTCTTTTTTTTTTTTTTTTCATTTCGAATTACGATGCGAAACGATTTGTCGTTTGAAGAATTTCTTAAAATAATTTCATAATTGGCCGGGGTCACGTACGACGATACGATCCTTCACTCCTCGACACGAATGCTGACGCCGAGCACCAGCCAGTGATTTTTCCATTAGTCCTACATTTTATTTCTTTCGCAACGAAAAAACAAGTGTAACGGGAAAAAATGTCAATTTACCCGATTGCCTCGCCGAATTTATATCATAAACAGATGACCGTTCAACATAAGTATAAATAAATAAATAAATAAATAAGTAAATAAGTAAATATACGAATTAGAATGTTATTATATTTGTCAGGGAGTAAAGTTCTGTATTAAATGAGTAAAGTAAGGCGTGGACTCTGACCTTTAATCTTAACGAATCATAACATTTGAAGGAAAATAATTTCAGCGGACCAATTCAGCAAAGTTCGCTTTCCATAAATATAAGATTTCGTAAGCTTTTGCATTTTCAACAAATTTCTATCTCGATGGCCCTTTCCACCCTCGGCTCGCACTCCCTGGATCTCTGAAATTAAAATTTTTTTATCAACTCCTCTCACATTCTCTTTTATACAGCGTCCAATAAAAAAGTTCTTATCTATTCGTTTGCACTTTATCTTATTTTAAAAACTTCTCGTTAATGAAGCAATCTGTCTCTCTTCTCCTACTTTGAATCGAAAAAAAAAAAAAAAAAAAAAGAAAAAAAAGAAGAGTTTGTCGCCATTCCTCATCTAGACTCTTTTATTCTCTCTCTCTCTCTCTCTCTCTCTCTCTCTCTCGCTCTCTCTCACACACTCTTTCTTTATCATTATCATTTGAGAACTTTTTCTTTTATTCTTATTAGCCTGCCGTCCCTTCCCGACCGCCAGCAACGCTCCGTCATTATTATTATTATTTGCTTTATTTTTAAAATAAGCAGAATCGTCATCGGCTCTCGGTACTTGTCCAACAAATGCTGCTCTATCGGCCTATTTGTTTTCCAGTTGTTTGTTGACACTCGCTACGCGTAAGCGAGCGTCGAACCGCGTCCAAATAGACTTAGATTTGTACGTGCAAGAATTCAGAGCGCGAGGCGTTATCCGTCTATGAGCATCGACTCGATTGCGATGATTCGCCAAAGTATTTTGACAATTCAACGCAACTTGTTTATTTGCTAATTACAAGATGAAACGTGCGCGCTATTACTCAGAAAGACCGATCCGATGTTACGGTTACGCATCGCGTGTCGACTGGCGACTTAAAAACTACGTTAAGACATAGTTGCACGCTTATAGATATATCTGAGCCATCTCAATTATCCTAGCGCTCGGTTAAACTTAAAAACTCCTCTGAAGAACTTGTGCAGGCCTGCAGACCTTCCTTAACAATGTTTAAACGAGCAGATTTAAGCGTTTGTTAAATCTTTTAAAGAAATCCAGAGCCAGAGTCACTTGAATTTCTGACCTTACCATTGCATTAACCGAGTCCTTACTTAATTACCTAATGCGTGATTACTTGAAAGTCTTTGTATATATGTATATGCCTCGGTCATCAGATGGATTGTAATCAATACTCTTATCGGGCAATTGGAATGTTATCGTTATTGTCGTTAGCGAGCGGCACGAAGGGATCGTTTTTCCTCTAAAAAAAAAAAAAAAAAAAAAAAAAAAATAAGCTCTTTATGCATGATCAACCAGAAGCAGAACAAGTGTCGACTAGTGGCGGTTGTAGCCTTTTACAAGCTGAAGTAGGAAGGGAAGGTTTTGACCACCCCGATTTGCATAGAAGGCCGCGATTAAATTAGCCCTCGATTTTTCTTCGTTAAGCCGGTGGAAAGCGATGTAGGCATCTCGAGCCTCTCACCCCATCGATCACGTATTTCGAGGACAAGCGAGTGCGCTTACCGCCCTTGCCCCTCTCCGTTGCCAGTCGACCGACCGCTCATTGTGGCCAGGACGTGGTGGTGGCGGTAGCGGGGGAGGTGGAGGTGGAGGTGGAGGTGGAAGGAAGGAAGGTAAACGCTCCTCGTTACCGGCTTAACGAAACTTAATCGCTCGCTCTTTCTTCGCTAACTCGTCCGGATTAAAGGCAGCAATTTATACGTTGACTCGGTCGAGCTGCTCATTCGCGGGGGGGGGGGTGGCGAAGGAGTTTACTATCGGTTATTCAAAAAATTGAGAAACCCGGTTTCACCTCTTCGCACACTTTGCACTCCATGTCCGACCATGTAAATTCCTCTCTTACGGGATGATCCCGAACGATGAAAGGGAATTCCAAAGATTTTTCGCCTCCCCCCGCCTACTTTCGCGTGGCTATTTATGCCTTTTGTTATTCTTTATGATCATTCGCAGTCACGACTAGGAAGGCGAGCACGTTGATCGCTTGCTAGCGACACGAGCTGTTGCTTCGAGCAAAGCTAGTCCCGATATCCGTTTCCTCCTCCGTTTCTCGCTTTTCTCTCAATTTATTTTTCACGCCGAACAGCTTGGCTTTATGCTTATTTCTACTCTTGTACCTCTCGCGTTTTTGACAAGGGGCACGAGGAGGGGGGAAGGACTCTCGACAGTCTTTTTCCTTCACTAACCGTTACGGTGACTTCTTTCGGATTATCATTACTTTCTTATTTCTCTTTATTTTCATCCATTAAGCTCATTGTAATATGTATACGTCTGCATATATATATATATACGGATATTAGCGTTTAATTTATATACGCTTTCATTTAATACTTCTAGAAGGGCACGTATTTTACTTGTAATTATTTCATCCGAAGCTCTATCTCCCTTACTCCTAATTTACACTAAGTGGCCGAGTGTATACGTATGTATGTATATATATATATATATACACGTCTGATTTTATAATCGCAACTATGATAAATGTCAGTTTTAAATGTTCCAGAGTCAAGGCGAATCTGTCAAATAAATAATTATTTCATTCTACGGGAAGGAACTTCACTCGGCTTGCGAGAGCTTAAATCCACCATTTAGAAGCTGATGTATACTTATAAGTCTGTTTTTCATTCAGTACATTAGGATATTGAAAACCTCTCTTAGGAAAAGCTTTTTAAATTTCATAAAGAAAATGTATACTTTGGGGGGGGGGGAGCCTTCGGAACTACGGGCGCGTAAAAAAACAGTCTATTTCGTGCCTGTAGTAATTATTACAAGGAGTTTCTTCTTACGTATGTTGCATTGTCGTATAAAAACATCTGAGCTACACACCGCACATGTAATACATGTATAAAAAAGAACAAAAAAAGAAAAAAAAAAACTTTTTTTTTAAATTTTAATTCGAGGCTACCGCATTATGTTATTTTATAATCACGTTCATGCTACGGAATTGATTGTCAAATTAGTTTCACATTTAATGGAATAATTGACGGAATGCAATGTCTTGTCTTTTTCTTTGACAAGCTGACGTTCGCATTCCCCTTTAAATTTACGCTCCAATTCAACCCCATCACCATCAAAGGTAATTTAACATAAATTCTTGTATTCCATAACAACGTAAGCGAGAATATTCTTTAAGTTTATTATTATTATTATTATTATTATTATTATTATTATTATTATTATTATTATTATTATTAAATACAATAATAACTGTTGAGTTTGCTTAAGGTGTATAAATCGTAGTCAGCTCTTACTATCCTTAATTTATTGAATTATCCATCCGTATATTTTGTTGAATAATTTAGATGATTAATGTAAAAAGATATTTTAGTTTAGAGCGGTCGATTTAGGAAAGCTAATGCGTCATGGATATTTATTCATGAGCCGAGTAATGAAAGAAATGTTTACAAAGGTCTCCTTTACCTCATTTGAATACTAGATTGAAAAAAAATTTATCCATTCATCAACTTAAAACTCTATTTCTTACAAACTTTAGCCACGTTATTCTCTATCACGTTAATATCAACAAAGTTGCTTTTACCTTACGAAGATTGCGTATTCTGGATAAATTATTTTGGATATATTATTAATAACTTTAATAAGAAGGTATTGGCCCTTATAAATTTACTATTAATTACGCAGTACAAACAAATTAGTTCGGTTTATTATTAAAAATATTTTAACACATTTAATTTATTGGAATAATAGTTGCTGGAATATATTAAGTAATTTAATAATAGGAATTCCGGTAGAAATTCATTTAATTTCGAAGCAATTATATAAATAGGATTATAACATAAATAGGAAGTGAATGGATTAATATTGCTCGTTGAAAAATATTTCGAATAAATTTTCATGCGCAATGATTTATTTAATTATCGTTTATTAGACGTGTCCTACGCACACAACGCGTTCGACTCATTAATACCCTTTTAGATGCCGTTGTTGTTGATTATTTTGCTAATTCCTCGGCAGTAAAATACATCTCAGCAAGAGAGCATCGAATAATTTTAATTAATTTTAATTCATTATTAAGATAATACATATTCATGAAAATTGTATTCCGCATCGTGCCGATATACCAAGTGTAAAGAGCGTTAATAATAAGCTAAGGCTTAATTAAAGTCGGATAGAGCCGGAAGCCGAAATATTCCGAAATATTTCTAATAACTTTGTCTTCGCGAGCGATTGTCGACAGAAATATTACGTGCAAAGTTATGATATTGAATTGTGTCTACGAGTCGATGTACTTTAATTGGAAGAAGACCATTGCAAGAACGTGTGATTTATAAATGGAAAATATTCCCAGTCGCTTCATCGATCCGAATAGATATAAATATCAATCAATCGAATCATTAGAGGTTCGAAACTTCTTAAATTAGCGGCTAAGTATTTCGTTGAATCCACGCCTTTAATTCATCCAATCTTGATAATACGCTGCAACCTGACGTAATAACTTGCGTCTGAATCTTCAAAAGGGGCTATCATCCACTGCTCTCTCTCTCTCTCTCTCTCTCTCTCTCTCACTCTCTCGCCTCGTCAACAACGTACAATTAATACATCGAGAAATTGAAATTTACGACATTCCGTTCTCGGAATCGAGCGGTCAACACGAGATTTTTTTTCAGTCGCTTCCCGATTCAAGATATTCCGGTGGGGGGGGGAAGCAATAAGAAGGAGCTTTTGAGTTTCCGGGGACTTTTTTTCTTTAGGACGAGAGCCCTTCGTGCATTATTTTCAAAGCTTAAAAGAAAGGGGTTTACCGATCGTCTTCAAAAAAAAAAAAAAAAAAAAAACACAAAATTAATGGATTTCGTGAAAATTCGTTACATTATAACTTGGATGATGAATATTGTTAGATCCTGATCCGAGATTAGGATTATTACATACATTATCAGTTGGAATTAAAAAGCCGCTGGACTCGTAATGCCAGCAGATTTTGTTAAATTTATTACAGAGTCGCTGTACGGAGAGGCAGCCGATCGTGAAATATCTGAGTATACTTAGAACGTCGATTTATAAATATAAACGAGGACGATAGAGGCGCGCACCCGCTCGAATAATAATGACAAGGTTAAGCTATTTATTTATTTTTTTTTTAATATATTTAATAGCTAATTTAAGTTGTAGTCAGCATGTTTTCTTTTATTTCCCTCCATAAAATGTATCATCAACTTTGATAACGGAATATTTCGCTTTTTATTACATGTTGGTACAATAGATTTGCTTTTTAATGCTCGATGCCCCTGTAAAATAAGTATTTAAAAGCTTAAAAGCTTTAACCGGGGGCCGGTATTATTACTCGGACGGATCTATTCAATATTATCTTATTCGAAGCCTATGTATTGCCCTTTGGAATTAAATCCAATAATAACGAGTTAATTGATTTACGCGAAATGTCTGACGTTCTATGCTGGTAAACTGCCATTTAATCAACTGAATGCATCCTAATTTCCCTAATAACCGAATTTCTATTTTACAAGTATATTATTCCGCTTACGTATTTCTATATTTCTTTCCATATGCCATTACAACATCACATTTTCTAAATATTCAATTAATTAACCTCTAATTATACCGGATACAAATACATACAAATGTTAAAAAGAAATGCGAAAAAAAAACAAAACAAAAACAAAAACAAACAACAGACAGACAGACAGACAGACGGACAAACAAAATCGAAGCAACAAAAGAATTGGAAATAAGAAATTGCATTGACTAAAAGTTATGGAGCGCCGGTATAAAGCTGTTTCTATCAATACGGCCTGCGTATTTAGTAATCTTGTAGATAGATTTAGCTTTATGTAGCAAGAGATTGCCAGACTCGTACGAGGCTTCGGCTATCAAATGGATTTTCTCATTCGGCGAATAGAATTTTTTTTTTTTCCTCTTCAAACGCACCAATGCATTTGTAATACTGATTAAATCTCATGCCAAAAAATTTAACGGGCTTGTGCCGAAGGAAAGAAACGGCCGCTGCGACCGAATGCTCCGACTGCTTTTTAATTCGTTCTGGCCTATGAAGCAAAAGCTTATTGACTCTTTGCCAGTTGGAAAACGTTTATTTTATTTTTTTTTATTTTCATTTCTCTCTCTCTCTCTCTCTCTCTCTCTCTCTCTCTCTCTCCTGCGTGTGTGTCTCTCTCGCCCTCAACAAACGTAGGAACCAGGCGGTATTCGATATTTGTCTCTGACTAAGGAAATCGTACAGACCGAGCAATTTAAAATCATAGCTTTGCTTTGCTCTCTCTCTCTCTCTCTCTCTCTCTCACTCTCTCCCTGCCTGCCTGCATCCCCTTCTTCTCTCGTTCAATCCGTAGAGCTTTAAAGGATGGCTTTCCTTAAGGATATATCGCTAAACTTTGCTCAATTACTTAGACGAATGACACCGCGTAAAAATTTTCACGAGAAAACTTCTCCTCACTGGCCGCAATTACTATATTTATCAAGACTTACGGTACGAGTGGCGATTTTTAACTGTCCCCATCTATCGTTTTATTAAAAAATCTCAAAAAAGCCCTTTGACAATTCGCTTAGTTCTGCTTTCGATTTCCGCTTCGATAATTTACAGCGATTTTCCATGTCTCGCATTAAATTCTCTTCCCACTACGAATTCCCTCCACGTTAAAGAACAATGGTCATATGCTTCATGCGATTGCCTGACATCATTATTTATCCCATAGCTTTGCCAACGTTCTTCTAAAAAATCGCTAACAAAATATTTCCCTAGGATTTTTAAAAATTTTCCAAACTCTTAAACAATGATTTTAATGCTTATAAAGAAATTTTTCTTTACTGCTTTTATTAAGTCACGTCGACGATAATAATAATAATAGTAATAGTAATAATAATAAAAAAAAAAAAAAATATTCCCGTATATTTTGATGTTATATTTGAAATAATGACTGCTTTCGTCGGGATTATTATAAGTGATCCATTTGTCACAGTCACTTGCAATTCCCTTCAAAATTGAATTATATTTCTCATGCTATTTGTTAATAAATCAGGAATGTCAATGCTACCGAGAGCGATTCTCATTTTTTTTTTTTTTTTTTTTTAAGAACTTGTATAACTCAAATATTGAGCTTGTAAGTCTAGTAAAGTAATTTCATTTTACACCGAACAATTTTAATATAAAAATTCAATTTAAACAACGAAAAGATAAATATTCTGCATAAGGATTTTTTTTTTTTTTTTTTTTGAAATTTATACTCTATATATATATATATATGTACTCGTTCGAGATAATAATACCAAGTACATTTTTTCTCAACTTTTCTCCCTTTATAGGGTCTTAATGGTGTAAAGCATAAGCGATGTACATTCGTAATTATTTATCGAGTGTATTATTCAATGATTTATGAAATCGATATCACATCATGATTTTATATTAGTTAATAATTGCAGTGGGATGGCGTTTGTAGACTCGACAACAAGAAATATGAGCGCTTGTTACGAATTAGACGTGACAATTGGAACAGAGGCAATAACTAAATGATGCCCTCGCTAGGACTGCGAATTAGAAAATTACGTATTATCCACGATTAGTGGAATTTCGCCAAGCGGGCTTATTAAGAAGCAGGTCTGCTATATCAAATTGATCACGGCTCTTCATTGCTTATTCACTGCTTGCTATTACATTATTACGTGAAACGAAACGTCTTTGAAATTCTAGAATTCTTTCTTCTACATTTACGACAATATATTCTATTCTCCAATGGTTCGGTCGGTTTTTCTCGAGCACAAGATGATCGAGCACCGATATCTTCCCTACATCTTCTACACTTTTCACTTCCACCGAGCACTGGCTCAATGAAGTTTCGCTCATCAATGCACAATATCGATTATTCCTCTACTCTTCTTCTTCTTCTTCTTCTTTTTCTTTCTTTTTTTCTTTTTTTTTATACATAATAATTGATGTAAAGGTTAATTGCAGCAACGAAAAGTCAGGGTAAGAGCTTGAGATTTCTTACGAGCGGCACTTATTTAAATATAATATGATTTTTTTTTTTTTTTTATATTTTTAATCAGCATACGCGGTCCAAAGTAGTTGAAAATGTAAGAGAAATAAAAGAAAGGGCGAACGGTTGAGTCGGTATTGCGACGGAATTGAAAGTAAAAGGAAGTGAAGCTCTGAAATTCAGTGGACCGAACGGCCGTCGAGACAATTTGTGAAGTGAAAAAATTGTTCGAACGCAATTACATAATTGTTCAAAGATACAAATGCACTTGCAGGCGGTGTGACGAGGGGGAGAGAGGGAGGAAGGGAGGAGGAAGGAAGAGAGTGAACGCTGACGAGTATAGCGTGCGAAAAATAAATTTAATTAAACAAAAGCCTTTTGACTAATATTCTGTGGAAAGGGTAAGGGAAGTAATAATTATATTTAGTTAGGAAGCACGGGTTGAGGGCGGTTGGGGGGGGCAGGGGGAGGCAGAGCTCTGAAACTTTAAGAAATGTCAAAATGGCTTCAAAATCTGAGTAACGCGTGGGAATAAGGGTTAGAAGCTATTACGTAATTGGGGGCTTCGACGATCGGCATTCGAATCTTCCAGCAGGGAAAGTGCGAAACATTGTAATGAAATTGAACGTCTCGAGTCACGGGTCTTATAGGTTAGACCGGGCCGGTCTTAAGAAATTGAACGAAGCAATCCCAAGAGGTTGTTTGTTTGCAGCTCCGTCCCGTTCGTTCCTGCATTTTTTTGCTCAGTAAATTGCTCAATAGTTGAATGGGGGTGGGGATGGGAGGGGAGGTGGTGTAGAGGGGTTATTGGGGTGGCTGATTTGGGTAAAAATCGAGCGGCTTCGTATCGAAGTTATTTTGCTTACGACTTAGCCCGGGACCGAGTCGAGTCTCGTCACGTCTCGTCTCGCACATCACGGTTCGTCGTGACGGAGGGCGAGGTTGGCGAGGGAGGCGAGGGGGTGGGGGCGTCTCGGACCTCCGGAATAGATAAGAAACGATAAGTCAGCAGGAAGATCTGTCTTCGGAAATAGACAGATGCGATGCCCTGATTTTTATGACCCGAATGCGCGTACCGATGCCGAAGCATTTGATCCCATAAATTTATCGCTCTTATCCTTCCTCCTTTCCCATACCTTCCCGCCCGATCCCTCCTAGTTAAAGAGGTTTTCTATTTTGAGCCGCCGCTGTCTCTCTTCTTACGAGCGCATGAGCTCGAGCCGTAAAACCTCGGCGATGGCGGCGATGCCTTTGGCTTTCTCTACTCTGTGGCTTCTTTCACTCGTAATTCATCCTTTTATTTCGCCGCCGATACCTAAAGCTCGACCTAAAGAATATTTATATTGAATCTCTTCGAGCGAATGAAAACGCGACTATTATTACCGATCTTTTTATCTCCTCCTCCTCCTACTCCTCCTCCTACTACTCCTCCTACTACTCCTCCTACTACTCCTCCTACCCCTTCATTACCAAGCTTTGTGCTAAAATTTAATTCGCTAAATATCCTGCTTTACTTAAATACTCGTACGATAATTTCGCATCGCGGCCCGGCAAGAGCCGCGGAAAAGAAATCTAAAGCAATTTGTATGATTGATCCAATGCGATTAAGAGACTTCCAGTAGCCGATTTATGTTAATTTATTAGGAGATAAAAACTCTTGAGCATCAAAGCCCGGCTCCCTATTATAATCCAAAGGCTTTTGTTCTTTAATTTTATTATCTCTTTCTTCCGTGATATCCATTTAGTACGTATTTCGTCATTTGAATAAGCGAGGCCGAATAAATATTTGAATACACCCACGGCCACAGTTCTAATTGAGTGCTGCCAAGTAGATATATCTCATCTACGTTATCGGCGCAGCTCGACGCAAACAGTCGAATCGCCGTGGAAAACGTCGGCTCGGCAAGGTCCAAGGATAAGGCGGGATAAAAAGTAAGGATGTCCGTAGATTCGCTGGATGCGCTGGATGCGCTGGATGCGCTGGATGGGTTTGTCGCACGACCCCCTATGAGCCGCGCAGTAATCTCCAACACACATAAATTCAAGAAACTCACACATATACATTATGTCCGCTGTACTTTTAGACGGATTACGTGGAATAACGTGGATTGACAAAACGTATACGTACACATGTGAGCGTGTAGTTCAAGTCCTCGAAAGGTAATATAAAATATATGCCCCATCGAAGCGTGTGCACGTATTTACGTTGAATTCGTATCTGATTAGAGCAGCGACAGTGTCAAAGACATTGAAAGAAGAAGAAGAAGAAAATTGTGTAAAATTGCTCTCTTACTCGGACAATGTAATTACATTTTAATATTATATTGGGACAGTTAATAGCCGAAGTGGTAATTAAGACATTGGAATGGTAAAGAAATTTTCTCATTACAAATTTATTTATACGGATTTGAATAACAGCCGTGCGAAGGATTTGAAATATATTTTTTAACACCGTCGTACAAATTGGAAAATACCTGTTAGCAACAGAATTTTCATTAAACACATTTCTCGTGATAGGATTAAGCAGATCCGGATAAAGTTTTTTTTTTTTTTTTTTGTTCCAACCAATAATCGGTTATAACTTATATGAAGTGCATTTTATACTTAATTTTCATTAAAATAATCAGGGAACGTAGTATGATACAATGCATTCAGTGTATGAGAGAGTTTTGTACGAAATTCATTATAATCTAAGACGCTTGACTCTTCTCTTGTGTCCTTGAAAACTTTGAAAAGATTCCCGAGATCTAAATTGACGTATTAAACGAGCTACAAATGAATTTGTATTGGGAAGAGAAATTAAAAAAGTCTATAAGTGCAAGTATAAGTATAGTATGAGCGTAATTTCGTTTAATTTCAATCTTAACGAAGTCCCCTTAATCGTTCCGTAGCTCCAAATAATATCGGAAAGTAACAAGAAGCTTGGAATACTTCGTCACAACAGCTCACATTTCTTCAGGGAATTTCCTCAAATCTACTTGGTCGTGAAATCACATATTTTAAATATTAAAATAAGTAAAAAGGCAAACTGAAGTTCTATGGCAATAGAGTGTAGGCATCGTTTAAACAATAATTGTACCGGTAATACCGATTGAGTCGCGCGTGCACTAGTTCTTTAGCGAAATCAAATTTGAAATAAAGAACACGAGGCATTGACAAACCGTCAAAAGGTATTTGTATATTATTTGTATTGGTAATCTGCTGCCCCGAGCGGTGGATCTATACATTTCTAGCGTATAATATTTTTGATGACACGCCTTTGATATTATTAGAGGAATTTTTTATAGGAATTCAATTTTTTACATAATTAATAACGTTAAATATTTTCCTCGAAGGATTTACGTTCCGAAAGCTCGAGTACATTAAAGAATATTTTCTTACATTTACATTGAGAATTCAAACGTTCACTCACCACCGAATTAATCTACGTAATGATTATTTTCTACAAAGACATTTGACAGGTTCATTTAGCAACAGCTGAACTTGTAAATATTTACATGAATATTTACACCTGCTTTCGACGACACGGCTTCCTCCTCCTCCTCCTCACTCTCTCTCTCTCTCCTCTCTCCTCCTCTTATACCTTTGCTTCGTGATATTATAGAAATATCTTTATCTCGCGTCGTTCGGTCACACGGGATACGTTTATCCGGGAGCTTACATTGACAGAATCCTGTTGGTATTTACGCGCGCGTGTGTCACCGACAGGAAAGTTTCATTTACCAATGCCGTCCAACGTAGTTACAAATAATGTCACTCAACTCTATAATACAATCGTGCAGATGTATTTCACTTATCCTTCACGTTGAGGGGCGGTGATCGTTAACAGGGAAGTCCTTCGAATCTGAAGGGTTTGCGATTTTCTCAGTTTCGTAGGAGTTAGTGGAGCTCAACGGATCTGATTAAAAAATCAGGGAGCAGAAAATTACGAATACGATCACTTATCGGTTGACATTAGCTTTGGAAGGCAAACGCAATATACGAATGTGCGTTCTTACTTTTTCTTGTCTCTGGATTATCTTTCTGCGAGATATGAAAGCGCAAAGTCAACAGTTAAAATTTAGAAAATATAATTATAATTATAACTGAAAGTATAATTTCAACGTAATTTGTAACGATATGAATTATTTATATATAATCTTGTATAAAAAAAAAAAAAAAAAATTAAATACCATGAGTTATTAATCCTTTCCTAAATTACGGATATATTTAGAAATCATTTCAGAGCTTAATTATTAATTACAAGCAATTTTAGGATGCCGAATTTCATTTTTCCATTTCTTGCATATAAATTCATTTTATTAACAATATAGACTAAAGAACTATATAGTCTTCGAAATGAAATCGCGCGATGAAATGGATATTTAAATTTTTACTGCAATATTTATTGGTTTCAGTTACTCTCCTTTTATACGCAGAAACAATTTAATGGCAAAAATAAATTGACAAAATCATATCATGTTGAACTATTTAAATGTAAAAAAAAAAAAAAAAAAAAAAAAAAAACTGTCTTAGTTTTCCAAGAACATAAAATAACACGGAAAATAACGGAGAAGGAAAAGTACAACTTTTTCGTATTATCATATTGAAATAGAGTGTAAAAGGATAAATTTGAAAAAAAATCTTTACTGAATGCTCTGATGATAAAACGTTTAGATACCGGATCCCAATAACAATAGTTATCAATATAAAAGTTCTTAAAAGTGAAATTCTTAAAAGTAATTCCATGGATCTATGGTGATTTATGGTGATTCTGAATTACATGAAATCCGTACTTTCTTTGTATATATTTATCTAATATGTTTTTAATAGATAACGTTTACAAGCTGATGCTCTTATATCGTGTTCCTAAAATAATAAATTAAATTTTTTATAAAGTATAGAGTCGAAGACATTAGTATTAGCGTTTTTTTTTTGTTACTATTATAATCTTTTTATTAACTTTTTATTAATGTAATCGAGTGGTATTTGCTTGAATGTAAAACGATCAAACCTCCATGATCATGCTTCAGTTTTCCATTTTATGTTATCCGGGGGTTTTCCCCTCATCATCTCTAAATTCTGCCCCGGAAACATCCTTTGCACGCATTACATTGATTAATTTACAATATATTTATTTTCACAATCATTCGTTTGCACTTGCAATTTTCCAAAGCATTATTCTATTTTGTTTGTTTAATTATTTTCTATTTACTTTCGGAACGGATGGCGGGCAATCATTAGCTCCTCAGATTATAAATCAATGTTCCGTCCTTATTTTTTCCTCATCCGAAAGAACACCTTCGAATAGCGTCTTTTCCGGAAAGAAAAACGTCACGGATACATTTATTTATTAATCCACTTGATTTTATTTAAATTCATAGGCTCATAGGCTCTTGCTAAGCGGAAAGAGTTCCCCCTTGGAGTGAACATATAATTTTTTTTTTTTTTTAATTCGCTTTTAATACGTTCTACGAGCTTTTTGCGATCACTAAACCAACTTTTTTTTATCTGTTATTAATTACCAATTATGAATTTTACAAATATACGTAATATGTTTTTGTGCATTATATTTAATATTAATTAATCATTATTCAAGGTAGAATCTGTAAGAACGTTCTTCTTGACTACGATATATAATCTTTACAATTCTTATGCGATTCTGTACATTATAATTACCACTTATTACTTATTGTTTAAATTATAATCGGTATAATGTTCAGAGAAGAGTTTTTAAAAAATTCAGCCGATTTCTCGTACTACAAGCCGACATTGTCTATAATATTCAATGAATAATAAATCTAATCAGTCGTTTTTAATCTAAAGAGTAAAAAAGATCAGATTGCATGGGTATTTAAAATTAATTGCCTTATTATACCTGAACGGAAGAGAATTCATAAAAATTCGAACGCCCGAAAATTCTCTGCCTCTACATCGAAGCGCAAAAGCAATTCGCTTCTCTCGTGCATAGCCGAGTATACTTTATCTCCGCGGATAATGGATAAACCTGTCATCGTTTAATATATTTGGGTAAATAAGAACTCTTGGTAATGGACGAGATTCAGTATATCGCGAAGGGACATTCAGAGAAGTCGGGAGGTGTGAATAAAGTTGTGCCCGTTGACCCCGGTATTTCATTCCTTACGCGTCTTCTACAGCCCTTCAGCCCCTCAGCCCTTCAGCCCTTCAGCCCTTCTTATTAAATATATTCGTAGCCATAAACGTTCGTCGGTCCACGAAAATAACCTCGGAATCCGAGATATATTGCGGCCGCTGCCAATTTCCCTTGATTATCATCGGCTGAGCCCATCGGAGCGGCTGAAATGTTTATTTATAATAAGGAAGGAGGGAATCGATTGGATCTCGGCTTCCTTGGCGGCCAGTGCCAGTGGTTGGCGAGAAAATAAACTCGGGCGCCTAGTTACATACTAAAATACTTAAAACGCAGACGTACGTAAGGGACGAGCGCCGAGGTAAATAATTGACAGTGTAGCGGCTAGGAGCGCTCTCGCCGTAATTCATAGGGAAGCGATTTCCTCGTTTACCCGGCTGTCATCTCATTTCCATGTACAATATCGTTAATTCCCCTCCCAGCTTCTCTCCGCAGAGCTAACCGCACCGGAATAAATGATTCTCCCGCTGCGGCCCCTGCCAATCGGGAAAACCATCCCCACGAGCCCGACAAATAACAAAAAAAAAAAAAAAAAAAAAAAAAAAAAAAAAAAAAAAAAAAAAAAAGAAATAAAGAAATAAATTAGTGACTTTGGGAATGTAAAATTGATTAGGAGCACTCGCTACTTCAAATCCAGCTTTCCGGGACTCTTTGTGCGAACGAGCCCGTCGGCGATTGAAATGCCGGTTTTTTTCTTTTTTTTTTTCAAGTGCGCGCTGTCAGCCGCTCGTCCTCAATGCTCGCCATTAGGATTACTCCTTCGTATTATAATTCGAAGGAGAGTCCGGTTTGATAATCGCATGAACATCCGAACGGCACAATATCTACTCTGTACGTGTACACGAGCGAACGTTATCGTTATAGATATTGTTATAGATATTGTGATTAGAACGAAGCTGTCCTTCGATAAATAAAGGAGCGAAAAAGAGCCTCGTGCTTTAATTATCGGTAAATCAAGATAAATCGATCATCGGCAAGAAGGACTCGAGCGGCCAATACGATAGTAAAGAAAATTCCCGGTCCCAACGTAATTGCATTTACCCACTGTAATTCGCATAGTTTGTCGAGTTTAATAGAAAATGCATTCGAGTGGTGGTGGTGGTGGTGGTGGTGGTGGTGGTGATGTTATTGGGGGTGAATATTGGTGGGGGGGGGGGGGGGGGAGGGTACCGCAGAACTCGCGTTTATTTAATATAAAAAGCATTAAGTGTTTTTGAAATGGGGCTGGAGGTAATGGAATGGGTAGAGAAAGGCTGTAGCGAATGAGCCGGCAGCGGGATTATTGGGGCGGGGGGAGCTTAATTGCGTCCTCTTGTGTACGATAACGAGGGCCGGGCAAGAAAATCGCCGGGCCTGGATATTTTCGAGGGTCCTCCCCGTTAGTCGAGGGGGCGCTTTACCCTCCTACCCCCAGTCCCACCCCCCGTACCCACTCACGGTCAGTGCTTTTTGCGGCTCGCGGTCTCTGGTCCCTAAAGTTTCATTTTCGACTCGGGGCTGCGAGGATCGTCCCATAAACCAAAGAAGTTTCGTAATTGCATCGAGTTTTTCTCGTCGCGCGCGCGAGGTAGTCAAGAACTAAATTCAGACTCGTGCCTCCATTTACTCGTTCCCAGATCCGAGAGGCAAGGATACGTGAATCCGTGCTGGTCTCTCTACACCCCCCCCCCCCCCCCAATAACCCCGTCCCTCTAGCGCCAAATAATAATGCCTTCTATCTTTCATATAATAATGTCGGATTTCGCGTATTTCAAGCTAAACGCTGCCTGGAGGCAATTATCGATCCGAATGCAAGTTCGAGGCTCTCAGCCGATTACGATCTGCCAGACTACTATTCATAGCTCATCATCACCATATAAACACTTTATAACTTGGGCTTTCGTTAATGCTGCACCTGTTTACGCGCTAGCTCGTTAGACAGCTTGCAGACTAAAATTTCAGATGCTTCCTCTCCACGATTACACCTCATTATTTCGACTCGAATAGCAGTGGCACATCTACTTTAACGAATTCCATCCGCGCTTCCTCCCTTAAATGGAGACTCCTACCTTAAAGGGGGATCAGGCAACTCTTAATTTTCCATCGACACTTTATTATCGTTATCTATTTGTCAAAATTATCGGAAAACAACGTGACAATTGCACACGAAGCCAGCGCATGTACACGTGTTCATATATACATATGAGCATATAATTAGCGTATAAATATTAAAAGTACGTAGTGGCGAAAATATTATAATTGCGAATGGAATGCAATTGAATAATAAAAATAAAAAACAACGAGCTTTTGGGGTTCGAGCGAATCGAGCCCTCAACGATGCTCTGAAAACGGAGTGTAATTGGTCGCGATCAAGGATTCTATTTGCGACGTCGTTACGCTGCCTCCCGGAACTTTCTTAATCATATGATAATTCGACTGTTGTGAACAATGACTGGTTAACGAAAAATTTTCCTTCCCTCGCTCGCTCCATAAAACGCCTCAACTCACTAACAACGTTCTGTCTATAGGAATTGGACTTAACTTTGGCCCAAGCGGCGGGATTTAACCAGATTTAGAAAACGAAGTTCTCGGCGGCACGTTGTAACTAGAAATTTTAATGCGCGTCAGCGTTATGCGCTCCGTTTGCAAATCTCCTTAGTGGCGAGTAATTTCGTACCCACGTATATTACTAACGACGACAGAGAGACAGAGAGAGAGAGAGTGAGAGATGAGAGGGAGGGGTAGGGTTATCGGGGTTAATTACTGGGAGTAGAGGTACGCTCGGGAGAGGAGGCTTTGGAAATATTGTATTTAGGGGCGATTGAAATTATTCATTTGGGGGTAGAGCGCGAGCTCGTCGATCACATTGGCCTCCAGGCTCGAGATCGTATAACTAAGCTATCGACGGAGTCGGCCGGATCACGTGACTCGGGCATAATTAACAGGCCGGCCTTTCCATCTCGAGGGTAAAACGCTGGCGTGTCCCCACCTCGGCCCTCCCTGCCACTCACGCGCCTCGGCAAGTTTTAATTAAACGATACCTCAAATCCGACTATCCCATTAGGATCCTCGATACCTCTGGTAGTGGGCTCAGGCAGCAGAAGTGCCGGGGCGGGGAGGAGAAGGTGGAAGGTGGAGCTTACTTAGCTGGGGCGGGGGGGGGCCGAGCCGAGGACGAGGAGAGGTCGTCGGATCCGGAAAATCCCCCGCCGGCCGCAAGGGCCCGGCCACAATTGCCCGTAATTCCGCCAAATGTTTGGGATTAGTTGGCGCCGGTGGTAGCCTTGTTTCCCATACATGCATTCGCCGCCCCGATGAAATCCTCGTAGCGGGCCGTCGGGAAGGTGGGCCACGAGTTCCGTTATTTAAGTAAGTTTCGCGACCGAGCTCGGCCCCCGGTGTCCCGGCGACACACCCGCGGATCGCCCCCCGACTCGTTACGCGGCCCCGGTACGCGGCTTTCCACGTATTATTCTCCCCAATAACGCGGGCAGAGCGACCTGCCGGAGGGAGTCTGCGTAACGTCCGTCCTATGGGTGCGAAGGGCGCTACTGTGCCCATGATGTGCAAGGAATCCCGAGTTAGGCATCGACGCAAGCTCCGGGGCTCTTGTCAGTTTCAAGGATTTCGATTCGCGAGATCCAGCTAATGAAACACGGCTCTTCTTAGGGGAATTCTTATGGGAACCGGAGCCAACTTTCCTGGCATTCCGTTGTTTTTCTCGTCGACTCCGCGCGCTTATTGCAATTAGTTGGGAAGTTACGCAAGAGCTCAACGAGTGTCTCAACGAGAGATTGGGTTTTCGCACTTTCCTCCCCTCGCGGAAGCTTTACCTTTGAGCCGCCTTTATCTCCGTGTTTGCATGCGTGCGGGGGTGCCAGGGACTGCCGGGGAATGCTCCTCCCCTCCCCCTCCCACCCACGCACGCAGCGCCGTTACTTTGAAAATTTTCCAGATTCCCATTGAAGGGAGGAGGAGGAGGAGGAGGAGGAGTAGCGGGAGAACGAGTACATCGAAGGCGGCTAACGTACCAATGGCATATTTCTCATACGGACCTTAACGCGTACTTCCCCGTACTTTGGAATTCTATTTAACAAGAATATCTTCATGGGGGATAATATTGTTGTGCAATTAAAAATTCCACTCGATCGACGTTATTGTGAAAGAAGACCAAAAATGCAACTTCTTTTGTTCTTCTTTATTTTCTTTTTTTTCTTTTTTTTTTCTTTTACGTATAACGTTCTTCGCGTATTTGCCGAATAAATAATCATAATCACCGTCCACGAAGGTGAAGGATTTTCAGAGCCAATGTACTATAATCAAAAAATTTTTTTCCGCTCTTGACGCTCTTGACGCTCTCGATCCTCTCGACGAAGCCGAAAAACCCGACTCGATATCCCAAGAGATATATTATTATTCTCATTTTGCAACTACAGTCTTCAATGTCCTTTTTTTTTTCTTCTTCGTTTACTTTACGTCATTAACTTATAGGTCAGATAGACACTTGCACTCGAATAATTGCATAATCCCGCAGAGTCACAAATGCGCAATAATAATGCATAACAATGTGCGCTCATTAAAACGTAATATTAATAAAATTAAGGTAAGTTTAATAACTTTTAAGTAAATGTACTTGGCGTTTTTCTCCATTGTAAGGTAATATAACATTAAATTAAATAACTTGTAGCCCGAACACATTAAAATATTACGAACAGAAGAATGCGTTATGGGACTGTAAAATACCGGTAAATACATGCGCATAAAATAAGCTCCGTTTTCAAAGAAAGGTAATATACTTTTATTTCCACATACAGTTTAAATTGTTTTAACGATGTCAAACAGTCTATTACTTAATTTTTTCCAAGTAATTATGGCATTGTTAGAAAAATATATAAACGCGGAGGTCTTGTCTCGTCCGCTCGTATGCACATACTCGTCTGGAATAATAAATTTACATATAACGCAGATTACGTAATGTGCTACATAGCACGTACAAGGGCATAATTAATAAACAGGCGGAGAAGCTTCAGCCTCCTCGGTATTTACCCTAATTAGCGAGAAGGAGAAGGCAAAAAATAAAGAGGAATCCAAGTTTTTGCAGTTCCCCCATAAGCTTCATCAGCTGTCAAATTTTAAAAATTTTGCCCCCGAACAAAAATAATTAAGTAACGCAAGACGTCAATCTCTCTCTCTCCCTCTCTCTCTCTCTCTCGCTCTCTCGCGCTCTGATTTTTCTTTTGTATAAAACTCTCGTATCGGGAATTAGAGACCCGCACGCGCAAACTATATTCCAAAAAGATATTCCGTTATGGATTCTGCGGTTCACCCTTTACGAGGGTAATAAATGCTGAAAGTATTATTTAATATTAATAGAACGTAAATCATCGAGGCAATACTGATTTAATTTATTCTATTACCCGATAGATCTTAAACTATTAATTAAAGCTCACTCTAATCGCACTATCGACTATGTTGACGAATCAAGTATATTATTATTTTTCATTAAAGTAGTAGAGAAATTATAAGTCACTGACGCCTTGTAGGATTGCGCTCGGGAGACAATTATTTTAGTAGTTTACCGGTTATGCTTTGTTCAAAGCGTCACGTTAATGTGCGTGTATATACATTTATATATATATATATATAAAACTTCGAGTTAAGCTCTGGGAGTTCTTGTGAATTTTACAGGAAGAGAATAAATACTTTAAAGTTGATGGCCGATGAGAAGGGCGAATCAAGTTGATTATTAATGCAGGGACGTGGAGGAGGTGCACGAGCAATGTAATTGATCGCCTGAAATGCAGGTATCGCGGGTAAATAAACTTAAGGTCGTAAATAAATCTGTTATCGGGAAGTTCGTTAATATCCAACATTTACTTAGTAATATTCAGTTAAATCTTTGATGTCTGGCCAGCCCAGAATCCGAGTCGATCCGTACATTCGTTAGTCGGTCCTACCAAAATCCACATTGGCTATATCCAATAATTTGATTTGCATGTCGGATAAGTCCATTTACTTAACTAAATCCTGGTAGGGAAGGGCGCGAAGGTCTTCGGGAGGGCCGGATTGGTTGGGAGGGCTGGGCGGTGAGGGGGAGGGAGGGGCTGAGAGGGCCGGGAAAGGGAGGGAAGCGTTAAAAATGCGGGATCGCCGTAGATCGAGATCTTGACGCGCATTCGACAACAGTCAAAATGACTGTTCGCCATCGCCTCGGTCTAGCGTTATAAATTTATCGAGTGCGACAAGGAAAGGTAGTAGGTTAGGAGAAGAGCGAGTAGCAGCAGCAGCAGCAGCAGCAGCAGCAGCAGCAGCAGCCCAGTTAATTTTCCCGGGACGCTCGGCTAGAGCGGAAAATCGATGCCTAATGTCCATGACGTACGTATTCGAGAAGATTTCGAAGCCATGAGCTTCGGGTGGGAGGAAAAGCGTCGGGAAAGTGCACTCGTGCCAGCTCTAAGGTCGTGCTATCTTTCTCTCTCTCTCTCTCTCTCTCTCTCTCTCTGCTCGCGCCCTCTTACGACCGAGCGAGCCGAGTGCCCCTGACAGGGAAGCTTCCTCCGGCCTCCCTCACTCAGATTACGGCGGCTTAAGGGCTGCTCTGCTCCTGTTTGTTTTTTTTATTGTTGTTGTTGTTGTTTTTTTTTTTTTATCCCCAGCCCCGCCGCCTCTCGTGCAATTGCATTACACAGGCCAACGAAGCTTCGAGGATTATTCCTCTCACTGTGTATATACACGAGCGGCGCCCCTTTGACGAAATGCGTACCGAGCGCACGAGTACGCGATAGCGGCAGGAGGGTTGGTTGACAGGGTGGGAGGGAGGAAGGGAGGGACAATTTTAAACGGTGATTTATCCGCGTTGGCCCACATTCGGTTAGCCAGTACCTGAAAGAAGGCTCTCAAAGTGTTTCTAACGATCCTTAGTCGAATTCTCGCGGGGCGGAGGGGAGGCAAAGAGTTTCTTCTCCGAGCACTCGAGACCGACAATGCGAACGAGTCACACACACACACACACACACACACTTCTTTGTAATCGCTCTCATTGACTTGACGTAATTAATTACGATGACCTTATGTACTCGGGGGACTCCCACTCCCTTATCCCATTACATTTATTTATTCGAAAAGTTAATTCTTCCACTTGCCTCCTTTGGACAAGTAATACAGAAAAGAGATCCGGCTTTAATCAATTTAACTCTTTAGCGAGTTTTTCCTTTCAAAGGGGTATCCCCGCGGCCCCTTACCCGCCAAGCTAATAGCATAATTTGATAAGGATTTTGAGAAACGTTTACCTATCTGCGAGTGGATTTCATTCGATTTCGCTCGTTTGGGGCTTCGTCGCCCCGAGCTCTCCCGCCAGAATAAGCAATTAAGAAATGGCCGTCTGTTTTGACAAATTTTCCCTTGGCTCGCCGCTATCGTCCCCTCCATCTCCACGACGTGAAAATCGATGCGACGGTATTTACATCGAGTCGAGATATTGTTCGACATCTCCTCTTCGGTCACCTCTTTTTACGTTTTTCCTTTTGTTCGTGCGCGCACAAGACGCGTATACATGAATAATTCACGCTCGGCTGCGGGAGTGTAACGCTTTGTTACTTATGATTTCCATTAAATTAAGATTCTCCGCCTTGTTTTTATCGACCGTATATTTGTTTGTTTGTTTATTTGTTTATTTGTTTATTTGTTTATATATTTATTTGTTTATTTGTTTATTTGTTTGCCGATCGCACGGCTCGTCACATAAAAATGGCATAAAACTTCTAAGCGATGCGATTACAAGACGCGAATGAATAAGAAAATCACAAGACTTTATCGTACGTACGGAAGACTGTAAATAATGACGGGACGCCGTGCACGGTATGCACGTAGACGTTTCCAGGCTGTTTCAGTGAGCGAGCCTTCCGCGCAAGTGTACGTATCCCGGCAGAGTGGAGATTAAGAGAAGGTGCGTGCAAAAGGTAGGAGCGCCGGCAGAGGCAAATGTTTGCATTTCGTGATTATTTTTCTTCGTTATAAGATCGGTAAGCCCGTGACCTTAGTTTGAGCTTTAGAATAATAATAATAAAAAAAAAAAACACAAAAAATCTACTTTCATTAATCTGTCGAAGGGATGTTTGCTCGACAAGAGCTGACTTTCCTATCAGAAAATATCCGATCTATAATGTTAAGGTAGTGAATTATTATGGCTGTCGACGGAGGTATTTGTCGCTCGTGGCAACTACTCGGTCGCTGGGTGAGCGGCGGGGGGCGGGAGCAGGGGGGCGGGGCATTAGCGGCAGCAAGACGAGGTCGCGCGAATCGTAGGAAGGATCGAAAACTATGGAGTTCGAGTGAGAAAAAGGCGCGCGGATAGGAACAAAGTGCACGGGAGCGATGAAAATCGTGAGATGCGCGGCTCGGAAGCGTTGAGAGGGGCGGGGGCGGGGTGGGGTGAGGAGGAGAGGAGAGAAGAACAAAGCGGACTGATTTCTTCTTCTTTTTTTTTTTTTTTAAACGGATCTGTTTAAAAATTCAGCCGAGAAACACGTGTAGCGACTGATAGGAGAATAGAAGAAGCCTCGGAGCCTCTCGTCCGATTACGGATTCGGCACGCACATCACCGTTTCCTCCTTCGACCTTCCGTCATTCTTCTCTCCTGCATATAAGCGGAATCACGAGCTCACCTTGGACTTTGACAGTCGAAGGCCTCCGGCGCTCGTTTTTCCGCTTCGGTTTTTCGCTCCGTTCATTAGGATCTTCCTTCACGAGCGGCTCATCCTTAGCCAACCGAAAAACCCCCTCCCGCCGCCCGCACTCCTACACCCACTCCAGCGCTTTTTGCTCTCAAACGGGTCTGAAACTCCCGGCTCCCCGTTCCCTCGGACCTTCGTTTTCATCTTCCGCTGGTTGGCTCGGCTCGGAAACGCTCATTGTTTCATTGAAAATTCAAAATAAGCCGCGCGTCCATCGAAATCACATATCAGAGTCTCGAGCCGTCCTGACTCACCTTCTCCACACATACGCCCGGATTTACTATTAATGTTATTTCACTAAGCACTCCGACGCTCGAGAACTTTTGCATTTTATACAAATCCAGCATAAATAACGACTTCTTACCTGCTCAATTGAACTTGCCGCACCTGCGATCGCCTGGATTTCCCGTTTAAAATCGGACTGCCATTATTTGCTCATTATAATAAAAACAACGCGCCATTCGTCATTACATATGTACACGATTTGTTTAACTATTACTTCCACGTGTAAGTATATATTCCATTCTCTCAAGCTATCGATCGACCGGCCGGCCCTTGTCTTTTACCACGACATAGATTTAACATATGTAGATGATTTAACATATTCACGCACTCTTCTGCCTTTTTCTCTAATTAGAGCATGAATTTTTTTCTTTCTTAAAATTTACATTTCCCCTCGTGAGTTCAGCATTATTCCAGTTTTAGCATTTATATCAAGTGTAAGCCGTACCTTGTCCAATAATTTAGCCTACCTCGGATATTCCTCCTCTAAAATTCATTATAAACGTAGACTCGATTCGTACACGGAAGGTCATTAATTAATCTCTAACAGAATCATAATTATATGAAGATATTTCAATTTCATCAATATCTATATTTCTTACAATATGGTCTATACAAGACCATCGCCTTTCGATATTATTCTTTAAAAGCTCGAACGAGACAATTTTTATTTCGAGCGATAATTTTTTATTTTTTATTGATTCGTAACGATGAAACTTCATGCAATGCGTACAGGAGGAACAAGCTCTCCTAAATTAATTAAAATATACTTTATTATTAAAAATATTGACGAATTTACTCTCTTCAAACTGAAAAATGTAAAATATTCAGTTGAAAGCAAAGTTTATATGTATATATATATGTGCGTGTGCGTGTGTTTTTTACAACTGTAAACAAATTTTTGTTTTTAAATTTTTTATGAAATTATTTGTTTTACGGCAGGCTAAAATATATAAACTATGCATGCAAGATATAATTAATTGAAAAATTATTAAAATTTTAATATTAATGCTGTGCTTAATCTGACGCGACTTTTCATGAAGTAAAGCAAAAAACGCTAAATTTATAAATACATTTAATGATCCGTAAAGCAATTTGTATTATTATTATCCTTATTATTATTTTTAATTATACTTTTATCTGTAGAGTAAAGTATTATTATTTTGTAAGTATATTTCAATTCGTAGTGATTTGTGCTTTAATTGCATTATACCTTTTAATTAAGTTAACTCTTTAAAGATAATAAAAAAGAAGGAGAAAGAAACTTGTTTTGATTCATTGTTACGAATATAATGGGCTTACGTTCTCTAAAATTCCTCAAAAATCTTAACAAGAGATATTAAATAAAACTTGGGAATATCAAATTAGCGAAATATAATTCAATGGGATTGGATTACGTAAATTTTAATAAACCTCGAAAGCGCAGGGGTTTTATAATCACCTAGAAATACGCAATATTTTGGCCTTTCAATCTCCCGAGAGTAATTAATAAGGAGTAAATGGGAAGAAGGTTTATGAAACAAAGGGCGGAAAAATAAGTAGAATAATAATAATAAGAAAAAGAAGAAGAAGAAGAAGGGAGAGAGTAAATTTACGAATGTAAATGTCGGTCAGAAGACGGACTAATATAGAATTCGTTATGCAAATTCTAGATTAATCGCATCGCTGCTACTGTTGCTATAATAAGCTCATTTATTATTTAGCCCTTAATTGATCGGTAAGCCAGTCCTTAAGGAATATTGAAAATACGCAAACGACGAGTATTTATGGTAGGGGAAGGGGTAGGGATCGTTGTCGTTGACGAGGCTCCGATGAATTGTCCGATGAAAAAAAAAACATCGGCCTTAAGGAAGTCATCCGGCGAATCGTCGACGAGATAATAACAGCGTCGAGGTGTAAAAGGTAGGAGGTGGAGGAATAGGTGGTCGTGGTGGTGGTGGAGGAGTTGGAGGAGGTGGCCGGGAGGGGGGGAGCGAAGGACATTATCCGGGCAGCGACATTTGACGGGAGAGCAGTAGGCGGGGGCGCGCGTCTCTCGCACTCCGGAGCCGGTCGGGCTGTCGAATCCCTCGATATTCATTTCGCGTCCCCGGCCAGCCGCGATGTCCGGAGCAGGTCGTTGGCCAGGAGCCCGACACGCCGTCGCTTTGCGATACGCGTGACTGCCGGAGACGCGGTAATGACCGCCGAAATCAGATGCTAATCTCCCGACGGCGCTCGGGAATTTATAAATTTTACCGCTAACGTCTTACGGGACGCGCTACGTCTTGAGGTGAAAGCCCCCCTTAGCCTCGGCGCCTCCTTCCTACCTCTCCCCCCCCTCCCCTCCTCTCTTCACACCACTCCCGCCCACCCGCGATCCTACGAAGGACTCCTGTCGCTGACCTTCGCGCTACTTTCACTCCCTCCTACGGCCGCGTTGGTGGTGGCGGCGGTGGCGGCGGTGGCGGGGGGCGTCCCTCATGAATATTAACGAGTTTGTTTTTCAGCGAAAGTCCTGCCCTCCCTCCTCTTTCGCTTTTGCCGCCCATCATCGACGATCAGCCCGTCGTAAAAATAATTTTCATTATCGTACACCACGCACACGATGATGTCTTGGTCCACAATTGTCGTATCACCATCGTCATCATCATCATCATCATCATCATCGTTATTATTATTAGTATTATTATCTTAAATTATTGTTATTATTCCGTATCTTAGGGATACGGTCGACGTTCGATAGGCTCGTTGGAAAGGTCGTCAGAGCGTCAACGTCTTACCTGCGTAAGGCGTATTATCATCGATTTTTAGAAGGAACAACGGTGCAAGCGACGATGACTCGTTGCCCGACGAAATAAATATACAATCGACGAACCACCAATCGAATGCTTAAGATTATGACAAAAAAAAAGTAGGGTCGACGATCGATTTTTACTTCACGCCCCACCTACAATTATCTATAAATCTCATCTTATTAATAAATTCCAGAAAGACTCTGGCATCGCAATTACCTTGTTTCGAATATTTTTCTATAATCGATTGCCAGCCCCAATAACCCCAAGCTACTTCCGAGCCTCCCGAGGCGCGTTAATCCTGTCGAGAGTGTATTTTTATCTAAAATTGTTGAATCACGATATCGGTTCAGTGTTGGCGGACCTATTGTTTTTTGTTTTTTTTTTCTTTCTTCATCGGCATTCAGAAGCTCTCGAGTCCAGTTGACCGACCTACGAAATTATAATTCGGATTTAGTCTTGGGAATTGAAACACATTGTACAAGTTCGTAGTCGCAAAGCGTTGGAGCGCCAGACTAATTGTAAGTTAAATTAAATGCACTTGGAAAATTAGATTCGTTATTTCTTGATAGATCTTCTGTCCCCTACCCCCCAACCCCCATCCCACCCCTAAGACTACCCACCCGCCTTCCAAATAGTAATTCGATAAAACCAAGTGACTGACCGTCACTTACAAAACTTTCTACTTCAACTATTTCTCGACGAATTAATTCACGATGACGATATAATGCCGCATAAGGACGACATTTACTCTCAGACGTACTTACAAACTCATCACCTCCGCTTACATATAAACGTTTCTTTTTTATATACGTGTTTAAATTTTTACAAAACAAAACAAAACAAAAACAAAAAAAAAAACAAAAAAAAAACAAAAAAAAATCAATGATTGTATTAAGCTTTGCTTGAATATTGAATTATTAATTTGCCTTTTAAAATTTTCGAAGGTATAAAATTTAACGTGACATAAAAATTCACGTTTAACTAATAACTGCACGGGCTTTGTGATTAATATTTATACCATAATTCGTTACGCTCTAATAAATTGTCGGAAAAAGTAAAAGGTAATGCTCGCGCGTACTTTGCGTCGATGCGTCGATACGTCGATGCCATTCATTCGCCGTGTTTCCGAAGGCAAAAAATACTTTTCATAATAAGGGAATAAAAATTCGCTGCTTAAGGATCAATAATGGCATTATTGAAACATCAGTAATGACAAGTGCGCGATCAATGCGCGCAGGCATGTAAATTTTTTATATTCTCCAGCTGTAGGGTATCGCGGTATGAATTTGCAAAGCAGATAAGTTGGAATGCACTAACTGCGAGTGCGAATTTTCTTTGTAAGTATAAAGTGCGCTCGAGTGCTCTTGGTGCTGATCTCTCCCTCTCTTTTACAGTTCTCGGGCTCATTCACATTAAATTAAAACTCTTCTCTTATACTTTCGTTCCACATTCCGTTGCCTTAAATCTTATTCTTAAATCAAGTAATATTATTCTTATTGTATTGAAATGATATTTCGCATTTCAATTGTTAATGATCCTTTATAATATTTGACAATCTTAATGTATCGTTACGAGGGTTCGGTACGAAAGAACGATTGCCGAGAACAAATATTATTATTGGATTAATTGTTTATTTCATCGATTTTATCATAAACGTACACCGGACGATCGTGAATGGCACGGACAGCATAATCAGCTTGCTCATCATGCGTACATATAATTATTACCTTCTCCCGTACTATTGTTATCATCCAAACTCTTGTTATTCTCATTAATTATTATTATTATTATTACTACTACTATTATTATTGTTGCTGTTGTTGTTGTTGTTGACTTTGTTGCTATTATTGTCGTTATTGTCGTTATTGTCATTGCCAATACTATTATTTTTCTTCCACTCTTCTTCCTCGTATACTTATTATTTTGTTATCATTATCATTATTATGATTTAATGGGGAAACGGAGTTAGAGATACGGAAGAGAGAGAGAGAGAGAGAGAGAGAGAAAATAATATCAATTAATAAGATAGGTAGTTTATTGGAAATGAATTATTTTTGCAGTTTAAGTTTACGATTCTATATCTGAATTCGGATTGGACCTGAGCGTTTCATCATTCGTGCAGGAGCAACCGACTATAAATCATATGGATTTGCCGAACCGCAATATCCTCTGATTGATATATAACGAAAATGCCATGTGTTTGCTCAGAGCTTACGGAGGCTCGGCTGTAGTAGTCATCACCTTCGGTAATATCGAATTGCCTTCTCTTCACAAATTTAGTCTTTAATAAGCTCCGAACTGCAATTACGCGCATTCCTATTTCCCTCTGCTCGGATAAACAATAATTCCCTTACATTTTTCCGATATAACCCGCGCGTCGCTTAATTCTGCCGACTCAACGGACTGACAAATGCCAAATTCTTCCGAAAGCTCTTAGGGTTCGTTTTAAAAATACGTCTTTTAATTCATCGAGATCTAATGGGCGGAACGCATTGACATTTCAAGCCATGAAAATTGTTTATACATATACGCGACGAGTTTAATTAAAGAAGTAAAAAAGTACTCGACGGGTAACTATAACGGGTGCGCGTAACACTATGCGTACGTACGCAGTGACAATTACAAAGGGACGTAGTGTTAAATAATAAGAGCAGAATAAACCGGGTCATATTATCAGATCAAAATTTAAAATCTTACTCCTTTAATTGTACCACTTTTACACGCGGATAATTTATATGCTCTCAGTATGCCTATACTCTATAGTTTAGAGTCATTTTAATAATAATATCTACACACATTCGTCTTGATTTACGTCGGCGATATTTTGTCTCCCTATATCGTATTACTATTACTATTATTATTATTATTATTATTGCTATTTTTTTAATTGCCTAGATTTTTATCAGTCACAAGTCCATTTTTGCAACCCGAGACTCGGTACTATTGATAATATTCAAATTTCACAACATTAATTAATAATAGAATTTCTTTTTTATTCAAGA
The DNA here is from genome assembly GCA_018883505.1 of Ceratosolen fusciceps. Classification (NCBI taxonomy): domain Eukaryota; kingdom Metazoa; phylum Arthropoda; class Insecta; order Hymenoptera; family Agaonidae; genus Ceratosolen; species Ceratosolen fusciceps. The sequence continues at coordinate 9,749,765 of RCIC01000002.1, forward strand.
ATAATGAAAATCTCCTCTGGCCTAAATATTATAAAACTTTTATAAATTTATCCTGCTAGTGTTTCAATACTCTTATAATATAATCCGTATGCTAATATTTTATGACATTATGTTAAAATTTTTTTAAATCGTTTACTAAAGATTTATCGATCGTTAAGGTTTCGTCAGAATATTCATATAAATAAAGAGAGAGAGAGTATTTTTAATCCATGCGTGGACGTTACGTGTATTTAAACAAGATGGGAAAAAAGCCCCATAAATAATACTAATATGAATGGCAATTGAAAGACTTTTTTTTATATTGATTACAAAAGCGAATGAAGCTGAAATATACAGTGAAACCATTATAATTGCAATAATTAAAATATTTTTAATTTTATTAAATTTTTGATGTATATATATATATATATAAAACGTAAAACAAATGAGATATCAGTTAAATAAATAAAGATTTTCTTTAGCTTCCGTATGAAAGGCAGTTTACAAAGGGCCGATTTTCTTAGGTATTGTATAACACGTACTGATAAATGCATCTGTCTAATGCATACGCATCAGATCAGGGTTTGAATATTTATTACAGATAGGAGTGATGCGGAGCACTGAGTAGATTGCGTATTACGGGAATAAATATTATTCCCTTAAGGTTTAAATATATTTGAGCGATGTTTTCCAATGTAGGTAAATTGTAATTGAATAGAAGCGATTAAGCTAAATCATCCAAGCGGAAGATGTATATTTAAGATAAATGTCATAATCGACAGACGAAGTCTGTCGCTCGGTTTTGAAACATTTTGAATAAATATTTAAGAAATTGTGATAATAAAAGCGAATAGTCTCTCGCTGGTGCTGGGAATATAATTCTTGCGGAGGGGTGTAGCCAGACGGATTTTCTAGTAGGGGAAAATAGTAAGGCTTCTAAAATGGAAATGGGGTCAGTTGAGGAATAGAGTCGCGTAAAAATCAGGGTAAACATCTGTCGTAGAGTAAAATGTACTAAAGATATTCACTAAATGCGGCGAATAAAACGGGGCGACAATGTCTTCTCGTCGTTTTATTGCTAAACAAATCTCCGTGGTGGGGGGGGGCGGGAGTTCATAAAATAAAGCTCTCTCTCAAAACTTTCGTCGTAGCTTTAGCCTTAACTTACCGACGGGGCTTCTTCTTCTTCTTCTTCTCTTTCTGTCTTTCTTACTTTCTTTCTTTCTTTCTTCCCTTTTGGCCCTTTTATCCTGTCGATTATTCTGATAATGTGTCCGTTCGTCCCCGTGTGCCCGCGCGTGACGAAGGGAGGCAGGGCTACGTACATCCCTTGGCTGTAAAAAATCGCACGCAAAGTGCGCTGTATAAATAGGGGGGGGGGAGGCGGAGGGACGGACGGGATAAGAGGAAGGACACGGAAGCGGTTGAGGGGTCCGAAGATATGTATGCTAACCGAGACGAGTGCACCCCACTACTATAAATATTTCAAAGAAAAAGAAATACCCTCGACGGGAGTCAACACTCGAGCCGAACTTACCAGTTAAACACATTGTAATGCGTTCTTGCCTGTACAAGAGAAAATCTATAATGCCTTACGAAGGATCCCGCCCTCCCTCGCCGTTGCTTTATGTCTATTGTTTATCAATGCACTTGGGATTGGTAAGGTAACTTGTTGGCTGGCGTTGAGAAAAAATTAAAATCAACGTAAATAAAACGTAAATGAAACGTAAATGAAACGTAAATGAACGGATAGGCGAAGGGCAGGGGAGTCGACGTGAAAACTTTGAGTCGGAATGTAAAATCTATAACGAATTTTTGGATAAAATTTATCAGCTCGTACAGAGGACGGGGGCATTCAGTCGTAATTCGTAATGTACATAATAACTATTGACTAGTGGGATCTGCGGGGGGGGGCAGCGGTGGGAGGAGTTTTATCATCGGAGGTTCGATTAGTCGGCGGAGGCAATCGTCGGGCGGCCGAACAAAGAGCCCGGAAAAGGCGAAAAATATCTCACTGGCGTGGCCGGGCACATCTGGAGCGGAAGCACGACTCCGAAAGCCGAAGGCAGAAAAAGAAAAATCGATGCTGCTCTTCTTCTTCTTCTTCTTCTTCTTCTTCTTCTTCTTCTTCTTCTTCTTCTTCTTCCTGAAATATTAAAGCACCTGGTCTTCCAGGCCGGGGAGCGTTGGCCCTCACCGGTCACTCGGTGCCCCCAATAACCCCTTAACCGCCCTTTCACGTTTTTCCGTTTATCTTACCGGCCGCCCCCGCACCGCAGCTGAAATTTAAATGGCTCGAGCAGCCCGAGCAGCTCGAGCGCCATTTACTCCTCTAATAGAACTTTGGCCTCTCGGTTCCTCCGTCAACTGCTGCTTTCTTTTCTTTCCTCCTTCTCAACTCATTGCTTGCCCAACTGACCTCCTGCGAAACTCCGACCGAACCGCTGATCGATGGGGGAGGGGGAGGAGAGAATTTTATTCCCAAATCCTTCACCTCAAACATAACGCGTTATAAAGGAAATCGAAAGGGAATCCATACTTACGGCAATAAATATCTTTTAGAAAACGGCTAGATCGCTACGCTATAGCCGTACTGTTTGGTCGAGCTCCAATTTAACGTTGGAGGAAGACGTCGCCAGTGTTAAACGCTGCCAAGACAATAATATAGTCGGCGAGTACCGGGGTCGACGTCGACGTAGCATAGCTGTAGGAGAGGAGAGGGCGGGCACGAATAGAGAGAGAGAGAGAGAGAGAGAGATAGCCTCTTACAGCAATCAAGTGCATGTGCTGAAAAATACGCTGAATGCTGAATGATGGATGGGGCTGGAAATGTCTCATTAAGCCCATTTAGTCGGGGTGGTGGCCCGGTCGGGAACAAAGGCGGCGAGTTCAGCAGCACCTTCTGAGTTCCGAGCACGAATTCAGCGTACGAGTGCCATCCGACACCGAGCCGGATCTCCCTCCCACCCCCCCCCACCCCCCACACGCCCCCCGCCCCGCCGACGGTCAAGTACCGGTGAACTAGGAGGGAGCGGGGCAATACGAGGTGACGGGGAGCGCCTCGGACCGCCCCCTTCTCACGCCAGGGTTCGCGCAGAGCCGAAAGCGCGATGTAAGCCCGGGCCGGCAAAGTGGCGCGGAGCCGTAGTAGTTGGGTGGGCGGTGGAGAGCACGGGGGTGGCGCAAACATCGCACGTGAAATTTCATTCGAGCCGTAAATTGGGACGGCCATGTCGCTCCGCGCATATTGTTCAAAGAGTGCGCGGAGGCAACAATTTCGGCTCGTCCGATATTGTCCAGGGCATAATAAAGTCCTGTCACTCGCTCGCCAACCCCAAGCCCCCTACGTCCCCGACGCCCCAGCACCTCGTTTCGTCGCCACCGACGCCCCCTACGGCCCCGCGGCCGACACACCTCTGTGTACACAAATCCACATACGTACATCTGTCTCGGCAACATGAATTATTCAAGCTCCGAGGAGAATGCGCGAGTGGAATCGCTAGCCCGGATCTCTACGCGCCACCTCCACCCCCAACCCCCACCCCGCCAAACTCCGTTCGGCCACCTTGCCCCGCTCGGCGCCCACGACCCCGCCGCCAACCTCGTCCCATTCCGGCCGTGCCTTGCACCTCGCTCCTCGCTTGTCATTTGCTGGCTTGTCATACTGCGTCATGTACCTGCTTTACACTTACTCTAAAGCTGGCTGCAAATAGAGACATGGCGATAAAGACCGGCAAACGTATTGAATGAGAGACGGGTGGAGGGGTGGTACACTCCGTCGCTTTATATTAAATTACGTAAGAAATGTATAAACGACGTATGAGATCGACGGTGGCGAGATTTTTCATCGGGATCAACATATCAATTAATATCTCAAACCATGAAACTTACTTTACCGTCACAAGGACCTATCGCTGCTGCTGTTATTATTATTGCTTTGTTGTTGTTGTTGTTGTTGTTGTTGTCTCGTGGCTCTTATACGGGCAATGGGCGATTTACCTTGGTCTGCTAATCCAGCTATTTAAATATCGTAAAATTTTTATAATATAAATACCATTAGGTAAATCTCAGCTGAACCCATAGATTGCGTAAAATATATATATCGCTACTTTTTGCGAGTAACAACGATTCTCGATTACTCGGATTAACCCGGAGAAGTTAATTACCTTACGTCCAGACGAAACGCGGGTACTTTTAACGAATTGCCTCTAATCTAATTTGTTTATTTAAGCATCTATTTGTAAGAGACGAGTCGTCTTCGGGCCGTCTTTGCAAACAAACATCTCCATTGGAATTTAAAAATATCGTTAAATATTGCAAAGTCTCAGCGAGTCAAAGGATCTCCGATTAGTTATGAGAGAGTGTGTGGAGTGGAGCGATCTACAAAGGGCACGTAGCAGCGTAGCCATACGTATACACGCGACGCATAGTTACGTAAAACGGGAGAAGATCCTATCCTGCCTTGTGAACTTGACGTTGGATTCCTTCCTTTAGCTTTCGCAAGTTGGAGAACCTTAACTCAGCCCTTAACACATTCATCGCGCATATTTTCTGCCCCGTGATCCATTACTTCGCGAAAGTTCGTTCAGCCAATGCCTCTTAACGTAAGCGACAAGCCTGCGTAGCTGATGAATCCTTAGAAAACGTCCCGAGTGTCAATCTGTCGAGCATTACCCCGATAGCGGGAACAACAGCTGCCGCTGAAAAAGTAATTACGAGCCGGAGGCCCCGTAGCCGAGCTTCCGTAGCCGACGTCGCAGCGGCCTCGCCCCATTCAAATCATTTACTTATTCACGCTCATAATGTATTAACCGGCTAACTCATACCCTCGGCGAATTATTGTTCATTCATATGAATGTACAAGTGCCCTTTCGATCCGTAATCGCGTGATTGATTCCATTCCATTCCACTGCCAACGCAATTCAACTATTTTAACGGATCTCTTTATATATATATATATATATATATAATGTCCCTTGCACATCGACAACGGCTTTCAACGATTGTGCCCTCCATTCCCTCGCGAAACCCCCGACGTTCTTCGTAATTTATCTTATCAATAATTTACGTGGTATGTGGAACGTGTTGGGGCTAGACCACCTTTGACTTGTAAAATAAGAGGAAAAACCACCGAGTCCCGAGGCTCTCACGAAAAATCAACGGGAAAAGAAATCATTATGTCTTTGATCCCTGAAATCCATGCGTAACCACTACGCGTTGCTCTTCAACAACGATCCCATTAGCATTAACGCGGGTACTACTATCACGTACATTACATATATTCCCATTACTGTGAGAATTAGTTTTCCAAAATAACGTCTTAATGTTAATTACATAAATACTTGTGGAATTACATTCCCTTTAAATTGCGCGTTCCTTAATTCCAATTCATGCAAACTTAATATATATAATCTTTTTCACGTTTTCTTAAAAAGTAAACGACAACAACATTGATAAGGGATTCAGATAGAGATAGAGAGAGAGAGAGAGAGAGAGATATTCCTTTCATAATGTTATGCATTAAAGCATTTCCCGTTCTTATTAAATGTAAATTATTAACCATAGAAATACTATTGCTCACGCTAGTTCTTATTAAAACGTCATGGGAATTGAAATGTCTCAACCATCTATTATTTGATAGTAGAAGAATTATTAATAACAATAATTTGGGTATAAAATATACGATTTACGTAATAATCCATATATGTATTTGTTGTACGTGTTTGGTTATAACTGAAAATACGGTGATATGAAGAGCGAGAACTGTATAAACGATTGGCTATTTATATATATATATATATATAAGATAAGAAAACGGTCCCTTATCGATGGCCGAAAATCCTTCGGTCTGAAGGATCGATGTTAATTCCGAAGAATCTTATTTAGAGATTTTGCAGGCGAGTAATTTGATGAGTTCCGAGTCGAAGATCGATCGCGTTATAGGATTAATAATTACAAATTTCCCTTCTGAATCCGGCTTATTATATTTGGAAGGAATTTCGATAATCGCGTTAGGGTTGAAATTAATGAATGGTCTAGCGGTATAGGAGAGGTACGCTCCACAGCCAAGGTAGCTTTAAATATAGAAGAAGAAGCAGAAGAAGAAGAAGAAGAAAAAAGGAGAGCAGAGGGGGGGGGTAGAAAAAAAACAATAGGCTATACGTTCCAGGACCGGTGAGTAATTGTTTCTGTAATGTGACCTTACGGGCGAGAGCGCCGCGAGGGAAGGGAGGCTGGAGGCGGGAGGCTGGAGGCTGGAGGCTGGAGACGGGTGGCGGGAGGCTGGAGGCGGGCGGGTTAGTGGCGGGTAGAGGACAGAGGGAGGGAGGAGGACGAGGACAAACGATGGCTCGTCGCTGGTGTGGCTCAATGTGGAGGAACGCGGACGAAGGAGACGTAACGTAAAGAGCGGCGGGGAAATGAAGCCATTGTTTCCCGACAAACGAGTCCGATGATGATTCATCTCGAGAGCTCGGCTCGGCTTTGATCTCCCCGGTCGTGTATTCTTTTTGCCGATCGTCGAGCGCGCGTGTAAATATCCCGAGCTCGGGGCACGAGGCACGAGGCACGAGTCACGAGAGTAGATCACAAAGTCCCAACGACGCGCGAGCAGAGCTGAATCTTTGAAATCTTGGAAATCGGAATGCCGAATGATGAGCCGCATTCCATTACGGATCCGCTTTCCCAAGCTCAAAGCTTCCCTCGCCCCGGCGGCTTTCCGGCACCGTAGAAGCTCTCCCACCCAACGGTAACCCCATTCTTTCATAAATAATGCGACTTTCATGACCGGCCCTCCAATTCCTCCCTTCGTAAACAAAATTATAATTACACAGATCGAGATGCGTGAACGAGACATTCTTATTCTTTTTAAGGCTTTTTAAGGCTTTTTAAGGCCTTCGACGAGCAGTCGTGTTACCTAAGCTACTCTACGGCTTACACTTACTTCCTCCACGCATTTACCCGCCCCTCCCCCCTCTTTATCATTCAAATTTCAGATTTTTTACTCAAGAAGCCGAAGCCGAAGACTAAGAAGATTAAGACGGTTAAGATGAAGAAGAAGAAGATGAAGTTAGCTCGAGCTCGTTTCTCCAGTTTTCTCAATTACGAGCAATCGGCCGAGTCGTAAAAATTACAGAAGCAATGCTGATGACTTAATTTGACTCGTTTCACGGTCAAATGCTTCGCGCTAATGTACCCCAATAACCCCGTACCCCGTGCCCCTCTCCCGCCCGCCCGCCCGCCGATGCCGTTACGCCACTACGCCGGACAATTAGAATGTAAAGACCTTCCCTTCGCTCCCGACGTCCAACGATCGTTTTAAAAAAGATAATGGCCTGATTTTACGATAATGCGGCCTCGTTAACATCAATAGAGTCAGTTAGTTATACGCCACCGGCACCGCATGACCTTTCGACATTTAAACATTAAAAGACATTAAAACCTCTCCCTTTTTCCCTTCTCTTCTTTGCTCTTAATGCCAAAGACGTTATAACGTTTAACATATTTAACAGCGATATTCACGCGCTTTCTAATGCTCTCTCTCTCTCTCTCTCTCTCTCTCTCTCAATGACAATTCGGCCTCCTCGTCTGTCCAGTCAAATGCTCTGCCTATTTTACAAACCATTCGCCGATAACGTCACGACTTCGTAATACAGATACAGATTGAATACAATCTACAGAGCGGCGAGCTCAGTTTTTCATTAGGATTTCAATTGGGACCGAAGACTCGGACAAGAGACTCGGACCGTCGGTGCTCTCGCTTTCGCCTTTGCTTTTGCTTTTCGATAAATCTAAGAAATGCGTTATCGCGTTAATAAACATAATAAAATATTTATCGTACCGAGTGATCGAGTAAGAGATCGAGTCCGCAATCCCGTTCACACGGGGAAAAATGAATTTTCCTCCGAGATCCGCTGCTCCGCTACGCTTAAAAACATTCAGACGTTTTTTTTTGTTTTTTTTTTATACAACTTTTTCTCCGGTACGCATTGTCCTCCAATCCCCTGAAAATGCTTATATTCCAGCCACGACGCTTTTACTTTCGCCATTATTACAAGTTTTCTATTTTCTCAAACGTATTTATTGATTTCTTAGGAAAAATGAACGCCCCCTTTTTTCTTCGCCGTCACACCAAATCCACGAGAATCGAAGCGCGGCGAAAAGAAAAGAAAAGAAAAGAATAGAATGGAAAAAAAAGAAAAAAGAAGTTACCTCTTAAGGTAATAATTTTTTTTTCTACTTACTTTACTTCCCGGGAGCCGTGGCCGGCGCTTGAATCGCTCAATATCTTAAAATTTCAGGATCCTTCGGCTTAAGGTAGATCAATAACAAAATACATCACGTCTTAGCAGTGCGTTCAATTTTAAAAATGTCAAGAATATAGCAAAATACAAATCTTCTTAGCGAGGGTATGCTTTAGTTAAAAAAAAAAAACAGAGTAAAAAACAAAAACGTCATTATAAGCCGTCGTGAAAGATTTGATATACTCAAGTTTTATGGGGCCCCGTGGACTTTACAGGAGCTTTTTGTAATTAATTCATGCACTATTATCCGAGCAGGATTAAAACGAATTAAAACACGTACATGGTAATAAGCTGTAAGTTAGTTAAATAGAAAAAGGCAAATCACCTCGATTCATAACGTCGAAATCATAAAATACGACTCGTCATTTGGTCTTACCTAACGTAAAGGTGCAGGAGAGGGGGCGGGGGGAAATATTAATACCTGCTTAATTATTCGTGGAACGAAGGTAGGCGATAAAAAAAGATCATAAAGAGGCATTTAAATTTACAGCACTGCTGTTTTATTTACATGAAAATACAAATCAATTTACCTCGGGAGTAAAAAGTAATTCGCAAGAAACATCAGAGTAAAATGTATTGTTACTGAAAAATTGTTACAAAGCTCAAATAACATTTTCAATATAATCTTTACATTAAAAGATCGGATAAGGCGAGGTCTATTTACCTTTTAATTCATTTGCTCATGCGTATATCAATACCTTTATAATAAAATAATATAATTGTCAGAATTGTTAAATATACAAAGCCCTTAGGCTATATATTAACATTTTAGATAAAAATATGATTCGTTAGCCGTCGGTGCGTTACAACATTACCTTTACCTTACATGTCATTATTATTATTGGCTTACAGCGTGGGCTTCTTCTTTTTTATTTATTTATTTATTTTTTCTTCAAAAAAAATCTATTTCTAAATAACGTTAAAGCAGTAATTATAAAAATTATTGGCCTCTCTCTCTCTCTCTCTCTCTCTGAGTATTCTTCTGGCTTGTTCATAAATTTATTTATCAATTAAAGAAGAGCTTAGCGGAAACGTTTTAAATAACATTACATATATTTTATTGTTTAAATGCCTAGGGCATATAAAAATAAAACAAAAAGTTCTTTTAAATTCATTCGGCCATACAATTTCATGTAAATGGTGTAAAGAGTAGCAAAAAATTTTTATCGATTACTCTTCTACTTTTCATGTCTTCTAAATTGCGTGAAATTTGCTTTTTCATTCGCAACGTACATTTAACTTCCATTGATGCGTGAAAAATATAACATGATATTATGCAAATGTTTTCAGGGTTTTTTTTTTATTTTTTTATTTTTTTTATTTTTTTTATACATATTCTTTTATATTATTACAGGAATTAGCAAACCTTGTGTCATTAAGTACATATTGTTTGTCCATATGTATGTATATATATATATATATATGTATGTATGTATGTATATTGTATATACATCGGTTAAAATTTCCTATGCATTAATCAATAAGTTCATCTTACTTATGTATATTCTTTATAATTTCCTTATTCAATAACATTACTAAGTGGGTTACGTGCAAAGTATTTATAAACTACATGAACAATTTCAAACGATTCGTTAACTATAATTATGCGACTTTAGAAAATACATAATAATATATCTACTTTATAGACTTTAAGACATGATTCTATAATCATTTGTTGACTTTGTCAAAATAAACTACATACTTTTATATATTTAATCGATCGTATTTTCAATTTGCATTACTAATCTTTATTTAATTTATAATTTTTTTATTTCTCTTTGAAACCAAATGTTTTAACAACTTTTGTTTTCGTTCTTTAAAGAGCTACGAGTACTCTTGGTCGCCTTCCAGAATTCATTTTCACATTCTCGAGGTAATTTTACAGATATTAACAAAAAAAATTTTCTTTCTTTATTACCGTTACGAACTTACGTACTTTTTAACTAGTTTATGTAAAATTAGCGTCATCAAGCATTGGCAACGGATCGTTAAAATGGCCTCGAATGAGAAATCGACGAAAATAATGCAAAAGTCTTTCTTCTGTAGAATCGTCCGTCCACGTCTCATCAAGGATCATGCCGATCGCACCTAATCATTCATAGAATACTTATACGCCACTACTTGACGCTTAGCTTCTTCTTCTTCTTCTTCTTCTTCTTCTTTTTTTGCTTTATTTTGTTTTGTTTTGTTCTCTTTAGCTAAAACTTTTTACACTTGGTTATAAACAGGTGAGACGTGCGAACGACAGTCCGCTTACGAGCTTGTACAATTGGCCCTCGATTACTTCAAACAATAATAATTATAATTATGATAACAATGGTAATGGTAATAATGGCTAGGATAGCTGACTTATCCTGCATGAGCGTAAGGGGGGGGGGGAGATTCGTCTGCTCTCTCCTCTCTCTTTCTCTATTTTATTACAGGAAAGGATCGTTAATCCGTTAACGAAGTACGACAGCCCTAAATGCCATTTTTGTTTCAGCTATCAGGACTGTTAGAGAAATTTTATTTCGCCAATGAAAGTTTACGCTTTGTCCGACCGAGCATAAATTCGCCAATAAAAGTCCCGGCTCAGTGACGAATATTAAGGGATCTATGCAATTATCGAGGGAATCAACGCAAGGAGGTAATTTAGCCATCCTTGGCTGACGTACTCTCAATACATAACCATATATACCCCTACGTCTCTACGCGTATGTGTATGCGTATGCGTATGCGTATGCGTAGGGGTATGGGTATGGGTATGTATATAAGGAGCTCCCCTCCCCGTAATCCCTCGGGAAACGATTTTCCAGCTCCCTTCGGTTCATTTTCTGAACATTTTTCTTATATTTGAACAAGCTATTACCCCTCCCCCCCCCGAGTGTACATGCCTTCTAAATACACTTTTGCAGATTGGAACGTCAGCGCGCTCGATTGTGGCTCTAACGGTTGACTGAGAGGACAAGCGCTTTCCCGTTAATACGGGATATTCCTCAGAGCATCCGTGCAGATTATTATTATATATTAAGCTGCCATTCGCAAATAATATGCGCAAAGAATGTGCTCGGTTAAGTGAACGTGAACCGAAACTGAGCTAGTTCTGCTAGCCGGGCGTGTGGGTGGGGGGATCCACGTATCAGCGGTTCGATTGACAAATAAATCATGTAGACTGATCCATGGATCGCCACTCCGCTGCCCGTCGCTCCGCCGCAAGACAATGATTTTCCAGCTCGGACTCCTCTGGATTCGCTTCGTCCGCTGCACTTGACGGATTCACTCGAGCCCGAAGCAGGAGATGAGCAGCGAGATCAGGAAATAGACGGAGAGCGTGGAGCCGACTTCCACGGGAAGAAGACGAGAGCCGGCTCAGACGCCGAGGTACCTGCAGTAGGCCGTGTCCTCGATGAGCTCCCGGGGTATCCATTCCTCGGCGGGTGACTGGTTCGACAGGGACGCCGCGTGCTTCTCGACTTCCTTGAGGACGCGCAGGAGGTTGCCGCCGACGAGCTTCCTGATGTCGGAGCTCGGCCACCTGCGGTCCCGCGTCAGCTCGGCCAAGAGGAGCGGGTAGCCCGAGACGTCCGGCAGTTCGGTCGGCGGGCTGTCGACCGGTCACCTTGGCATTAATTCCTTCCACCTCTAAGGGACGCTAAGGGACGTTTCTTGGACGGGGTCCGGTATGGAGGTTGGGAGCGACCTAACGGACCATCACTAACGTACCCGGGCGAAAATCATCTGTACGACGAGCTCTGAGCGGCGCGAGCTTCGTTACCCCGGCCTTAAGTTCGAGCTCTTTTACTCGGCTTAGGCCGAACTTTACTCGGCGCGGTACAAGCGACCGCTTTCACTAGCCTACAGGTACGGGCTAAGCTATTTTACGTAACCTATTACGCGTAGGGGCACCTCGCGTACCGAAATTCACTGCTGGTCGGACCGTATTCCTTTTTCTTTTTTCTTCTTCTTCTTCTTCTTCTTCTTATTCTTTTGTTGTTTACAAGCAACGCTTCGTCGGTCGCCCTTCGATATCGCCTCCGCTACTCCACTACCGTGACCACCTTCGGATACAAGGATGGACGCACACGAGCACGACGTTGGCCCTGCCCATCAATGGGTCGACGACGGTTGCCGTAGTCTCGATAACGAGCGAATTTATGCGCTTTCGGCGTGCAAATATCTAAGCGCTATGGGCTACTCGCTATTCGTCAGTACAACTCCCTAGTAAATTATTCGATTCGGCGACTCTCTCTCTCTATCTCTCTCTCTCTCTCTCTCTCTATCTCTCTATCTCTCTATCTCTATCAAAAATATTTCTTCGTTTTAAATGGGCTTGCGTGAGCTACGGCCACTGATAGCGGCAACTTATCTTTGATTCATACAACATTAACCAGCGCGTAGTCAACAATCCATAAGTAACCGGAATTTATAAACTGGCAAATCTAATCCGAAGTTAATCTCAGTATAAATGCAGTTATTAATCTAATCTACGAGATTAGTGATACTGGTGGCGAGTTTTGCCGAAGGTTTATCATTGGGTTGGCTCGTTCCTAAGAGATGCCGGGCGGGATAAAAAAAAAGGGCTAGTGAACGAAGGTAGGTGAGAGGGGGTGGGGGGGGGATTGTAACTCGGGGATTGTCCCCGGCGATTCGTCTTCGGATGTAATGGAGGGGCGGGGTAGCGATGTGGAGGCATGTGGAGCCCCCGCGACATGTAAATTGACGCGATCGCGGCGCTTTTAAATTGTAAATCGCGGATACGCCGACGCGGATATTTATTCGAAGGGCTTCGGGGCCGCGACCGAGTATCCTCGGGTATTCCCGAGTCGATTTCTGATCTCCGTGCACTGATTGCACTCGGCGCAGTGATTTCGACTATTGCCGATAAAAGAATATCGACGATCCCTTCGCATTACTCGTCGAGTCTCCTTCATAAATTATTTGCCCCCTAACCTCATTAAAATACATATATTATTCAATATTATTAAATATTTATATCCGGCAATGTCAACGTTTCCTAGGGAATACGGGCTTCCCCGTCGTAGCGGCTGCCGCGTCCCGGACGTTATTGATCTAATTTCGAAAATTTATCTAGCTTTCCTCAATCACTCGGAGTTATTGAATTCCCCCGTATACGTAAATTTATATCTTTATTTAATCACTTCGGACTCGAATCCCACGTTATTTTGTTAAAAATTTAGATTTCCTTTCTCTGAAGCCGAATTTTACGGATTAATGTTTTAATTTATAATAATGGACGTACGAGTAAATATACTTTCGCGTGTCGATGTATTGACCCGTTCCGTCCGTCCGAACGATATATGATTTTTCAAAAACGTAGTTTAATTTCATGGAAATTTATTTACCGATTTATTTTACTCATCAACAAAAATATTTATTTTTCAAACATTCTTGATCAATTAAACTATTTAATATAACTTTTACAAAACATTTTCGGAATAATTGCAATTTCCCATTCGATACGCAGAGGGAATATATTTTTAAAAGTTATTTTATATTTACTTAAAATTTCGTTTATCGAAACAGATCACATAAATTATCATTATCCTTGTTATTATCATTATTAGTAGTAGTATTATTATTAGTATTATTGTTATTATTACTATAAAATATTCGTGTATTCGAGGTGTACATGTGCTTAGCAGAACTATATATTCGAACTATTAATAAATCTACGTCATTTTTCGATATACGAAAGAAACGCGTTGTCAAAGTTTGAATATGTATCAGCAGTGCATATTTTATAGTCTTTGCATAGGTGACATTTTACATCGCAGGAAACTCAGTGTACGTCATGTCACATATACTTGCTCGTATGCTCGCACATACGAATGTATATGTATATATATGTATATATTTAGCAGCTCGATTATAGCCTGCGTCGCAACGTTTTGAATATAAATTCAGTATTTCTTTATCTTTGGCGCTTAAAGCAGTTTTTTTTTGTTTTTGTTTTTTTTTTTTTTTAAACATAATGACAATTTATGATATTAAATTTTGTCCTTCTCTCCTGAGCCTGTGAGCTATTTTTGAAATTTTCTTCTTAAACCATAACTCGTGCACGTAAACAAAGCTCTTTTATTAAAATTTATCAATATTACATCTTGTAAAAATTTTAATCCGTAACGGTTAAAATGTAATTTTAACGGAGTTCGCGTAATAAAACAGTTATTTAATGCAATTCAATGAAATATCGGGTTAAGCTTGTAATAACGTTCTTCCCGTATATTATCCGTACAACCATATATATATGTGTGCGCGCGCGTGTATATACGTGTAGGAAGCATGAATTAATGGCCTTGGGGTCATTTAGTCGTAATAAAAGTACTTAGGGGCACATCGTCCCTTCTAGCTGGAGTCAATTGCCACGGAGCGAAGCTCTGCTTGAGTTGCCGTTAAATCTCGGCGAAAGTTGAAATGATCTGCCCGCGAAGGCCTTCGCTTCGCAAGATACCCTTCGCGCCTACCCTACCCCGGGTAGCCTACGCTGTCCCCAATAACCCCCGTCGACCCCGATCCCGAGCCCGCACTCCCCCTCGGAAGCTCTTTCTTTGGACTTTCTTACCGACGTCGTATCCGGTGTAAATTATTATCGAATTCTCATCGCGTCGGAGGCGATCTCTCGGCGATTCGAGATTCCGGTGGCGGCGCGCGCCCCGAGGACGACGAGGACACGGACGGGAACAGCCGCTGAATTGAAAAGAGCTTTCCCCGAGCGGGTGGTCCCTGTATCGGGTTGCTTTTGAAATCAGGGAGTGTCGGACAAAGCTCCGCGACCCGCGAGAATTCCCACGAGATCCTTAAAGGATAACTTACGACTTGTTATAAACAGTACGTGATAAATCGAGGGCCTCCTCGTTCCTCCGATCCCCGATACCGTCAGGGCATTTTTTATCGGCCCTTTTATACTTGGCTCCATTTTTATATCCCCAACCCACGCGTTACCCTCCGCGGCTTCTCGCGCAGCGATCTTCCTATCAATCATTTTTACTTTACACTCGCTCGATACTCTCTATACGCACCACCTATTCTCTCCTCCCCCCCCCACCCCCTCGGACCTTCCTTACAATGCTTTGCCTTATTTCTTTATTATCCCCGTCCGTCGACCCGGGCAATTTTCGTTTCCCGACCCAGGCAATACGTCCCATCCGCAATACACCATTTATATTTTTATATAAATATAATTCTTATGGAGCTCGATTAAGTAAATCCAAGCTTTCGGACGCTCGTAGAGCTTTGTTCGTTAATTAATGCACTATTTTCTCTAAACTGTCGGGTATCATTGATTCAACGTGCGTGTCCAGCAGCGAATTATGAGGCTCGTTTCATAACGAAAGAATCGCCAATATAATAAAATATAATGAACATTTGATTCCTAGATTTTACGCGGCCACGCGGTTTTACTCCGTAGGTTTAAGGTTTAAGGTTTAAGGTGCGGATTATTATTAATGTAAGTAGTGGAGGCAGTGGTTCGGGGAGCCAAACGATCTGACGAAAATGTATTATTTTGTAGTTGTGTGGTCGAACGGCACGGGACACCCTCGTCTCTCATTTATGGATGAAAATTTTTGATTGACGCTTCAAACGCCAGAAATTGATTATTCGAAAATAATATCGGATTGCGAAAATTGCCTACGACGGCCATTAAAAAATTCTGACGTATCCGGGTCATAGATTATCATACGCTCCCGGTGGATAAATGGAATACAAGCAATAATACGGTATGCCGGGAGATTAATGAAAATCACTTAATAAGCAAGCGAATGCTTGTTATTATTTGTATAATCGAGCTGGCCGTAATAGCGAACGAGTAGCCGGGAAAGTGTCTCGGCCAAAGCCGGAACACGATAAAGCCTGAAATATTTAGCTGGAATTTAACGAAGCCCCCGGATCGCCGCGGTAAAGCTCCTCCTTCGGATTATATGGAAAATGCCTCGGCGTCTTTTTTTTTTTTTTTTTTAAAATATCGCCGAGTATCAATCGTTCGCGGCTGCAAGTGGGAGGGATAACAAGCGCACCGCGGAACAATGACCCCGGGGGTGGTCGTCGAGGGCGTCGCGGCTACGTCGCGACTACGCTCGCCGCCCTCGGCTCCCGCAATAAAAGCTCCGCGTAAATAAGGCCAGTGAAAAGAGTACCTCGATATTCCGTCGTAGCCGGCTCCGAGTCCGACGTGGTCGACCCCAGCGACTCTCCTTATGTGGTTGATGTGCGCTGGAAAATAAAGCGGAACGAGAGCTCTCGCGCGTCCTTATCGCTCCGGCCTTTGACAAGGTCCATCGCTGGGCCCGCCGGGCTTCTTTTCGCCCGCGCCCGCTCTCTCTCTCTCACTCTCTCACTCTCTCTCTCACTCTCTCTCACTCTCTCCACTCTCTGTCTCTCTCATTTATCCGGGCGAATTGCCGATGCTAGTCGAGCTTACCTATGACGTCGTGCATTGATGCCTTATCTCCGCAGCTGAGATGAGCGCTGTCGAAACTGACCATCACGAGGCCGCCATTCAGCGTCTGCGAAAACAGGCAATAAGAAGAGAGAGGGTCCGGAGATTAAAAGCCCCGATATCACTCATTATCTACATCGACCTGGGCCTTTGCAGACCCCTTCCTCATTTTCAGCCCGCCCTTATCTCCTGCTTTATTCATTTTATCTTTCGACCCACCTCCCACACTTTCTTTAATGGGCAACTTTTAAAGTCAGCCACCGCCACCGCTACCGCCACCGCCACCGCCCCCACCTCCGCCGCCATCTACACATGACCACCCAATAGATCACGGCCCAAGTCCTCTTAAATGTCCTCAAATTAACTCCCTTTAGTCATTTCCCATGACATTAGTCGCTATACCATTACCCGACTTTTCCTAACACATTACACCGGACCTTAATATAAAAAAATCTTACATTTATCACATCGCTAAAGTATGCACATGTATTTCTCGTAATTATGCTTTTCCTACCGATACGATTTTAAATTTCATTTTAAGCTCAGAATTAACAAAATACAAAAAGTATTTCCTTTTTCTTTTTCGTTTCTTTTCCTTCTGTTTTCCAGCGTAAATTGGACTATATCATCTCTGATAACCCCAATAAAAATGTAAGTAAAAAAATAGAAGAAAAATAAAAGAAAATTTGAAGAATCTCGAGTAAAATGTAGCTTGAAAATAATACTTCTTCTTTAGTGCATACAATAAAAAATAATAATAACTCTTAAGAGTATTGCCGTATTATTATAAATTGTATATAAATATTACCATAACAATCGTCTCTTGTAATCTTCCTACACATTTACGAATACATCTCTTTTTATAAGAAAAAAATAAAAATAAAAATATATACAGCAATCGATTCACAGTCAAACTGTACGACCTTAATTAGCTAGTTTTATTTAACAAATCAGATAAAAGATTCTTGTAACATTATTTCAAACTAAAATAACAGTTTCATTATATTTTCATATTTATGTGTATATTATTACAATCTACTTTACGCTCTAACTCTTTCGACTAGAGGAAAAAATTTGATGTAAGATAAGGCACGTAAAGGAGCTGTGCAGAATCAGTAGTAAAATATATATATTGTCAGCCAATAAACGTGCTAGCGTGAAGCAGCGTAATTTCACTTATAAAATAAATCACAATAATAGAAAAATAATTACTTCAACATGCATGAAAATATTAAAGCTTTTAAATACTAAGCCATTCTAAGTATGTTAATATTTAATATTAACTACGAATGAAGTTCGTAGCTAATTTATTTTGTTTAATTTATTCTGAAATATTCAAATAATTTGTTTCTCTCTACAGATGATAATAATTATAAATTATTACTATGATAATATCATAGCAGAGAATGTTGCAAATGATATGTATTCGAGTCTGTGAGAATGATAAAAATCCTAAGCCATTGTATAATTAGTGGTCTCGTGTTATGGGTTCATTAATTAATTTAAAACGGTTCTCATTCGGGTTCAAAGGGTCAATTATTTACGGTGTTGGCGGAGCAATTAAAATGCTCATCAACCGTTGGGTTTCAGGACGAGAATGGAGCCTGGATTTATTTATTAAAACTCATCCAATATGAGCATTTAAATCATGCAGCCGCTTTCTCAGTACTCCAAGTCATACTTACAATACTAGTGATTAATAACGCAATTTAACTTTAGACTTTAATCTCACGGCATGCCGAATAACTTTGGATCTGATACTGTGAAAACTTTATACAATAGATGTATCGTAAGTCGGTGTAAGTCTTAAATCATTTTAGAAAAGAATTTTATTGAAAAAAGGTAAGGATTCCGGAATGATGACCAACTTTTAATATTCTTTGTGCCCGGGCCGCTTTGTTCGTTTATATTCAGATCTTTCGAATATTTATCATCATTAACGTTAAAATACATTATACATAGATAGAGCTATTCTTTATGCCCTCTTAACGTTATTAATGAAAAACTAATACGCGATGAAGAATTCATGGAATCGCGCAGTGCTAACAAGTACCCCATCCCACAGTTCGTCCATTACTTACCATTAGAGATAATAATAATAACAATAATAATAAAAATAATAATAATACCAATACTGATAATAAAAATCGTAATCGTAATAATAAAAGCGTGAAATCAAGCATTAATTATTGATGCTGCGCTTTAAATTTCTATAGGCATTTCTAACGAGTGAATAATAGCATTGTCTTGCCACGGCAAGCGCATTTGTATCGGTTAAAATAAGAATAAGATAACTCGGGATAGGGATATTTTTGTTTGGTGGAGGGGGGAGGGGAGGGGAGTGGAGGGGGAGGCAGGAGCGATAATCAGAGGCCGATGCTAATGTAATAAATTGCCTCGCAATACCGCAGATATAAATTTGAATTCAAATAATATTAAAAGTAGATTCGCTGCAAGAGTCATAAATCTAAGCTAATGGCAAGTATTGTGCTTATTGCCCTAGACTTTCTCGGTATTTCACGGACGCTACTTTATATTTATCTCTCGAAAAATATTCCTTAAATATCATGCCTTGGACTATTTATTTACTATCCCACGCAGAGATTACCTGCAGATTGCATAATCTTTACGCGCGTATAGATTTAAGACGCGGTATAAAGAGAGAGAGAGAGAGAGAGAGAGAGAGAGAGAGGAAGCGGGGGGGGCGGGGGTGAAATGGATCGAAGAAAATTGTTTTCCTCCAACTAATGTAAGATAAAGCGTTATCCCTTCTAAACAGGAGTAGTTCCTGTAGCGGAGCCAAGCCAATAGAGGAGAGTGCGATAAAGTAAACGGCCGAGGATGAATTTATATTTTCTGAAAAAAAGCAGAAGAGTATCTGGGACGCGATAGATCTCCGGCCACTGCGATCCTCGGTTTATTCGAGACGCGTTACCGGCACCCAGACGGCCTCCCCTTCCGCCCCCTTCGCGCCGTTCGCGCCGTCGTTAATGAATCCGCGCACTCTTAGGCCGCCGTCACGATGCAGTGGCGCATCGTCCCCTCGGAAGGGCGCACGCACACACGTAGACAGGCCTCCCTCCCCGGATTCATCTAGCGAGGATTTACACGCCCGGTGAATTAACCGCTCGATCTAAGCGCGCGACTTACATTCAGAGACGCAGGCACGCACGCACCCACGCACACGCACGCACGCACGATGCTTATACCGTGGCTCGAGTCTCGGCGGAGCGAAATTTAAAATTAAAATTTCCATCCCCCCATGGCCGCCAGGGGCTACGAGAGAGCCGATACGTGCTCGCACGAACACTCGAGAGAGCGTCAGTCCGTCCAGGGCTCGCCGACGATGGAGCCAAATTTATTCGCAAAGGGTCTCTGACTGGCAGGGCAGAAGTGGCGGCTGGTCGTCCGCTGGGGGAGGGGGGGAGGAGAGGCTTCGTAATTCATAAGGATACTTCGTTAACGACTCGACTTTGCCTTTCGCCGATTATTTATTAATTTACTTGCGCAAGTAGGCTTTTTTGCCATGAGATTTTTTAATTCCTTAGCCATAGGTGAACGTGGGGCCCTTACCTCATTGATTGATTGCACGGAAGGGCACGTTGAAAACCCTTCTCTCTCTCTCTCTCTCTCCCTCTCTCGCATAAACGAAAAAAAAAGAAAGAAGAAATTTAATGCACTTTGTATTGCGTTATTCAATGTATTTAAATGCATATTAAAACAATTACTCTCTGTCAAATTTAATATTTCAATTTTTATTACTCCCCCCTGAAAAATAATTTGATCCTTTATTGAGAATTTTCATATATCCAAAGGATATGGAATTAATCAATCTGCTTAATTTGAAAATCAAAGCCTATTTAATACGAGCTATATTATTTTTCGATAAAATAATAAATCACAAATCATAATTATGATAACAGAAAATTCTTCAATTAATTTTAATATCGTAGGTGTTCGCACGCGCGCGAGGGCAGTTTATTATAAATCCAACGACTGGTGCACCGACAATTCAGAGGTAATTATAAAACATTCTATATAAATTATATATCAATCATTGACGATATTGGAAATAAATCACAAAATAGTCCTGAATGTAGTAAAAAAGGTCTTTTGCGGGTCGATTTGAAGTTTGAATAATTTTTAAATAAGAAAATTTACCGATACGCGCTCGCTGAAATTATTTGTCGAGCCCCGTTATTTAATTACGCCAACTTATAAGCATCGAATATTGAATAAAGTTGTGGGATAAAGTATTTTATGGCACTCGCCTCGATGATCTTTAAATTTCGGAATACGCGTTATTGTACACGTAGCGCGTGCGCGTGCTAAAAAGTTATGCTAAATCTATGTTTATGCATGAGAATAGAAATTATTGGAAATGCCTTAGGCAAATGGGGGTTGGGGGGAACAAATTATTCTAAAAGGATTACAGAACAGAGTATAGGAGATTTCCTCAAGAATTCTAAACTAAATCCCGAATAATCTTCATTATGACTGATATTATATGAGGACGGCCGGATGGAGGGTGGGAGGGGGGAGTGGGAGCCTAAGGATCTAGTCAAGACTGTTTCATTTGGATCATTTAAGTCCGTCTGTCTACTTCAGTACTATTTTCCTCCTCCTTCCACTGTCTCTTGCCCCCCCCACTCCTTCCTATCCTCTTTTCAGGCTGGATTTCGCTTTTTGTAACTTTTTGTCTAGCTATCTGTCGAGCCATGCAAGTGAAAAAATTCCACAATCTCTTCTTCCGGGCGGAGAGACTGATTCGACGAGAAGAAGAGAATGGCGGGAGGGGAAGGGCGGCGGTAAAGAAAAAGGAGAGGGAGTAAATAGGAAAGCAGAAATGCACGTAGGACCGAATGCAGGCTCTGACGGCATGTCCTATGCGCATTTCCGCGAGAGAGAGAGAGAGAGAGAGAGAGGAAGAAAGAAGGGAAGAAAGTTTAAGTTGGAGTTGGAGTTGGGGTTGGGGTTGGGGTTGGGGTTGGGGTTGGCGTTGTACTTACCCCGCGGATCGATTCAAATAATACTCTAGAGTATTTAAACCTGACGAGTGATTTCTTTTATGCGAAATATTATTATAGTATTCGCGGACATTCGTTCACGAGTTTAACGAATAATCCACGTTATACTATACAATTTGCTATACTTTGTAGTTGTAAAGTTCGAGTGAGGGTAGAAAGATTTACGTTCGTCGACCAATGAAAGCGAGCGGAGACTCGAAACTTTTAATAACAAACTAGAACCGAATGATTTTGTTGTTGTTGTTGTTGTTGTTGTTGTTGTTGTTGTTGCAATACTATAATCCGTAATAGAATATCGAATAAGACTATTTTGACGTTTTCAAATATTCTCGTACACTTTATGGAGAATATTATTCCGACCAGCGGAATTCGGAGAATTCAAATGCTGAAGAAAAATGAATTCATACCGCGTGTAATACCAGAATTTTTAATATTGCGTCGCGTTGAATGAAAAAGAAGAACGATACTATACGTTCGTACTAGGAATTCATATATTTATACGTTAAATAAAATACGCGAGATATGCGGGCGCACCCACCCGCACCGAGTGAAAAAATAATTTCAATAGGCTAATCGTTAAGATGAATTTATACCTTCTGCAAAAGAAATCATTCCCCTCTATCGGTATCTCTATCGATTAATCTTACCGAGGCTCAAATAATTCTTTTTTTTTTATTATTTACGTGAAAACTCGTCGTTCACGAAATTACTGGAAATACGACGTGGCCAATAAATAATACATACGAATAACTATACGGAATGACGTAATCTCTATGAAAACAAAAAAAATATTGTCTCTTCTCTTTCTCTGTATTTTTTTATACAGACAGGTAATTTTAATTTGCATTTACATTGTAATATTGGAATGTATGTAAGAATTCTCGGCGAATTAATTAGTCAGGCGAATACGCGTGACTTTACATTTTATTTCGCGCGGTCGTTATGAAGCTAACGTCGGGGTAAGTCAAGTACGTCGGGTTGAATTTCAGGAAGATTTTCAGGAAGAGAACGCCCGAACGAGCGGTTTCCGAGGACTTGGTTCCGGCGGGTCGGGGAGGGAGGTGAGGAGGGCCGGCGAAGGAGCCCAAGCGGACAGACGGCTGGAGCGAGGATAGAGGGAGGGTGGGGGTTACAGGGGTCGGGGAGGTAAGAAGCCACGTATCGAGGATGTCTTTTAACAAAGTTCTTGTCTAGTACATCTAGTTATTTTTACATGAATGGATCGCGGTGTCAGAACCGCCAGGGTCGAGTCGCTTTCTTGCCAAGTTCACTCCTCCTCGAGATAAGGGAACAGCGGCAGCGGTGGCAGATGCTCCTCGGTGGCTCGCTTGAATTTTCTTGTCTTCTCTCGGATGCTGCGGCTCTTCCGTTGACACAGACTCCCGGACGAGCTTGTCACAATTTGCTTTTCATCTTGGCACCGAATTCCGCTGACGCCGCCGATTCCAGGCCCGTGGTTGTTACGCGTTTCTCTTCGCATGCCCGCCCCCCTCGTCCCCTCCCCGCCCCTTACCCCTTCGCGCCCAACGTCCCACCAGCCAACTAAAACCCAACTCAAAATACTCACTAGCAAACATAAACTATCGGCAATACGATTCTGCGTAAAAGCAGCCCCGGAATCTGACGCCGCTCCCCGCAGCTTCTCTAATCTCTTCTCTGCAGCATTTATAGGATACTAACTCGCATTCGAGCCCCCCGAAACCTTTGTCACCTGTAATTCTCTCCTCCACCGCCATCACCGCCACCGCCACGAGCTTCGTAATTTATAATCGACGTTGAGCAACAGCGGACGGGGCCTCGGTACCATAATAAAATTTACCTCCTCGCCGTACGAGCGACATAATAGTTTCACGCCCATTACAATTATTACATTATTAGCTTACCCAATACGTAAATAAATGGCTCGAGTTAGCTACTGCTCGAGGGATTCGTGTATACGGAATGGCCAAAGTCTAATAATTAAATCCCCGAATCGTTAAAAGACTCCTTCCGTTTACTTACGTAATTGGACTCTCTCGTGCAATTAGTAAGTAAAATGATATAGATATGGGATAAAGAGCTAATATTGAATGGATCTTAAATATATATGTATATATATATGCGAAAAGGAGAGTTATATATAGCTCGGCTGAGGATCCATAAGCCAAGGAGCAGCCGAATAATACTTTATTTATCTTTTATCATTGAGCATTAGATATTTGAATTCTCTTTATTCGCTGGGCTATTCATCGGCCGTGAATGGGATCCTATATATACATATATATACATCTATATATATATATATATATATATATGCGGAGCCTTTGTCCAGAGCAGTGGAGCCAATAGACTTCCAAGGAACGTCATCGACACTGAAAACCTTAGACTCGAGAAGAGAGCCAATTTAGATTACATTGCGATCGCTTTACAAAATAGCGGGGCGCGGAGGGACGGGAGGGCCGACTCCCGTATCATGGCAAGTACGAATAAGCGATCGAGGTAGAAGAGCCTTTTTATTATATATAAATGTGGTCGGAATGTGGTCTTAATAGTCAGCGTGCGTATGCGACACGTCTTTCTACGTAAGGAAATACGTTTGGTCGTCAAATTGTTGACCCCGCACCGTGACCGAGTACTGACACGCGCACGCTGACGTAACTTGACAGCACGAGTCGAAAAATCAAACTAGACGGCGAAACTATTATTTTCCCCATATAATAATAGCTTTACAACTTTCCTTTAGGGGAGTCATTTACAAAGACGCCACTGACTTTATGAAGATCCTTGTCACCGGGAAGAATTTAATATTTTTTCTCTATTCACGGGCGCGGCTCCACGTCCAATCCAATCCCTTTATAACTAATTTTCAAGAAAATTTTATCTCACTCCGACGACAATGGGCTTCTTATGGTTAAGGGTACTTTTCGCTCCAGTGGAAGTTTTCTGAAGGGAAGGTCTACGGATGAAAAGGGCCGAATGTCCCTAAAGATTAACACGACGATTAGATTAAAAGGACTTTTTTCCTATTATAGCTGTGGCATCGATCGCTCATTGTTTGAGCACTTAATCATAAAGCGCGGGATTAAGTAGAGCGAGACGCCCAACTAACGAATACACTTATTGTTTGAAAAAAAAAAAAAAAAAAAGTATTCATAACCTCGAGGAGCAAATATTAACAGTCGGTGGGGGTGGAGGGTGGAGGGTGGAGGGTGAAAAAAAAAATCACGAGCTTACGGAGCTTCGGTAAGTATGTCCGATAGGATTGAACGATATACATTAATGTATGTAAATGGGAAAGGGTAGTAGTAGATATTTGTAAATGTCTGCATTTGATCAGGTCAGGATAATCCGTATCCAGGTCAAATATTCTTACTCTTTATCTATTGACAGACGATGCTCTCTATAAAGTTAAGCGAAGCCAAGCAAAGCCGCCAAGGGAAGCCAAGCGACAATGTTGATATTGTTAAGGAGTAGGTAGGGTAGGAGGACTTTTGTTTTGCCAGATAAACAGATTGAAGAGATACTCACGAGGTTCCTGAGGACGTCGTCCGGCACGTTGCTCGAGGAATTGCAGAGCGCCCTGGCGGCACTGTGGGAAAAGACGACCGGGGCGGTCGAGACGACGAGGGCGTCCCGCATCGTCCTCACGGAGACGTGGGAGAGGTCGACGAGCATCCCCAAGCGGTTGAGCTCGCGGACGACTGCCTTCCCGAAGCTCGTGAGCCCGTCGCTGTAGAAGCCCAGGGTCACGAGGTCCTTGTCCGGGTCGTCGGCGATCGCCGAGTCCGCCCTGCATCACCAACGGACGTTCAATGCTCGCGAGCACGCGCGACGACGGCCAATTACGATAACCGGCTCGCTTTACGTTTACAATTTACATTGTGCATCGACAATAGACAGACAACGAGCCAATCCATTACTCTGCGCGGCCATAGCATCATATCAGAAGTCCTACTTCGCACTCGCGTTCTCGTCCGCATTTTATTCTTACGCCTTACTTCATAGAAAAAGCCCCCCTCCCGCTCTCCGTTTGCGTTAAAAATAATTTTTTGTTTCGAGACTTTTTCCTTAGTAGAGGCTGAATGCGCGCGTCGCTGGAAAATTTGAGCCTTAATGTAAGGGGATAAAGTAACGAAGAAAGGGGAGGGGGGAGGGAGGGAAACTAAAAAACTAAAAAACTAAAAAACTGCTGATTTATAACTTAGAAGCATAGAAAAATAATATTTAAGAGGTCCCGGAGCTTTTGTTCTCTACTAAACTTTCATTCTTGGCTTCTTTTTTTTTTCCCCCCATTTTTGCCGGTTTTTTTTTTTTTTTTTTTAATTTAGAATTATTTGCTCAAGCCGGAGCTCTCGAGAGGATAGAAATATTTTCTTAAAACCTCTTTGAAGGGGCAGCGGTAATTAAAAATTCCCTTTATCGTTTCACGTCCATTTCCAAAATAGAAGGAATTCGGAATTGCCCCCCCCCCCGCCACAATGCACAAAAATAGCATATTATTATTCATTTATTTGAGAAGCGGACTGAATTTCCGTACTTTTCCTTTGTTAAAAAAACTTACGCCGTGACTCCAATAACCAAAACAGTCCCCTCTCCTCTCTCTCTCTCTCTGTACATCGAAATGCGGAAAAGCGGCATGACGATCTTGATAAACGATTGTTAAAATAGATAAAATCGATGTCGATGTCCCGCTGAGTTTTGAGAGAGCGGTTCAAGAAATATACATTTCAATCCGACTATTTACTCGTAAGCATTTACAAGCTCGACCGAATCAATAAAAAATCCATCCAATTCTGAGCTTACAAGTTCGAAGTTAAGAAAAATCTTGTCGTAATATTGAGACAATCGTTTACCGGCTCGATTCTTACTAATTCTTATGAATGTCGTGGTCAATTAAACACGGACGAAGAATCATAAAGCGTCGCGAGCGAGAAAGTATTTTCTTGATTTGCGTATTACGAACATAATGAAGCAGCGGCCAACCGAGATAAATAACATTTGTCAGTACGTAATCTCGGAAAGAAAGATAAAGGTAGACTAACAACTTGTATGTATATGCGCATCGAAGCCTTTTCTAAATTGCTTGAATTTTATTATAAAAATTTAGCTTCTATTCCGGCACTTGCGGCACTCCCAGGCTAATTTAAACCTTTCGCTTCCATATAATTTAAAGCTTCCGTGTGTGCGCTCGCCTTGTGTGGCCCCCGTATACGCGAAACTACCCTCGTGAGACTTGTTTCAAGGGCCATTTCATGAGGAGGAGAGCCATTCTTTCTTCTCTTTATTCTTTTTCTTTCTTTTTCTTTTTTTTTTTGCCAAATTTGAATAAAAACGAAAAAAATAAGAGAAAGAGAGCACAGTTTTCTTTACCTCGGAGAAGAGCATTCGCCCGAATAAATTGCATCTTTGTATTATTTATGCGCGCGTCGTTACAGCGAACTACGAGAATTTGAGAATAAAGTTTCGGAAGCGTTGGGTAATGATCGATTGATCAACTAGGCATAAAGGTATAAGGGCTTGTACGAAGTGCGAAGTAGCGTTAACGGGGCTAATAAATTGATTCCCCATACCCTCTCAAGGCACGCTCGTTTCAATTAACAGTCTTAAAAGCTTATATGCCCGTAACGGGGAAAGGGAGAACCGCACATCGCACATTCCCACATTCCCACATTCCCACATGCTCTTACGAAATAAAGCCTTTTCCTATTCGACGGGATTTTATGACCTTCGCCAATCTCAATGTATTCCCGATTCCTTTAGAGCCCGGCCGTTTTACCTATTACTTCTTTAAATGAAAAGCACTAAAACCTTTGTTATAAATAGAGTTAAAAGAAGAAAGAAAGAAAGAAAGAAAGAAAAAAAAAAGGAAAAGAAAAACCGAGGGCAGAAAAAACTTGTAGATTTTTTCATCGACGGATTATTGTCAGGGGGTGGGGGTCGGGATGGGTAGGGGGAGAAAGGAATTTGACGTTTCGAAGGAGCTTTCGATCGAATGATCTCGGCTTTTATGCGGTTTTAAGTGACCAAGTCACTGGTCCCTCTGCTCCAGATCAAACTTGGCCTAGAATCGTTGAATCCTTCTTTCCTCCCTCTATCCAACGACCGCCCGCCGCTCAAGCAAACCAGAGATCATTGATCTAAAAAAATTTCCCCGCTTCTTTTTTGTCAATGCCCAAGTATTGGTTACGCCTCCGATGTCCCCTAACCGATGTCCGCGCAGTTTTTATCCTTTTTATTGGCTAACCTATATTTGTCATATCGACAACACGTTGTCGGTGTTTTTTTTTTTATTATTTCTTTCTTTCTTTTTTTTTTTTTTTTTTTTTTTACCTCTTTTTAGAAAAACCTTTTGCAAAAACAATGGCTGTGTTCGTAAGCCTGCAGGGTTAATAAAGAAAATCGGAATAATTGACGTAGCGTAGCGGGAGCCTTACTTTTCGTATGTGAAAAAGTGATTACTACTTGCGACGAAGGCTCGTGACAAATAATGTCGGCGCGCATGAGAATAAAAACTATTATTACCACTGCGGAGTAGAAAATTATTTACTACACGAGCATGCGTTATTAATTAATATTAAGCGATAATACGACCAAGGTGGCGCTAACAATCTACTTTTTTGTTATAATAAATGCACGAGGTAAGCGCGGTATTGTCAATTAGTATTTCTATTAACATGGAGTTTACGAGGGCGGAATAGTTGATTGCTATATGGCAACTGCAGATAGAGTGAGGTTGGTTTGCGAAATTGGCGTTTTGCCTTTTGGAGTACACGCTTACTCACAAGCTCCGGAATTGAATCCTAAATTCATACGGGCAGTGGTGCTCATATAATTCTGATTGTTATTAATCTAATGTTTTGTAGGAGACTCGCTTTCTCTCTCTCTCTCTCTATATATATATATATATATTTATAATCAATTGTTTCATTATTCAATAAGGGAGAGCGACAGTTTGATAATATAATTGTTAGCTCGACAATTAATGTCGAGCGACTCTGATTATTATTATTATTATACGCCGAGCACGCGTTTCCGTGTTTACGACACCGAGTTCGTATTTTCCTTCTGAAATCGGCGTGAAATTAGTAAGAAAGAAGTTTTTGGAATCCGCGATTACCTAAAAATGAACAATAATTATCGTTCTCTCTCCTCTTTTCCCTTTCCATAAAGAAAGCTCTCGAAGGAATTTTTCGGAAGCTCTTCAAGTCAAAATCTCTAATATTGACAGCTATAACTTCTTCAAGTACTGCAATTAATAAGAGGATGGCGAGCGTTTTAAAACTCTTGGACTCTTTACGAAGAGCTTTTATGGAACGTCTTCGAGTTTAAGATCATAAAAAAAAAAAAAAAAAAAAAAAGGAAAGAAAGAAGATTTCTTTTAATAAAATTTGAATTTTATACGAACCGAATTAATTTCATAGCCTCTGTGTAGGGCCGAAAAATGCTTTACTAACGCAGCTGCGTAATTTCTAAGAAGAAAGAGAAAAAAAATGGGAAGAAAAAAAAGATCCCGATAACATTCATAGTTACTTAACGCAATTTTTCTTAAATATCTTGCCTTCGCGTATACTTCAGATGCATGAAACTTTAATGGAACTAGTTGACTGGAAGCGTTAAAACTCGTATTTGAAAAAAGCAAAAGTAGAAGAAGAAGAAGAAGAAGAAGAAGAAGAAGGGAGAAAAAAATGCTGTATGAAGGTATTTTTTCTTTCATAAAATTAAGCCCGAATGGATACATCGTCGTAAGATTAAAAATACTTATTTTTCATGCGAAAATCAAAATGAAATTATCGTAAATTCAATAATAGTATGAAAATATAGAGGCTGCAATTTCCATAAACAATTTCACGCTTTAACAAGATATTGTTTTTTGTGGCCCTTCCTTGGATTTATGAAGTAATTCTGAAGATTCACGCGCGACTTTAATTCCCGCATGTTATATTGATCCGAAATTAATTAGATGATTTAACGTGATAAGGGGCTAATGTCCTGAAATTGATGTAGCAATAAATTAAATATAATATGCTACAGCAGTAATGATATTCAAATCAAACAGGCAATTATCGAATCGCTACCTCAAAGACAAGATCCATAATTTATGTATCCACGTAGCCGCTGTTAATAGATCCCGTATTACAAATCGGTTATAAATCACGTATACGAGCGGAAGGGACCGTATTAATTTTATTTTTCATTCATTGACCGTTGACGCGCCGAGTGAAAAACTGACCGTTTTTTTTTTTCTAACGTTCTTTTATCTTGTCATTAATAATTTGACGACAAATTCTCATCCGCCGAACGTTGGAATTAATTTTCAATGCAAATATTCCAAATTATTTCGCATTCATTGCTCACTCGCGATATCAGAAATACAAAACTTGTAATTCTATATTTTTTTATATATATATGTGTGTGTGTGTGTATGTATAGAATTAGATAACAATTAAATATAGATTTCATTAAGTTATCATCCAGAGGGAGATTGGCGTATAGGAAGGGGATAATTGAGTGTCAGGAAGTCGATGACTTTGTAGAGGCTTTGTACTGGATTTGTAAAATCTGGCCGCACCGATGCGCTAAATAATTTATTAGATTTGGCATAAGCGGTAAGTGGAATTTTCAAATCGATATACTATCAAAATATATACTATCAAAAGTATACGGACAGACAGTCGGGGAGGGGGAGGGGGCGTCGAAGGCAGCGAAGGTGGACCGATGATTTATGATTACGATGTCCGTGAATGCCGCCGGTATTCACGTGAATTATCCAGAAATACGTAATGTTTAAACAAGTCCTGACCTCCCTCCCCCCCCCCCGTGAAATCCTTACCGAAAAATAGAGCGGGTTAAGGGCCTTGAGTGACGAGGTCCGAGGCCGTGGGATCGATTCGATGCAAAACGTACTTGGGACGAGGAGAGAGAGAGAGAGAGGGAAAAAGGCTCATCTGAATATTTTGATAATAAATGAATCCAAGTTGTTGGCGGTCCGATGAGAAAAAGTGAGCCCGCAGCCTATTAGTGGAGCTAGTGCCGGGAATCCCAAGAAGGCGAGGGGCCGCCGATTGCGGGCAAGAAGCTCACCGGGATTCGAGAGAGTCATCGCGTTACCGAGCTCGAGCAAAAAGTTATTAAAGAACCGGTGGATAATTACCAGGGCGTGTTGCACTTGTGGGTGAGGGTCATGTACCTCGCTCCGAGGTGGTGGAAGCTCCTGAGGACGGCCATGCTCGCGCCGATGCTGTGCCCGCCCTCGATGCCGACGAGGCTCGCCAGGACCCCGTCCCTGTGGGCCTGCTCGAGCTCCCCGCTCGAGGTCACGAGCCTCATCTTCTCCGCGTAGCTGGCGGCGAGTCTGCGCACCACGTCGATCTGCTCGAGGGTGAGCTTGACCGCGTCGAGGAACTGGGCCTCGCAGGGCACGTAGGCCGACCAGAACTGCGCCCCGACGATGCCCCGACGCAGACGGATCAGGTCAGTTTGCCAGCCCGGGCCCCAGGAGGCGTTCTTCGACAGGTCCTCGTCGAAGGGGAAGTCCCGGAGTCGCGTGCTGCCTCGCTGCTTCCGCAGATTCCACGCGAGATTGTTGTGCCTGTTGTGAACACGTATGCAATGGGCGTCGGTCAGTTGCTCGGTCACGTTAAATGGCTACTCGCTAAGGTCTCCGGCTTCCGGGAGGCTAGACCCTCTTGAATCTCTCCCCCCCCCCCCAACCTCCAACCCTCAACCCCCAACCCCACCTACCCGCGGCCGGCAACTACCCTTAAGCTTAACCGGGGAGCTATCCGGGGCCATTCTCCGCGGAAGGGAGTTTTTGGGGCCCTCGTAAACATCGATTTTGCCTCCGGGCATAAATCATCCCGAGCACTGCCTTCCAAGAAAATAGATATCTTCCCAAGGTGAGAGTTTCCCATACCAGCCTCTCCCCCACCCCCAACCCCAACCCACCCCCCCACCACCCCCACCCCCACCGCCGCCGCCGCCGCCGCCGCCGCCACCAACGTATACTTCTACTTGCTCAACGTACTTGCTCGACTAACTTTATAAGAATTATTTTACTAAATTGCCGGAAAATTCCTCAACCCATAATTCGATACTTACCATTTAACAAATGATTCTTAGCGATTATAATTTACCGAGTCCCCGACGTATTCGCTCAGCGGCACGCTTTATCCTTGTAATTCCGAGGCTCGTTCAATATTTTAACATTCAATATAAGAATTTAATCTCACCCTCCCTCCCTACCTCCCCGCCCACCCGCGCCCACCCACCCCTCTATCACTCTCGTACTATGTACACGGAAATTTCATTATCCGACCTTATTTCATTACCCAGCTAATGCCTTTCAACGCTTGATAAAAAATAGCTTTTATAGAACGTTTATCGACTTGCACGCAAGAGCTAAATACGTTTAATACCTCTCCATTAAAAAAATATCTTTAAGGTTGTACTCGCGCTTTACGAATTGCTTGCCTTTTTATCATTATCATTATTATCATTATTGTTATTGTTGTTATTATTTTGCTACGCGGACGAGAGCTTTCTCAAGCTGAAAGTTTTAATTCGGAAGGGGGGGGGGCGAGGATTTACAACAATATCGGTAGACTAAAAACATGGATCCACTCTCATCCCGTGATTTATTTCATCTATTTACATTGCTCTATAAATCAAAAACAAAAAATAAAAAAAAAAAAGAAAAATCTAACCGTGCACTTTTCTTTTCTTTTCTTACATTCTTTTGTAGAGCTGTGAATCATTCGGTTCGTGCAATTTCATCCAATGAGTAAGCAAATCGTCGTAAAATAAAACATTTCTATATCACAGGAAATCACATTGTTGACAAGAATTTTATATTATTCATTGGCAAAGAATTCATCCGATCTATATGAGCCGACGGTGTCGGGTCTTTTTTTTTTAATAAATACCGACATCATGAGGCCGAGCGCGATTCAATGACATTATTAAAAATTTTACTAATTTTTGGTAAGACGGCTTACGATAGAAGAACTAAGGGCCGTCAAAGATTTTGTTATCGTACCAATACCAATAGCTAAACATACAGGATATCGATAAATTAATGGATTCGTATTTTATCATATCCGAATGCCTGGAAAATTATTTTCCATTCTATTGTGCTCTGAAAATCGATGTTGCAAATACTAGTCAAGATATCCTTTCCAAGATTATATGGATCCCATAGATGACAATCCGATCGTTAAACCAAGATTCACCATAAAGTCTCTATACTATCTCTATTAGGTAATTAAAATATTTTAACAGTCCATCGTCAATTATCACTGTATTTATTCGTGTTATTATTATATCAACTAAGTTCATTAAAACTTTTAAAGTCTAACCTCTAAACCTATTTATATTCAGAGCCATATAAGTTATACAACTCCTTACGTTTCCGACCTTATAATAGAGCTATAATAAGAGCGTTTATAACGTAGCTGAACGTAGCTGAACGTAGCTGGAATCGAAAGACTTTTGAAATATATACGCGAGTTAGAAGTCGTTAAACAATAAGCCAGGCAAGTATAAATTTTTATCAATACCGAAGTTGAAGGGAACGAAGTCAGCAATAAATCATGAAATTAAAACGAATTTTAAAGTCTTCGTAAATTGTATAGAAAACAATAAAAAGACTTATTTCAACTGCTGTCAATAATTATTATTTTCACAACTTATATAGAGTAATAATGCATTAAAACGAGGGAGGAAAATTTGTATTTTGTTGGAAAAAACCTTACGAATCGATCCGCGTCTTCCATTATATACGTCTTTTCTACTTTCAAGGCATTATAAATCTACTAGAATGTTTACCCTATTGATTTTATAAACATTGTTGCTAGAATATTTAATTATAAAGACAACGGTGTGACGTAATAATGATATTTTTATAGAAAAATTAATGGATAGGAAGAACTAGCGTACGTGCACTGATAAATGAGAGGAAATGCCTCGGCGAAATGGAACATTATAGAAATAGTCATAAATTACTCGGGAGCCGATAGCTGCATTAAGTGGAATATCAATATTACGTATGCGCGCTAGACAAAAAGATTGGCTCATCCGAAATCCCCCTGATTTGTATTCTGAATATGACTGTAATTTTTTAGCCAAGACCGAGGAGGAAAAATAACGATGACTTTAAATTACAATAAGCAATAAATTAGTAGCCGTCGATCGGATTTCGTTTATCTATCGTTTATCTAAAAAAAGAAAAAAAAATGACAATCTTGGACCTTTCCTTATTGTTCGGTAATTATAGTATAAAATTTATGTTTAATTAACGTTCCATAAATTTTAATTCGGTCGTGATTAAAATAAATGATTACGGAGCAGGTATTTTATTAAAATTTAAATTTCCCGTCACCCGAATTAACTTGTAATATTGATTCTGAGGAATGAAAATAAAATCGCACGTTTTATCATGAAAATTTTAATCGACTTTTGAAAAATGAACTCCAAAAGGAACAAGTTTGAATTTAAAAAAAAAAGAAGAAGAAGAGGAAGAAAAATATTCGCTAATTCACTTAATTTACTCATCTTTCTTCGCGGAAGTTCCAAAACTATAATTAACATTAAGTAATAACGTAGGGCTTACTCAGTATCCCTTACATTTGCGCTTATGCTTATGAATTCCGTAATGTAATTATAAAACGACGAACTTTTAATTACTGATTCAGAAATTGACTTTCTGATTAGAATACTTGAAGAAGTGCGAGTCGTCGCAGCAATCGAGTGCAAATATTTTAAGCCTCGAATCCCCGATGTGCGTGATAAAGCCATTAAAAATTTTTTTTCTAAATACCTCTACCCCGATACTCACAAAGAGCATTTACGAATCTTTGAAGTATATCTGATGAAAGAGGTAATTATTATTATTCGACGTTGTGAGGCACAAACACAAGTGCTTACTCTCGGAATTTTCATTCTCGTTTACGTAAAATTTCGAAGGGGAGGGTAGAATACAATGAAATTATATATCGCGATTATACAACTTCCCTCCTAAGAGGTGCGCGATTAAGTTGAACGCGATTAAGTAATCGTAATGAGACGAAATTATGCAAGAATTTTTCGGTAAAAGTGCATCGTAAACGTGATCTTCCGAGTTAATAATAATTTCTTTAACGCTTCGAGCGTTAACACCTTCAAAGAAATTTTAAGCCCTCTGCTACACGTGCTCGTTAATGCATAAACTATTAATGTTAAGTGCATCCGATATTCCTTTAATATAAAATTCAAATAAACTTTATTGTCAACGTAAATTTTACTAGAATAAACAAAGATTTAGAAAAAAAAAAGAAAAGAAAAAAGGACAAAGCTATTTTACCCTCGTAAAAATGTAATAGAGGCGCTTTTTGAATAAAAGATGCGCGCGCGCGTATTCGTTTGAGCTTTAAAGCTCGATATTCTTCTTTAACTTTAATTAAATGTAAAAACCACTGGCAATCGTTATTTTGAATTCTAATGCTCGTAGAGAATTATGCTTTTATGCGAACGGCTGCGGTGTAGGAGGAAGCTGGTAGTAATTTACCACCGATGCCGAATGAATTAATAAGCCAACGTAAGAAAGTTATGCATCCTTTTACGTCGTCAACAAGAAAATAATTACACATTGTCTATGCCCATACTTACCTACGCTCAATGTTAATAATTATCAGTGGCGACATGTACAAAACGTACCTGAAGCCTTAGATGGGCAATGAGGCATTTGGCTTGGGAAAAGGTCCTCGAGAGAGAGAGATAGAGAAAGAGAGAGAGAGAGAGAGAGATAGAATGGCAGAATATACGGATCGTGTAAAGTAGAAACAAAAAATAGCAGCGGAGATTTCCGAGTGTCGGAGCGCTTTCTCGACGTCGTCCGCGTAAAAGCATTCTTGTCGCCGAGGAGGGAAATGAGAGGGCGTCGCCCACTCTTAAAATTCAACTCCCCGACAAAAAGTGCGAAGCGCAGGAGTTTGTGGCTGAGGGGAGGGGGATGTCGAGGAGAAGATGCAGAAGTGGCAGGAGAGTCGGTACGGCGCGAAACGTAGATGCAGTGCGAGAGAGAGAGAGAGAGAGAGAGAGATAGAATGGAATTTACCCGTCAATGAGGGGCGTCTTTGATAGGATTTTCCTCACGACTCGCAGCCTCGCCTCCAGCAGGTTAGAACTCCTCAGCTCCAAGGCCAAAGGCAATCCGATACCGGCGATTAAGGCACAGGCCAGGAGGAGGAGGCCGATCGTCAGGGCCCAGCTCCTAGCAGTTTTCCGCCTCTCTGGAACAATCGATACAAACTTTCGGTTAAATCTTACTCCTTGCGATACACGTCGAATACACCCACACGCACACACGCACACACGCACACAGCCCCCGCCATACTTTTTACCCCCACGTCAATGACAAGGCTATCCACCTTCCTCGGACTGTACCCGTACATCCTCTCCGTCCGTTTCCACGACCCGCATACGGACGAAGCTTATAACGATATCCTCTCTGCCCCTTTCCGAACAAATCACCCTTTTTCACAATCTAAAGCGATACGTTTGCTTTAAGTCGCTTGTACTGCAAGTCCGTCCGGTGCTGCATAACTGCATAACCATCGTAAATATACAGTACCAAGATTACACTGAAATAACGTCACGAAGTAATTATTTTACAATTTCGACTATTCCAAGCATTTTATACATTCATAATAAAGCAAAGTGAACATATTATTGGACACGTGTCTCATTATATTCTCATTTATATTCGTCATTTCGCTTTGGCATATTAAATATACCGAGAGAAAGAAAAAGTCTTTCGAAATTAAACGAATGCCGCTTAATCGCGTAGCCCTGGAAAATTTTTAGAGAACAGCCCTTTTACAGCAATTACTCTAAGCGGAAAAACAAATGCATATTTTTCGGGCATGTGTATAATAAAACAATTTTGTCGTCGTCGTCGTCGTCGTCGTCGTTGTTGTTGTTGTTCTTGTTTATTCTATTTCCCCGGCGAAATATAATGTTGTTTTAAAATGTTTCGGCGAGTTGCGTAACGATTTACCTGCAATTTAATTTAATTTACAATGTTGTCTACTCTGTTTAAAAGTATATGGGCGCGTACGCGCGGCACACTCGTGCGTAAAAAACTAATTAAAGAGGCAATTATTTCCCTCGGTCGTCAGTTATTCAATAGAGGTAAAAGGTCATTTATAACGCGCCTTTTTTTTTTTTTTTT
Source organism: Ceratosolen fusciceps (assembly GCA_018883505.1). NCBI lineage: Eukaryota > Metazoa > Arthropoda > Insecta > Hymenoptera > Agaonidae > Ceratosolen > Ceratosolen fusciceps. Next base: position 9,786,695 of record RCIC01000002.1, read on the forward strand.
TTTAAATACATTATGATAAAGAGTTTAATACCTTCTTTGACCTTTATTAACCGCAGGTTGTCAGAACTTTTCTTATCGGGGGGCGATTGTATTTGTAATCGAAGGCTGTAATTGAAAATACAAAAAAAAAAAAAAACTCGAGCCTCCGAGGAGATCATTTTAAACTCGCGCGTTACATTCAACGCTGTATTATCCGGATTGGGCGGGAGCAATCGTCATTAGTAGAATGTCGCGGGCACGCAAGCTTAATCATTGGCTTCGATGTATACTGGACCGCTGATTAAAAGGCTCGACCGTCACTTTCTGCGGGTAATTACGGAGCTGCGCGCCACTGCCCTCTTGTTCTGCTAATAAATGTAGTAGTAGTAGTAGTAGCGGTAGTAGTAGCGGTAGTAGTAGCGGTAGTAGTGGCAGTAGCGGTAGTAGTAGTAGCCGTAGTAGTAGTAGCGGTAGTAGTGGTTGTTGTTGTTGTTGTTGTTGTTGTTGTTATAAATACCTGGGAATGCGAGGGGATGTTTTTCTCCATTTGCTTATACTGATAAAGCTAAATTAATTGCTTGACAGATGAGACGGACTAGTAGATTTTACAGCACGGCCTACGATTTCTCTTTTATTCTCGATGGGAGAGATTTGGAAAAAAAAAAAAAAAAAAAAATCGCCCCTTCCAACGGAAGGTTTATATTGAAATTTTTTTTCTATTACTATTTCAGATAAATTCTTCCCAACGCAGCGTCGAAACATGCATCCCCGTAACACGGTGCGATTGAAAAAGCACGTCCACTACACGGATTCTGGTTAAGAAAATCAATAATTTCGTACGCCCCTTTCCCCGTCCCCTTTTGTTTCAGCTATTTTTCCCGCCGAAAATAAATCCCGTAGAATTTGAAAAGCTCGTAACAACGATCGGAGTGTCTAATAACTAATGTTATCCTCTGATTTCTCTCACCACGTTGCTAATAAAAAAAATTCATATCGATCACGTGCACTTTAATTAGATAACAAGATAAGTTCCGCGTGTAATAGAAACCGATAGGAACAGTATGGGGAAGGCATAAATAACGACAGCAGTGGAAAATGAAGATCAGTTGAGATTTCGCATTGAAACGCGGAGAAATATCAGCCATAACGTTTTTTTTTATTTTTTATTTTAAAGATAAACGCTCGGTAGAAGGATTTCATAAATTTAGAAGAAAAATTTGCTCTGGCAAAGTGAGTAAGTAGTTGAGGAATATCCGCTCAAAGTCTCCGAGATAAGGCTGTAATATATCTACAGATGATCTTTGTCCAGTTTTGTCAGCTGGGTGGGGCTGGGTGGGGTCCTGGCTTAACTTGGCGCATATCCGCCTCCCGACACTTTAATCCGAAATTTATCAACTTTAACTGCCGATTCGAAAAAATCCCGGTAATATACGTCTTTTCGGTGTATTCCATTGTGAAATTTTGGAAAACAGTACCGGGCAACGAAAGCTCGCTTCTATAATACGTTGGAAAATTTTCAAGAAATTCTATTGCTCCAAAGTTGTTCCCGAATAAATTATAACTGCCAAAAATATTCAACTTGATTGCTCTTATTATGAAAACCGCACTTACTCCCTAAGAGTTTCAACAAAGCTTTTCCTATGCACGAAATTCCAAGATTAATTACCGCTGATGGAGCACAAAATTATTAAAATTATTAATATTATAGCTTTTATTCATCCATATCGTCGGAATATAAAAGCAACGCTTGACCAACGTTACTTGCCGATATCATAAACTTTGTTGAATAAAAGTGTAAAAGTTGAAATTTTTACGCATGTCTTTTAAATTTTCCTGAGCTAATGCATAAAATCAATAGTTATTCATTATAAATGACGTAGCTTTTATTTCGCCTTCTTCTTTCATTAATAACAATGAATCAGCTACAACATCCAAAACTGTATACAAATATACAGCGTACTTAATTTATTTGTTACTCTAAAGCAGATGTGTAATATTTTTTTACCATATTGTCCTGTAATATAATTTCCATTTCTATTTACAACCAATGAATGGTTAAAATTAATACAGTGAATTATATCCTATTTTATTTAACGAATTCATAAGTGTACCATAAAATTGGAGCACGTGTCAATTTTCGATAATTTTATCGCTATCGAGTAAATTAATTAATTCACCTAATTTGCGTCTTTTGCATAAATTACATTTTACAATTTATGGCTAAAAGTTTGTAAAACGCGGTTAATTCATGCAAATTCATAATTAGAATGAAAGTATCGTTTCAATAATATAATTATTAAAACAAGGCCAATGAGGTCCAAAAATTATAATCTTACTCGAGTACAACGTAAATAATAATAATAATAATAATAATAATAATAATCTGGTAATAATAATAGGGCATTCCCATGGAGGGAATAAGTTCGGCCGGCGAATCTCCGTATAAAAGCCAACCGAAATCGATTATAAACACGAGAGACTATATTTTTTTATAGAAAATTATCTAGTATCCGAAATCACGTTTCAGCCGCTCTGATCCATTACTCAAAACTTCGCAAGGCCGGAAATTTCAATAAAAAGCCAAGCGCTTACGTAGATAAGGCTTTAAAATAATTTTTTAGTAAAACCACTGTTTCATCGCATCGGTTCACTTAAAGAGGATTTAATTTTTAAATAACTTTTTTTTTTTAATAACAATGACTATGACGATCATGATTATGATTATGATGATGATGATTATTATGATAATAATGATGATAATAATAATAGTAGTAAAGTTTGATCTTCGGGGCACAACGACGTCATGTAGTTAAGCCGCGAGTTATCGTCGTCCCGGGCTCTTACGGGTCCACGGGTTTACGTAAGAGCACGTGATTTTCGGGTGCAGAGAATTTTCAGTCAACGTAAGAAGTAGTGCCAGTAGAGTAAATATTTATAATCCTGGAGCAGTAAAATTACTCGACACTCACGATACGATGATTAAACCGGATTTACTTTTGGGACATGCTCTTTATCTTGTTTTAATATCATCTCGGCAAATCGATCGGGAAACTAAATAATTGCAACGGCGGTCGAATAATAGTAATAGAAAAAATAAAAAAAAAATAAAAAAAACAATACTAATAATATGTATTCGAGGGATAAGGACTTGAAGGATAGTATATATATTGCGTAAAAACTCGTAAAGAACGAGAGGATAACGATTATTATGTTGTTCGGCGAGCCTGTTAAGCAAAGTTAAAGAGCAAAGTTAAGGATTTTAGGAATGTCCTGACGTTAGAATAAGGAGTGAGCGTTTGTATTCGTTTAGAGATTTATTAATATTCCATAAAAATTCTGAAGATTCGGTGGGTGAAAAAATGTTCAGCGAGTGAAATTATTCTTTATGCATAGAGACAAATGGGGTGGGGGGGGGGGGGTAAAGAGAGACATTAATCTCATCCATCGCCTCGGCCGACAATTAAGGTCGGAAAACGTAGACGGGACGAGGCGCAGCTCGAGAGGCTCTCGTTATCCTGTAGCCACTCCTGAAAACAAAGCCAACCTCCTACGTACGCTTTTATTTCGTCTTTAATAGCTTCCGGCTCTCCTCGGGCAGCCTCGCCCCGACAACGTCGTTTTATACGATCTCCCGGACTCGGCACCCGGCTGCGTTTTTTTACGGTTTTACGGAGCCGGGATCGGCTGGGACCGGCCGGGACCGACCGGGACCGACTGGGACTCGAGCCGGACAGCGTCCGTTTCCCAGGATCAGCGATCGAGCTTCCCCGTTTTTCTATTCTCCATTCTATTAACAAAGTTGTTCGCTCGAGTATCGACGGTCGCCGATCTCGAAGAACTTCCTCGAGTGCCGGATGAGGATTCCTGACCCATGGCTACCCGTGATACTGCTCGTACCAAACGCGTGGCAGTATAAGATTTCCTCGCGGGCCACGTGAGAAGCCTCGCAGCGGTCATTGTTTCGAATGGTCGATCATTAATATTTATCGTCTCGAGGGGAGGGCAGGAGACAAGATCGAGGAGGAGGATTAATTGGACGAATATAACGGAGCCGAGGCTCGAGCTGCTTGGAATTCATTGGATGCGCTGTGGGGTGGCGGTGGGTGGGGGAGGGTGGGGGAGTCAAGGGAAAAGGAGAGTGCAATAAATGAGAGCAGGCGTCGAGTTTATTTACCTTCTGTTTAAGCGAAGAGAGCATTGACTGTCGCGAGCGGATAAAAAGCTAATGAAAAGGATCCCCGATGTAAAAAGGACGCGGCGGGAATGTAGGCTGACGACGTACGGAGAATTGAAAAAGGGGAAGGAAGTAATGAAGTATAAGAGAAAGCGCGGGGTGAGCCGAAGCAAGTCGACGACCCTTTCAGCTCCCGGCAGCGTCGCTTCATTAATCAACCGAATAATTTATCTTACCCCGACCCCCCGACCCCCCGACCCCGGCGCTTTCTTAGCCCTCGGAACGTGGACGCGGCCCCTTGACGCTGCAACCCGGCTCGCGGACTACCTCGGCTCGGCCAATCATCAAAAATCGTATATCGAGAGCCGGAAGCCAAGTCGGTCGATTGCCTGATAGAAAAAAGAAAAAGAAAGAAAAAAAACAACAACAACAACAACAGCGGTTCCTCGCTCGTCGATTATTTTGTCCCCGGACGCCGGCATGGAGGTGCTCGCGCCCCGGGAATCCTCCGCTATCGCTTGCTTTATTGAGTCGCGTTGCCATTCCAAGGTATCGCTTCGTATGTCCGGGCATATTCCCCGGCACAATGACCCTCGATCGGCCATAAATAACTGCCTAAACGAAGCACGAGATAAAGAATAAATTAATCATCGCGGCGTCGTTGCAATTTCACTTGGACATTCGAATCCAGCCCTTTAATACCGCGGCTCGCCGTTAAAAGACACGCTCCCATAGAAATTATCACGGCATTATGCTTATTAATTGAATAGACGGTAAATAGGGGATTAGGCCGGTGCTCTTTTCTTTGAATTTCCGACAAATCAGACCAGCTAATGAACGAGTCCGGACATTTTACCCGGCTTTCCTTTAACTACCTGAAAAACATTAAAATTCATATATTTCTGCTATAATCGCTTAATCTGCGAATCGCTCCCGATTTACGTATTGCCAATGGAAATCCTAAATAAAAATCCGTGATATTATTCTTTTAACGTAAACTTACGTACGGATACAAGCGAAACGGCTCCAAGAATACAATGATTCCTTGCCGCCGTTGTCGAGAAGACTTTATAATAAGAAAAGTAAGACGTCTCCAATAAATAAATTAAGAGAACTAATCGGCTACACGTTTACCCGCTGATTGATAATACCAAATTATCAATTACCTTTTTAAAAAAAACGTCGTCCTCCTACCCCTTCTGCATTTTTCACTTGGTACTTTCTTTGCAATTTTATACTATAACTTTAAACATTTTATATAATAATAACAATGATAATAACAAACAACAACAACAACAACAATAATAATAATAATAAGCTTGATTTATCCTGGTATTTGAATAGCATAAATTTTCGTAAAAGTTTACGGAACATTTATGGGAATTTTACTTGAACCCCCACTTCCGGCCAACTGGATTTGCCTTTATCCCTTCCTCCTCTAAAAGACGGCAGACCTAAGATAAATTTATTAACATGAATTTAAATTGCATTTGAACGGTATGTATAAAATTACAAATAACATCGGTTCGCAGAAATTAATATTCCTCTACTATCTAAACTTGCATCTTGTGCATTCGAGGTATGAAATTATTTGAATTTCTAAAATTTTAAATAAACCAAGTGTCGGCGGTATTATTGGTATGGAACTTGAGTATTCAAAGTTAGGGAAGATCTATTACCGTATTAGAGATGATATTCCTTTCACAAAATACCTCATTCACTGTATTATAATCCATAATATTATATTGCACATTTACAAAACGTGTCTGAATGCTCGAAAATTATAATCATTAATTTAATGTAATTGACTTAAGGAATTCAGCAGCTTATCTATGATTATCTAATAATTTAAAGGGAGAATATTACGTTAAACAAAAAAAAAATAAAAAAAGAAAAAAGAAAAATTATAAAAAATTTTTACTTTGCTATGTTTGTTACCGATAAAAGATTTTTATCCTTTCTAAAAATGTATACGTACACGTATAGATGATTCTAAATACGGCTATACTTTTTTAAATTTTTATATTTTTAAATTTAAGCGTTACGGGATTCGAAAAAAATTACATGCATATCATTTAAAATAAATACGGAGTTCATATATTTCTTTTAAAAATTTAAATTAAAGTAAACATTGTTTTCTCGTAGTATATATATATATATATTGTATAATAGAATACGTCTTGAGTAAGGAAGAAATATACATAATTTATATTATTTACAACAGTTTAAAAATTCAACGGAGATACTGTAGAGAAAATAATTATTATCATTTAAATAAAAGATGCAGTAGAGAATGAAAATAAATGAAAAATAAATAATATTCCTTAATTAGGCAACAACGAATTTATAATTAGAAAAGAACTTATTCTCGACAGAATTGCTAAAAGAATTCTGTAGAAACATTTTTTTTTTTTAAATATTCTCTGAATTATTTCGTGCCATTTATTAGCTATGATTTTATAAAATAATTAAAACAATCAGAATAGCAATTTTCTAATCGTCTTCGAATGTATTACCACTACATGGGAAATTGGTTGCCTTTAGCAAGCGAACTATAATGTAAAACACGTGTATGCAAATATTGTCTATGAATATAAAAAGTATCGATCTCGGCCAATGGCCCACTGAATCTTACATCCGAGCGCAGATAAAACGTAATGCGAAGTAAAAGATAATTTAATAACTAATGGGAGCGATAGAGTCGTAAGGATGGAAAAGGGAAGAATCGTGTCAGTGTAAGGACATATTTAAATTAGTGGCTTTAATTAATAGTGATGCACGTAAGAGTGGGGGAGGGGAATGTCAAGTGTTATAGAAAGTTTTTTTTTTTTTTTTTTTATGCTTAAACGATAATTAATTAAGCTGTGTAATAGAGGAAAGAGTTGGTGTGGGGGGAGTGGAGCTTGGGAATACGATAAAATGTAAATCGGAAAAAAGGAAATTAAGGAAAAAGAGTGGATAGAGTCCGTGAGTCCGTTTGAGGCGAACGATAAGATTGAATAAGTCGCTGGAGATCGTGGACATAGAAATGTGGAGACCGAACGAGACAAAAATGGACGTGCTTGCGTGTGCATCAAGTGCCGAGGGAGAGATAGAGAGAGAGAGAGAGAGACCTACCACGTACCCTTACGGGGATTTTCAATGTTTTAATCTCGCCGCTACAGCCCCGGCGGTCGGTTATAAGCTGCCCGAAAAATAGAAGAATAAAGTTCTCTCGCTACTACTTCTTGGCACGTAGGAAGTAAAAAAATATATATATGGATTTGCATTGGTCTCCGAGCAGCATCGTTACTAGTTTACGAAGCTCCCCCACCCCCACCTACCGGCCAGTGTCACTTATTAAGTACCGATCAAGCGCTATCTTTGTGCTGCTATATCGCAATGGATCGCAATCTATAATTATTCGGATTACTTAGGCATCTCACTCGTTTATGTATATATAGACTGGTAGAAACGTGAGCCGAAATTATTTACTTTTGTACGAGAACGTCGATATTTTCTAACCGCAGTATGCAAAGTCATGGATCCTGCAATTCTTGCAATAATAAATGTGTAATTTCCGCGATTCGTAATGAGGATTGGGAAAAGAAGTGATAATTGTAAATGCCCGTCCATCCGTAAATAGAAATCATATCAAATCGTGGCAGGGCTGCTTGGGAGTCGAAGTCGCTTTACGTAAAATAATTTATACAAGAAATATCGTTGCCGATTGAGGGAATCCAGTCGAACGAGATAAAAAAAAAGAAAAAGAAAGAAAAAGAAAGAAATTAAGACGGAGGAAGGGACAGTTAGCCGCAACGCTCGTTAAAATCATAGCGAGGACACTGTACTCACTGTATTATTCACGCTTCGTCAGTCGATTACGAGATTGTTATACTTTCTCTCTCACTCTCTCCGTAAATTCAATTTAAAGTGAGATCGCGTAATTTCTATTTAGTATTGGCACTTCCGGCAATTCTATTAATTCAGAATCCATGGTGTATCGTAGCTTGAGTAAAGTTGCCCGTAAGTAAAGAGGTATGAGAAATTTTGTTCCATCGCCGCATACGATTGCGTCGCATAAATTGTCTTGTAAATGTTCCATTATATAGGCTTATTCGTCCGCTCGGCTAATGCATCCCGAACACATTTTTACTCTTCCGATCGAAGCAACTTTTTTTAATCCTAGTAATTAAAGAGCTTTTTAACGAAAGTAAGATAATTTGAAAGTTTAGCAAAATACCTCCCCACCCCCTCCACCCCCCGCCACGCGTAACGTTATCCGCGTTACGTATGTGCTCCTTTTTCTCTAAAGACTTTCCTATTTAACTTTTACGAATAGAGATTCCCTGCATCAGCAGCCGAGGCTATTAATAAGACATTTTATGCATTCCCGAGCCTTTTTATAGAATACGTCAGAGTCATTTTAATTGTTTTGCCCGTTGTGCGTTTCAGGATTCAACAATTCAGGAATTCCTTAGTTTCGTAGCTGCGATCTTCATTTCTCAAAGGAATATCATCCTGCCCTACAATTCATTATCCTATGCATGCTTACACAAGCAAGCTGCCCCTTCCTAATGTTAATTTATAACATTTTTTGTTTTTTCACAATGAATAACAATGAATTTGACAATAATATTAAGAAGTTTTAGATAATACAGCAACTGAATGAGCTAATGGATGTGATGCGGCTGTGAATAATTTTAAGCGAAGCATTGTAAATACTTTGCTTTGACATAATTTACAATAAAAGAAAATGTTGTATTAAAAGATGGATCGGAAGAGTCGTTGCGGATAACCTATTTCGTATGCATTGAAAGCCGGTAAGTGACCGACTTGTGACTTGTGTCTCACAATATTCGTACGAGCAAACAAATTACAGGCTCTCTCGCCGACTTAATAGTATAATGCATCGTAACATCCCAAATGTATCATAGTTATATCTATCCATTATATGCTGCACGGGACCAAGTGCAGCTCTGCCCATTTGCATAAAGTATCAATGTACACGCTCTCCGGTAATTTAACAAACATTTCAATCGCGAGAAGAAAACGTGCAAATACTTTTTCTTCGCATCATTTTCAATTAATACGCCATGAAATATTAATGATAATCATCGCGATGATCGTGCCAATCTTAATAAATCTCTATCCGGTATATTAAATACGGAATTTTTCATTTCTTTTATTTCAAGTAATAAATATGATGATCTTTCATATATATATATATTTGAAATATACGTATATTCCATAGAGAGTCTGGAGAATAACTAGAGACTCTGCGTCTTGCAATATTTCATAATTGATCAGACTGCGATAACGTATCCTTTTTCTAGTGATTAATTCTTAACCATTGGACAAACCAATTCCTCTGATAGAACTATTGGCTTTTAAATAAAAAATTTATACGATTTTGATTTGCCTGTGCGCGTGCATGTGCGTGCACATAAATATCGCTATTTCATGAAAGCTAAAAGATGAAATTTCAGATAAATTTAATTAGTTTTCTTATATAAAATATTGCTCATCTCGATCGAAAATTGAATGTATAATTCCAACGTCCATAAACTAATTGAGAAATTAATTGATCTAACCTTTTACAATATTATGACAACTACTCGTATTTACGATATCCTACAGTATATTAAATAAATATATTGTTGCTACGGGAATTACGAGTCATTTTAATTTATTTATGTCTACAATAGAGGCTTAGAATTCAATTTTTTTTTCTATTTTTTCCTATTTATTGTCAATTACAATAATTGAAATACAAATATACAATCAAATAGATAAATCGGATATTTTGTATTAGTTATGACGCTGGTAACTCTTACAATATCTGTAAGAGTTTAGCCTACGAATTGAAGTCTCTCTTTATATAAGTAAAAGGCTAATGTTTTCTAAAGAAAGCTTGAATTAAAAGTAACATAATAGTCAACTTTATGTTGATATTTGCCAAAATAAGAATGTAACTTTAAATTTTCGTAATACCGACGCTTACGTAGAGCTTAATTCTTGACATGAGTACAACTCAATTGGGTTTCTTATACAATTTTATTACATTGTGTTTACTGTAAAGTAGACTACAAACACAATATATAATCTCAAAGTGAACTTGGAACTATTTCTAAATATTTAACATATAATCTCAACTTTTGTTTAAACATTATTTTAGTCTCTCTCTCTCTCTCTCTATCTCTCTCTATCTCTCTCTCTATCTCTCTCTCTATCTCTATATCTCTATTTTTCTCTTAATAAAATTTAACGACCCCATTCGCAAAGATCGCAGTAAACGCACGTGAGCGCATACATTTTCAATATAGCTCGTACTCTCTTGGAAAGCCTGCGAGAGACCTCGAGAGCTTATTTCTTTCCGTCAGTTCTATCAAGCGTTCGTGCACCAAAGTGCGACGTTACACACGGACAAAAATCATGAATTTTTTCAAACGGTAATATGCCAGAATTCAAAGAAGCTGTGAGGTAAATTTATTAAATTCCGATTTATATTCAAGTGGGATCGATGATCTTTATGAAATATCACCGAGCAATCGTTATAATAATCTTTATTAGTAAATAATACGTGTTATTATTTATATTGTACGTAATTACGCGAAGTTGATTTCTTATATAGGCTTTCGTAAACAGGCTAATACTACGAAAAATACTACGAAACATTCAATATTTATAAGTATAATATAAGAATCAGGTGAACGTTAAATTTAATTTTTTTTAAATAGAAGAATTATTTCATGCATAATAAGTACATAAAGTAATATTGTTTAAGCGCTGTATAAAAGTTTTAATTATTATCGAATATTGAGAAGAGAGTAAAATTCATTAGATTAACAACTCGATCGATATTTCCCAATGGCCATTAAATCATCAATGAATAGTAATTTTAATGGCTCTCGTTATATACTAAAAGTACATAATCGATGTACATTGATTTCTCTTATGGAGATATTCATATTACAAGAGATTTACTGGTGTAATATCCATTCATGTGGAAGCGATATTCAATAATTTCGAAAGAGACATTTTTTTTTTTAAATATAAAAATACGATATTCGTAAAGGGGTTTTTTCTTTTTTTTAAATTCAAGATCCTTTTAATATTACACAGTGGCGCAATCGCGTATTCGAATATTCCTTTGATTGTCTCAGCTCGCAGGGAAGTATTTCCAAAAATATTATTATAGTTATGAAATTGTAGTTGAAGTCGTTGACGAATGCGTTATTAGTATTACAAAAAAAAAAAAAAAAAACAAAAAAAACACGCTGCCTTAAGAAATGAAACGTAATGACATATCTGAAGTAGGGACAGAGAAATTTTAATCTGAAACTTCAGTTGGGATAAGAAAGGAAAAATTAGAATTTTTCGAAACTCGTACTCGAGAGAGAATAATACGTGACTTTGCCAGAGAAGCTAAAATAAATTATCATCATAGATCTGATTTAAATTACCGAGGACTCGAGAACTCGTTTAACAGTTACAGCAAAATCAATAATTAACACTTTATTTGACCTAATTAAATATTCCACGTGGTATTATGAATTTCAAAGCGTTATTTCATTCTGAATAAGTGACTTCATAAATGTTTGACATAGTCACTTCGAAGCCTTATTTTTCGGGAGACGCCCCGACGTGTCAGAAACGCACTTATTTATCCTTTAAAGCTATATTAAGATTTATTACATAAACAATACCGTTACATTTCACAGATGCTTTATTAGTGATAAGCAATGAAAGTCCGTGCAGTGACGGTTTATTTAAACAAAAATAATTCTCCTGTCCAGCAAAAATGTTGTCGGCATGCGTTGAAAGATCGTTGAGGAAGTTTTTAAAAGGGTATTGTGCGCATAATCTCATAAATTAGCGCAGCTCGTAGTGAGTGAAAAATTCGTTAATACTCTCTTATTAAAATTTATGGATATGCAGTTAGTATCTTAATAGCACAACTTAAGCTTCCGTGTACTTTGGTTTGATAATAAAGCTGAGAAAATGAGATGCTCATTATGAATCGGTACTACGACAGTGCAGCGGCACGATGCTTGATGATGGATATTCGATAATGAAAAATCTCGATTACGTTAAGATTTCTTGACCAGAAGAGAATAGACGTTTTTGTAACTATGAATTTCGGTGGACTGTCGGCGCGCATGGGGGAGACGGGGTACGCGTGGAGCTGGCAGGATGTCTGGGAAGATTGAGAGGGCGAGATCGACCGCGGGAAAGTCGTTCACGGGAGAGTCAAGGAGAAACCAACTAAGGACAAGCGTGCGATGTGAGGCAATTTGGGGGAGTCTCCGAGGTAAGGATACGAGTTTCGTCAGTGGATGGAGGACAGCGGTGGTGGTCGCGGTGGTCGCGGTGGTCACGGAGGTGGGCGATCCTCATCCATCGAGTCGACCACACGTCAGCGAGACAAAGCTCGTCCTCGAGAGGACGGGGACAAAAATTCCAAGTGCAGTCGGGGGATAATTTATAACGCGGAGCCGCGATCGACTCCCGGACACTTGCGATCGGAAGCAACAAGTTCCCGGCGCCTAAGCCTTTCACTCTCTCTTTCTCTCGCCGAATTCTAAAAGTCCACACAGACTCGCCAAAGACTCGCCAAAGACTAATTACTGATGAAGCCGGAGCCGTAACGCTAGCAACAGCAGCAGTAGCAGCAGCAGCAGCAGCAGCAGCAGCAGCACCTTCTCGTAAGCTCTAGCTGTCGGATACACCTAATGACAAAGTTTCAATTAGGCTGCCTTCCGCGAGACGAGTTCATCAGCTCATGAGGCACGAAGGCGGGGCTGGTCTTTTATCAATTATAATTTTGACGTCCTTTGTTCAGGGCTCCCTGAGAAATGTTGTCTTGCCCCCCCCCTCTCGCCCCGCGTTACGCTTTCCCCACAAGCCGTACTTAAAACCTAACGTGTCCTTTCGAGCTTCAATCTCAACAACTAACGAAATCGTTATTTCTTCTTCTTCTTCTTCTTCTTCTTCCACTCCTTCTCCTTCTTCCACTCCTTCTCTTCGTCTTTATATAAGAGTATAATTCTTTTCATTGTGCACTTTTGATGTTAGCCGTAAATTTTACTTACTTTAAAAATAAAGGCAGACATGCCCGCGTTTACAACCAGCTAGTAAAGCTCGTTTTCTATTAGTTTCCTTACTCCCGGCGGTTGTTTTATACTTATCCTCTTCGAATAATTATTTGTATATCATTAAGAAAGGCTTACCTCGCGCACAGTATTTAATTGGAGACAAATGGGAAACAAAAAGGAAGCCAACGCTTATTATAATTATTAAATTTATATTATACTCTACCTGCAATGTATATCTGTCTCACTTACTCACCCCCCCCCTCGCTCTCTTCTTCTCTCACTAATTTATTTCTTATACAGTTATATATATATATAAATAACTAACTACAAATTCTAATATTTTTCTTTTAATATCCGTATTTATTGGGCTCGGATTCCTTCGCTGCGATCGTCAGAAATACGTAAACAATAATCAGTATCTCGATAACTGAATGTAACATTCAAAAATTTGTAATCCACTCATTGGCGAGTGAGTTCGCCAATATTTTTCCCGTATGTTAAAGTTACTTCGACGATACCCGTCGCTGTCTATTATAATTATCGGGAGAACATACGTTTATAACGTCACGTAAACCGTCAAAGTCTGCAAACGTCATTGTATCATATACGATCGGAGCATTCGTACGCAGTGCAAGCGCGCGAATGATTTTCATTGAAAGATGCGTAAAATTATAATAGCGCATAGCACTTTAGTTATGTCCGTCAAGCGATGGACATAAGCGCGTTCGATTGTCATATACGGAAAGAATAGTTGAGGATGAAACGGCCTCCCTCGGACTCGCTGTTCCTTCTTTCTCGTTGACAAGCTGAGCCGAAAATATTTCCAGCCATTCGAATTTTAATAAAATGCCGGGCAGAAACAAGCTTTTTAAATCTCCTCTTTATATTCATAAAAATAAATGCCGCCGAGCTCGGAAATTGAAGCACAGCGTAAATAACAAATTTCCAAGTTCCTCGTAAATTCGTTGATAATGGCTTGCTCGAAAGCCATGGGACGGCGCGGAGAGGAAAAAGAATCTCCTACTTAGAGGGGAAAATAATTTTTCAAATATATATATATATTTGTCCCGAGCCCTGGAAGAATATTCCACTTGACCCTTGTTTTCGTAAGCTTACAATAAACTCTTATGCATAAGCTATTTGTTTATTTCTACGTTGAAAAATTAAGACCCGTGGTGGCAACTTCCTCCCGACTTCCCCTGTGCCCTTGTAAAGGTGCCCCCCCCCCCCCCCCCGCCAAACGGGATACTAAGCTTTTTTTTGTTTATAAGTAAATCAAGGGCCGCGCGATCGCTCCGAGGTAATAATGCCGACTAAGCGGTCGGGATAATTTCGTAAACGTAAACGCGTGACGAGTCTTCCGTCGATACTCGTATTCTTCTCGAGCCGACTCCTTATCGAGCCGACGGCGAAAAATTAGATTCCCCCTGGGCCACGGGGAGCCGTGAATTTTTAACGCGCTTGTCCAACTGCTGATGATTTGCCGAATTGAAAATAGTAGGGTTCGGTGGGACGGGATAACGACGCAATAAACTTCCGGCGAGGCATGGGAGCGTTAGTTCGGCCTCGTCGAAGCGTTGAATATTTATGGGCCTTCGGAAATTCGAGCACAAATTTACTTTGTTACAAAAGCTTCAAAGAATCATTACGAGTTTCGTCCCCCCTCTTTAATCTCATTAATCCTTTTTTTTTCTTTCTTTCTTTCTTTCTTTCTTTCTTTCTGCTTTTTTCTTTCTTAACAAAACATTTTTTGTTTTGCCCGCTAACGAGAACGTATGGGCGCGGAGGGGTGGGACGAGACGCAAAAGCTTTCTCGACATAGTAATTATAATTGATTAGAATAACAATGATGGTATTATTTATTGATCATCTGCCGCAAAACTGTAATGTCGTAGAATTTTCAAATGAAAGCGCGCGTAAGCGAACTTAATTTCACCCTCTTTACTAAGTAGACAACTTTACTAGCGGTATTTATTTCATTGACCGTAATCTTACGTTACTTATTACGAAATGGGCAGAAAGCGTGAAATAATGTTTCGATACGTAGAATTTCGTAGTCACGGAACACGCGTAAGAATAAATACCGAGTCTGTATATTATATTAGAGGAGAAAATTTATACGTAAAATGGAATATTAAAGCTTCCGTATGGGAATATGATAAGTATGGGAACAGTTTATCGGCGAGGAAGACGGAAGAGTTTGGTAATTGTAGGTCGATTAGAGATAAATTCCCCTCCCTCAAATTTTATCGGCCGGACAAATTCTTTTAAAATTATCCCGTTGTTATTATTTACGGACACGTGCTTGCAGCCTCTATAAATAAGAGAATATTATTCCGCTTTCATAGGTAAGGCAGAAAGTAGCATCGAAATCCGAATATAAAAATATAAATGCTGCTACTTATCCAGTTTGTGACTATAACTATAAATATTCGTATTCCCCATCATTTGTAAGAGAATGAAAGAAAAGTAATCATAAAAAGTTTTTTTATTACGCAGTATAAGGACATTTAATATAGAATTATAAAGTTTAAATTACAAAGTGTCAAGTATACTTTTCAAACAGAATAGAAAAATTTTCAATGCCTTATCAAACTATCCGGAAGTTTTCAGCGAATAAAATATGCACTTTATACTGTTTTAAAGAAACTTTGTAAACTATTTCACAAAATCTCTTTGTTGTATTAGAAAACAAACAAAAAAAAACAAAAAAAAAAAACAAAACAAAAATAAAGAAATAAAAAAAAAACACTATAGAATTTAACATAAATAAAGTGTATAAAGCTCTTTCGTTTCTGAATGCTCGGAAATCCGGAAAATGCAAGCTACTCTAGTGCAGATTTATATTAGCCCTTCGCTACACTTAAATATATTATTAATGCAACTTCAATTTTTCATTCACGCAATAGAAAAACCTTATATTCATTTGCAATTATATTAGAGCTTTTGTGCACCTCGAGCCTTGACTAATACATGCACGTATATACTCACGTATCGTGATATATAGATTTTGCAAATAGCTTCATTAGGGTATATAAATATGCAAATTGTTTGAATGTATATAGATTAGAAACTAATATTAGTTATCTGTGCTATATTTTTAATAATTTTGACCTTCCTAATTTCGTCGGGAATTACATTAATTTTCACTTTTTCTATAAACAGACGAAGTAAGGAATTTCAGGGAAATTACTTGTTCCTCGTATATTCTAATGCAATTAGAACTATTCCGGTAGCCGCACATGTACATATATATATATCTGTCTGTTTGTGTGTGTATGTGTATCAGAGGATCGGTTAAGCGAGAAATAATTTAATAATAAACGAGACCGGGACTTCCTTTTTTCCCCCCTTATTCTTATAGCATGTCTCGGTGGACACCTTTCGGGAAATTAGTTTTAGAAACGGAGCGATTGCCTCTTCTCATTTCCGTTATCTTCGATATATTTTCTTTTAATACCAATTTTATGGCGGCTAGAACGTGGATAAATTATTCCCAAGATAATGGATCGCATGGCGAATCACTTTAGTAATCGTCCCAGTTTTTCCAACTCGGCTCGATAGAATACGTAACTCTAACGTAAATAAATCTAAAAAGATTAGTTTTATATATATATATATGTGCATACATGCATGTAGGCTACTTTATCTAATTTGGTTAAGGTGACGTTGAGCCTTTAGAAAATAGTTCGGGCTTCGCA
Source organism: Ceratosolen fusciceps (assembly GCA_018883505.1). Lineage (NCBI taxonomy): Eukaryota > Metazoa > Arthropoda > Insecta > Hymenoptera > Agaonidae > Ceratosolen > Ceratosolen fusciceps. The sequence continues at coordinate 9,803,626 of RCIC01000002.1, forward strand.
AAAACGTATAATTTAATGAATACGTAATACGTCAATACGCCGAGAACACGACTTTATGGCCTCTACATATTGTATTCGGTCATTAATAATTTCTCAAACAAAGACATTTTCATTTCATTACCGGAATAACTGCGATTCTTTGCATTTTCTAGTATTAAATTAATAAAAATGAAAAAGGTTTCGTCTTAATCGATTACTCGAAGCTCAATTTACTAATTATTAAGTGATTATAAGTGGACGATAAGGAAGTGCTCGTTGCAATTTTTTGTATGGAAAATTAATTTAGCCAGATTGACAAAAGCATCATTGTATAGGCAATGATGAGTTAACCCGATGAGGGAAAAAATTAAACGAAAAGTATATAAATTGGGATGGTTAAAGGGAGCAGCAGTTAGGCGCACTTTCAATTCAGTTCTGCCATTGTCTCGTTCGTTCGTTCCCCTTCCCCTCCGCGGGCCCCGCACCGCTCACGCTCCATCATTCTCGGTCGGTTGTAGCTGTCGGTTCTTCATCGAGGAAGTTTGGCTCGCGTTGGCGGGCGCCTCCTCACATTTATTAACCAAGTTTACGGACACTCGAAGATTCATTGTGGACGCCTCACTCCCTGAATAAACACATTACAAGTTGGCGAATTCCCGGATGAAGCGCCGACCGCAGAAGCCATTCGAGTTCCATTTAAAATAGATTACGAGAGGAGCGGGGCCAAGGAGCAGGGCGGCTGGGAGTAACTCCGGGCCGCGAGACAACGATCCCGAGGACTGGGAGGAGGGGGATCCCCGAGTCCACGGCTTAATACGAGATTAATTTTTTAAAGTGTCTGATTCTTCCAGACGAACCCGATGACCGACAGCTTCTCCGGGATTTTCACATCGCGACGCCCATAAATTACTCGATGCTCGGCTTAGCTTTTGCATTTGTCCCCCTCCACCCCTTACGCCTCCCATATCCCGAGACGATGTATACGCAATCGATCTAACGTCGGCAATTAACGAGTCGGCGAGTTATGCGGATGCGTAATTTAACCGGAGAAACTATTAGAGGAGGAGACAGGCTTTGTCTCAATAACTCAACCGATTCGGCTCGATTAATTACCGTCGCCTCGTCTTTTTGGAAATAATTATTTTAATAGGCGCGAAGATTTTTTCGGCCCACCAAGAGATCAGTTACGTCAAGAGATCAGTTTACGTAGAACTTTCACGTGTCCGGACTCCGGTCCAAACCGTTACACATCAAGTCGCGTAAACACAAGCATTGTATTCTAAACATAAAACATAGATGTACGTAAACATACATATCGCGGAGGGGAAGGATTTATTTTTAAATCCGTAGACTTATTTAAATTAGTGAAAAATCAAACGCGTACGGGAGTGAAAATATTTAACACTTGTTTCATGTCGAAACAAGGATTATATGGGATCCATTACTATACGTACCCTATGACTCTGATATTCGTAGCATTAATTACCCGTGGGAATTTCATATATATATACGTACAATTGTAAAACTTCGTATATTGCATGCAAAACAATTACTTCGAATCCATTGGATTTCGTATGTTCGATATTTCTTCATTGCCGTCCGCACTTGATACATTTCTTACGTGAGCCAAAATATATTTATTCGTTAATTATTATTTACGCGTCGATGTATCGCTCTTTTAAATTCCTCATCTTTTTTATTAATTTTTTTTTTATTTTTTTTTGTCGAAATTACAGTCAAAAGTATTTTAAATTAAAAAAAAAAGTGTTTATTTGATTGCGATAAATTCGCTTTAATTAAATGAACCGGGAACATTAAACGGGATATTGCATTTACATTTTTGAGAAATTTATTGATAAAAGACGCGTACAAATTAGTATTCGTAAAAAAAAAAAAAAAAAGTTAATAAAAAAACTTATTAAAAATAAATACTTTTCCGTACATTACGATAAAGTTAATGACGGTATTAAATTTTATACCCCCTACTCATATTATTTAATAAATATATATATATAATATACTTTAATACTTGCGAATACCTAGAGCCATAAAGATTTATTGATAATAGAATAAATTATTGGCATAAATAAATGAACTATTATACGCATTATGTAAGTAAATTTTGAATCTAATGCGCCATTGTATATGTAGGGATAAAGGGCCGAGGACGTAGAGTATTGAATATCGAATCGATAACTTTGATTTTTATGAATAGTGCGTAGGTACGTAGGGAGAACATTTGGAGATCGTAATGGAGCGCTCGAATGCGATAAGAAATTAATGAGTCTATGTCGGATATCGATTAGGTTTAATTGTTATACGTACGCCGGACAGATACGGAGGCGATGGTCGGCACGGATTTAAGAAAGCTCAGGATCTAACGATTTACTCGGTTAGGATCATATAGGGAAGCCAGAGCAAAGAATTTTTTTATAAATTCTCTAAATCGTCTTGTTGCATAAACACGATAAAAAGAAGAAGACGAGGAAGACGAAGAAGAAGAAGAAGAAGAAGAAGAAGAAAAACTAGAGGCATAAAAATAAACTGTAAAACGATGCTGGATTTCGTATCGGAGCCTCGTATAGGTGAGGCCTCTGGAACGTAGCCGGTGGAAGGGGGTAGCGCGGAGGGGGGAGTGAGGAGGGAAGAGGGAAGAGGGAAGGCTTCGATACCAAATGCGAGCGTAATCAGATCCGCCGATATTACGCTTCTCGCACATACTAACCGGTAAAAAAGCCCCGCATTTACATTTATATCCCGGCCAATAATGCACGGCGATTACAGAACTTTTGCTGAAATGCGCCTCACCCTCTGCATCGACTCGCAAATTAATTCTATAATCCAACGTAAATTTGAAACGAGCTTTATAAAATAAAGAATTCTTCTCGATCTCCGGGCGATACGAGGGCCCCACTTCCACCTTTGGCTTTTTTTTTTTTTTTTTTTTTTTTTTATTTTTAAACTAATATGCTCTTGAGCGGGCAAATGTAACGTGTATAATTAAAGTAATTATGAGGAGGGGGGGAGCATTTTATATTAATGGTACGAAATTCGAGAAGAGTTCGCGTCATAATTTCAAGTCTTAGTAATTAATAATAATCCTTTTAATTAATTACGGACTCCTAAATGCAACATAATTATAAATAATTATATATACGTATACATGTATGTACGTATGTATGTATGTATGTACGTATGTATGTACGTATGTATGTATATTTACGGATTTCGGGGATATTTATTATGTTACAAGATAAATAAGTTCAACTTTAATTTTATGATAAATAACAACGCCTTGGGCAATAATAGCATTATCTATGATTTTCATTAAATTCCGTATTATTGGCATTTGTAATTTTATCAATTTCTAATATTATATAAAGTATGCTGTTTTTTTATTTTTTTATTTTTTTATTTTGTTTCGTTTTACTTTTTACCAGTCAGCGGGATTTTATTAAGCTCCCCGGTCCGGTAACATAGACTTGAAAATTTTATAGATCGTAAGCCCCTCTCCTACCTGACATGATTATCTTATCTTAGGAAGTTGACTTGATTATTGGAGCTTTTCCTTCTTACTGGCTAATAGATTGTTTCCGGTAAAAAAGCTTACTCGAAGCTTATAATATTTCTTTTTATTCAACATTCGTTCGTGCGCGGAAAAACAAACCCTATTTATTTACCATAAAATTAATGGTATTTAAATTGGAATCGGACGCTACGGATTTTAAAGTTCGTTATTGCAAACAAATATTATTATACCTTAAGTAAATTCTAAAGAGAAAAAATTTAATTTAGCAGATTTAAACGAGCTTTATATTTGAATTAGAAATGATTTTTATAATAGAACGAGAAAATATGATATTTACTATATGGCATTTACTCTCTTTGTATACATAATATTATGTTTTTATCATGTACGTGGAAACGGAAGGATGAGTGGAAGAAGAAAAAATAGGGAGAAGAAAGAAAATAAAGACAATAGATATATTATAATGAGGAGGACATAAATTACGTGCGATTATATTACTTCGTATAAAAACCCTGTTTTATTAATTAATAAAAGTTCGTAATATATATATGTATGAACTAAGTGTAAATATCACGGTATGAAACTTATAAAATGAAGATTAGGAAGCGTAAAAAATTCAGATAAATGAAACGTTCTAAGCTTTAATATAAAATTTTGATAAATTGTAAGCTTAGTAAAATTAAAATATTTATTCATAAGAAATCAGCAGAAATATGTTCCACGATTCGGTTAATTTTAATCCGCTAAAAATAAGATAAAAGGAAAGAAATGAGCAGACATTAACCGAAATATCTCTTATACACGTAGATATAAATTATGTTCTAAAAATAGATGGAGCTCGGTAATAGCTGTGCAAAGGGAGGCAGGCCTCCACTTGTGTGGGTATCCCATAGAATTGTCTTTAGTGCGAATATCTATGAAGTCCGTCCTCGTGTTTCGACCCGGTCGTTAGAAAACAAAAATTCATCGTTCATAGAAGAAGAAACTTTTTTGCCAGGTTGAATTAGATTTGCGCACGTTAAACGACATTATTTCGGCATTAAAAATTCTCGCAAAATAAAATTCTTATCGACGTATTTCTAATTTAAAACAAAAAAAAAAGAAAAAAGAAAAAAGTACAAAAACGACTCCCACGCACTCGCTCGTTCCCGCGAGAAACGTTAAACGAAACTACGAATTAAATATAAATTTCTTGTCGAAATAAATTATTATCTCATTGTGTGTGATGTGAACGAACTCATCTGAATATTTTCACATTTTAATTTCCCCTGAATCATTTATTCTTCACCGAAACTTCATTTATTCATCAAAATATATTCGTGAATATATATATATATGTATGTATGTATATAAATATATTTTTTAGCCCCAGACAAGCTCGTCACATGTAAATTAAAAATACGAAATAAATGGTATTTTTCGTACGAGATCGTACACCCCAATTATTATTATTGCATTATTTTTCTGCTTTGTTCCTGAAGTTTATTTGCAAATTTCTTTATAAATCAACATTTATTGCGTTTTTACAAACACAAACATTCGTAAAATATTTATAGCCGTAAAAGACAGGTAGTTATGGTCTCTTTACGTGAATATACGCCCTCGGGTTGGTGAGCGTAGGCTATACTTTACGTAAAGGCATTTTTATAAGAATATTATTTAATTCGAAATCGTTGCTAAGCGCTGCTTTTCCGTATAATTTTCCCCGTATAATTTTACGTAAAGAACAGAGGCGAGTGAATTAAAAGACATATATTTCCCAAGTATAACAACAACAACAACAACAACAACAACAACAACAACAACAACAACAACAACAACAATAATAATAATAAAACGAAATGAGACGATTTACAAGGAAGCACGTATCTTATGAGAATGTAAAAGGGTATAAATTTTTGCATCGATTAATAAAGAAATGGATTTAGCGAAGTAGTAAAAAGTAAATATAAAGAGACGAGGACATAAAGGCTCGAGAGTGTGTTTCGCAGACGGAGTAAGGAATTGCCTATCGCTGAGATACGAAACACTTTTTTATTAATACTACTACTAATATTTTATTAGAAAATAATTGCCAAGTAAAGTAAAGTTTTGCCGACTCGTGAGAAAGGTAAAGTCGCGCCAGTCGTCGCACTAAATATTGTCCTCCCTGCTGTCGATCAGTCTATCAACTCTCACATACAAATGAATTGTGAAATTAATAAGGCATCGATGAGAAAATTCAAAATCACAGCCCAATTATCTCTGTGTCGCGTATGACGTAGAAGCGCGGGCTTTCCTAGATGAACTTGAGCCTTTGGTCTCGGATGAGCTTGATTAATTGCTTCTGATGGACTTGCTTAATTGGCACAAGTCGTAGAAAGTCGTTGTAACGACAGCCATCTATCTATCCCTTCGAAAGGCTATTATAGTTCGAAATTTATATAAGAGAAAAAAGCTAGGCTTCTTCTTCTTCTTCTTGTAAAAACTCTCATCCCTTCTTATCGCCATGAGAAATCGACAACGAATGTCGATTACGGAGTAAAAAACGGACCTTCCGCGCAGCCCGTATTTATTTCTAAAGTAATAATGCTCAACTAATGCGCGTAACTCGTAAATGAAAATATCCATGCGTTAAAAGGTTAAAAGGCAAAAGACCGAAAGGCGCCGGTGGAGTATTGAAAATGTCAGGTGGTCTTAAAAAAAGGACGTGTTGGAGCTATCGAGGACGTTGCCGGGGCACAGACGCGTTAGGGAAATGTCCATCGTTGTTAACAATTTTTAGTTTCGACACGTTTCGGCTCTATGAGCACATTTTCGCGAGGCTCTCAGTCAGTCTCTCAAATGACACGTTTCATCCTTCTCAATCCCCCCCCCCCGCTCTCTTTCTCTCACACTCTCTATCACCCCCCTCCCACGAAGTTTGACACTTCAATTTACGCGCAAATTTTACCTCCGAGTCAGGCAGGGCATACAAATTTTAACGAGCGCATTGTCCTTCCACACAGATATCTATCTATCTATCTATCTATCTATCTATATATATATATATATATATATATGAATGTTGCAATTAATTCATAGATTTGGAAAATTCTGCATGTATTGGCGGCCCGGCCTCACTGTTAACTGATCGAATAATTGAGCGCCCTTCGCTCTTTCCGTACCACGAAATACCCATCTTTTCCGTAATTACGCCTCTTCATTTCCCGATTTCATTGTAAGCTGATGCCGACGATTATTAGTACGAAGGCCACTTCGCTTTTACTGTCTATGGCTCGAAGCCCCGTCCTGGCAACTCAGAGATTTCGGCAGCCGATGCGTCGTTCTATCCAATAAATATACTTCCAATGCTGCAATATAATTTGTCAATTGTTAATCTGAGCAGTAATAATCCGTATTCCTTCGTGTTATAATCTGATATTAGATTATTCATTGAACAGAAACGCAAGAGGGCAAAGCCTGTCAAACAAACGAGCGAGCGAGCGAGCGAGCGAGCAAAAAGAATACAACGGACGTGCGCGCGAGTACCTGTGGATCGAGTTATGAACTATGTATAAGAAAATCGGATACATTGTTGCCTAGTTGTTTTGCCATTTAAATCCTTGCCGTAAAAGTTTTATTTTTCATAGACTTTAATCTGGATTTGCCTTACGCCAATCCATGCACGAGTGAATATATATTTTTTAAGTTATACCGGAACTTTGAATCCCCGAAGGACCAAGATTTACCATGACGTTCTTATAAAAATATTTATAATAGTTACATAAATACGTCTTAATACGGCATAGAGGAGACTAGTAAACAACAATAAAAATAACCGGGACAGGAGACAGGGGCATAAGCATAATACGAGCTGTCGAGGTAAAATGCTAAAAAATATTTGGCGTTTCGTTAAAGTTGCGCGAAGTTCGCGAAATCATCCGAAATCCTTTCTTGATAAACTGGATTTTAAAGTAAGACGAGGAATAACAACGAGGAATAACAGGGGAGTAATGGGAAAATATGAAAGTCGGGCATCGGTAAGGATCACTTGATTAACCATAAGCAAGCGAATGATTAATCAATGATTAATCAAGACAATTTGGCGTAGTGGAAAGCGCGCGGCCATCGGTTAGTCAAAGTTCAAGGGGAACGAAAGCCGATCGTCGAGTGTTGGATCTTCGCCGCGACGGCGATTATCTCGGATGAACTCGTCGCCTCGTCACTCAATATCGGCTTCCCGAGCAATAAAATTAAGCGAGTATTCTCACTTTACTCTTTAAATCGCGCGCATCAATCCTTTCTCGAACAAAGTGCTTATCCCGTCAAAAGGACACTCGACTCATTGCGTTCTTTTTAATTAACGAGAGGCTTTTTCGTTCAATAATTATCATTTCAAGACTTGGTCGTATTATGTTCCTCCTCCCCGCCCCCCGCACCCCGCCCCACAAATTCCATCAATTCACAAGCCAATTGTTTATCTATAAATAAATCTTTTAATACGCCCTTATTCCAGCCCTTTTAATCTTACTTAATTATGAATCTTAAAATCGGATGAATAATTACGGCCTCGCTTATCTAAGAAACTGGTAGCTCCGTAAACTTCTTTGCAGCCTTTAACGGTTTTAATATAAAGTCCGGCAATGCTATGGCAAATTAGAGGATATTTTTTAATTATGAGAATGACGCTTTCCCTTACGTTGTGGAAATGAAAAGACTCGCTTGAAATACTGGCCAGATTTCCAAAAACATTAAACCAAAATAATCGCTATTTATGCATATACATTTTTTACAGAAAATTATATTCCGCGTATAAAAATAAATCAGCGATTCGTCGAAGGCAGGCACGAGGAAAAAAACTTTTAAAGTTTAATATTTAATTTAGCATAACAATTTCAAGTTTTAATAGTTTAATACAGAGATTATATTAAAAACTTTCTTTTTACGGCTTTAGTATTGATAAAAGTTAAAATGTTCTTTTTTACTTAGAATTGAAAAAAAAAACAAACAAAAAAAAAACAAAAATAGAATAAAATAAAATAAATAAAACCACCACTGTTAGCTGAGATGAAAAATATTTTGTAAAAATATTTATTAACTATGATTTCATCTTATTTTTTAATCCCGAAGCTGCGACTTCGAGATTATTAATCCTATCACATTTAGATGTGAAGTATAAAGTTCGGGTAAGAAAATTGTCAATTCGATACACATATATAAGTTTATTGAAAAAATTGCTTTCGTATTCTATATGCTAAGTAAAACTGTAAAAAGTGAAAGGTTATTTGAATATAAGTATATATTACCAGATTTTATTTTTTAGCGAATGGATAAAAGTTTGAATTTTACAAAACTTTATGATAAAATTTAGTCTAACTAAGTTATATATATATATATATTCGGTTAATTATGTATCGATAATCGCATTTAAGAATAATTCGTAACTGTTTACAAAATTATAAAAATAATTAACGGCGCGGGGATATTTTTCTAGTTATTTAAAACATTTAAGACGCGCATGACATAAGAAATGTAATATAAATTCTACAAAATAAAGTTTTTCTTGTCAAAGCCTATTAATTAAGCCTTCGATATTTTCCATTTTTTTCATCAAAATTTAGAAAATTCATGCATTTAATAAGTGAATTACTTTCATAAATAAGGCAACTGTCAAAAGTATATGCAGAGAACACAAGAGTTATTATTAATAAAAACAAAACAAATAGTTCTACTATAAATTACGCTTTATCTGCATATGAAGTCATTTTCTAATAGCAGAAGCTAAAAACCATGACTGACGGAATTTTTGAAGTGCGGAAAGTGATTTGTTAGCGACTGTAAAGATAAAATATGGGAATTCTTTCGAAGGGTCGGTAACATTTTGACTTCCTTCGTTGTGAAAAATGATTCAGCTTGAGTTAAAACCACTCCATGAAGATTTAGAATGTTTATATTAAGTTCGCGACTTTTTTGCTAAGACTATAAACTTTTGCAACCGGAAAGCTAAGGAAATATGAAATATGAGAAACGATTTTTACGGTTTAAAGGTCGTTTATACAGTTGGGCATTAAAAAAAAAAAAAAAAAAAAAAAAAAAAAAAAAGAAGAAGAAGAAGAGTAAAAAAATAAAATCGCTTATTCAGATTTTAATTTTCGCCATAAAAGTAGGAATCGCACGGGGGATAAATGATTTTTTATAGTTCATTTTGAATTTTGTAAAATTTTCAAAAAAAAAAAAAGAGAAGAAAAGAAAAAACGCTGTGACTTTTTTATATTCCTCTAATATCAAAGGTAATAGATTTCTTATCATTGTGATGTATTACTATATAAAGATAAAAAAAACTTAATTTGGTAAATTAAAAATGATCTTGGCTAGATAGCGATAGTAATATCGATATTGGTACTAAAATTGGCCGAATTTAAAGCAGCGCTTCCGATGGGTGAAGTTCGTGAGTGAAAAAAAGAAATTGTCTTAAACGGACGGCTCCTTTTGTTTAGATATTGTTGTTCGGTAATTATTTAAAACTGCCATAAATATACGGAGGAAAAATTGTCGCTTCCATTCCTTTAAGTGCAAAACATGGAGACCATAAAATGAATAACCGCGTGATATTTTACCGAGAGAGATCGTACAGTTTCATGTGTGCACGTGTTTTCCTAAAATAGGGAGAGAGAGAGAGAGAGAGAGAGAGAGAGAGAGAGAGAGAGAGAGGGAGAGAGTTTTTTTAGAAAGGAAAATAGGAAAAAGCGGAAAAATAGGGGAGGATACATTTGAGTACTCTGACGGGAGGAATAAAGCCTTGGCCCGGTAGGGAAGCCGGTAAAAAAATCTAGATCGTTCCGACAAATGCCCTCGACAATCGGTAAAAATTGAGCGCTCGAAGCATGAGAAAAAGCTCGATCAAACCTCGCTGGATGCGGATAAAAATCGCAAGTGTATAGTGCAGCGAAAGGGCGTTTCGTGGGTCGGGCTGCTGGGCGGCGGGTGGGGGGGGGGGCGGGTGAGGAAAAGGAAGAGCTCCTCGTTACTAGAGTTACATTTATATATGTAATACCTATTTTCGAAGAAAAGTCGATGCGGCGAGGAAAAAAAAAACCCGCATACCGTCGGAAAATTACATTGACAGGTAGAGGGACGCACACGCGAATCAGCGCATATAGTTGTATAGCGCGAAATCCTCCCTCTCCCCCCCCCTTCCCACCCCTCGCACTGATACGTAGCGGAAGGGCGGGCGGGAGGAGGCATACGCTGAAATCGAAAATCGCATGCTCCACTTGACTCCGCCGAGGGAACGAAAGAAAGTGGAAAGAAGGAGCGCAATGGGAGGGAAAAGTAAATTAGAAAAGGACGGGACGAGGGGGGGAGGGGGCTGGAGGGATCGAGAGGCAATGAAAAAAATGAGAAAAAACAGGGAGACAATCGAGAGAAAGGGGATGTTTTTCTGCCAATCTCGATATATTCGACGCTTAATGATATTAATTGCCAATATTACCGACCTAAATTCCACTCCTACTTAACGAAATTAATGATCCAAAAACATTCCTTACCGACTACATTCCTTTACCAATACCCATTACTAAATTACACTATCTGAATGGATTAATATTTTAAATTAGAAACGTTAAGCTTGTTTATAAATAACAAACCGTTTCCTTTTTTTTTTTTTTTTTTTGCTTTTACTGATAATACACACGACCGTCCAGGTACAGTTTTTTATTTTTTTTAAATGCCATCTTTATATCGAATAATGGTACGTGAAAAGAAATTAGTTGCTAATCTGCTTGAAAAACAGTGTAATATAAAAATGGAAAAGGAGAAGCGATTGGTACAATTTATTACTGATTCGGTAAATATTGAAACGAACTATGAAAACGGAAATGTATTTTCTAAATATGAAATGCATTGACGTTTTATTTAAATAAAAAAAAAAATTTATAATGTTTAACCAAGAAAGATTCATTATTCGTTGGATTATAGAGATAATTATTTACTATTTTACATCTTCGGCAGGTGAATAAATACGATTTAAAAGAAATTGAAGGAATCTTACAATTAATCCATTGAAATTGATTTATCAGACATTCAAAAACAATTCTTTTATTTCTCACGTATTAATACATACATCAATGTATTATTAATCTTATAGGATTTTATATATTCCTGTGCGAAATTCTTTTACGACCAGAAATGCAAATGTTTTTCGAAAAAATATTAGTCCTGAATAGAAATTTTCTATCTACCCTATATAAATTTAAACATGGGAATATTAAATAATTCTGAACAAAGTTTACATCCATTTTACTTTTGGGAAGTTTTTAATCAGTTTTTGGTCATTTTAGGTTATTCGACTTTCTCCTCGAAACGAAAGCTACGTTCTATCGGTTAACGGTATTTCGGACATTCTGCGCAATTAAAATAAAAGGGATGAATTTGAAAATTAATTGACGATTAAATCGACGACAAAGCTAATTAGGCTTTTATTTCGTAGACAAAAAATATTATTTATACCGAATGTTTACGTAAATATTTATCCCGCGCTAATATCAAGCAAATGTTTTTTTTTTCTCTCATTGCCTCACGCGTACGTGGAAATGGAATTTTAATATTTACTTGGGCTTGTATTATTATTTGGCACTGGCCTAGACATAAAAGGAAACGGAACAAAAAGCAAATTGGACCGCGGAACGAAATTTTTATTCTTTAAAAATTTCATTAGATTAATAAAACTGCCACCCACCAGTCATCGATTTTGTAATTCCCTTTTTTTATAATTACGATTTCACTTTATTCGGAAGAAAAACTTGCGTTTCATAATATAAATCTTTAAATTAAGTCACGATTAATGTTAATGTTTTTTAATTATCCAACGATCGTATTTTATACGTAAAACTGATTTCACGGCCGATACATTGAATTATTTTTATTCGTACTACTAAAAACATTTTACGTACCGAGCATTAAATTGTTATAAAATAACTTACTTGACAAGATTTTCTTGCTGTTTCAAAAAAATGTTAACTAATCGAAGAAATATTTTAATAATTTTCAAAGAAATTCAATAAAGATTTAAAATTCCCATTACTAATGCTCGTAATAAAAATAACAACATCCTTATATGATTATTACTTTATTACCCTGTTATATAAAAATGTTAATGTGCGTTTCTGCATCATTAAATTCATTATGACGTCGATCTGACGACTTGAAAATTCTAAATTCTTAATGAAGTATAGAATTTATATGATAAATATACAAAACAGTCATAACAACGAAGGTTTATTGATCTACATTTTTTATGCCTGACTGGAGTTTAACTACTACATTATTGTTAAAAGACGCTAATTAATTACGTACAATTAATTGATAAATTCTACAGCATCATTTTTCTTTCGCTTCTTGATTTTTTAAATCAAGTAATGGCGATTTTTTAAAATCACCATTAAAAAAGCGATTTAACGTGTAACACGTATTCCGAAAGGGTTGACTACGTAAATGCTTCATGTAATTAAAAACTTCTAATATAATAACAAATGTAACGGATGATAGTTTAATAACAAATTATAATGATGATAATGATAACGTTCGTTACGCGTTCGATCCAGATAAATCCAGATGCCTGATGACAAAGTTTGAAAGGAAAAGAGATATAAAAATAAAAAAAAATTGCTAATAATGATGATGGAGAAATCTCGTAACGAGATCGGCGAATGAACAACAATGATGATTGTGCATTAGCTTAGCGGGGGGAGGGCAGGAGGGTAGCGTCCGCTTAACCGAAGCCTATGATGATGGCTACGCACCCTTGAGAATAACGAAATGATCTCAAACCATAAAGAGATGCGTCCGTGACGTTTTTTCTTTCCTATGTAAGAATTCTTTTATAAGATGTGAATACATATCTCGTATTACAATTTAAAATTATATCTGTAAGCCGTATTTCTTAAATAAAAAAAAGAGCAAAATCGTTTAAAATGAAAAAACAGAAAATTGATTAAAAATGATAATTCGAAGAATAAATTTCACATTAAAAAGCTTTTCTGTATAATTTGAATATTTTAAAAAACATGAATTTTAAATATACAGTAGCTATTTTATAAAAAAAAAAAAAAAAAAAAAAGTTATAAAATATTATACTATTATAATAAAATTATTCACTAAAGTTTGTAAAAATTAACTTCTATTTTAAATTTATTTTATTTTCTATTTTAATTATTAAAGTTTGTTTAATTTTCATATAAATTTGTGTAGTAAGAAACATTTGTATTAAATAGAAGAAAAAAAAAAAAAAGAATAAAAAAAATAAATTTTTATTGAATTTTAAGTAACGTATTAAGTGTAATAGTTAAAGTTGTCGTTTTAACGTTAATTTAAGAACATTTTAAGTATATTTTAGTAAAGATAGTAAAAAAATCCAGAGTGGCCTCTTAAAAAATAATAACAAATTTTAATAATTGATTTAAGGTAAAAGTTTATATCGATATAAATGATTAACTTCAACTGGCTCGAGCTCAAATTCAAGCAATTTTCGTGTAAGTTTGAAAATATTCGTTTACGTCGTTTTACGACTAAAGAATAAAGTTACGCCACCGTCAATTACATTTAATTTCCCCTGTAATTATCATTGGCTTTAAATTGCATTAACATTTCGTCTAAATATGATTCGATTAAAATTTTTTATCTCTCTCGGATATACAAGTTTAGCACTCGATAGGCATATAAATATATATTTATATGCAGAGCAGATAAAGGCCGTGTGATAACATCGTTATCTACAGTAATAAATAAGTAATTAAATTGAATCGAGTTCATAAAATATGATTAACTAGTTATAGAGTATTTTTATTGCCACGAAAATAGGAGAATATAAAATGGCGGTGCTAAGTCAACGAGCTAATCACAATATCCTGGTCGTGGATATTTAAAAAAAACAAACAAACAAAAGTTTAAAAAAAAATAAACGGAGGGGCTATTTGGATGTCGAAAGAATGTCTGTAATAGATAATGCGGGTTATTGGGGTGTAACGTCTTTCACGGAATTCCCTGGTTATCGTCAATACATTAGATTTCGGAGATGAGATTCCTGATTCCGTGGGGAGGAGTATCTGGTGAATTATTTTCTGACCGTAAAATCGATAAGATATCCCCCGTCCGCCCGCCTATCTGCCTGCCCACCCACCTACCCACCCCCCTCCCCACTTACCGCTACCCTTTTGTTTCGTACAACTGCAGTAAAAGAAGGAGATTCCTGCGAGGACGGGAGTAATCGGGGATACCTCGAGCGCAAGCACCGGCTGATATAAGGACAATGGGCTCGGGGAGGTGCATAATTAACCCGGGCAGAAGAATCGACCTGACCGTAAGAATGTGATCGGTCCTGTCTCGTCCGGGCTATTCGTACCCTCGGCTTCGCCTTTCCACGGAGTCACTGGCTCGAGCCCGGGCCCGGGCCTCGTCCGAGGAGTCTCTCTGCTCCTGGCAGCCGGATCATTTTTCAGACTCGCTGGGAATCCCATTTTCTTCCCGAAAGGGAAGAAGGCCCGTGTACAGGGGAACGGGAGGATAAAAAATTATGGCGCGCAATGAAAATTACTTTGGGCAATCGAATTCCCAGGTCCTGGAATTAGGATGGCCGATTAAGCAGTGTTTATGGATCCGGGGCTGGTTTGTTAAGGATTTAAGCCCCCGAATTCTCGGGCTTTCGATCGCATCATCGCTCTGGGAGTACGAGATTTCGATCACTACACTACGCCCCTTCCCCCATCCACCCGCCCCATTCGCCCCAATTTCCCGAGGCTAAACTTGTTAAATCCTCCGTCGGTTTGTTTCCACCTTCTGTTTTTCAAGGAACCGTATCGTCGTATCGTCGTATCGCCAGACGAAAAGATCAATATTGACCATCGCTTAAATATATTAAACTTAAAGGTAAATTAAGCTTCTCCCTCCGATAATAACCTTCGCCCCGTAAGTTTTATCGAATTTCTTCTTCTTTTTTTTTTTGATAATTTTGTCTAATTCGATAAATTTTTTTCATTTAAAACTTCCCACGCGCAGTTTCCCTCTTGCAGATATTGATAATACAACTTTGTTTTTTCGTACATTCATTCGTTTTATTACTGTTTTTGTTTTTGTTTGTTTTTCTTCTTCTTCTCTTTTTCATTTTTTTTTTTGTTTTTTTGTTTTCTAACAGAAGTTGAAAATACTCTTGTGGATCAGGTGACAAATTTTGATATTTGAATAATCAAATTACCGTCGTTTCATTTTTCTTTCTAGTTTCGGTAAACTTCAGGATTATTGATTTAAGGAATTAGTATTCCCGGCTTTGAGTACTGAAACTTTCGGTTTTTCGTGAAAAATTATTTTTCCTCATTTTTCTTATGCCATAAAAACCGCACGTGTGAGAATTATGGTTTGCGGATTTCATTTACGACTACTTCATCCTATAAATTTTAAATTTATTATCATTATCATTATTATCATTATTATCATTATTGTTATTGTTATTGTTATTGTTATTATTTTGTTTTTGAGCTTCTGAATTATAGTATTACAGAATCTCCGTATGTGTACGTAGGTAGGTAGGTAGGTAGGTAGGTAGGTAGGTAGGTAGGTTGGTAGGTAGGCAGAGAGAGGAGAGGAGAAGGTACGTCAATGTAATTGAAATTGTAAAATTCGCGAAACGCAGTTAAATAGGAATATATTGTAAGGGCCGAATCGATCTCGAGTATTGATTTGCAGAGCGCTCGGTTTATCGGGTAAAGTCAATAACGGCGCGGCCGCTCATTCTAGACTAGTAAATCGTAAATCGAACTTGGTTGCCTTAAAAATTCGGAGAACAATTTTTAATGCCGAAACTAAAGGAAGCATTCTCGCGGCACAAGCAGTCGGACGGATCGTAAAAAGGAATTAGCGCCTCAAGTGATGCAAATTCATGGGAAAACGTTTGTGAGGCCGCGAGCTTTGGAAAGTTTGAGCCTAAGTGGCGTGAAAAGCGGTCCGGGTTATGGAAAATTGTAACCAGCTGGCATTTGGACTCGAAATTAGAGGGCTCGCGATCGCTGTGGGTGAAAAGTCGGTGAAAAGTCGGTGAAAAGTCGGTGAAAAGTCGGTGAAAAGTCCGCGGTAAAAGTTACCGAGCCGTTGATGTCCGGCCCTGTTCCGCAATAGCGCGGATTAACTCGAAACTTGGGGCTACCGAGCTACGTCAATTAGTAAATTCGTCATTTTCCAATAGGGATTCCCTCTCTCGAAACAACCGATGCATAAACTTACTCGCTCCCTCCCTCGAAGACTCTTGTTGTTGCTGTTGCTGTTGCTGCTGCTGCTGCTGCTGCTGCTGATGCTGCTGCTGATGCTGCTGATGCTGCTGATGCTTGACATCGATGGGCTCGACGGCGACGACGGTGGTCAATCTCTGGAGCTCGCCAGGATCACGAGGCCGACGCAGTAGCTGCTGTGGTGTGACGGAGGCGACGTTCCCGGCGCCCGGCACTTTCCTCATTAATTCAGGCGAGGAAAGCTGCAGGCACGTCTGCGAAAAGTCCAACCAAAAAAGCTTTAGGCCGCGTTCGCTCGTGACTGGTAACGCGCGCGGTGGACAAGGAGGAGGAGGAGGAGGAGGAGGAGGAGGAGGAGGAGGGGCACGCGGTGTTTTATACTCGGTATTGTTTTCTAGTCTGGCGATCAAGTATTTTCTCGGCTCCCAGCGGTCCCGAGAACAACAAAATCGAATAACTAGAGGAACAACTAGAGGTCGCGTAGCCGACTGTATCATAAAAATCATTGGCTCGTCGCGACTTCGAATTCGCGCGAGACCTTTTTCTCATTCGCCGTCAATGTATTCCTTTATTGAACATCCCAGCTGAACACTACTGGTCTTTTACCGAAGGATTACTGAATTTTCAATTCTATCGAGAGCAATGGAACTTTACTAAATGCCAATGGACGTTAAGATTTAGAATGCGCGCGATAAATGCCTATTGAAATTAATGTTTTCCATTAGGCAGTCAGTAATGCTGGGAGATATCGTAAATTAAACTTGACGAAAACTTACTTCGACCAGGAATTCAACTATAACTTCCAGTCTAATCTTAGTTCAAACCAAATAAATATACTCTCGCATAAATTTTTACTACATTGCCGTGAAAAATTAACTCCCCTAGCAACCGTTGCATCACGTACGATAATATATTAAAGTTATAAACCTGAAAATTTATAATCTTTCCTTAATTAATGAGGTTAAAAGGCTCCGATTCTACGTAATTGAGCAGAAAGCGAAAAAATTACAGCAGATTCATTCGATTCGACGAAGTACATAATTTTCCTTCGTAAGCCTTAACAGTCGGCACTTTGTTTAATATCAAAATTTCATTCTTACCTATTAATAAACAAAAATTCTTCCTTAAGAATGAAAAATATAGCCCTCGGATAGTAAATCTTTTTGTATTCGTATAGAGAATAATTTTTTTACAACCTGCCGTAGGCGCATTGAATAAAATGCGGGCAAAATAAATCATTCGATGAATGAAAAAGGTCATTTTTATTTTCTGCAAGAAGTTCATAAAATTCTGTAAATGCTTCGATTCCGTGCTATTAACGACTCGCTTGACCAGCTCATTCGGCCAGATATTTTTTCCTTCGCCTAATGACTCTCCTGCCCAAATAAAAGATCTACTTGCCTAAAATATTAAGAGATGCATTTTTATGTCGCAGCGTTTGAGTAAAATATATATACGCGAATGGCATAATTAAATAGTTTTCCTTTTTTAATCTTTTCTTTTTGTTTTTTTTTTTTTTTTTTTTTTTTTTTTTTTTATTTTACTAAGCTAAATGTGCATTGAAATAAGCAAAGCTTTAATAGTTTAGAGCGAAAATCAAGACTGAAACCAAATATATTTTAACGTGAAATACTTCACTTATGGTCGAAACGAATATTTAATTTAATCTCCAGGAACGCGAAAGAAATTTTACATGATACGTTATTTTGTTTACCATTAGATCACAATTAATTATGAATGTCATAGGGCTCGTGCGTTACATTTCTAATATATTTTCTTTATAAAATGCATGATTAATTTTAATATATAATAATATGGCTAATAATTTTTGACAAATTATTTTCCCAAAATAATTTGTCCCAAACGAAATATTATAATACTTATCATGATTATACATCGAGTGCAACTGATTTTATATAGTTTAAATTATTCGACTAAAATATCGTACATAATTTAATCGGGCGTATTAAACTGTTGATTTTTATTGATCGCTATATTATTCATAAGAATTAAATTTATATTATATAACGGCATGCATTCGTAATTATTAAATTATTAACATTAAAGGTCAGGCCGTGAAAAGGCCGTTGCTTCCAAGCAATTTATTTTAAAATAATAACCTTGTTTAATACGTAAGTAATCCTCTAGGGTCTACAAAAAACAGGTTGAATAATGTTATTAATAATACGTATTATATTTTGGTATTGTGTAATGAGAATTTAATTTAAATAATGCCGCGTACGCGATATCGATAACGATCGTCTTTGCAATTTTATCTTTGTTTTACCTCTTCTAGCCGGGTGCGGAATAGTTTTTAGTCAACTTTGGCCAATAGTCATAATAAATAGTTGAAATAAATCCAGATAACGATTACAACAAGGGATTCCCAAAAATCCCTTAGATCCACTGTAAAACGGATATAATGTAATAATAATATTATTTGGACGAATAGTTTATGCTGAATTTGAGATAATGAAAACTAAGCTCTGTACTAAGCGAAAAGATTTCCTATTCTAGTGATTCTGCACTTTTACATTATTTTACAGAAGAAATACAGGGGAAAAAGGCACGGCTCCGCCGATGCGGAGGGTTAGATGGACTGAGGTCCATTCTTCCTGGTAAAAATTGCAAAGCCCAGCAACTTTTATGTGTATTACGACTTGGGAAACTACGGAAGCGAGTGAGAGAGAGAGAGAGAGAGAGAGGGAGGGAGGGGGTCAGTCTTAACAACCTGATGATTTCCACCGTTAACTTCCGGCATTGCTGACGTTCTTCACGCCACGAGTAATTTTTTTTTTTTTTTTTTTTTAAGCAGAGCAGCACTTCCTCACATTTCCAGATAGAGAAAATAAAAGCAGCTTGATATATGGCTAACTTAACTTGTACTTTCTGATGACACGAATAAATTTTAGGCTATATTTTCTTTGCCCGAAAAGAATGGTTTCAGACCGGCAACACTGACTCCCAAAATAATTAAACTGGGTCAACGGTTCCTACATTGGCGTTTCCAGAACATTTATTAATTTTTAAAACTTATATAATAATAATGATAATAATGATAATACAAATATTGCAATTTATACATTAGAATATAATAGAGATTTTATGGCAATGACCGTATTTGAAGTTAATTTTATATATGCTCTGCCGATAAATTGTACGGCTTATTCATTTTAGTGCTGATTTAGCTCCTTGTATAATTATTAAAAGCAGACCTTAAATTTTGTATGTATATATATATATGTATGTATATATATATATCGAACACGTGATGCCATGTATTTTGAAATAAGCGTCGAATCTTACGTAAATAGCTTCGTTTTGTCTTTTTAAAGAGAAATTTTTAAGCAAAGTCAGGTATTTTAAAAAGGAGAAGTGGCCTTGTACCGGAAAAAAGTTACCCACATAAAATTTTCAACGCTGTCTTGGTCCTTTTGTGGAGGAGAGAAATTGTCCAATACTACAAAACGACTTGTGGTACTCGAGTCAACGGAATGATATTCGTGCAATTTGTCAAAGTCATTGAACTCGTTATTAATTAAGAGATTATTCAAGAGCTGATTTTTATTTTGGCTTATTTTTATGAAATAATTAAAAATTCCCTTTCTTTATTATTATTTAAGAGAATACAATATGAAAACAATTATTATATTACATTCAATTCTCAAAAATTAAACTTAATATTAATTAATTATTATCCCTTGAAAGTTTAAGTAGGTTTTGTTTATAAAAGAGAGAAAAAAAAAGAAAATAAAAGAAAAGAAAAGAAAAGAAAAGGAAAGAAAAATTCATCAAAGTATAAATTCAGCGTTGGTTGCAGCTGGAATAACAGATTCAGCTTTTATATTAATAACAGAAAATCTTTGGTATATTTAACTAATAATATGAAGAAGATGTATTACGCACGAAAGCTCGAATAGAATTACAAGCGTGCATTACGTACATAACATATAAGCTATCTCAAGCTGTTTATATACACGGATGAATACGAATACTTTAAATCCCAGGAACGTAGCATTGCAATTACTCCTACAAGGAAGATAAACTTATTCATGTTTATTCCTGAGATTAATAGGATTTTTTAAACCTATTCGGTTGCTTATAACAATTTTTATTTCTTTTTAGTTCGTTTTAGTTTATTGATCGGCCAGCCGAACGCTTTGTTTAAAATTTACAGAATTAAGTAAATAACGAAATTGTCATTAATGTTTTCGCTCAAGTGGAATAACAAAAAACATTTTATTGATATCTATGTTAAATTGTCAATACTCGCGAGGAAAGTCTCGGCAAATATCGATTTTATCAACTGGAAAGTTATAAAAATATCGAAACATATCGAATTAATGGGAAGTTTTTAAAATTAGTTATTAGTAAAAGAGCCCCATATATATATATATATATACTGGCATACGCAAACACCTACTTTTACGACTACATTCAACATGTACAAAATTTTAACTACAGAGCCAGTACTTTAACTTGGAATAATTAATTCGCTTTATTGCAAATGAAATTATTTGAGCAGTCCTTCAGTATTTAAGTACATTTAAAATTTAACTATTGCACTTGATCTAAAATAATTTTGTGGCTGCTTTTGCGAAAAAAAAAAGAAAAAAAGAAAGAAAAGTAAAGATTATTCGACGTCTTTAACTCTTTTGAATTGTAAATTTTATGACATCCTTCGATTGGCAATTTATTATTTAGCAAGTAATTGCTATCCGTGTGCATTGCCTAGTATATATATATATATAAACAAACAAACAAAAAAAATCACCTTTGAAGAAAATAATGATTAATCGTATATTATAAATGTTTGCATGTGCCTATGCGATTACAATTTGTCCGTTAAAGAACGAAAGAACGATGATTTGCTAAATAATGCCGAAATATTTAATATAACATTTTAATATATAATACAAATATAGCTTTTAATAGGTATTTTCTAATATCATATAATACGAAGAAATTATACAACGTCATTAGCACTTCCCGGACTTTGTCCGTTTGCAAATGATTTTCTACGGACCGCTATGAGTAACCCTCATTATATATTGAATATTATGAATCGGATATTATTATAGCGGCTTACGGCCATCCTTTCGAATGTCCCGTTTATAGAATATTTACGTACACACGCTTTCAACGTCAAAAATTCACTGAATAACAATTATCTGGTTTAGTTTGCTATTCGACATTGGCATTTTCGTACGAGTGCATAAATATTACAGATAATGTAGGGGTATCTTTACACCGTTTGTT
This sequence comes from Ceratosolen fusciceps, assembly GCA_018883505.1. Taxonomy (NCBI): domain Eukaryota; kingdom Metazoa; phylum Arthropoda; class Insecta; order Hymenoptera; family Agaonidae; genus Ceratosolen; species Ceratosolen fusciceps. The sequence continues at coordinate 9,825,628 of RCIC01000002.1, forward strand.
ACATGTATAATCCGCAATGTGTCAAAGGGAACGAGAATACCATTAAATAAAAGGAAAAGCCGACGGTTCTGGATGAATTTTACATGAAAGTATGAAAAAAAAAAAGGTATTTCAAATGAAATTAAATTTCTAACGTGGAAATAAATTAGAGCGTAAATTAATTCCTTTGCTTTCCCTCAAAAGACATTCGCAAAACGCGAAACACGATTTTCAAAATTAAGCTACAGAAGAAAAACAGTGCAGGAGCAAGCACACGGAACTTTTTTGTAAGAACGTAGGCGTTGTTGGCCTGCGTATCCTCTAATAAGGCGTAATTGCAAATTTATGTGAAAACCCGAATTATGATTCGAATATAAAATTTATCTTCCTCGAACTTTGAAATAAGAACAGTTTCTTTTTTTTTTATTGTAATCGATGCCCTGACTCGTATATACTCGAATAATTAAGGTAACTGAAACAACAGTAGTTAACTCCTTTTAATTTGAATAGTAAGTTGAAGGTAACGTAAGTAGAAATTACAAATTACACTAACTTGCTGCTTCACTGAACTTTCAATGTTGAGATATTACAGATGATTGCAAAAATAACTTTATTACATTGGAAAATAGTTTATATTTACGAACTTGTAATGTTTCCGTGAAATTTACTCCTTGTTTTTGTTTTTGTTTTTTTTTTGTTTTTTTTTTTTTTTTTATTATTATTAATTGTTGCAGTTAATAGAAAATTAAACGGCAAATTCAATTCGTATTAGAATATTAAACCGGTTTATTTATTACTGCGAGTAGAAATGCACTGAAATTTCGATACTTAAAATTCACACTAAACTTTCCAAGTTTCTCGTGACTCGTAAATTTTTGACTTTTTCTGGAAGTTATATATCGACGAGATTTTTCCTTAAAACATTAAACGTATGTTTTTACTGCACATACACGAGGGGGGAGGGGAAAAATCTTGAGCATTAATCGAAATTAAATATAAATTTACGTTAACGTTACGTTATTCCTGTATATTTCCTTATAAAAACAATGCATAATTGAATACGCGTTTGGAAATATATTGTCAGGCCTACGCTCAATATTAAATGAGCATACGTGCGATTTCATTTCCATAAACATTTATGTAGTCCAGCATATTGTAAGGGTCAGCTCAATGTATGTATTATATATATACATATATACATATATATATGTGTGTGTGTGTACATATCATTATCGAACACAAGATTTGCAAATAAACTCGATGAGTTTTACTTGTATTCAATAATTACGTATAGAATAATAATATAGAGTTCGTATTTCTAAATAATAAGCCATCGAAACGAACGAGAGATATCGATATTAGTTTTTTAATTAATAAATTTTACTTGGCGGTATTAAACGCTATTTTTTATTGCAAATGGAAGGAAAAATGAAAAAATTACTTTTATTCACAAGTACGAGTTAACCGGAGCATTGTAAAGAACTGAACTAATTTAATTTTCAAATTCACGGTTTTCTTATCAGATATACGTCATTATATACTCCTTTGTATATTGTTCGTGAAATATATTTGTTTGCTAAAATAAGGAAAGCTCGTTTGGAAGTTTTAAATGAGAAAAGGCCTTAGTGCTATACTGAAAGCAAGAATCTTACTTATATGTAAGCGTGCACTTATTAAAAACTCGCAATACGTTAATCCGATTATGAGGAATTTCAATAAAGCTGAACCAGAACTTAAAAAAAGCGATAAAATAAGTATTTTTGTTATAGGTAAAGTATACCGAAGAGTCGAGTAGACTATTTACTCTTTTAAATCCGCATGCAGCATTGAAATAGATTTAAAAGTCTTCGATTCCTCTATACTGTTTTTTTTAACGTTTAAAAAAAAAATAAAAAAAATAAAGAAGAAGAAAAAAAGGATTTATATTTACTTTAGTTGTATGATTCATTCATTAAATAAAGATTTCCATTATTAGACTTCATCTGCTTAAAGATATCGAGGCATCCTCGAAACGTACAGAGGCTTACTACTGCCAATAATTTTAATACTTTTTTCCCTCCCGTCAAAGTAAAAAGCATATTTTGTATTAAAAATATGAAAACGTTCAGCAGACATGCGAGAATGTGGAAATAGATGTTCTGGCAAATAATTAGACAATGGCGTACGCGAACTTCATCGGTCGGCCAATTATAAAGCGATCGAGCATTAAGGGGTTACATCAGCTTTAGGACTCCGTAAGCACCTCCGATGTCCATAATTATCATTGTAGCGTCGTTGTGCTCGATCATCTCGTGATTGGCAAGAGTTTTAGCTTTCGCAATAAATAAGCCGAATCGATTAATAAAATATTTCGCCAAAATCGCGCGAGTTGTTTAGCTTTATATATACGAGCAACTCGTTCTTTTACAAATAATCCTGTGTACCATTTACATTTCTTACGTAATAAGTAAATATTCTTGAATAATGAGTCTACCTATGCTTGTTAACGAACGTTAAATTTAAATTAAAAAGTTAAATTAGTTAACTGATTAAGAAAAGTTTTACAAGAATACATATACGTTCATTAAAGAAATTAAAAGTAATATTGACGTGATTAAAGAAGATTTTTACATTCTCAGTCTCCTTCTTCTTATTAAAAATACGATTTTTTAAATTCTATGTAATTCACGGTGATTGCGATATCATAATAATTACATTATTCAAAATTGTTTTCAAAATAATCGTTGTTAAAATTCGTGGGACAGGCAATTAGTGGTTCATCTACTAATTTTCTACTTTAATATTTTATTATAATAAATGTAAGGGTTTAGAATTATTATAAAGAATTACGTGTTAAAATTATTTTAAGTATTTTTTACATTTAAGTCATAAAATTCAGTCATATAAAAAATACAGGCTTTTCATATAAGGAGAATGGAAAGCTTTTCTTTACAATGATCAAGAAAAAGATTATTAAAGAGGATGTGTAAGACATTTTATTTACTTGTCATTCATGCATTAATAAATCATACAAATTTAAATACGTTTACGAATACTTCACGAATATCTATAAATGATTTGCAAATTTTTCTGATTTCCAATACTGACCAAAAGTCCAACAATGCCTTTAATTTAAGTAATAGATGAAAGTAATGTAATATCTTTATCTTAAAATTCACGAATAATTGACATGACCTTACGGCATTACTAAAAATAAATTTTATTTAAAGCATTCGTCCGTTTAAATAAATTACATTACATTAAATCTTACACTGCTTAATTTATTGTGTGTCCCTGTGTGTGTAATGCATTCGTATAATCTATTACGTTTCTGTGATATTCAAGTTCGTAGTATATTTCGACAAAAGATTCTTGCTAAGCATCGAACTTATAAATATAACTACGAGCTTCTGCTCATGAGTAATTCAATATTTTCAATGATAATAAAAAAAAAAAAAAAAAACTAAAGATTTATAATGACAGTGAAAACTGTAAAACATTTTACAGATACTTAAGGTACTTTGGCTTTAATAATTGAAAAGTTTATAAAGAAGTTGCTTTACCCCCTCATAGAGCATTCAATTTTCTTAATAAGCTGCATGTATTTTATATTTATTTGGCTTACACTTTTTCCAAATATCCAAATGCACGGGAATAATATATATATATTTTAAGGAATTAAAATATCTTGTATTTACGTATTTTTGTGGAATTGAAATGCGTCGTGATAAATGGTCGAGTTCGACATAATAAATTAAGAGACTCTGCTTCTTTAAGTAGCCACGTAGATATTTAATGAACTACGTAATATATTAGCATTATTACTGAATAAATGAACCAAGCCATAATAACTTGTCTTAATAACAAGCCTTTAGAGCCTTACGAGACAGAAAAAATGTTTAAATATGTTAAAAATGATTCACAGGGAGCCTGTGAGTACCAAGAATAAACTAAATTGAAAAACGAATGGATTCTTTATTTAAATAATTCACGTTTAATATTTATAAGCTATCGGGTAAAAAAAAAATGTCGGAAAGGATCTATAAATTAGACGTTACAACGAATTCCGTAAAGTTTTTAATTAAACGAGGAGGACTGAGATCCAGCAACTCTATTAGATGATATACCGCAAAAATAATTATAATTAGCGAAAGCGTCGAGCTCGAAGTCCTAATAGATTTTAGAAAGAGCAGCTTTGGTATTAATGTAGGAAACCCCTGGGGAGATTGGATAAATGTCGAGTGTCAATGATTGTAAGGAAGGAGTGGGGGATCCAAGGGACGTGTATTGATACGGAAGGAAGCCCTCGAGTAATAATAAACGGAGGTGAGGAGCGAGTCCCAACGGACTCGGGCCGATTCTGCCCAAGTTACGCATTCCTGAGTCGGACGACGTACCTCGAGTGCGGCTAGCTGCTCGGCCTGTAAGGTCGTTACCCGCCGCGGGGGTGGCGGCGGCGGCAGCCGGTAACTCATGCCGTCCCCAGCGATTCCATAAAGCTCGAGCATAACGAGTCCTGCGGATGCCCGAATACTCGCTTCTACCCCCTTTCCGTCCTCGTCCTCGTCCTCGTCCTCGTCCTCGTGTCTTGTGGCCGCTCCTCTGGATCGCCACTAACGGCGCCGTATTTATCCGTCTTACCAATCCGGCTGGCTCGAGCGCGCCAACTTCAACGGCTACTTCTCCTTACGGGGCTTACCTTAATTTATCAACGTTCACACTTGATAGCCCCACTCGACACGGTTATACCAGCTTTACGCAATCATACCCGAACACATTGGCTCGATTTACGAGCCCGATTATTTCTATACTTAACTACTTACTGCTCGCTCCTCCCCCGCGCGGATAAATGCACTCCCGGCATGTAGAGGCACGTGAGCCTCGGATTCGGTCGGAAGCAGGGCTCCTCCCTAACACCTGCCCGCGCGCATCCGTAACGTCGTCCCGGACATTTTTATGCACGCGTGTGTCGTCCCCCCCCCTGTCGACCTTTTGCCTCGCTCGGCCCGTGCGATCCTTCGCTCGTCGAAGCTCCGGGAACACTGAGTTCGAATGCAACCGGCGCTAGGACTACCGCGGGAGGATCGCGCGCCGCGTAAAACTCGTGAGAGTGGGGTGCAAGGTCGAGAGAGTGACTCTGAGAACCGGGGAGGGGAGGATTATAACGACTACGGGGTATTTTGGGCATGGGTAACGCGTCTTAGGGATAGGGATCGAAGGGAGCTCGGGATGCTTAACCGTGCACCGATATCGAAAAAAAGGGGGGGGGATGACAACGAAATTTTTTTAAATATAAAAAAAAACGTATGTGGCTAAGAGGGAAATTAAGTGAGAAGGGATTGAAGCGACTGACCCGGGGGCTGAGATTCCGGGGATCCGTGGGAGAAAGTAAGAAGGGAGTCAGATGGTGAGGGCGATAAATTGTATTAGACAGTAAAAAAGAAAGAAATGGGGTGCGGAAGAGGGATAGGCTGCATCGTAAAGTTAAAGGGAACATTCGGGGAGAATTAGAAAATAACTTACTCAAATAAAGAACTCTGGTAAGGATATACGAGAATTTTTGAGGCGGATATCCTCGAGAGTTAAAGAGCGATCGGGGGAAGAGGGGCGGGGGCGGGGGTGGTAAATCCAGTGGAGTAAAGGGAAATAGTAAGGCAGAAATTCCTCGAGAGAAAACGTCGTGAAGCCGAAAGCAAGAAGGCAAGTAAAATGTTATGTCTCAATGGGGATAAGCTCATTGCATAAGAGCTCGAGCAAACGAAAAGAAGATAAGGAATAAAAGAGGCGGGGTGGTGGGGGTGGGGGGGAGAGCGAAGTGAATAGGCAGACGGAGGGAAAAGATAAATTGACGATATGATTGAAGAAATTAAGTAATACGGAGAAGATAAAAGGAAAAGTCAAAATAAGCTGATTCGGACGTAAACAACTGTAAATAACGAATGCAAAGAAGAAAATCAGGGGGACGTATGAAAGGAGGTAGGCAAACAAGTGGAAGAGGTCAGTGGGAGGGGTGCAGGGAGGAGGTAAAGGATTGAAGAGCGAAAGAAGTGAAGAAAGCTGCCAGGATACACGCGTAGATCATTAGTACGTGGGCGCAGGCGCGAATCTCTCCCTCCTTTACGGCCTTATTCACCGGAAAGGATGGGGCTATCGACCTCCTGCAGGAGGGGTAACACACTCCCCGCCGAGCCGCTTCTAAAGCGTTATTTTGAATCCGGGAATCGTAAAAAAGGATCTCATTATATCCCGCAGGCGTTACTCGCTCGCGCTGAACAATCCTGAATCCCATATTGTTGTTAATTGTCGCGTCGCAGCCCGACATTTCCACTAGCTCCGTACCTCTGTAACTAAGCAATTTTCTAAATACGAGATAACTGGAGCGATGCCAATATATCTCTCATTACATATTTGTGCTTTGCTTGCTTAGCCGAATTCACGTAACGGCACACGACTTCTTAACGCTCGTTCCCACTGAATTCCACTTTTTCTCCTTTCTCCTTTTAATAAGGCGATTCGTTCTATGAAATATTTGAATATGACGTGTCGCTGCTCTTCCTTATATTAAACTTGAAAAGACCTGCGTCGTCAAATGAGTTTCCGAAATGGCCTCGCAGATAAGCCCCAAAACTTACTCATTGTAAGCAAATAATACATCATCCATTGGTATAATATTTTATAAATTTAATTAGAATATAAATTAATCGTTTGACGGACGTTTCCCCGCCCTCCCCCCTTTTAAAGAACTTTTTTAATTACAAAGAAATATTTATAATACAATAATATTTAAGTACCTGACTTGCACTTCGTACAGTGAGCATAAATTTAGTATAAAATTTTTTGGAAATTTTAAAAAAAACCCATACATACATAATGTAACATTACTATACGTATATAAAGAGAGAGAAATATTGAAAGCAAAAATTATGGGAATCCATAACTGGAATTCATTTAAGAAATATTTTTTTTTTACAATACTTCTGAATTAGATAATAAATAAAGTAAATAGGAAATTAATATAAATATTAACTCGCCGTTAAAAGTGAATGATTTACAAAATATGAAAAGAAATTACTTATTAAAATTCTGTAAGTACATAATTGTACAATAATTCGTATCCTATCGACTGTCAGTGCACGTACAACTTTCTTTAGAAAAAAAAATAATAATAATAATAATAATAATCACATTAATAGCTTCTCTCAGTTTGAATGAATCTATATTTTATATGCGTGCATATACGTAAATAATTTTTGTTAATACTAGTTGTTTTATCTGATTTTATGTTTCAATATTTTTAACTAATGCTCTAATACTATCAGTTAGTTTCTACCAACAACATAAAGTTAGACGATTGAAACTTTGAAATGGTCGTGACACTATACGGTAGGCTCTCTCTCTCTCTCTCTCTCTCTCTCTCTTTGTCTTGCTGTCGAATAATGTACAAAATAGTTTCCAGGAATATAAAATAGGCCAGTAGATTTTTATTCCATCGGTAACAAAGTCAAGCAGTTGTTCGATAAATATAAAAAAAAAAAAAAAAAAAAATAAATATATGTAAAACAAGAAGAAAATGTGTTTTAATAATGAAAGATTGTTGTTGACTCCTCTGGATAAACATAATGAATTATTGGCTTTAAGGTATTCTACTCTGTTGGATATTATTTGCTCGGTAACGGAATTATCTGGAGTAAAACAATACGAGTTAATATTGTCGATAGTCGACATTAAAGCCGTTATTAATGCAATAATGCCGGCAATTAGAGATTCGGTTGAAACGTTTGCGAATGAATACGAAAGGAATGCCGAATTACCTCCTCGTATACACGCACTTCAAGTAGTGAATTAGAGTTATTCGAAGAAACTATCGTTGACAAGATGATTTATCTATTTTTTAGAAACCTAAGCCCAAGAATAGCAGTCGGAGCTTAATCAATGATCTTCCTGTAGGGTATCGATATTTATAGCCAAAGTATTATTTACGGCATAATGTCGTACGTCGACAGCGCGCGCACACGAGACCCCATTTCGTTATTTTAGGCATTGTATGATGGCGTATTATTAATCATAGTCGATATCCCTGGAACGGCTCTCGCGAACTCGGTTGCACAGCCAATAGCCAATGCAGTTGATACTTTTGTGCAAAAAGGCTTCTTTATCAGTCGGCTCCTTGAAATGGAAGTTTCGATCTTTACTCGAAAATCCAAATAAAATGAAACTTGTAACCTTGCGGTAGTGGGATAAAAGTCCGAGACTACACGGAGTGCCAAGTACTCAGAAGTTATCTTGGATCTGAGGTCCAACTGTACAAACCAAGTTAACAACTAGTCTCGAAAGTACCCGTGACTCTAAACTTACTTTCCGAGACAACTATACATGAAAAAGTATGGAATTATCGGCCTTGTACCACCGAATCAATAAAACTTAGGGTTTTTTTTTTGTTGTTTTTTTTTTCTTTTGTTTTTTACTTCCTCTTCTTCTAAGGACATAATGCCATTATTGTACGATGTATTTTTAATGAAAGGCCAAAGCGATGCATTGATCGTTAAAAAATTATATTGTCTCCATCGGTGTCCCTCCCCCCCCCCCACCTTCCTTTGTCACTTTACAGATTACGGGCCATTTTGATCCATTTGAAATTGAGACATTAAACGAGTAAATGGCAGCCGCTAAAATTACAATAACGTTTCATCGTTCTCGAAATAATTGGATAAACAGTTTCTAAAATTTAGATTAACGTATAGAATTTCGATAACAAATGAGGAAATTTATACTAGAAATTTATATTTCAAATTGAATTTCAATTTCTTTCAAGGATTAATTCAACATTGCGTACACATACTTCGTACGAAGTATAGTGTAGTCTATCGAATGGAAAATTTCACATTACCATTGACTGCTTTTTAAGAGAAGATAATCTACCTCAAGTTATTTGAATCCTTTTTCTTCCTGTTGTAAAAGACTCGCTGAAACAATAAGTACTGTAATAGAAGATCGTTGGAAGAAAATGACTACTGAAATGGGCAATTTACTCGACAACGTCAATTATAACGTTGAAAAAAGATTTAAAACTAGCCCAATAAGTTGTCAAATTTGTAATATAAAATGGCAGATTATGATCCGAATCGATAAACTGCATTTTTATAATAATTATCATTCACACAATTTTATTCTTACTCATAATAGCTAATGAAAGAACTAACTTCTCTTATATTATTAATAATGTAAAAGTGATTAAAATTATTAAAATATTAATAACACGACAATAGAAATTTATTACAAAATGTTATGTAATATATTTATAGGATTCAAGAAAAAACCTTTGTCACTGATAAATTTCTAATGATAATATTTGTCTGTAAATGTAAATGAAAATTTTAATAGTATATTAAAAAGTAAAGAATGTCCATCTGAGAATTCCTAACTAATCAAATCAAGTACGTAATTGTCTGGATGTCAGTTACGTTGAGTAGAAAAGTCAGAGATCGATCAGCCAAATTCAAACACCGCTTACATTAAATAATAAAAGGTTTAAAAAGATAAATAGTAAATGATTTATGAAATAAAATCTGAAATTTAACGTAATATGTAAACGTTAATTTAATTTATAAAGATATATTTTCTCTTTTTCGTTAAATTTAAAATATATTAAATTTTATAATACATTTAATGCAGTTTTGTTATGAAATTTTTCACGTTTTGTTAAGCTAAACATCATCCTCGTACCTCGTAAGGGTGAATAATGAAGTAGATGTACTTCACAAATATGGTATTAATGAATAAAGTTAAGAATTAAAAATAAACATTTGACTTTCAACTGGATATGTATTTATAATGAAAAGAATACAAGAATATAGGCATTCTTTTAAATAAAGAATTTTCACTATTATTCTTAATTAAATTAAAAATGATTCTCTTAATCTAATTACGGGCAGGTAAAAAGAATTTTTAAAATTGGGGGGGGAGAGGGGAGGGATGGAAAGGAGGAGTAAAAAGGGAACGATGAAGAGAACGAGGATGGACAGAGAAAATAAATAGTTAAAAAAACTGCGGAGGTAAGGAGGCGGCGATCGTTTAAAATGTAGAGTAAAGACTAACCGCTAAAAGAATAAGTAGACAAGGCAAAATATAAGAATAAAAAAAAAACAAAAAAAAAAATAGGAAGAAGAAGAAGAAGAAGAAGAAGCCCAGTCCGTCCGAGGCTCCTGACGCGTGAAATCGATCCCTTTCTTCCGTTCTATGAGCAAAACATGGAGTTCAGGGAATGATGTTTATCGAGATGACAACTTTGGAAGAAGTGGTGGGATTTCGCGCAAGGCGAACCAATAAACAAACCGCGCCTCTCCCGAACGCTCCCCCCTTCCCCCTCGCTCTCTCGCTTCCTCTTTTATTTTTTTGCCAGCTAGCCCCGAGAGGTGTTTACTTACTTGTTCTCGAAGGAGACGTGTAACGTAGCCGAATCGCGGCGTCGGGGGACGATGAGGGGAACACACTCCATCCTTTTCTTTCCTTTCCTTTCCTTTCCTTTCCTTTTTAAATAGAAGTAACGGGGGCGACGGCAGCACGGACAGAGAAGCGTTCTTTGCCTTTTTCATTTTCGTCCCTGCTCTCCTCTTCTTTTATTTTTGCCCCAGTCAGAAGAGAAAGAGATTTACAAGCGCATTGTGTCTAACTACGTGTGCGCCCCGACTCAATTGTAATGCAGCGAATTCGCTATTTACGAGTTTTTCAATAATTCCGTGCACCCGTTTTGTTTCAAACTGGAAAAATCCCTTTCGTAACCTTCATACTCGTACAACTATCGCTACTTTCGGAGAGCTTCGCACATTATAAATCTGCAAGCTTTACTTATATCCATAGTATTTGAAGTCGGTCAAATGAAAAGTCTATCGAAAACGTCTTTATTATTATAAATATTGTGTAAGTTTGTATAATTTGTAATTAAAAGTAGAAGGACTCTTTAAGAGTTTAATTCAGAATTCAAAATAGAAGCTAATTGATCAGTTTTTATCGGTACCGGGCATAAATAATAATGTATTTTTAAAAAACATTATGATATGGATACATTAGTTGTTCTACTGAATTTTTCAAAAAGCTTCGTATGTATACAACATTCATGTCTCGTAGGCTGAAAGAAAAGGGAAAGCTTGTCCATACATACTAACCGCTACCTTTCAAACGTTTCGTGGAAAATACTTATAATAACGTTATCTATATATATATAATCACTCGGTAGTTCACTCTTCTTATTACTACTTATCCTTCGGTCGGCTATACCGCCTTCCTCTTCCGCAATATATCGCTAACGATACGCGAACTCTGGATATTGAAAGTGTTGGTTTAAAAATAAAATGATCTTTCTCTCTTTCTTTCTTTCTTTCTTTCTTTCTTCCGATCCACCCCCCCCCTTCCCACCAAGTCTTTGCAAGTCCGCAAAACAAGATATTGTATGGAAAAAGTGCTACTACTTGCCTCTAACTGAGAAAACTTGCGAAACTTCTGCAAAGTCAAATTAATTTCTGCAAGAGCATATAAATCAGAGCCGGAGCTTTATAATCGGGAATTTTATTTTGTTATAACGATAGTCGGCGAAATATCCGGGATCCAAGCCGGACCTTCGTATTTCAAAACTTGACGATTTCAATACTGGCGCGAATGGAAAAGTCGGCCAACTTTACCATGGAAAATTACAAGGATCGCTCACACATATACTTACACGCACGCACGTAGGCGCACACGCGTGAGAGCTCGGGAGTTACTTCGAGTCATAGCTCCCAAGTCGATGTGCCCCCCCCCACTCTCTCTCTCTCTCTCTCTCTCTCTCGAACGACGGTCTTCTTTATTCCCACTTGCGCAGTTTATAAAGTGGAAGTTTCGAGGCCCTGGGTCGCGAATTCACCTGTGCTCTTGGAGGCCATCGCTCCGACGATCCTTTGTGCGCCGATATCTCCGGCGACTGCGGGCATTTCGCTCACGAAATTGTTGCTTAACTTGCCTGGGCATCTTCTCCAATGCAAACCACCTTACCCATGCTATTCCATGGCCTCCCACCCCTCCCCCTCCCTACTTCATCTCTCTCCCCCAATCTCTCTCTCTCTATCTCTCTCTATGTACATTATATTTCGCTCACTCGAGAATAGTTGGCAATTAACTTTTCGCTATCAAAGATTTCATTGGGATCGAGGCCAAACAAGTGCATTAACCGCCGATTCCGAAAATTGCATCGCGATTTCGCCTAACTACGCCTAGGGACATGGCAACTGCAACCTCTCCTCGGCTCCCCAAATATAAATCGATATTCATTCGATAACCTTTCGATTATTAGCTCCCCCTACCCCTGACCCCTACGCCCTTCCTCTCATTTCAAAGCTTCTCGGCAAATCCGTTACAATATTTTTACACAAGATATTTAAGCCGTAAATTAATTATATTTATTATATTAATTATACAAAAAGTATATAGTCCTACTCAACTGCACGAGCCTTTCAACATTTAAATTTAATTTTTCAGAATACCTACTTTATTTTAAACTAAATTATATCGTCGTTGCTAAAATTACTTTTTTAATTCGTTATATTCACGTCTTTGTGTAATCTTTATAGATTTAAGTATAAGAGATATGCTTTAAGCTCAAGTTATTTTTTTTTATTCATTTATTTATTTATTTTTTTTTTTCACCTGCAATAATCTGTGGTATAGAAGCGATGGGGACAACGTTAATTGCCAATCTATAGCTGAATTTGACCGTATCAAATAGGTGTTATATCATCATGCTCAACAATAGTGAATAGAAACATTCGAAATTTTACAGGAAACTAGAAGCGAATGAAGTTTTTTTTTCGAAATATTTAAAAATGTTGTACGTACTGATATTAATAAATTAATTTAAAAAATAAACACATATTTTATAATGAATTATAAACTGCTATTGTTAGAGTGCAAATTATTAAATTCTATCGTATAAAAAGTATTTTAAAGCATACAATGCCGGAAATATGCAAATTTTACTTTGAATTTAAAAAAATTTATTTAATTTAAAGTGAAGAGGAATTTTACAAGACAAGGTAACAGTATATTAAAACCATTAAATTTATGTAATCGTAAGAATTGAATAGGGCCGATGGTATAATAACCTCTTGTGCCATTTCTATTGTTAAAGTGAATAACGGTAGGATCACTCTAATGCGTAGACTTTATTATAATAAAATATACAATAAGTCTTATAAAATATTTGAGCTTAATAGGCCAAATATATATCAATAATTTAATATTTTTCACAATGAAATATCTTTAGATCTATAATTAATTACAATAATTCGAAGATTTATTTAGATATAGATTTAAATGTAAAAATGAGGAATTATGCATGTTTAATTCACGTTTTAATATTTACATTATTCAATGTATTAAACAATATTGATATAATTGACACTGTTTTGACGACATTTTCATCATTTGTGTATAAAAATTATTCTGAAGCCCATTTGAAGAAAGAAGGCATTTTCAATTAGGTAATGTTGTACAATTAATTAATAAAAAAAAAAAAAAGAAAAAAAAGAAAAGAAAAGAAAAGCAGCCTCTCTTGCTTCAATCAATTATAATAAAAACGATTTATGTATTACATAAGGAAATACTATTGGTAGAATAAAAAAAATGTTGCGTACAATGTAATAATGGTATTTGTTTCAATCTAAGTATGCTAAGTGGACGGCTGGAAAATAACTCGTCATTAAATAAGTAAATGTTGGTAAAAGAATGGGGAAAAGTTTTTAAAGAGAAATATTTGGGTGAAAGAGTAAGAGCGAGAGGGAATTAGGTTGTAAGTAGTGCAGCTCTTAACGTCCGCGGCTCCATTATTCTGCCCAAGGAATTAAAGGTACACGAATTTACGAAATTACGTAAGGGATGGCAGTAGATTATTGCCGGATATGAGGTAATGGAGCGGCGCATAAAGGTTCCGCCGAGTGCAAATGATATGGCGTTGTAATTTCGGTATCTTTTTTCGAGCGAGTAAATTCGTCGCCTGGAAATGCGCACAAGCAAAGGCAGATTAAACAGATAGAGCGCGTATTCATTGTGAGAGTGGATCCTTAATCAGGGAAGTGGGTACAGTTCATTTTTCAATTTAACGCGCCACATTGTTTGCTAATATTTATCATTCGTTGTTATTTTTTATCACGCGCCCCGGTTATCTCGGAGAGCGAGCGCGAGCTCGCGATTTCCCGTCAAAGGCTCTAGGAAAATCATTAAGGGACGGTACGGACTTGTCCGATACACGACGTAGTCGAAAAGTCTCTGTGCCTTTCTGTTCTCCGGGGGGGAGGAAAGCGACGCGTAGTAGGCGGGAAAAAATATTTACCGAGCAATTGTAAAGTGACTTTCCAGGAGGAAAGCGAGGAGACGGCTTTAATAACGGCAGCGTCCGGCTTAGCGTTTATTTACACCGCTTAAAGGCACCGATTGGCCGAATAAGCCGAAAGATTCGTACTTTGTCGCGCGAGCCGAAACGTGGCAACGTGATACATAAGGCCTCGATCGCTTTTCGAGCTCCGGAGCTGCATTTTAAGACCATTTTAACCTAGAATACGTTTTATAGTACTTACTCGTCCGACCGAAGCCTCTCCAACGATACAACCTCTGGCCTCCAGAGAATCTCTGGCCCTCCTCTCAAATTTCTTAAACCGGATATTATGCTGCTGGCCTTTGTCTTTAACTCCTGATTCTCTAAGCGCGTTATAATTTCACCGGAAATAACGATGGAAATAGATACGTCCGGGCTAGTCTATATAAAAAAAAAAAAAAAAAAAAAAAAAAAAAAGACCTCCGAATTATTCTGAACAAAATTTCTTAGACAAAAACGGAGAAGTGTTCAGCCTCGACGCGTTATACGGCTCAGGCATTAAACGGCTCGAACCGAATTATCTTTACCTCCGTGCCACAAATGACGATTTCAAGGCTCCAGCCTTTTGTCTCTAATCTTAAAGAATCTTTAAGATCTACATTACCACGTAATATGAAGAAATAAGTAATGCTGCTCGTGAAAGCTTTTATTATAATGTAATTTTTATTTTTCGAAATGACTCGAAAAGACTTTCTCACATACTTGTGGAATGTCTTATACAAAAGGAATTATTTCCCAAGGATTTTGCCGTAAAAAAAATTCTTATTTACGGGATCGTGAAACAACTTTTAGCATTTCGTACTGGCGTAAGTGGCAATTAAAATTAATCAACAAGAATAAGAAAACGATAACATTTTTATATACATTTACATGCTATCAAATAAAATAGTACTTTAAAGTAAAAAAGAAATCTATGGCTTAAAAATGATTAACGTTATTATGTTCAGCGTTAAATAACGTTAATAATGCTTTGGTGGAATGAAACAAGTATTAGACTTAATATATTATTCATAGGAAAAGCCGTTCGGTAAAGTTATTTTTTTATATTTATCTGACTAAGTTTATAATCTCAGAAAAATTTATTCTATATAATTAAAGAATTCAGATGTAATTTTAGACTTTCAAAAGGAATGTTAATTTCGATCGTTAATTTTTTTTTTTTTAAACAAAAGCAAAGTCAAAACTAATAAGTGCTCAATGTAAAACTTACATAATCATATTACGAGTATAAATGCATGACTACGTGTCAAAAGATTAATTAATAATTTAAAGTTAGAAAATATTTATAGCATTGTAATGATCTAATCCGTCTTATCGCCAACGAGATTCGTCCTTTTGCTTTCAGAGTTAAAAAAATTTCTTCCGAAATTTCGCACGCTGCACATTATATTAAATAAATTTACGAGAAAAGGGCACTTTTTTTTTTGTTTTGTTGTTGATTTTTATTTTTACGAGCACATAAAAGGTGACAATAAGCGTTAAATATAATAAAAAGAATGTAAAAAGTAAAATATTATATTTAAAAATAGATATGAAAAGTTTTGGTCGATCGCTTAAAATCTGGAAGGTTAAGAAAGTTTTACAGTTCAGAGAATAAGTTCAGCGATAGAACTGTTCAAAGATTTTTATCAACTGCAAATCATATCGACGGTCAGTTATCAAATTTCCCATAAGTTTTTTTTTTCCTTCTTTCTTTTATTTCGCACCGAAAAAACCGAACGTTTCTTTGTTTCGTCCCGTTAATTATAAAAAAGTAAAAAAAAAAAAAAAATCAT
Organism: Ceratosolen fusciceps; assembly: GCA_018883505.1. NCBI lineage: Eukaryota > Metazoa > Arthropoda > Insecta > Hymenoptera > Agaonidae > Ceratosolen > Ceratosolen fusciceps. The sequence goes on from RCIC01000002.1 coordinate 9,841,759, forward strand.
TCAGAGCTAAGATTTGTCTTTACACCTTTTAATTTATTTACGTAATTTTTAAATTACGTTACTATACCTTAAAGGGAGATTCTTTTTTTTTTCTCTCAGTGAAAAATGAAATTGCAGAAATAAAATAGTCACATAATCTGGAACTGACACATCATTCTTTACTTATTTTTTAGCTCATTCGGTGAAACAATAATATTGAAGCCTCGTATTACTTACTACTACCTCGTTCCGTAATCCGTGGCATGTAAAAATAGCTGAATCAGTTACATCAATATTTTTATATTTTAATAGACACGAAGGCTCACGCGCGCAGGTAGGCGTATGTGCATAGATGGCTGAGGGGTGCGCGTCTACAAAATGTACAGAAATATAATAAAATTATTCGTTCCTCTTAATACTATTCTTCCATGTCGTTCTCCTTTTTTTTTATTGTTCTCTTACAACCGATGCCTCTAAACAATATCATCGTATTTTTTCAATATATCAAATGCGCGTCGCTAGAAGCGACATCGATACGTCGATTGTCAAATAATCCTTAAACAAACATTTAATTTTTAAATACATCTATCTCTCAAGCTTCGCCAGGAGAAAATTATCCTGCCAGTTTTGCAGAGCTGCGTCATGAAAAGCCTACATCCGATATGTATAATTAATTTTTAATCATAATTCTTCGTTAGATTAACATTAAAATCATTGATTCACCTTTAATATTAACGTTCCCTAACGTCCCTAACGTCCCTAACGTCCCTAACGCCCCTAACGTTGCTTGGACGGTTTTATTCTGTGCGTACCTTCTTCTCTCGAGAAGTCCGGTAAAGCCATACTTTCGAGTACGTAGGCTTCGGCGCCCAAAAGCTCCGACATCGTGTCACCGGATTATAAATTTATAGACGATTATAGACGATGGGGATATGGGACATGGGATATGGGAACGAGAAAGTTGTAAACACATCATACGTCACGTATCGTTGACGTCATAAATCCATGCACCGTCCTTATTATTTGTTTCTACATCGGAAAGAAAAAACGTCACGGATGCATCTCTTTATGTTTTGAGATCATTTCGTTATTCTCAAGGGTGCGTAGCCATCATCATAGGCTTCGGTTAAGCGGACGCTACCCTCCTGCCCTCCCCCCGCTAAGCTAATGCACAATCATCATTGCAATTTTTTTTTATTTTTATATCTCTTTTCCTTTCAAACTTTGTCATCAGGCATCTGGATTTATCTGAATCGAACGCGTAACGAACGTTATCATTATCATCATTATCATTTGTTATTAAACTATCATCCGTTACATTTGTTATTCAAACTTTAACGTCAATTGCTTTAATTTATCTGATGTTAAATCGCTCCATCCGTAGTCATTTGGTTATTAAACTATCATCCGTTACATTTGTTATTATATTAGAAGTTTTTAATTACATGAAGCATTTACGTAGTCAACCCTTTCGGAATACGTGTTACACGTTAAATCGCTTTTTTAATGGTGATTTTAAAAAATTGCCATTACTTGATTTAAAAAATCAAGAAATGAAGGGAAAACGATGCTGATTTATCTGGATCGAACGCGTAACAAACGTTATCGTTATCATCATTATCATTTGTTATTAAACTATCATCCGTTACATTAAGAAAGAATATTATATTATAATTTAATTTATTCTGAAAATTTAATCCAGCTCCGACGATATATTATAAATAAATCCTGAATTTTATTCTGCAGCCCCGTTACGTAAAAATCACGCTCTTTTTACTCGGTTAATACATACTTTATTTTATGCGAGCGGGTGTGAGTGAAAAATTCTACATTTTAATCTGGTCGGTAGGATGAAAAAAATCACTACCTCGAGCGTAATGCTATCGAACTGGCTGAAGTCGCTAGCATAGTGAGCCTTAAAACGGATGTCGATAAAAGAGGAATCGTCACCTTTACGCCGAAACCCCTTAAAAAAGAAGTCGCCAGAAGGCCAAAGTAATGTAGATCCGTTGATGATTTATCGAGAGGGATGGAGGAAAGGGATAAAATACGGGTCATGGAAAATTAGATTTGTCTCTTATAAATCAATGCCGACGAAGATTTATCTAATATTATACGATGTACGAATCGAGGGAGATTTTCTGCGTGGATCTTCGGCCACCTTCTAATCATACATTAGAATGCATAATTACGTGTACGGATTTCATGGGTCGAGAGGAATAAAAGCATTTCTTAGCCTATGCATTACACAGTAATGCATAGGATGTCCGTGAATACACTCGAATGATCTTACACATATGAAGCATATGCCTCGTGAAAGGATTCGTCGTCGTGCGGTATTATAAAGAGACCGACATGAGCATTTGTCGGCACATGAACAGTACTTAGTATAAGATGCTTAACTCGTAGTAGACGAATTTCGCATTGTTAGGCTTGAATTTAGCTTTAACTTTGTAATTCCGCGGTAATTATTAATAACAAGAGAGAAAGAAATTACTTAGAGGTAAAAACATGGGAACTTTTGGAAGTTATCGGACTTGCGGTGTACTAAGCAAAATTCAATTACCTCAGAGAAACTGCATCACTATTGCAATAACTTGAGCTTCGTAAAGCTGTCGCCTCGAAGTCAGCCGCAACTACCCGCAACTTTCCCAGTCCCTCCCTATTCCGAATATGAACATTTTCACGGTATTTCATAGTCATGGAAAATCTATCCCCAATGCATCGGGTCTATATAAAAAAAAAGAAAGAAAAAAAATGCTTTATTAACGCTCGCAAATACAAATTTTATAGCATAACAATTATATTACATTCTATGTAATATAGATCTCTGATGTGAAAGAAGCAAAAATTACTGCACCAAACCACTACTAAATAATCTCCATAGCGTATTATAGAAATGCATTGCTGCAATTTTTTATACACGAACACGCAATATACAACACGAGTCAGAGTAAATTGAATCCATTAAGTAAGATATATTCAGCTGTATTTTCTTATTTTTTTGTAAAAGAAAAAAAAAAGAAAAAAAAAGATACAATTCGTACGTATTCCATCGTAAACTTAAAAATAATATTACATGAAGCAACATTCTTGGTTTACATTATTTTACGAAAACACATTAACGTCTGCTTATAAATCAGTTTAAAAAAAAATTCCTAACCAATTATCGCATAAAATATTGGAATTATTTTGCAAAGTTTTCGTGAATTTATAATTTGACTTAAAGTTCAAAATTTATAATAACGCTCGCCATAAATTAAAAAATTTTATAATAAATAAAAAGCGCGCAACATAAAACATTCGCCTTATAACCAAAAACTATTGGAATTTTATCGATTAAACTGAATCCTTAATTTTATTTTTTATTTTTTTTTTTTTTTTTGTTTTTTTATTTATAATTATAATTTATAATTTTGTATTTTATAATCTTGTTTTCAGTTAAATGAATATCTAAATAAGAAAATTAAACTTTAGCAATGCATTTACTAGAACTTCTTTAGAATAAAAATAAAGCATAATTGTTTTGTACAAAAGTGTAAGTTTTTGTAAATTTCGTTTTTATTACGAAATTTATCGTAATGAATCGATTATTTTGTAATAAATGAATTATTGGAAAGCAAAGAATCTCATAACGTTATTTATGAATTAATTATTAAAATTAGTTGAATCGATTGGCTTAATATGCAAATATTAAAATTACACATACTTCTAAAAGACGTTAATGATTTGAATAATACTGTTTTATAAATATTCTATTGATACGTTATTCTTAATAACCTACTTGATTCGTATGTGCGAATGTATTCACTCAACTCATTCAGTGCATTCGTATTGTATATTTATTTAAAACCTTAATAGGGAATAAAACAATGCTTGGTATGAAAAAATTCACAGTAAAAGCTCCAGAGAAATACCGAATACAACATATTAAATAAAGGACAAGTCGGATGAATACTAAAAAAAAAAAAAAAAAAAAAACGGTTCTGAAATATAATAAGTAATTATTTTATCTAGAAAATGAGTAATTACGAAGGTATTTGAGAATAAACAAGTAGTCGGGCATGTTTGTATGTCAAAAAAAAAAAAAAAAAAAAAAAAAAAAAAAAAAAAAAAAAACATTAAGTTTGAAAGTAAAGCAGCATAAAAAAAATGAGCAATCCCAGTTTCTTTGAACGTATAAATATATTTCCACTTAATTGAGTTCGTTAAAATTTAATCTCATCTCTTTCACGGGACTTCTTCAACAGTTTACAATGCGAAGAATGACTAAATACGCCGTACATATATATTAGACGATATGCATAAATTCGTATTAAGCGTGGTTAGAAATTTAATGGTCTTCTCGCTTAAGCTTTTATTATGATGAAATTTCATAGCGTGGTGAACAGCTTTGCCAACTGTAGCGAGCAATAATTCGCTTCGTGTCACCCTGCTTTTCTACACAATTCGCGTACGAAATCTAACGAACGCGCGCCTTAATAATTTCGATAATAAAAAAAATAGTATCGCCATTGTTTTCGAATCGTCGCTTTTAATCGCCAAGACCAGTTGCGCGAACGAAAAGATTTTATTCCCGTAAATCGAATCTTAATGGACTCCTAAGCGTCCTTTTCAATAATAAAATATTAATTATACATACCCTCGGTTACGGTACTCGCACTAATTCTGCAATATTTTCACGATGTATTAAGCTTCCTCGTCCCTCCCCACATTTCCTTACATATTACTAGACGATTTACGTAATAAATACAATAATCCAATTTACGGAATTAAACAATTCGTCAATTTTCATTTTATTAATATAATATTCACGCAACGCGAGAATATGTTTATACGTTTGTTTGTTTGTTTGTTTGTTTCTTTTTCTTTTGCAAAAATAAATCAAACTTCATCGAACTTGAGTTAATTTCCGTACTGACACATTTTTGGCAAAGTTTAGCAATTTCGTGTACACGTATATAGTTATTTGCATAAATTTTGAATTTTGTGCACCATGTGGTCAAGCGTATGTAAATTAAAGCCAATTACAAAAGAAACTTAACGATTAAACTGTATTAAGTTAATTAAATTAACATAATTTTCAAGTTTTAATTTTAAAAAACAGGTCAAAACATAAGAAGACTGTACTTGTTTAAGTTTTAAAGAAATTTTATTCAATGAAAATATTTCGGAATATCTAAGCTACTAGATTTATTATTTCCAAAGAAAAGAAACCTACGTAATAATTATTAATAATTAGTGGAAATAAAATCAAATTAAATTAATATTACTATCGTTTATTATGACATATTTATTAATACGTAATTATGTATACTGTAATTGTATATAAGCTCGAGGCAATAATTAGAATAACATTGTTTATAATTAAAATTAAAACATTTACGATGAAACAATTAATTTCTGCACGATTGACGTTCTACATTTTAGCATATAAAGATACGGATATAAAGATATAAAGAGCATATAAATATACGTATATGTAATATTAGGACAATCAGAAAAAGGCGAATAAGAAATTCTAAGCAATAAAGTAAATTAAATAAAATATTAACGATACGAAGACAGTTTTCAATTTACTTTTTTTTGTTTTTTGTTTTTTGTTTTTTGTTTTGTTTAAATAACTAATTCATTGAACATTAAGAATGTTAAAAAATAATTGTCGTACTTCGAAGGATTATCGTGCGATAAGCTACGAATAATATCCTCGTAGATGGTGCTCTGATAAAAGCTGGATACCCTGCATCTACTAAAGATCGTCAATATCCTGGGTGACAATCAATTAACGTGTGTCACGCATGACGCGGTATTGGAAAACTTATACTCTTAAATTTCCTTTTCTCTACGAAAGCGCGCCTACTCTGCGGCATAACAATATGTACGAGTCGCCCGTATCGAGCTTTTCCTTTTATTAATTTTCTCTTTACCTTTCTGCAGCGATAATTAACCGCAGTGATTATCGACATGTAATACAAATACTCTTAGACATATATTTCACCCTAATGGCTTCTTAGATAGAAACTTTCGACATTTTCCCGAAAAAATACGACATTGTTTGTTTCAATTTATAAGAAGTTAAAAATAAATTAAACAAATGGTTAATACAATTTTAATCTTCAACTGTTTTTAATCTGATTTTTTTTTAGCACTGATTCTTTTTGTTTTCTCGTTTTGCGGATATTAATAAAGTTACGGATCTTTTTCTCAGCAATTTTTTTATCAAAGTCATTCGTATCACTTTCAGAATTTTTTTGTTTTTTCAACACTAGCGAAATCTAAAATAGCTTAGACTAAAAAAATTCTTTAACATATTGTATTACAAATTTTTAAAAAAAGATAAAAACAATAATGAGCGCTTATAAAACTTTCGATACGATTAAATGTAAAAATACATAAAACTGTAAATACATAAAAAAGAAAAGAAAAAAAGACTGTTGCGCACGCAATTGACAACATCTAGCTAAATTATTATATTAATCGGCTATGGTTTCGCAATAGAGATCTCGCAGATATTGTACATTTTGCAAATTCCACGCAATTTAGACGTTCTGGATGAGTGATATCTGTGTGGGCGTGGACAGCGGGTTGTCTTCAACGTCTTGGACACCAGACCTGACCGAGATGAACTCTCTCTCTCTCTCTCTCTCTCTCTCTCTTCCTCAGGATCGTTCACCGGGGGATGCTAGATCTCTCCCAAGGAAGCTTAATTTCTTCCCCGTGGTATTTATCCGAAAGCTCTTTTATTCGCGAACGATCCAATAACCACCCGAACGTGCCATGGCGATAAAAAACATCGGCCAACAATAACACCACGTGATTATTTACTTAGGCGTTAAAACGGGCTCTGAACATTCCAGCCTTTTAAATACGAGGACCTTTGACTGCTGCTCTTTAATCTTTAAAATATAACCTTATTACGCACGAGATAAAGATCACACCTTCTCGATTGCTTCTACCATGTCTTTATTATACAAAGAATTTATCGCTCTGCAGCTCGAGAAAGATGTTGTCTTTCTTACTCTCAAGACGAGACTACTACTCTTTCCTCCTATGATTTTCTACGAATCGGAATCTTTCTTCGAGGTCCCCGATATCTGAAATTTTATGGGACCAACCCTACTGGCGGTCAGAGTTGTCCCATCGTTTAATTTTCTGTTCGACGGACAGATCTCAAACATATGTCAATTAGAATTATTTACAATTTAAAATGAGTACAAACGGAAAATTGCACATACTACCATGTAATCTCTCAAATGATTTTCTAACAAAAGCTATTTTATTCAAATCAAAATACGAGTAATAACATTTTAATTGAACTGAAAATATTTAGTTAAACCAATAACAATCGAGTAAAATTAATAATTAACATTCTATTGTCCCGAGAATAAAATTTATTAACATTTGAACTTATTCTTATAATAGGTATATTATTTTTGTAAATAATTTTTCATCCAGAAAGTTTTATGTTTGAAAATTATTATAATAGTACTATTAAACTAACAATATAAGTTTAATCAAAATAATATAGATTACGTTATCTTAGATAATTTTGACTGTATTCATTCAAAAACACTTTTCAATCAATAACATTGAAAATTAAGATTTAAGTTGAAAAATATTTAAAGATTAATGTATACAATAATACAGTAAGTAAATTATTAAGTTTCCTATACAGGGTAAATTTATTATAATACCATTCAATAATGGTTTAATGCTTCATAAACGTAAAATAAAATGTAAATAGAGGTGAAGAAATGCGACTGATAAGTATAAATTATGCATTTAGATAATGAGAATTTTAAACACTTATACATAATTGAAAATATAAATTATAATATTTATTAAAATTCAAAGTATTAAGTTAATTAGCGTCTTATGTATACGTCTGAAGTAATCGAACACTTCGATTTTAGATAGATAAGTCTTTTTAGTAATTATAATAAATTGTTTAATTCATAACTGTCTAAACATCAAATTAAACAATTAACGATTAAATATAAATCTACACAATTTGTTTGTTACGTTAAATTATAAGAATCGTATTATAAATTTTGTACCACGCATAAAATTTTTTAGTAAATTAAAGAATAAATCTCTGTTTATGAGAAAGCTATGAAGCGAATTGATTGGAATATACATAAAAAAACATTAAAATTCGATAAGAATTTATATTATTCCGTAATAAAGAAATGTGGGAAAGTAACGATATATATATATATATATATATATGAAAGTGTCCGTTGACGCGTTGACTTGAATATGTAATGCGAAAAACAAAATATATGTACCGTTTACAATACTAGTTAAATTTAATTATAACTATTAAAAAATAAATAATAATAATAATAATGTGTATAAATATTTAATGAACAATTAACACTGATAATGTTTATCTAAGTAGCCGCTCCTTCTTAAAGTAAGGATATCTAATTAAACTAATTTATTATTTCTTGTTATTATTATTATACCGAAAGCTGTAACGTATTCATAAAAACATTTTAATCGACGTAAGATAAAAGATAGTAAATGTCAACTGGCCGATAAAACAAATACTTTGTTATAAAGCTATTGCTAATTAAAGGAGAAACATAGTGCAAGAACGATTATTAGTTAATAAAAATGTGACAAAAATATAAATAAACTTTATATTGAAAAAAAAAAAAAAAAAAAAAGGAACGGTTAATTAGAATAAACGGAACGATACAAATGTAAAATATAATTTAAAACGAGCAATGAAAACGCAAACATAAATTTCGTATTCTTAATGAAAATTGAGTACTGAATCCTGTTGTTTAGCATTAAATGAATAAAAAGTCTTAAGTAAATTAAAGACGAAGCAATAAAAATATTTTATTATAAATCTAGGGGTCATTTATTGTGTAAATTAAAGCAAGCTGAGCGTACGAGCTAAATTGATTAATTTTATCTGAAAATGCAGTAAATATGATATACGATTTATGATAATACTCGAGTTAATTTTCGAGTATTTACTCTTATTTGTAATAAATAATAAAGTAAAATTTCAAATGAACGAACGTGTTAATAAGGGCAGATTTTCTTGGCTTAATATTTGTAGTAAGTATTAAAAGCAATTGGCTCTAAAGTTAAGATGCATAAAATTTCAAGATGGTCGTAAAAGTTTTAATTGTTTTGGCAATTAAATACAAATGTAATTCGAAATATCGTGAAAGTTAATTAATTTCAAGAAGAAATGTAGCGAGATGTAAGAGCCGATGTTTACACGGAGAGCGGATTAATGCGTTAAGGGCACGATCCATCGAGGATCGTAAATCCTTAATAAAGGAAACGACAACAAATAAATAAATTAAAAAAAAAAAAAAAAAAAAAAAAAAAAAAGCAACAAGAAAACTTTAACTATTACGTCAGTCTTGGGATCCCTAAATTTTCAATCTCTGGCCAACTTGAATTCACCTCCGAGGAACAATAAAGTTGGGAAGCGTGATCAAGGAAGTGACAGTTCGTTCGTTCGTTCTCTTTTCTAAATTCCTAGTAATAATTGCACCGCTTCTTATTCAGCAGCAGCAGCAGCAGCAGCAGCAGCGTCTAGTGAATTTTTAGTCTTGCAGCGCCTTCTCGAGAAGAGTGCATGCATACATACATACATACATACATACGTACATACATTTATCATATTTATTAAAAGAGCGCACATCGTGCATACTACGTCTCTCGAGAATTCCATTTCTGGATTCGGAGTTCTGAATTCTCGCTTTACAGGCATAGGGCATTGAAAAAGAGCATCGAAATGGGGGGGGGGGCAAAAAAAAAAAAACTGAAAAGATAAGAAAAAAGGGAAGCCGCGTTTCAGCGTTGCCATCCTTTACTACATAATAAGCTACAATAAATGACAAAATACTGCCAACTTATGTGTATCCACCTGCTGAAACGAGAACGTATACCGCGCCACCCCACCCCTCCTTTCGGGCAATATATGCGCGCGCGCGAAATCGGCAGCCATATCTTCTCTCGTCCCTCACCCCTCCCCCTGCCCCCTAGCCGCCCGCCGTCTCACCCGCTCGCCCCGCCGCTCGCCCTCAACCAATCGCTCCAACGGTTTACATTAGAAACTCCATTATTGCAAAGACGATATCCCATATTATTCGCAGCTCCTATACAACTACATTGCTTTTATCCTCCGATACTATACGCGTATTCTTGTACTATAATCGGCATTTGTGCGGTCGTCATCCTATCGCTTTCGCTCTCTCTCTCTCTCTCTCTCACACACTCTCTCTCTCTCTACTCATCTCTCTCTATCTCTGTCTCACACACGCACCAGAGAGCAGGGCATCCTTGTCGCTCTAGCGGGCAGCCCTTTTACGCTGGCCAAGCAACGCTCGTCGTTCAAGTCAAAGTAAAGTATTTGCAGCGAGGCAACGTACGGGAATCATTAAAGAAAACAGGAAAGGCTCGTTGCACGGGATCGCTCATAGGCACCGCTCGAATCGACTTTGCACCAACTATTACTGCCTGTCGAGCGTTTCTCCCGGGCGACGGGTGTAAAAGGGTTTTGCCGCCTCGACTACGCACGCGCGCTCTCTACTCTCTTCCACGCACAAGTCGCTTTCACAACGTACGTACACACACGCAGCCACAGCGATACATAGCGCACACTAGGAGATACAGAAGCCCCTCACGGTCCTTGATTGCACGGCGTCGCACTTCTACCTTTTCTACGTAAAGGGAATAAAGAATTCGAATTGTAGGATCGAGTTCGAAGGTGCGGCTTATTAGTTCGGCGAGAGAGAGAGAGAGAGAGAGAGAGAGGGAGAGAGAGAAAGGAGAAACGTTTATTTGTGATACATATTAAGCCGCAAACATTCCGCGTAAAAGCAACATGAAGAAGAAGGACGTGTCGGAGGAAGAATTCTCCGCCGACGACCCCGATGATCCCGAAGAAGACGGCAACTCCGGCGATGACTGGACTCCCGGCCAAGAGGTAAGAACTCTTTAAGACTCGAGGACAATCGGGACTATTACCTTGCCTGCCAAGCTACCACCGAGCTGCCAGAGTACCTAACCTCACTTTCTGCCCTCCATATTTGCCGCCGCGCGTGCTCAACAAAAAGAAAGTACCCCGGGGTCGACGCTTCTTTTTATTTTAACGCCGACAACCTTCTTTTATCGTCCTCCAATCCAGATTCGCGGATCGAACCCCTTCGTTTATTTCCTGGACGAGGCGGCAATAGTCGTTTCGCGACTAGCTTCGTTTGGCTATATTTTCGCTATATTTTGGCCTTTCCAAGTACTCTGCGCCTCCATATCATTGACAAGCGACTACGCACGCACGCACGCGTTCGTCCGTCCGTGCGTGCGTGCGTGCGTGCGTGCGTGCGTCCGTCCGCGCGTGCCTGTATTTACATCTCGATCATCGGCATAGTTTGAAAAAAACACGTCTCCCTTCCTCTCTCTCTCTCTCTCTCTCTCTCTCTCTCTCTATGCCTTCCTCTCGACCTCTCGGTGGTCTCCCTCTCCGCGTCGTCCCATTTCATTTATCTATCGTCGTCGGGCTTTTACACGATCGTGTCATCGTCGCCGCTTCTCTCTTATCTCCTGTTTGTATTATAAATAATTCGGCTGTCCCTATGAGAAAGCGCGTCCGTTACTCGGAAAAGCGTGACGCGACCGAAGAGAAGAATAGCCGCTTCTTCCGCGCTAGTCGGGTTTTTATAAAAACTTGGGTGTTTTTTTTTTTTTTTTTTTTTTTTTACATCGAGTCATTCCGCTAGGGAAGCGGTCCATCCGAGCAGAGCAATGCACTACTTACTACCTTTCCCCTCCTTCCAACCCCCCTCCCACTATTATTATTATTATTGTTATTGTTATTGTACGCGTTAGCTAGCTATTCTTCCCCGAACCAACCTCCCCGACGCTGCTGCTGCTGCTGCTACTGCTGCTACTGCGTTTTTCAGTGAGCCGGCCGGTCGCCAATGGCGCCGGCTCAACGACGGTTCTTTCCTTGTTCTCGGCCGTCTTTTTAATTTCCATTTTCTTTGATTCGCATGACCGAGTCGAGTGTATGCGTAAACCAACTGTTCCCTCGGCTGAAATTTATCCTACCGGAAAATAATAATAACAGCGCTTAAGCGATTCGAATGGGAGGAAGCCCCGGAGCTCCTACGATTTCATTGTCTTTAATTTCCGAGTTATGATTATGATTATTATTATTATTATTATTATTATTATTATATGCTCGCCGCTGCAACCGCTGCTGCGTTTCCCGTTAACTCGGCCTTATGTACGTACGTGCGTACGGAGCTGGTTGGCTTAGACAGCGGCGGCGGTGTAGTCGGCGGTGTAGTCGTCGTCGTCGTCGTCGTCGTCGTCGTCGCATTACTATCTCTATCTACCTACTAGTACCGCCTACTACTACAGCACCGATCTACTCTATCTATACTTACGCCACTTATTCATATCCACATAACAAAGTGGCCGGATAACAACATGTGTAACTTGAACGCGTCGTCATTTTGACTTTAACCTCGTCACTCTCTTGTCACGATCTCGCCAATGTAATTGTCTACGACACAATAATGCCGACTAACATTGGCGTACCACCGTGTCTGTTTTTTGTTTTTTGTTTTTGTTGTTTTGTTCCTTGTTGTTCCATTTGCTCGATACACGTTCTTCGTCTACTTCGTCTTCTGACCAGCAATCTTATAACCGTTACACGATCATTTCACTCGTTATACGAAAGTAAACATGCATACACAAATAGCTCGACCTTTAACTAAATAACTGCTGCTTGTTGCTGCTGCTGCTGTTCCTGCTGCTGTTGCTGCTGCACTTACTCCTCGCCCATTTATAATACAAACAATATAAACAAATGTTTCACGCCACAATTCCCTTCGAACAATGACAAAACCGCCTACCAAGAATACAATCATTTAAAACAAATAGGAAGGAAAGAGGGGGGTGGGGGATATTTTTTCAAAAGCTTTTCATTTAAAATGGCCGCATTTCAAACACCTTCTCGTCCGCGATTTATTTTATATATTAACAATTCATTACATTTATTCAAGCACTGAAACCGAAGCTTGATGTGTCAGAGTATCTACTGAAAACCACTGAAATACCTTCTTCTGGTCCCGTTCTCTATGTTTTATCGTAGCAACGAGCGTGGATCCACAAAAGCTGGGAAAAATCCGATCGGCTCCCTTCGTCTTACGATTACTAATCCTTCACGCCGTAAAATTTATTTAATTCTGATCAAATACGGCTGGCTTGCCATACGTAATCGCTAATACAATTCGCAACCGACAAAGCAGCGACAATTCACGATACAGATATCATGTGAAAAAGAAAAACAAACCTTGCCTAATGATAACTTTTTCTTATTCCACAAATTCTAATCTACATTTTTATTTATTTATTTATTTATTTATTTATTTATTCTCCCCACTTTAATCGAGCGAACCTTATGGTCTGTTAAATAGTAAAGTCTATTGAGTATTATTGACCAATAGTGCCTTTTTATATTTATTCTTTAACGTTAGCCGTAGCGGCGTTAAGATTTATTTTAACAAGCTGAAATAAATAAAAGCAAATAAAGGTTAAAAAGTACGTTATACGTTTATTTGTTTATATTTTATATGCCCGAGGTTTTATACGCTTAACAACATCTCTAGAAGATTATATTTCATATTGTTATTGATGTTTGTCGTTAAATTGCGTACATATGAAACAATTGTACGACTGAGTTCGATGATTTTCAACGTTCCAGTGCTTGTAAAATGTACGTTCAAATAAATTTCAATGAATGCAAGGATAGAAATTTCAAATGGCGATCGAAATACCATAAATATGATAGATGGTCGAGCGTGAATATGTGCACTTCCATATCAAACCTCATAATAGATTACAAGCCCACGTCTGATAGCAGCATTGTATTTCATTTAATACTGAAAACGTATTTATAAGAAGTAAAATATTTCTTGTAAAAATAGGGAAAGCGTAGGTAACGTCGTCACATAGTTTATATACATGTATGGACAGGCTTCACTAATCGTTTAATAATAAATAAATATAAAGGGAATAATAATAATGAGTAAATATAAATATTCCATTATTATTCAAGAAACAAATTAATAAATTTCAAGGCCTTTATTTAATTGTAAAATATTTATATTATAGAGTGGAGGATTAAAGAAAAGACCTACAAGAGCATCAGCCAAAAAGCGTCACCACTCTGAAGAAGAGGAAGAGGAAGAAGATGACGACGAAGAAGAAGAAGAAGAAGATGAAGAATCCGATTCTGACTCTGGCAGAAAGTCAAAAAGAAAGCAGAGAGCCAGGAAAGAAGAGGAAGAAGAGGACGAAGAGGAGGAAGATTCAGATGACAATAATTTCAATAACACATCCGGAATTCCTCCAAAAGACTTCACTGTAAGTTATTATCATCAGACTGATTATACGTATTGTGGTTAATGGATTAATAACTATCATGTCATATTGGTAATATTACAGTCTGGAGCATTTGTTGTCGCAAAAGCCGATCTTAATAAAGACGAGGATCCAACGTTATGGAGGATAGACGGAAAGGCGTTACTTCAAAAGTACTTACCTTTTGTTGAAAATGGCAAGACTCTGTATAAAAGTACATCTACCGTAAGTACAGCTTATTGCGCTACCCTATATTTAAAATTATAAAAAATAATGCAGTCTAATAAGCAAAGGCATTCAAAGTAATTCTATTAACTTATAAATTACTATTATTATTATTATTATTATTATATATTATTATTGAAGAAATTAAGTACGATACTTATCTCTAACATTTCTCAATGTTTTTCAGTATTCTGGATGGTCTGTTAACAACAAAGATAAGTACTTTGCTGCACAAGTAACATTCAAAGTGCAAACTAGGCTAGATACAATTGTAGAACTTCATCTGGATACTGAACAGCAGCAAACAGCAGTGAAGTAAGATACTTCTTAAATTATAAATTTTAACAGTGAATGTTATTTTTAAAGATTTCATAACCGACAAATTTTATTTATAGGGATGAAAAAGAAGAATAAATGTAACCTCTTGCGTTATCTTTATATCTTTTTTAATCAACCACTGACAAAGCCAAACACGTAAGCGAGAGTTAAATGTACGAAATAATATTGAAATTAAGTTGAATTTAAATAATTACATTTAATACAAACAGTAATTTTATAAAACTGATACAAGATTGAACCATTTTACTCAATCTTAATTTACAAGTCTACATTGTTCAAAGATTTTTCTAATGTATTTGAAAAATAAAAATAAGTTTCATTAAAACTATTCATTTTATTTACCTAATAAATATTAATATTAAAGTATTTCAGTATATTTTAATATCCATATGAATCCGATTCCTAATAAAATTGTTTAATGTTAATGAAAATTATTTGAAAAACAAAAATTTTTTATTATAGTGCTTTCATGTATTGTAATTAAATAAATTAAGAAACAGGAACTTTAAAATGTAAGTATATGGTGTACTATGTAAATATATGTGGATATAAGAAACCGCTTTATTTCTAAGAAAACCAATAACTATTACATTAATTATTCTCATAAAATTATCATCTTTTATTACAAGCTACAGATTTTTAATTACAATTTTTGTATAAGATCAGATATACTTTATTGTCAATTGATTTATTTATAGAATTTAACTACTTAATAATAATAGTCTCAAAAATAGTATTGACACTGTGAAAATACACTATTCTTGGATATAATCACAATTCAAGGCGATTTATGTATACCAAAATTTAACAAAATCTACTTATTAAAAACCTTATAAAATAAATGAATGCTTATTTCAACGTGCAATTAATAACATTCAACTAATTAAAGTATTTCAAAATTTTCATTACAAAAAATCAGATTTAGTATCATATGGCTTAAAGCGATTAATTGTAATACATGAAAAATGCTAGTAAGTTAGATACATTTAACAAACAATATTTAACATCTGTACAATGTTTAAATAATTTACATTCCTGGTGTGAGCATCATTTATATTAGATGATAAAAATTTAAATTAACTAATCACAATTCATTAAAATATAAAGTACTCTGCTTAAAATTTGTTTAATAAATATATTGCTTTTTAAAGTATGTTCTGCATAAATTTCCTTATGCTTGATGAAATATTTATTACTACGTGATAATAAATCCAACTTGTTTTCAGTACCTAATCAATAATTACATATTTATATATGACCAAAGTAATACTTATACTTCATATTGTGCCCTTATTACATTATTACATTAGTTTTAGCCAGAATAATTGAAGACTATATTAGAAAAGTTTTTACAATAAAATTGTGTAATGTTTTATTTGAATGAAAGTATTATGTATAAAGTAGATTATTTTGAAAAATAAATAGACAGGGTAGAAAAGAAATTTCTTATCTCATACGCCTTATTTCTTAATATTTAGAGTGAAATTCCACTTTATATATAATCTTACAACATGCATATAATAAATTTCAATGTGGTCTGATACTCTAAATTAGAGTCGAATCACAGATAAAGCTACAGTGTCACAATTCACTATGAAAAGATCATTTAGAAAACAATATCAAATTAATCGTTTCTCGAAATGTCGAGTTATCGATCGAGAATTCAAAATCCAGGCTCCATCCTAACCGAAAGTACATTACTAAGCATATCCCTGATCTCGGCCATTTCCATACGACTCTTCGCCACGACGTCTTCGAGCTTCTTATTCTTCTGCAGGACCTTTTCCATCTCCAACCAGCAATTGTGTCTCGTTCTTTTGTAACAACACGATACGTCGGTCTCTTGCTCCTGCTGCTTCCCATCCTCCTCCTCCTCCTCCTCTTCCTCCTCGTTCCCTTCATCCACCTCCTCCACACCCTCCCGCTCCTTATTCACCTCGACTTTTCCGCAATGAACACATCGATTTTCCAGCCTCGATTGTAAACTGGTGGACTTTGGCGAACCGTCGACATTAAGGCCGAAAGAAATAACGTCATCGAACGAGTCCGTGTCAATTTTAGCCTGGCGTTTCAGGCTTTTGCGTCTTAAACGAGAGGGGCAAGACGAAGTTTCGGACATGCTTTCGCTTTTTTTTAAAGATCGCGTCAATCCATCGCTAAATCTCCGGCCATCCTCCTGCTCCGAGTGGTAGATTTTGCAGGAACCCTCGCTCGCTCGCCGATGACTACTATTACATGAACGCATAAGCTCATCGATATCGTCGCTGTTGCTACTATTCGACGACTCCGACTCGTCGTCCTTATTGCTCCTATTATTATTATTATTATTATTATTATTATTATTATACTATTACTACCTACTACCACTACTACCACTACTACTATGATTGCTGCTGCAGTTATTATTATTATTGTTGTTGTTGTTGTTGTTGTTATTCTTATTATTATTAGTATTGTTGTCGTTATTGTTATTTTCAATTGTGTTGGCTCCCGTTGCGGAAACAACGGTCTCAATAGAGTCTCTGTTCTCGCCACTATAACTTTCGAGATCAGTCAACGTTGGCTTAGACTTGCCGATAGAAAATTCACTGTTATTATTTTTCATAATTTCATCATCCGCGTGGAATGTTGGGCCCATTTGATATGGCGAATTCGCGTCCTCCAAGAATTCAAATAAATTCTTTTTTGGCTTCGATATCTGATTCCTCGTCGAGCTCACCTCGATGAGATCGCCGTTGTGACCGAAGGCAAATGACTTTTGACCTGAGCATACCAAACAAAACCCATACAATTTAGTGCAAATGATATTCGGGGCGGGGGTGAAGGGGGCAGTTGGTTTTTTTTTTTTTTTTTTAAGTATTTTCATACTGCGCAAATTGAAAAAGTCGCACCACTACGACTTCAGATGTGAGAATTGCGAAAACTAGTAGAGGATCAATGGGGTTTATTAATATTAATGATCATTACCTATAATCATTCGTTTGTTGCGCATATCGGGACTCTTGGATCTCGGCCTATCGAGGAACTGGCGATTGTCGGGCGATAAAACTGACAATTTGCTGTCCTGTTGTGGCAGCACATGAGCTTCGGTATTACTGTAGCTGGTGTTGTATGCGTCAAGCTCGTGGTACTCGTGCTCTCGCAGCCGCTGCATGATCTTCTGTACAATTTCCGATGGAGCTACATACGGTGAGCCTGTAAAATTGGTCTTCACTGTATTTGTGGCTGGAGCCGAGGGAACGAGCCATTCATTAATTAACAAAAAGTACACAATAGCTATTAAAACCAAGGAATGACGTAAATCAATTAATCCTTCCTTTATTGTTATCGACATTCCCAAGGCCTTAATAATGTATCTTAAAGAAGATTCTTTAATACGTAAACATAATACGTTGATTTATCTACTGTTCTACTGATTTTTAAATAATTCGTAACAACATTTTTATCATAAAATTATCATTACGCATCTGCTAATAAAAAACAAAAATAAAAAATCAACATAAAACTAACTATTTGTTCAAATGCACTTCAAGCTCGCGTGATACTTACTAAAAAAAAAAGAAAAAAAAAATTTAATACTACTTTTAATATATATTTATAAGGAATGAAAAGTGAAAAATGTAGTGTAAAGAATAAATAATATGCAAAAAATAACCATTTATAATAGAATTATTATTTAAGGAATTACTGCTAAAATAATAATATTAATTTAAGTCTGCATTCTTTTATTTCAATTATCTACTTCAATTTTATGTATTAAGTTAGTAGGTAATAACAAAATTTATTATTTAATCATTCGTAAACACAAGTTCATTAATATAAGCTCATTAGTGTGTTTATGATATATATATATATATACGTTATATTATAAAAGCTGTTTTTTCTTAATTTAAAACTTTGTATATTAATTTTGATATTCATTTACTTTTGGTAGTATTATTCAATATAAGAATTTATTATATTTCCATTAGCTTATAAAACTTTAGAAACTTAATATTTATTTTAAAAAATTCTTAACGAGACTGTACGTGGAATATAAAATCTAATTAGACATACATTTACTACATAATTTTACTTTTGCTAGTTAATTATATAAATAAAGAAAATTATCAACTCCTTTTCCAGTAAAATTAATTACAGCTACAAAATCAGTTACAAACTTATGAGTTAACAAACATGAAATCTTAAAAACTGACTAGGAAATCGAACATGATAATTAGAAAGCAGAGTTAATGTAATAGTTAATGGCTGAAGAGCCAGGGACTAAAAAGTCAAATTTTACATATGAGAACAAAGATGCAAATACAAAAATTCTTAAACATGCTGCTGCTACGTAAAAACATTTCTCTCAAGCTGAAAGGAAAAAAAAAAACGAGTGTGTCGGAGATAAAAAAAAAAAGTTATTTATATTTCATGCCCCTAACTACATGAATGTATACACAATCGATAGACATACGTGTAAACATTCATAGGGATAAAATAAAATTAAAAAAAAAAAATAAATAAATATATATCTATATATCGTTACGAGCTCTCTAAAGTTCTTAAATATGATCTTAAATTTGTTATAATGCTAAAAATATAAAATATTTAATATTCCGTGTCCCGTATGGTCGAATGAAACTTAAATACTAAATCTCCGAATTCGTTAAAGATCAATTGCAAGAAATATAAGAAAAACGAAACGATTAAAATTAATAGAAGCAAATAAATGGTAAATATATATTTTTAAAAATGAAGTGACGGCTAGCGAGCGAATACGAGCATTTGCAATCGCAGGGAGTTAATAAAGGTTTCGGAAAACTCATGACGAATAAGAGCAGCGGAATTTTACAATATTTAAATATCATAATTTTATGAAATTGAGAGAGCAGGTGACGAGTACATACAACTCGTGCGCGTTGAGATGCTTGTCTTCGAATATAGACTTACAGAGCCATTGGATCCGGAATGTCGACGGTTCCGGGATCGTATTCGGACGCTCGGTGCGCCCACGTCGCTTCCTATAAAATGTCGAAAGCTTCTGATTTTTACATTTCTCCTATTTAACGTGGGCAAAGGATTTTCGAGTGCGCAGCTTGAAAGTTTCAGGTGCCAAGTGCCGCAACGGGGGCGGGGGGGGGGGGGTATAGCTCCGTTCTATCGATCTTGGGCATCAATGGAACATGGGCAATGGCTTTAGCTCAAGCTCATCTCGAAATATACTCGAAATAGGTAACGAATAGGCAGATATCTTACGTGAAACGAAAGGTTTAGCACGGTAGGCGTACAAGCCATTTTAAAATCATTTCTAAATATAAAGCATTAAAGACGCTTATTTGTCAAAGCATATTTATTTATTCCTGTTTTTAAAACTGATTGTTCCTATGCAAGATTGTAAGATTGTAAGATTGTAAGATTTTTATGGCTATTTTAAAACGGCCCATTTTACACTCGCGAATCGTATTGCAATTACCATAAAATAATTAAAGGTTAAATAAGACTTTTTAAACTAAATGACATTCAGAGGTGACTGGTTACAGTTTTTAAATTTTTAAAGCTAAATTTACATTTTATAAAGTCGGTATTAGAATTTATAGCCAATAATTTAACTCCTGGAATCCATACCTTGTTCTTTTCTAAATTTAACTTTAAACATTTTAGAGTGTACATCTTTACAAATAATTTTAAAAATAGACTTCAATAAGTCTTTGAAACATTTTGTAAGTACTACATTTTTTTTTTTTTTTTTTTTTTTCTTCAATATTTCACGAAGTTTATTAAAGAAATTTATTTTATTTAATATGATTTAATTGTAACGGTTAACTTTAAATTGTAAATTGTTTGTAATTGAAATTCAAACTTTTATAAACAACGGTACATTTAGTTACAATTAGTATTTTATACATGCAATTAGTTTAATTATTAATGCAACCACCAATCGTTACATTTTCTAAACAAATATACACGTTATTCAATTTATTCTGGTGCGTTTACGTAACTAAGTGTAAATAAAATATCATTAAATAAATACTTCTTTAATTAATTAGTTGATAGTTTGTGTGTAAATATTTGTTATTTATGTAGTATACCCTCATCATTATAGTACTTTTAATAAACTAGTATGTATTAATTTAAAAAAAAAAATAAAAAAAAATATGATCGCAGTAACAATCATTTGCAATATGCAACATTAAATTTAAAATTTTAGATTTAAGTAAGTTAGATTAATAAATTAAAAGTCTTTAATAGTATTGGTATTCTTCTGTCGGAATTAAAAATGAATTTTTTTTTGTTTTGTATAAATAAAAAATGATTCAATAATCCTAGATTAATGATAATGAAATAAATATTATTAAAAGAGAAAAAGGATCAGATATGTTAAGAAATCTCATCACACGAGATTAGCTGATTATAAAATTGGATGTATCTCATTCAGCAGCTCATTCGAAATAATTTTACTTGCCATTTCATGGATTTTGTACTTGGCCAAGTGATACTTATCGCGTCTGCTTTACCTCCATGAAACAAAAATTGAAAGAAAGCCAGAAAACTTTATAAAGAAATTTTTTGTTTGACTATAAAGTAATATATAAGATTGTTTTAACTGCAAAAATATGTCAATAAATTTAATGATAAATACAGTTAATGAAAGAAGTTTTTTAATATTATTTCGTAATTTACAATCTTACTTAGATAAAATTGAATTAGTCAATTTCATGAGAGTTAGCCTATAATAAAAGTTGTTACACGGCGTATGTAATTAATTCCTTAACGCTAAAATAATTAGCTAAGTAAAGTACGTAGTCATAATAAATAGTTATTAATGTATAGCAAAGGTTCGAGTACAATGTTGACTGCTATAAATAAAGAGAAATTCGTTTTGGCAGCAAAAGTGACAGAGATCATTGGGATTTTTCGGTCGAACGTTATAATAAATTTCTTATATGAAAATATTTTAACGAAGTAATGTATCGGAAGTGCCGACTGTACCTGTAAGCCCTCGATACCCGAGAGACGTGGAGTCGAGCGACTCGTTCGTCTCCTGCTGGTGCTTAACGAAGTCATTGATCGCGATGCCCTTGAGCTTCGACGGCTGGAGGAAACGCTTAGGAATGCGAGAAAGCGGCCCCGTGTCCTGGAGACTGTTCGAACAGCCCCCGAAGCCAAGGTTCAACAGCACGGCCTCAGGGTCGGCGCGCCTCAGTTCAAGGAGACTCTCGACGCTGCTGCAGTGGCTGCTATCGGACTGGAAACTCGGGTCACGCGCCAGCCTGAAAAAGATGTTCGATTCGTATTTTGACGACAATGGAAAAAAAAA
The DNA here is from genome assembly GCA_018883505.1 of Ceratosolen fusciceps. Taxonomy (NCBI): domain Eukaryota; kingdom Metazoa; phylum Arthropoda; class Insecta; order Hymenoptera; family Agaonidae; genus Ceratosolen; species Ceratosolen fusciceps. The sequence continues at coordinate 9,864,005 of RCIC01000002.1, forward strand.
AAAAAAAAAAAAAAAAAATTCATATTAACCAAAGTAAATAATAATCTTGTTAATCGAATAAATACGGTTATTGCGTTGCTTACTTGAATTTCTTAAAATCTCTACTCAACACGTTTTTTATCAATATTATTATCATTATCAGTCAATATCTTAGACTCACATTATGAATTTTTCGTAAGCTAAGCGAGATGAAATTCTAATTTAGTATTTACAGTTAAGTATTGCAAGCATTATGACCCAAAGTTTAGCTGTTGTTGATCGATCGTCGGGTTTCATTTAACTGCGTAAATTCAAGTAATTAAGCGGGCTCCAGTGTAAATATCTCATTCGATCGTTTCGAGTAAAGTTTATTTGGATGTGATTCCTTCCCTAATAGGACTTAGTTATGATCTTAGTTAAGATTAGAAAATTCATTTAAACGCCGTAGGAGACCTTTTAACTGCCAAATCTTATTTGTCATTATTATCGAAAATGTATCCCACCAAATGGAATAGAAATTTTAAAAAAAAAACATGTGTACCCTATTGTTCTTTCTTACATTATTCATTTAATGAACATTGAATAATCGCAAATTAAAAATAATAAACTTACGATCGAAGTGTAAAATTAGTAAACCATTTGAAGCACTTTAAATAAATTTTATTAACTTAAACAAATACTTGTTCAAGTTTTTTTTAAAGAAATGTGATATGACATTAAAATTAAATTTTTTATATTTACTTATGAATGTATATATTTTAACTTGACATTAGAAATGAAATTATGCCTTATTTATTTTTTAACTGTAATATAACAAAAAATAAATAGGTAATTAATATTATTTTAATCACCTAGATACACCAGAATAAGCTATTACTGGTGAATTATGAACTGTAATTGGTGTAGAAACAGTCATGTTTGAATGACTGATATAATTCTCCTTATCATTTACGGCTTTCTTAACGGTACATTCAGGCTCTGGAGTTGTTTCTACATCAATAGTGATACTGTGTTGTCTAATAATGGATGTTATATTTGAGGTTTCAGGCTTAGAAGGTGATGGTATAGAGTCAACCCATTGCTGAACTGGACTTGTACGACGTCTCATTTCCCAAATCCTTCGAACCCAGTTTGATACTTGTATAACCGATCCTTTGCCAAAGTTTTCTATTACATATAAAATCATCATTAAGAAACTTCAAATCATTTCAAAGCAAAATAATCAAAATAATAAACTAAACCATTAATCTTTTAATAAACTTTTAATCTTTTAAGCACTAAGATGTTGAATCATGTAAAAAAGTAAAGTCATGCAAAACAATAATTAGTTATGAAAATTCACGTTTAAAAAATTTTCAGCTTTTATATTACATAAGAATATAATCTGTTATAATATTTTTTTTTTTAATTAAATAGTTTAAAATAAATGTTTTATATAAAGTAAGAAATTAATCACAGAATTGAAAAGAGATATTTATAATACAATTTGAAACTTATATAATATGATATCATTTGAGGAAATTCTAAAACATAAGTTGATGATGCCAATGTATTAAAGAATTAGTATAAATAAGATCAAGGTCAAGTTTAAGAGAAATAAATTTTCCCAAGTTTAAATTTTATCAATAACATTTTTAAGAATACATAAATTATCAATGTTATTAGTAATTTTATTTCTGATAAATATTTTTAATTGCTCATTTAAATTTATACTAACATACAAAGCATATAAAATAAATAATTATAAATAATAATGGCATGCTAAAAGTAATAAAACAATTTCCAGGATTTTTAAATACCTGGATCCATTATATCCTGGTTGCACAAAAAATGTAAATAAATCAGAGTCAAGAATAAATAACAATAGCAAAGTATAAAATTTTTTTACAAATTAGAATGTCTAAATATATTGTAATATTGTAATATTGTAATATTGTAATATTGTAATATTGTAATGTTGTAATATTGTAATATTATTATATTGTAATATTGTAATATTGTAATATTATTATTTAATATAAAAATAATTTAATTTTATAAGCTAATAAAATTTATATAACTTATATTTGTATCATTACATAATAAATAATCTTTATATTTTACTAAGCATTAACTGTTTATGTTTCTGAGGTTGATTTTTTAACATTTTAACTGAATTCATTGAGCTTTAATAGAATATCTAATTCAAATTTAATAAATTAGAAAAGTTTTATTTTAAATGAAACCCAAACGCTCTTATTAAATGTACATTATAAAAGCCTTGTCATGTTATTGGTATAAATATATGAAACTTAATAAATCTTAACAGATACATTTAATTAATTTGAATAAATACCCAAATACATGTAATTAATTAAACAATTTTATGGGTTAGCACTGGTGTTATGATAATATATGAATAATAATGATGGCATAAAGAAGAAGTTGTCAAGTTATTCTTAAATAAGGCTTTTGCAATAAAAGCATTTTAATAAAAATACTCGTATTACTCACTGATAATGTAAGAATAAGCAGCATATATACCATTGATAATGGAAATGCTTTAACAATTCACCAAATACTTAGCAAGCATTGCATTGTATGGTACAAGGTTGTTATTATTATTGAATGACATAAAATGCCACGAGATGGTATGACTAGTTACTTTATTCGATTATTTATTGTAAGAGAACGTAACCGAATATTATAAAACTATAATTATTGTAATGCAGATGATGTAAACTATATTAGAATATAAGTTTGGATAAATTCTTTAATATGTGTACGTGCTTGCCTCGATGTTTTTCTCGTTCTTCTTGAGATAAAACAGTTTGATAAAAATGAAATCAACTCGCTGAACTATAAGTCCGAATGTAGTAAACACGAAGCACTACATTTTGAATAGTATTGACACTTTCTCTCGGTATATTTTTGAATTACGATGAACTCTTGTGAAGTAAAAGGTGGGTATAACTTTTACGAGGCACTGTTGTTACTTGGACTTGTTGTTCTGTCCTAGAAAAATAAGCGCGAATAAATTCTCGGCCAATCGATCGGAATACGTTATACACTTTTTCCACATCTGTAGAGTGTAAAAAAGTTTTGATTCATCCAAACGAATACGTTCGACCGATTTCTTACTCACAAAACGTTGGACTAGCGCATACTGACACTGAGTAGGAGAAAAACGACGATCGCCAGACACTTGTTAAACGCCTATATCCACATACGAACTAACACACGTGCCATACCCAGCGAGATATTGCGTTTGCGATGTATTCAGTGCCGTCGCAATTGAAATGAGCGCCTAAGCGGTTCTTTGTCATTTTGCATATAACGCAGCTTGTTAAATACAATTAAAGTAAACAGTCTGAAAGTTGCCATAGAACTCCGTGTTCTATCATTACCATTATTATATTATGCTTATCATTTAAAAATTTTCACGCTCATCTTTTGTTCCTTGTAAATAAATTTAACCGAGCGCTATTACATGCAATGGGAATACATTTGAAAATTTAATGCCCAAGACTTTTTCATGATTTTTAATACTTTCAAATTATGCCCAAAGTATCTAGAAATTATGAAAAAATATGAAACTCTTAACTCCTTCTTAACTTCGCAGTTAAGAATCAATCAGCAATAAATAATGTTTTGACTTTTGCCGTAAAAATTACGTTAAAACATATGCGATTCGTTGAGGAAGTAAATTTAGTTTGCCTTTATTACTTTCTGTAGAAAATTAAAACTGCTCGAATGATTCACCATCGATACTATAAATTTACAAGTCGATTGTATCTGTGAAATTAAACCATTTAAAAATATGTATCACGAGTGTAAAGAAATTTTTTATTGCTTGATTAACCTATGCAATTTTAAATAATATTTTGCACATATTTATTGACTATTGACTATTTATCAATACAACTTTTAGCTTTTATCTTTTTCCTTTTTTTTTCGATCATATTTTATCGAGAATACTTTGATTGCATAATACGTATTTACAATTTTCGTACTATTTGCGTTATATAATTCTATTCTATAAATTTTAAATAAATTTTCAAAGGCAGGCGCGATCATGAGGATATTATTCACAGTTGTCAATAAACACAGCAAGTGAGGAAAAAGGAGGAAAAACGTGTCAACATTGGTAGACCAAAGAAGGATAAGTGCAGACAATATTACATGTAGGAATATTAATTGAAACGAAAAAGCTTCGTTGATCAGATTATTAACTACAGTTACGAAAATAAATAAAAAAAACCCTAAAGACGTTAATCCGATAGGGTTACCACAGTGACTAAAAGTTATTTTAAAATCTCTGACAATAACCTTCAAATTAGAAAGGTACTTAGCCTTAATAATATAAGACTTTTAGATAGATTTTTTTATCTAAACGTAATATTACTTAGTATAATTGAGTTTAACAACTCAGTAGCAAAAAATGTCTGCGAAAGGAAAAAGTAAAAATAGATTATCCGATAGACGAAAACGACACGTTGTTGGAAAGGAAGAAAAATATCTGCAACAGAGAGATAAATCTGATAAGGAAGAGGATTCTGGTATAACCAACGTTCTTAAAAATGGTCTTCTAATTACAATGATACCGTATTTATAAATACACATCAATTTGCTTTATTTATAGAACCTGAACAAGAATGGCCATTACCTTTCCCAGTTGCCATGTGGGATCTCGAACATTGTGACCCAAAAAAATGTTCTGGTAGAAAATTGGCAAGACATGGATTAATAAAAACTCTTCGACTGGGTGTTCGATTTTCTGGGCTTGTACTAACTCCCGTAGGAACTAAAGTAATTAAATCATTAATTGTAAAAATTTTTTAAGTAAACGGTAATGTAAATTTAATTTTAGACGTATTATTGATAAATATTTTCTTATTTATTTTTTAGTTTTTCAAATCAAATATTTTATTGTTTTCATAGTAAGGCATATTTTCTAATTTCAGTGTGTAAGTCCATTAGATAAAGAAATCATTCAAGAAAATGGTTGCGCCGTTGTGGATTGCAGTTGGGCTCGATTAGATGATACCCCATTTAATAGAATGAGAACTCCACATCCGAGGCTATTACCTTTTCTCGTAGCTGCAAATCCTATTAATTATGGAAAACCATGTCAATTAAGTTGTGTCGAAGCTATAGCTGCTACATTAATTATAACAGGATTCCCAGAAGATGCTCATTTTTATCTTGGTAAATTCTCTTGGGGGCATTCATTTTTAGAACTCAATGCAGATTTACTAGAAAGTTATGCTGCTTGTTCAAACAGTGAAGAAATCATAGAAGCTCAGGATAAATTCTTAATTAAAGCAAGACAGGAAAGAGAAGACAGACTAGGTAAGTATTAATTTTAAATATGAATATACAGTAAAAATATTGTACAAAAGTATTGGGAATGATAATTGTTTGCGTGTTATGTTCTAGCCATGCCAGATTTTCCACCATCAGAAAGTGAATCTGAAGATGAAAAATCTGAAGAAAATAAAACATCAGCAAGCACAAATGAAGAGGCTCATTGTTCTATTTTAGATAAAGAAAAAAGTTGATAATGCTTTTTAATTAAGCATTCCTTGTTTTTGATATTGTAAATATTCGTAAAATTTATTGTGATTTTATAAAATTGTAAGTTATGGAAATTATTTATTTCTTGATTTATACTTGTAAAGAATAATTATATTTAAAAATATAAAAATATGTAAATAATAATAAAAAGATTTATTTTTATTAGTTAGCGATTCCTTTGTAAGATGTCAATCTCATTAAAAAAGGATATTTACGATAGTTAACTAATGAAATAATGAAATTGACTTCAGAAGAATTAAAAAAAAAAAAAAAAAATGTATCAAGAAATTATTATAATAACAGACTTTTTGCCAAGTAATAATTTTCTATCTCTATTTCCATTTAACTCTTTCCATTGGTAATTGAATGAAATTAATCATTTTAAACATTTGATTCGTTCATAATTAGTTCGTAAATAATTTTAGTGCTAAATTTCTTCTTAACTCACTAGATTCAGTGTAATATAATGAACTAATCAATAAGAAAGTTGAAAAATATAGAATTAATAGTAATTTAATCTAGTAATTTTAATTTTAATTTTAATTAAACGTCATTTCATACTGCAAACTTTGCAATTAATATATATATATATATGTAAAGTGAATATACGTTCACTTTGAATTTGAATAAAAATTTCTAATTGTCTGTTGATATGAGCTTGTGCTACGTTGTAATGCATATATCAGTTATTTAAAAAATCTTGAGCTCAACTCGAAACGAAGAATTGTTTATAAAAACTGATGGAGGCGATCGAAAAAATTTTACATTCTTCAAGCCTTAAAATTACGAAGCTATCGTATCTTTCATGGAGCCTTTCACTTCTTCTTAAATATTACTTTAAATATGTTACCTCTCTGACTCATTACTTTTGTTTTACTAAAAAAAACTATTCTAATCAATAATTATTCATTATTCGATTAAAGATGATGTATCGCGTTGCTCTATTCCAAAGTAAAGGAACGACGGGAAAAATTTAGGTACAATATGATTGGGGTAAGCAAAGGATTTTCGTGTTAGCTTAATACTTCGCGTATCCTTGATTAAAACAAAAGCCGTAAGTTCTCACAAGGCTGCTTAGGATCTTTTATCACTAGTGGAATGCGAGCCTAGTACTTACGTGTATTTATATATCTGTCGGTCAGGCTACTACAACTGCGTTTGTTCTAAAGTGTAATTAAAAACTGTGAGCGCCGAGTCATTAGAGCAAGTCTAAGAAATTAGGCTCAGGCCTTTTGCTAGGAAATCAACGACCGAGTCGATTCGGTTAACAATAAAAATAAAAAAAGAAGACGAGGAAAAAAAAATGCGTGAAAAACATTTCTACGTAAAAGCACACATTTTTAATATACGACCCTGAGAGTGCGCTTTTAAATATTCACTTAGAACTTGCGAGTGTTATAAATATCGATTAAAATGTTTTAAGTAATACCTCGAATTAATCACAATACGGTAAATTAACAAAATAACCAGTATTTATTGAAGTAAATCATAAAGGCTAAGAGAACTAATCATAGGAACAATGTTGAACGTACAATTGACAATTCGTATAAAGCGGGTAATAATATTAACAGTAACAACAACAACAACAACAACAACAACAACGATAAAAATTGTGGCCGAGTATTTGTAAAAGCAAATTTCTCAAGAGACAGAGCTCGTTGTTGCTTGAAAATTCGGAGATCTTTTTTTCAGCTCCAATAGCGGATGATAATTGAGTGCGCATCTTAATAAGGATAAGACGAGGCCGTCAAAGTATTAGACCCACGCGTATATTCGACGCCCACAATTTTCTCATCACAGCAGCACCAAAAATCATTGGCTTGGCATGTGTCCGATGACGATTATCTCCGCGCCTTTTATCCTCCTTTTTTTTTTCTGCGCGATTTCTACGTGTGCGTGCGACTTTTACGAGACTGACTCCGCCAACTAAGTCCCTTACAGCTTCATTCGACGCTATGAAAATAACAAGTGCTCGTGATGCCCCCCATATATCTTCTCATATTAAGAGGAATTGTTGTAATATTTATTGCGAGCCATTGTGCTAACATCAACGTTATTAAGAAAGGAATGCCAAGTCCGTGGATTATTATTTAAGCGCATTTGTACTTACCGAAAATTTATAGGAAAAAATCTACGTCAATTTATAAGACAAAGAGTCTCATTACTTACGTGAATTTATTTTTACAATCACTCGAAGCATCCGAGTAGCTTTTAAACGTAAGACCATTTATTTCCCTCGTGTTTTACAAATTTCACCTTTATATATATATATATATATATATTGAGGATTTTTTAGACGAACTTTTGCCCCCATCCCTTTAGAAACTTTGCAATATCTATACATTATAATCAATCTGACGTATTAATTATAACTTTATTATTTCTTTTATTCAAGCGACTATTTACGTGATTAGCTTTGAAGGACGTGCAGTGAATTACTTTTGTATCTTACCCGTGAAATAAGTAAATTTTGGCTAACAGATATTCTCTTACAAAGGGTTATGAAATAAATAAACCAATAAATAAATCAATAAATATATATTTTTATTATAAATTATTATCAATTCCGTAAAGTGTTTGCACTTTCATAATTTTATATTCATAATATTTATAGGCTCGAGAATACAAGAATTGATTATAAATCTTTAACGCGTAACAAGAAAATAGAAAATACAAATTACATTTATTTAGATCTACGTACATTTCTTTATCGTCGAAATAATTCGACGTAAGTTCGCTTAGGTTGAATAGAAAGATTATTCTGTGATCATTAATTACAGACAACAGCAAAGATTGCGTCATAATTACAATTACCTATTGATCGTTAATATTTTTTTCTTTATGGGCTAACATTTACATCACATGATGATTTTTTGCAATTCCAAAAAAAAAACAACAACAAAAAAACCGAGGTTTATTTATTTAGTTATAGCACTACATAATTATATTCTACATTAAATTTTTACAACTAAGAGAATATTTTAATTAATTAACATAATACTAGTTATCTCCTGATCTTTTATATCGAGCCGTTGTCGAGGTGAATAATGAATTATGAAAGGAATAAATAATAAAGATGATAAAAAAAAAAAAATAAATAAATAAATAAATAACTAAATAAATGTAAAAGAAGTGAGCTTGGAATTTGTAGAGAAAAAAAAAATTAATAACCTCATATGCTTAAACGAAAACGTAACGGGAATATATTTTCTTTGCTTGCTGAATCACTACTATGGCAAGTGAGAGTAAAATCTAGAAGCAAAAAGAGCTAGAGTAACAGAAGTTAATTGACTTTAAGACGAGCGTGTAAAATACATATTAATCGAGCGCTCTTTATAATACGAATGATTAATAATTTAATGAATGTTTGCATATTATCAAGCAGACGGATGAAAAAGAAACTTACGAACGAATGCTATAGATTTCCTAAGAGAATGTAAATAATGTGTAAATCGATGTGTTTATCGATGATATATATATAAAAAAAAATTTATATATATCGTAAAAGTTAGAAAATGTACGGAAAAAAGGGATGAAAAGAAAGAAACGATCGAAGCTTGGAACGCATTCACGATTAATAATTATAAAATGAGCTTGTAATAAATTGACAAATGAGATATTAATCGAGGTGGTGGTGGTGGTGGTGGTGGTGGTGATGTAAAAAACAAAAAGAAGAAGCAGAAGATGGGATGTAAAAATGTGACCTATTAACGGAGTAAGTGAGCGCGGCAAGTTTCCTTTGGTCAATTGATGCCTCGCGCAAGGAGAAAGATTCGAGAAGAAGAGGAGAAGAAAAGATAAAGAAAATAAATGATGAATCGGCGGTAGGAGTGGCGGGACAAGATCGGCCAAGTGGCCTCCGCCGAGGAGTTGGCGTATAAGCTGACACGGGAGTGAGAGGTGGATACCTGCGAATAGGGGAGGGATCGCTCGATGGATCTAAATCTCCTCGTTTAGAGCGACTCGGTGAGAAAAATCGTAAAAGCAATTGGGGTTAATGTAAGAAAGGAACGGGAAAGCGGAGCCTCGGAGGCGGCTCGCGGATCCAGTTGGCGGCACGTCCACCGATCGATAAAGTCGGCCGCGTGTCGAGGAGGTTTTCGAGGAAAGCGCGAGGGAGGAGCGAGTAATCGTCGCCGGCAATTAAATCGGTTAGCCAGGGGATCGGCGCGCACCGGGCGCACTGTAGCGGCTGCGCAGGGTGGGTACGGGGTGGTTATGGACGGATCGTCGGCACGGCGAAGCGTCCGGGAGGAAGATCGGCGTCGGGGTGCTGGTCGCGGTAACGCGGTAACGCGGTCGTTGTGGCGCTCGTTGATGGGTGGGTGGGGGAGGGGCGTGGGGTCGTGGGGACGCGCGGGCGGGAGGAGGTGGGACCTCGCAGAGAAGGAAACTCGGCACGGTCGCGGTGCGAGAGCGCGGTGCGCGGGAGGGTGGGAGATTGGCGCGGTGAGGTGAGGCTCAGCGGGTGGAAGTATAGAGCGCCGCGGAGTAAAAGGAGAAGACGAGGGAGCGCGTCGCCGTGGAAGGAATCAGTCGAGTAGCAGACGCCGTCTCGTGAGGTTCTCGCACCAGGTATCAGCCAGCAGCCCAGAGCCACAGCCATGAGTGAGTAATGCATTACCGTAATAATGGGGCCCCCTTGGGCCGCCGCTCTACTTCCTTCTTTCACGTCTAGCGGCTGCTAATGGTGGACGGAGCCTGTTAATCATACCTATCCTACGAGTTTCTGAATCTTACGTTTTCAGCTCGTTTCCTTTTCACTACGTGACGGAATCGGCTACAGAGATACACAGAAAGAGAGAGAGAGAGCTAGATAGAGCGAGCGAGCAAGCGCGCGCACGCGAGAGAGAGAGAGAGAGAGAGAGAGAGGATGCGTGCGTGCGTGCGTGCTCCCTTGCTTACCTGCTTACTTGCTTGCTTACTTGCTTACTTGCTTACTTGCTTACTTGCTTACTTGCTTACTTGCTTACTTGCTTACTTACTTACACAAACTTGCTGTTTGTGTGTGCGTGCATACGGTTAAAGAGGAAGCGAGATGTACCGAGCGAAATTCCGAGGATGTCGACGATCTTCGGAATAACATTTTTCTTTTATTCACAAGCCGCTGATTCGTCATGTCAAAACTTGTCTCCCGGTCCAGGACTCTTGCTCCTTGACTTGCTTGGGAGCGCTTTTACATTCCTTCAGCAAATAAAGATTCTCCCGACAAATCCTAAAGAATTCAATGCCTTTTCTGCAAACTTGACACTATAAAATCTCACGCGTTTCTCTCCCCCTCCCCCCCCCACGCCAAACAGTTGTAATATTTTTATAGCTCTTATACCTAATTATACATTCGTGAGCAATTCTTTAATTAGAGAATTTCCTTTCCGTTAATTGCAAAAGTGAAAACTTTAAACTCGATAATAATCGCCTTTTCTCATAGACTTTTCTCCCGAGAAATATTCTTAGCGATGATAAAGAAATCGATTTGTCGTTTGCAGCGGCTCTTCGGATTCGGATTTTCAAACTAAGGACATTAATATTACACAAATATAAAATATCCAAGCCATATTTAATATTTATTTTCACTTAGATATTTATTGGACGTAAAGATTTTAATAATATACATTTGGTACGCATGCGTACGCCCATAGATACTTAACAAAATTGTTGGCACATTTTTAATACATGATCGAATACAATACGTAATTAAAGTCAGTATTCGGTAAAATTTCACTCGATTATTATTTTCCTATGAGCATAGGCCAATAAATATATCTGGTGTCTTCATATTCTATAATACATTTAAGTAGGTCAATGTTAACTGATTCATAAACAATGGATTTTTCTCCATAGAAACTCGCATGTTGCATAGAAGATGAGAAGAATACGTTTCAAATGTAGGATAAATTAAATGAATAATAAAATATACGCTCGTGTGCGTGCGTGCGTGCGTATAAAGTTAGGACTTTGAATGTATTTAAATAAATTAAGTTTACAAGTATAGATGTAGAAAAGTTTAGGATCACGATAAATTTATAGATTTAAAATAGTGACGAGAGAAACATTTTTGCTAATAATTATATTGAATATGTTTAAAAATAATTATTATTATTGATAAAAAAAAAAAAAAAAAAAAATCAATCCTATGCGTGTTGGATCACAATTATTCATCATGTTTTAGCAGAAATTCATAAATGTATAATAATTTGTTGGCATGTAAAAGCGGCAATGAATGATATACAAATATTGCTAATTGCATTGAAAAATTATTTCGTTGCTATTATTATTAAGTAAAAGCATATTATATCCTTAAAGAGCAGAGCACTTAAATTTTAATATAATGATTTTGTATCGAGGCCGAAAGGAGTTAGATTCAATTAAACAGTAGAGATCGGTAAGGCACAGTTTTACGCGTCGTAGTAATTCATCTGCGTCAGTTATACTATATGGATAAGGTTGTCAGTTGCTCTCTATGAAATTGAAAGTATAGGAAAGGTAAAAAAAAAAGAAAAGAAAAGAAAAGAAAAGAAAAAAAATAGAAAATAGTGAACGTTCGTTCGGCAAAGAGAAACGGGGGAAAATGCAGGTGGAAAGTAACAATACCTCGTTCGATCAATTTCGTTACACGTACAAGATAATCAATTACGAGGATAATCTTCGCGCGTGTTATAATAATTAACTTAATAACACAAACGCTGAAAAGAAATTTATGTTATAAATCTGATGAAAAAGGGTGAAAGAAATTTAAAGTAACGTTAAGCTTAAGAGGGCTGCACAAGCAATCAACTCTTCAAGTAATAATAAATAATACTTTATGTAATAAATCAATCATGCAACAATGATGAATTAAGATCTCGGGAATTTTTTATCCATTATTTTTATCTTTACTTTAAAGAACGTTAGTATTTGTAATGTAAATTAATTGAAAACGCGGATTGAAAACTTTCAAAATTAATTTCACTACAACTTTGATTTATTATAAAATGGGGATACGAGTGTTTGAAGTAACTAATGAAGTTATATGGACAAAATTATTTGCCCACATATTTCTTTGCTTATTTTTTTCTGTAGAATTACTTAACCTTAATTTCCTTGAGTAGTTTCAAAAGGTATTATAATTAAATTATAATTATTACATACCGCGTTATCATTCTATGAAATCTAGCGTGTGTTCGTTTCATAATTAATTATTGATGATAGATAAATCTTACGTTGAGAATCGTGCGTCGATGTTGGTTTTTGTTCATTACTGGATAAAGTGTAAAAGAAAAAAAATGAAAAAAACAAAGAATGAAAATTTTATATCATGTTGATCAAATGAAAAATGATAATATTATTATTGTATCAGTAGATAATTTCTCCGTTAATTAATATTTGTCTGCAATGTATAACGAGAGAGTATTCTCGCCTTTGAGAAAAACACAATTCGATCGCAGAAATGTTAGTTAGTCCACCACCACCTCCTCCCTATACCCCCTCCACCCCTCCCCCATCACGACGAAGCTTCTTTAATCGAAGAAACAATTACTTGTTATGCGTACGGTTTTATGAATTAGTTAGGAAAGGGCGAGGAGCGATCATTTAACGAATCCGATGAACGATCAACACGCTCCTGTTTGTTTCGCTCGGCGATGACTCGGTCGCGTAGTATAATGTAGCTCGACAAATATATAATGGAACTAGAAATGAGGATGAATATAACGAATGAAATGGGGTGGGGAGGGGAGGGGGGAAAGACGCGTCGGTGGGGTCAAGCAACTTGTGAAAAACACTAATAATTGGTCTTGGCCGGTGATAAGCGGAGATAAGAGTGGAGCGGGGAGGTGGGGAGAGGGGAGGGGAGGAGAGGCGACTGCGGTCGCGTAGACCACTCGGACGCGCATTCAGCAGCGCGTTCAGCAGCGCATTCAGCAGGGTATCCAGTCGACGTGGGCAGTTGATATAAAGGGCGCTTTGTTAAAGCGCGGCCCGGGTAACTTGAAGCGGTTGGCTTTAACTGGACAGTACGAGCCTCGCCGAAGCCGGTAATTGAAAGATGGCGAGAATTAGCGAGCGGGACTGATTCGATAATGGGCGGCGGGCAGCATTTACTATTGTGCGATTGACCCAGCTCGGCATACGTGTGTGTTATCGACCCTTGAAGCGTCGTCGTCGTCGTGTGCCATTTGGAACGACGAGGTAATCGGTCGCCGGTATACCTCGCCGCGATACCAAATTGCTTATTACGTGATCGCCGGCTCGATCGTCGGCAGCGGATTTAGAAAGCTTTTCTAGCATCCCGGCCCGACTATGTATCCCCGGTAATTTTATATTCCACGGGCACAGAGGCCCCGAACTATAATTATCCACGGAGAACTTTATCATTCCGTTGGGATTGTTGCTTCGTGCGAACACTTTATCGCTTTACAGCATAATCGCTTTTACAAAAAGTATTTTCTTTTCAGCCAGTTTGGCTAATAATGCCTCGGCATATATCATTCCATCCCGAGAGCCACTACTCGTGTGTGTGTGTGTGTGTATCTGCATTCTCCGTAACGACTTCTATAGCGAAATTTCACATTTTCGTTCTAACGAAGCCGTATTACGAAAAACGCATAAAAATCATAATTATACTCACGAAGCTTAAACTGACGTTGAATTTTCATTTACACTTCAATCCACTCTCGCCTTCGTTCCTTGTTTGCCTTTGTTTTTGTAAACCACGAACGTAACAATTTATCAAAGTCAAATATTCTTCAATTCTCATTTCTTTATTTACGGTAATATTGTTTTTTTTTTTTTTTTTTTTTTTTGAATTTTCTTTCTTTCTTTTAGAAAGTTTCTTGTTGGCCTATCGGATCCCATTGACATGTATTTATCACCTTTCCGCGCAACGAATTATATTAGCTCTTGACTCGTATTACGTATCGTCTCCTACGTAACGTAAATGAATAATTAATTACTTATTAATAATATTTTTTTTTAACGAGGCGTATTTAAGTCATGTCGTGGGGGAATAATTCATTTCTCTGAAATTGCATCGACCGATTCCAAAACCTTTAAACGGGCATTTAGAAATTTTGTTTCAATAACCGTACATTGCACACGAACCGTAATTTATTATAAATCATAATAATAAAACTTTTATTTCATTATGGTGTTTACGTGCGACTGTCGGCCGTTCATTATACTTATTTTCCTTATGCAAAATTCTGAATGAGCAAAATGAAATCCATCAAACTTATCGCAATGAAACGTAATGAAGAATTTCATTGATAATTAATGATGATAATTCGTAATAAAAAGTGTCCCTTTCACGATTAAATCTTAGGAATAGGTTTTTCATAATACGATTGTGATCGTTGCAATTACTCGCCACGAAAACGTTAGCTCAGCAGTGTCAATGGTCAATTGAGGCTCAGGCGGGGGAGGGGGGGTGCTCGGATTGCAAAAACTTTATGCGTGATTTGTAGAGTGTGAGAACATTGTAAAAGTGGTACACGTACAGCCGATGCATTTCCGACCTCGAATTCCCGAACAATCCGGGGTGCGAGAGGGGGTGGGGCGGGGTGAGGAGGAGAGGAGGAGAGTAAAAATCCATTACATTCACAGAGACACCGTTACATTCGGAATAAAAAATTAGCGACTTTCCGTCTCATATCCCATAGTAATGTTCAGATATAATTGCAAATTGTACCGACTACTTTTCTTTCCTGAACAATGGCTACTTCACGAGCCCTCTAGACTATTACATTTTCTCTGCGACTATTAAAAATCTGTTCCTCGCTGAATAATTCTTGCTCCTCTTTCATAAAATAAAATTTCGGAAACTCCCAAGCAATAATAATCGCTTTGATTCGACTTTAAATCCTTATGACTCTTCTTACAGCCCCCGCCCCCCCCTCCTCCGCCCTCACCCACCAACACCATCACCCTCTCGTCACTCCCAACGAAATCTGTATTGCACATCATTTCCATCGAACGAAGCTTGAATGTTTATTTTATTTGTATGTCGTCTTCTATCCACTAGACCATGAATTTTAGCTGCGAACGGGACTTGCCTGGACTCTGCTCTGGACGTCGACATCTTCATCGACTGTAGATACCGAGAATTTTTAATCATAATCTGGAAATGGCAAAGCTTAAATTCTTTATCCGCTATTCTATAATAATCTATTTTTAATTTCGGTACTTGAAAACTTTTTTCAACCCGACACTACTATTATCTTATTAACACTTATTTTGTTGTTGTTGTTGTTGTTGTTGTTATTATTATTTTAATAATTAATTTGAATATTTCAAGTCTTTAGTCAAGTCCTCGATGGGTAAAGTTTTAATTTCCAAAGTAATAATTTCAAATAATTCTAAGAATATAATGAAAATTATATAAAAATGTAAGTTTCATATAATTTAAAAGCAAAAATTTAAGGATATTTTTTACAATGAATTTAGAATGCATAATTTTACATTTGTTTATAAAGAATGTAGAATATCGAATTTCGCCATTTAAATTACTGGGGAATAATAATTCTTGATTATCTTAATAAGTAAAGAATATTTGTAATATATATTATTAAACCCATTACGCTGTTCACGTACACTTTACTTCTAAGAAAATATTTCAATTGCACGATAACGGTATTGAAATTTATTACAATTGGTATTACAACGCGGCGCATGCTTCTTAAAATTATTTATACATTACACTTAGGAGCAGATTTATTTATTTATTTATTTATTTATTTATTTGCTTAATACTCCATATTTTTGTATTTTTACGTTTATACAGAAGGAGGTAGGATTGATGGAAAAAAAAAAAAAATAAAAATTAGAAATGAATTAGAAGTGAAGTTTCGTTGGCACGTAATTGAGGAATTCAATGCTTGATACACGTACACTTAATAAATGCAATGATTCATATTGAAACACGGTATATCATTTTTGAGATTTAATTGTGTGTACGATTTTTCAATAACATAATGAACACGAAGAGATTAGATTTAATGACTGCACGTGTAACCATAACCACTTCCGTGCAATAAGAGACAAACGTAAGCTTGCATGCGTATATATATATATATGTATACATATACATATATACATATCCCTTTTGTACGAAAGCTTTTTAGTTTATTGGCCAAAGCGTCTTGCACCCTCTTTCAATTATTCAGTTCAGACGAGAAGCGCGCACATGCACATGCACATGCACATGCCGATGCCGATGCCGATGCCGATGCCGATGCCGATGCCGATGCACAGGAGAGGACGTTCATATGATTTTTCATTTATCTGTTCCAGGGGACTATTATATCGTCAGTTTGGCAGCCGTACTAGTCGTAAGTTATTGATGTCGTGAATAAAGCTCAATCAACATCACGTCTTAATTGAATGAAATTGTTCCGTTACGTTAAACGAAGAAGTTAATAGGATTAACAGCGACTGGGTGTTTATTTATTATTGTTTAAATGGCTTAAAATATTGCTTGAAAATTTCTTTCTCACGCATAATTCTCATAATTCTCGGACGGAAAGTTCCAACGTATTATTATTCATAGGATTTGAAAAGAGAAAAACTCGTTACGAAGTCGTTACGGAGGCATTAAAGCCTTTAAAGACGCCGATAAGGCTCGCAATCGATCCTTAACGCGTGACGCGAATTAATTCTTCCGAGATCTCCTGCGGATCTGCGAATGCGCAAGTGGACGTTACGATCGAGGAAGGTTATCGGGGCGCCCAGTCGCTGGCCGAATAAAAGGATCGTCCGTAGGAGTTGCCGAACCGCGCGCCGGTCCATATTAGCTACGTTCTTGCCGAGTCACGAAACGAGCGGCGGCCGACAATCTAGAAAGTAAATTTGCGCAATCCCACGCGGCCCAATGCACGCGGAGCCCCTCACCCCCTCCCCACCCCCCCAGCGATATCCGAACGCTCCAGTTCCCCCTCCGCCCACGCTACCCGCGATACCTTACCTTCGATACCCTATCCAAGTGCATTAAAGGCCTTAAGGTGATATCGCGGGCTGCGCAGCCGCTACGGTGTTTTACGGTGCCCGCACCGCTATTACTGCACTTCTCGCGGTGGCTCGCGATCCGCGATCGTGCGTGAAAGGCGGGATCCTAATCTATCGGAGTCGATCTCGAGCCACCCCGAGCTCGGAAAAACTTCATCCCGCTCTGTTAAGGATATCGATGTTCCAATTCCGTCTTTACTTGCTACAACATACAGTGAGTGTCTGCGGGTGGGTGTGTTTAATAGCTCCGGGGAAGAATGTCGATCTTGCCTGTTTGATCTGAGACCTCGTTACATTACCTTTTCGTTCAAATATTTGTCTGGCCTGTTTAACAAGGGCGCGCGATGACGCGGTAACCTAAATAAGCGCGAAATGGCCTTTAACCGGCACTTGTACTCGATTGATCACCCGAGCGGAATAACGCTCGATTTTATTATCGGTATCGAGTGAACGTAGCGAGTTAGACGACGACGACGACGACGACGACGACGACGACGACGGGGGTGAATAACGAATGATAATGTGGAGCAGATGCTGCTGGTGACAGCCGAGGCGGGTGACATGCTCCGCAAGAGTATCGTCTTCGACAAAAACACTCCGGACGTGTTCTACTGTCCGGTGCACAAGCCCACCGGCTTCGACAAGATGCTCGTCAAGGCCAAGCCCTTGTCGAGACTCTGCCAGTTCGAGGGCGGGCCGATCCCCAAGGATTACAAGAGCGACTGCTACAACGACGTCGACGAGAGCGAGTACGCGTGCAAGGAGAAATACAGGATCATGGTGAGATAACGCATTCTTAATACGATATACAATTGACTTATATCTATAATTAATTACTTACATACGCACATACATACGTACATACGTACGTACATACATACATACATAAGCTTTTCAATAATTTATTCCCTTTCCGCGTGGAAAATCTTCGGCTCTTTATCTTAATTATGGAAACGTTATTATTTTTACGCAAGCGAGCAGCGTGTTATTTGTTCCTTACGAAATTTATGGGCTTGGACGTACGTGCTCGATACGATTTTCCAAATGCGCTAGTAATTATTATAGATCCCGTGTACTCGATGGTAAACGAGCCAGGCGAGCCTGGAATTTTCAGCCATGAAATCGCCGATTGCATCTTCCACGTGCATCAAACAAATAACTCGCGTGTCTCCGCGTACGCATGCACGCGCACACGCACACGGGCACGCTCGCACGCGCACGCATACACCCGCACCCGCAGTATTGTGGAATAAAAGAGTAAGCCTAGAAAGCGAGAGAGAGAGAGATTACTTAATATAATAATAATAATAATAATAATAATAATCTTCAAACTGTTCTTAGTCACTGTTATACAACTCGAAATAATTTCTACAAAGTTCTGCAATAATATAACATATAACCTTTTATTTTTTTTTTATTTTTTTTAGTTTGCATTCGCAGGCAGTTAAGTTAAAGGGTACTTTATTAACCAATTTTAAACAAATGCTTCGATGGCTAAAAACAAAGGGCTTCTTAACGTCATTAAAAAGATTGCAAAAAACAAAACTAAGATATTTCGATGGACATTAATGTTAATAATTTTAACTAAGTCTACGTGAAATGCAATTTACTCAATATTTCGTTTTTTTATTTTTTATTTTTGAGACCTTTAACGTATTTTCACGGTGAAAATACGTTTACGAATACGTTTTTTTTTTTTTTTTTTTTTTTTAGACAATCAGGTAAATACGAATACAAAGTACTGGTATTGGATTAAGCTGGATAAGAAATTCTCCTTCCACCCCCCCCCGCTCGCCTTTTTAACGCAAATGTATTAACGCCTTCCTAAAAGCTCATTCCAGTTAATGAAGACGAGGCTCCGTTTCAATGACAATATTTCTTAATACGGCTATCGCGTAAATAGTAAAAAAAAAAAAAGGACAATTAAAGATTGGAGCGGAGACTCGTTGTATCGAGCCCGAGTCCGTGTAAGCGAGAGAGTCATTGAAAGCTCCGCAGGAGCCCCGTCTTCGTTAATTGGTCTTCACACAAATGCGAGTAGGGTGTTGGCATTGTTTTTTTGTTCTCTTAATTACAGAAGCGACTGAGGAACGTGGACGGCGACCAGCAATTGCCAGTCGACAACGAATACACCGACAAATAGGCCATGCGACCGATCTGCCAGACATCTCTCCTTCCCTCACCCCCCTCCCCTCACCCTCACCCTCACCCCCACCACCCACCATTGCCAATATTTAAACTAAGAGTAGGAGCAATTTTGTATATTCTGATTTTTCTCTTCCGCCATTGTGGCCTACGCTAATTAATATATCAATTATCCCCCCTCCACACCCTGCTGCATATAATTAATGTAAGCGCGGGTAAACAAACGTTGCTGCCAACTTCTTCGAATACTTTTACGAATCGTGTCAAAAATTTTCTCCTCCCGTTTCGTTCTTGAAACTTCATTTTTTTCTCTCTCTTTTTTGTTTTTTTTTTTTTTTTTCATGGCTAAATGCCGAGTGCTTGTACCGATCTGCCAGATTTTAACGTAATATACAGATATTTATACGTAACCGATGCATTCTGTTGTAGCAATTTGAACATTGCCGTTTTCTCGCGTTCGAAATTCTCAAGGCTAATTTATTTAGATAGATAGATAATTTTACAACTGAAATATATTTCATTGTATTCGCCAACTGCATTGCGACGAGAACCTAAAGCCCTTTTATCAATCACCGCCTATATTTTCTACTGCACGACTATTTATTATATTGCCATTATAATTATAATTGATGAGTGTTGCTAATTTTATATAAAAATATATATATATATATACGTATATGTATATGTATACGTTTAAAACGTACATCTCACTGTCCATTGACGTTTATTTAAAACAGATATTATTTGCCATAGTATATCCGAAGCTAGGAAAATTTAGCAAGAACTTGCAAGACGTGCATTACATTAATTATTAATTATTATCTGTCGCATTGTCACGTAAGAATTATTATAAAAATCTTATTAGATTCTAAACATTATTTGTATAATTATTTGTCGGCAGCCAAAAAGTCTTTGAAGCTTTAAAAATGACTTTTTTTAGATTCTCGTCTCCGCAAAATCGAATTCACTACTTTTATTTACAATTAATAATAATGCGTCCATTGTAAAGTCTTACAATTAAAACAATAAAATACAAATCTTTTCCACGAACCGCATTCATGCTTTATTTAATATCATTTCATTCCTTTATTATTATTTTCATTTAATGGCAACACTAACTTGGTAATGGTTAAGTTTATATGACTAATTTATACTTACCCAGGCACGATTAATAAGCATAATACATTAATTTTTAATGATACACAGTCTAATATTAAGAATAGGATGCTGTGCTGTAAGACTTGTATCTAAAAGTCACGGCATTCATTTATGTAACTTTATTATAAAAATATCGAACGGCTACACTAGATTCATTTCTCAAAGGAGGAGGATGGATCATTTTCCCTATTTAAAAAGATTACAAAGGCCCAGATATTTATTGTCATGATTATTATTATTATTTTGATGTACGCGGTGAATTTATTCCGATAGTAGAATCTTTTTATTAATAAAAAAACTTTCCTATCTGTACAATGGCATATCAACGATCAATGGGTACGTAATTTTTATTAATAAGTTTCCTGTAAATCATTACTAGACGTTTTTATTTTTTGGTTACATAGCTTTAATCACTTTTAAAGAAACGTACAATGTATCGCGGAAGATTTAGTTAGTTTTGGAACAAAAAAACATTGATTTCGAAATTGTAAAGTTTTATAAATTCTTAAAGAACAATGAAAATTTGCTAAATATTTTAATTTTTTTTTCAATATTGAATTTAACGAATAACAATGTACCGGCCGGCCACGCTGAATAAAAGTTTTCATTAGAGCAAATCCTTTGGAAGAAGCAATGAGCAGCTGTAAAAGAATTACATTTTTTCAGATGAGACTTCATCCCCCGGGCAGTAATACCCCATACAATGGTACGCGCTTGAAGAAGTTTATGGCTATCGACAATGACATTATAGCAAAGAAAGGAAAGAAGAGTTAATCTTATTTGTTTTTAAATTAAAACAAAAAAAAAAAAAGAAAAAAAAACCATCACTTACTACCTCCTTATCTTCTAATATGTAGACAGTTAAATGTAACGAATTAAATTTCTATTAAAATTTAAGAAAACATTAATTACGGAGCGAGAAAATATTATGAAGAATTTGTAAACCGTCATACATATGAAAACTCAATTAATGCTGTGATTGTTTTTAAAACTGTATTACCGTACAAACCATAGTTGTTAGATATTAAATTGTTTATTTTCTTAATGAATCATGTAAATATATACATACATACATTAATTTTCTATACTTGTTATATTTTGTTAATAAATTAATATAATAACAGAACTCTTTTTCTTTAAGTCCTTTTCACAACTAAACGGATATTTGCGGGTATTTTTACAATCTTAAACATCTAATAATACTAAGCGAAAAATGAATATATTATTTGGAATAGTTCGTATGTAATTATAACTATTTAGTAAGAATAAATTACTTATTAATTGAAAAAATTACAGCAACGTAAGGGTAGGTTATTTCATAGACGATACACTCAAATTAATTTAAAAATGTATTTAAACTAGTATTACAATTCTTGGTGGTGTAATAATTATATGTACTTTTACATAAAATACGTTTTCTTATTATTTTTTGCTTGTTACAAAAAATAAAAATTGCATGCACATGGCGTTCACAAAATTAATTAATTGCATTTTTAATGTTCACTTACAAGGACTAACAAAAATTTTTTTCTTAACTCTAATAGTTAGATTCTTATAATTACATATAAATAAAAAGAAATTAAATTATACGAATCGAATTGTATGTGATATTCACAATTACCTTACGATTATTAATACTATTTTATATTCTACATTCGGTAAAGGATATAGCGAATCATTAAGTTGTCTTTCCTCCCTTTCTTTTTTTTACAAATAATGTAAAATATTATGTAGTTTTATTGACAATACGTTTGCATAATTAATCGTTATAGCGCAGATTCAATAATAAACTTCTCTCTACACAACATAAGTAAACATTTAAAGTATATCGTATTTACAATTTGATAATTAAAAGAGATTTTAATATTATAAAACTCAATTTTTAATCAAGAAAATTTTCGTTCGACAAATGGAAATTCAATATAAAATTTCAAATAACATAATTAAATATATCTTTTTATAAAACGCAATTAATAAAATTATATATTAATCATTGTTTTAATATATTAATGTTGCAAATAAGCTTCCTAATATTATTTACGATATGAATAACATGCCGGTTAATTAAATATAATATTGGCATATATTTTGCAAATAATTATTAAAAGTATCTTGCTCGAAATGAAACAAAGTCTTTTAAATCAACAGCATACATAATATTAATGGAAGAGTATATTTTTATACACCAAAATACGGAACTAAATCATTTACTTTTAATATGTTGCAAGAATTTCAGTCAACGGATTTACTTATCTATCCGTATTATGTTTATATACGTATTGTATTATATGTATTATAAGTAAATCTAAGCATTAAAAAGAAATCATTTTCGTGTATCACAAACCGCCTTATTTATAATTTTTTAATGTTTATGTAAAAACAATAGATGGAAACAATAGAGTTACGTAAATATAGTTTATAAAATTCTTAAAATATAATTTCTTTTACCTTTTAGGCTAATCGGTTAATTTTTTTGTTATTGTTTTTTTTTTTTTTTTTTTTTTATCAAATACATCATTAATAATTAAAGTGACGGCCAAAAAAAATTGCTTAATGACATTTTGTAAATGTAATGACAGTGCGTTTACATTAAGTACAATTAAAAACCGTGGTTCTTAACAGTAAATTTTTAATTTTTCAAATTAACAATTTAAATGACAATGAATAATTGAAATTTAATAAAAATTCAAATATATAACTTGCTCCGACTTTTATTAACAGGCCTCTGGCTAAACGTGAAGCCATTAATAGTCTATATCGATAAAATCTTTTTACTTTCGGTATTATCATGAGGTAATATGAAAATGGAAGGCACGAAACAGCAAACTTTTACGTGTGTAAAAAAAATAAATATTTATAATTTACATATTTTTAAGAAATATTTCGTTATTATTAATTTTTTCTTCCTCGTCTATTAATGCAATTAAATTTTCAATCATTAAGCTGAATTTTATCGATGCCGATTCCTTACTTTTAATGCCTTTAATAATGTTAATTAACTCTTTTAAACCTCTTATAATTGTTATTCGCGAAGAAAAGGTATAACCGTATGTATAATCTGTCAATTAAGTCTTTAGATCATTACCATGCTTGTACGTTATTAATCTTATAGAATTACAAGGCATGATGTACTTATTATTTATGTATGGGTAAAGTGAGTAGCAGGCGTACCTGTTTATAGTAAATTTGTTTATACTTCAGGTTCACTATAACCTTAAAGAAAATCTAAAGAAATAGATTTGGCTTCATTGGGAAAGTAAGCGGGTGATAAAAATAAAGAAAATAACCACGTGTTCAGCACAATATCAGTCGAGTCGTTTTTAAACAGCCGTTGGAAAATTGCATCTCGTGAGCATCTCGAGAAATTACTAAGTGATTCATCGAGTCATAATACGGACAAGCGGATCGGTGGCAATCGCGGCTTCATAATACAAGTTTGCCCCCATTAGAGGCCCGGATTTGTGCGACTTGCTCGGGGGTAAGTATAAGTTTACTGCCATTGGGTAGCGCGAGGGCGTAATGACTTCCAGTCTCGTTGACGACGACGACGAGCTGCGTACACTGGGGAGGGGCTGTTTGGACCGGCGGCTTTATGGGGCTAATGGAGACGCCCCCTTTATTCATGCGCTGCAGCAGCTCTGGGGGCAGGGCGCCCTTTAACTTGGTCGGTCCGAGGGGGTCGTCGGCGTCGACCGGCTCGGAGCTCTTGTTCAGCTCCCTCATTCCCTCTTCCTTCTTCCTTTCGGTTATGATCATCTCGATCTCGTCGTCGCTGTCGCTCAAGACGATTAGCGAGGTAGTCTTTGGCATTACGTTGGGCGCCTTAGGCTTCGACTGCTCTACCTTCGCCGTCGAGTTGCCCACTCTCGGAGAGATCTATAAAGTTTCAACAGGACGTCTCGTTCATCTCGTTCTTACGTTCCGCTTACATTAGGTTTCTCATTACAAATATTTCTCTAGGTGATTGGGTTTGAACGTCATAATTGAAATGACAAATGAAATTCTAAAGAAATTATGTAAGAACCATGCAACGTCATTAGTTAGTCACTCAAACTTACAATGGCCGTGTCTTAAAATGCCCCATTAGGTCGGCACTTATGTTATTATTATACTCTTTTATAATTGTCTTAGCGAATAATCGCGCTACATTGAGGAATCTTAGTGATAGATGAGATGAATTTAAAGTCTTGCAATAATGAACTGAAGCGGGCGCCTTTTGTCCTATCCTATCTGCTGGTAGGATTGCCGTTATAATCACAAGAGGATGATGAACTGGCGTATACCTGTCGTCTCGGCGCGATGGATCTCGGCGCTATCGTCCTCGGGATCATCAGGGGAGAGCTCCTTATCACGGCGCCGTTGGGATGCGGGAAGGTTTGGGGCCTGGCCGGTATGGCGACCTTGATGTTGCTCTGGCCCGGGATCGGCACCTTCATCCTGTAGGCGATCTGTCGAGGCGAGGCCAAAGTCGTCGTGTTAATAATCCGCGGGTGAGAGATGGCGATCCGCTGATTGGCGTCGGCCGGCCCTATGTATTGTATGTAGCCCGGCATCGCCTGGAGTTGCTGCTCGTTCCCTTTTGGTTGCAACGACGGCGCGAGCGTCTGCTGGTGCTGGTAAACGACTTGAGGACCATTAGGCGTTAGGAAAGCATGTCGGGGCGCGGCTGTGATTATTCCTGGTGGACTTTGTACTATGTAATTTTGTCCTGCTTGGTGCTGCACGTAGTAACCCTGTAGTGAAAACAGTTTGCGTTAGTAAATACTTGAAACTACCCTATGACAGGTAAATGATTAAAAAAAAAAAACTGTAAAAGAACTCTCCCTCTTTTTTTCTCTATCGTAAAGGTTTCTCTATCGATTGAAGGTTATAAGGCTAATTTTTAACAGCGATTGTAAGCTGAAGATTGAGGACAATGTTGATAATATTTTTTAGTACGTTACCTGTGGCACGACTTGAGATAGGAAAGCTGTCGGTTGAATAAACTGATTTTGCTGTACAACGGGTGAAGCAGTGGGAGTCTGCTGCATAACGTAATAATTCGCAACGGGCGCATGTCCTGCCGTTACAACTACATAATTTGGTTGAACACAACTAATATTTTGATTCGCCACCGTGGTGGACTCGTAGCTCGGACCCTCGTCCGGAATATCCAGTACCGAATGTAGCTTACTCTCTGTTGACTCGGACTCGAAGTTTACGGGATTCAAAGGCACTGACGGACTTGTTGTTATTGTTGTCGTTGTCGTTGTTGTTGTTGTCGTCGTCGTCGTTGTCGCTGTTGCTGTTGCTGTTGCTGTCGCTGTCGCTGTTGCTGTTGATGATGATGTTGTTGTTGTTGAATTTGAACTTGAACTTGAATTTGAATTTGAAACAGCTACTGTCGTTACGTCCTTAATTTGTAGATTGTCGATGCCGGATTTGGGCATCAATTTAATCAGTGATTTGGTAGCTGGCTTAATAATAATTCCTGCTTTAACATGAGCTTTCGTAGACTTTAACGCTTTGGCATCTTTGATAACTAATGGGGGTGGTTGATCGTCGTTAGCTTTGGTATTTTGATCGATTGTGATATTATGTAGCTTGGTTTGAAAGGATTTTAGTCGTCGACTTGCCGCTGCAACGAGTACAAACAACAAGGCTCAACATTAGCACCCCGCAGGCCTTACATATCAAGTTATATCAAGTCAATCAAAACATTATTGATCCGGCAGCCTCTCTATTGCCGGACATCAATGTCGTTAATGTTGCATAGGCTAAGGTCATAATTTATATTTGACACTTACACGGACGTTTATTTTTCCTTTTGCGAGAGCTAGGTAGAATCCAATCTTTGTCTGAGTCCTCCTTTTCCGAATCGTTGCATGAGTCCCGGGTCTTCGCAGGAGAGTTAGGAGAGGATGAACTGACCGATGTGCTGGCAGTCGCGTAGATTGCCTCAATGTCGGCCCACCCGTCCAGCTTATCCTCTTCGCTTTCCTCGTCAGAGAACAGTTGCTCGGTGTAGGAAGAGACACCTCGCGTTCGCAGGACTCTTCTCGTTTCACCAGCTGCTTTTTTTTTTTAATTTTATTAATTAATTTATTTGTTTGTTTGTTTGTTTGTTTGTTTGTTTTTTCATTAGCTTGATAGGCTTCGATCGGCTCGGATCGATCAAGTTTTATAAATCAACGGACTTTTTCTACTTGCAAATTTATAATATTCGAGCTTATAATATTAGAACAAAATGTGTAAATAGACGACTAAGGCTAACATTGCAACAACCATACCGGATAAAGGGAAAATTATACGAGGCTCACAATTTTTGTCCGGGACGTCATTCTCTTCCTTGTTGGTATCGGCGAGGATATCGGCGCGGCTATAATCGACCCCGTCGTCATCGTTGGTAAAATCGGCGTCGACGTTGACACTGGCATCTTTGTTATTGGCATCGACATGGACGCCCGCCTCGGTCCCGGTTTCCTCGAGTCTATCCTCGACTTTCTCCTCGGTCCCTCCGTTGTCTCCGACATTATCGACTTGAGTCCCCCCGTCTTTTCCGTTATTTTCGGCTTCCGTCCCCGTTTCTCCGTCCTTCTCGGCTTGGGGCCCATCGAGCCTTTCCGCGCCCTCTGCTTTACTACCCCGGACGCCTTTCGCCTTCTGGGCTGCTGTTGCTGTTGCTGCTGCTGTTGCTGTTGCTGTTGCTGCTGCTGTTGCTGCTGCCGCCGCCGCCGCTGCCGTTGCCGTTGCTTTACTACCGTTGGGCTGCTTCCGGGCTTTTCGTCGCCTCTTACGGCGGCGTAGAACCGGGGCCGGCGCTTCAGAAGGATCTGGAGGTGCAGCTCCCGTGACCTTTTCTGCGCTAGGCTCTCGAGGGCCAGCTGCGGATGGGGCAGAGTGCGGTAGCGTCGATGGACGATCCTGGCCGTGGTGGTGGACTGGCCAGCCCTGCGAGCCGACGAGCCAACGGTTAAAGCCGCCCTCGGTCAGTTCAACCTCGTCCGCTACGCTACAACACATGTATAAAACGCACAGTTATCCCGGTGCATAGACATTATGCGGTATGTATTCTAACAAGCTGTTCTATTAAGAAACTGTAAATCTCGGGTGTCTCGGATATGTAAGAGAACGCGGAACCGCCGACCCTGGCACGTTATCGTCCCCATCGAGAGCAGATACAACCGTTAAGGGCTGCTTAATTGTAATTAATAATCGTTTATTATTTGCTCGATCAGAGCCTATGTCAATTTAAGGACTTTAAAAGCTTCTAAACTATTTCTGCTCTTCCAAAGGATACTTATACTCTTACATATCCGTTACACTTCTCTTTTATACATTTACAGTTTCCGACAGTTACTTATCAGAATACTACAAACATAATATACACCAGGGTACTCTTTGAATTCCATTACTAACGAGAATAATTAAACAATTACGATGAATCTGTGTTTATTTCGCGGATTAGTTAATTTAATTCGCTTTATACTTTAATAAAACATTTCATTTATATTATTATTGACACGATAACACAATATTTCACTGCGGCGACATACATTTTGAATAAATTAAAATTTTAACAACATTTGAATATCTAATAAGATTGTTAATTAATTATTGATTTTATTTACAAATCGAATACATAGCGTTACTGACATATAGCGTTCTTCTTCTATAAATGAACATATATTGAAACGAAATCTATTTATTATTTAATACTTTTTCTTATTATTAGTAAAACAAAACAAAACAAAAAAAAATAAAAAAAAAATACCGATTATATACTTAACTTACAATTATTTTGGAATTCAGAGAGTAACTCGTCTCGCGCCGTTTATGTCGACGACAATTCGTATTATTATTACGAGAGTGCAGGTACAGGTTTTACTTTACATTTCCTTAAGCATTTATTTTTTAAGATTATTTTTATTCTCATAGAGTACAAAATAATTCATCGTATCACAAATTTATTTTAATATTATAAAACTCATTCATTTACGGATCATTAAATGAATACAAAATAATTCAAAGCCATTAAAGAAATTAAAACTCGTGTATTCGCAATTTTATTTTAAAATGTTCAAAACTGTTTGATTTAACAGCTAACTAAGAATGTGGTAAAATACACAATATCAAAAAATAAAATAAACTTGGATTCTTTAGCCTAAGCGAGATTAAGTTCTTCAAAATATGTTTTTCTGCTTCAAACATCGTACGTTAGCTGAATATATTATTGTACTCTACAGAATAGCGTATAAAAATTAAGTATTTTTAAAAAAACTGTACTCTCAATGTAAAGTAATTTTCTACCCACACCTGCAAGAGACGATTAAAGAGGACTGTGGTTTTGACGGGTTGTAGGATTAGCGTTTAAAGCATACAGACAAATATTCGAAATTTAACATACTTATGGCTTGCAACAATGTTTCTTTATTATTCACTAATAAGTGAATTCGATGAAATATTTTTATATTTCTCTATGTATTAAATGCCAAAGAGAAAATACTTGGATAAAAATTTAGCCATACATTAGTACTTTGTCTGTATACTTTTACGAGAATAAAGATAACAAATTAAGTAATATAAACGAAAGAAAATTAGTTTGATCATAAATACAATATTGGTTAATGTGATAGTGAAAGGAGGACCACACATTCTCTAAGCTATTAAATATAACATAAAATGTAACATTAAGAAAAATTAAATATACATGTTTTACAAACTGTACTACTTTTTTTGTTATTCAAATATATTACATGTAGTACTTCTGATTTAAGGATATTTTTTAAAATCTTCTTATATAATATATTTATTTACATATTTACTTCTACGATTAAAGATAATTACCCATTTTCAAAGTTGTTCCATTCCCTTTGTAATTTATTACGAGCTTTCTTTGTTGACTCTTTTAAAATAGTTTCAATTTTCTCTAACGATGTGAATAAGGTTTTCATTCTTTTTAAAAGTTTCTCTTCGCATGCTGGCCGAATAAGACTCTACAAAAATATTATTACAATGAAAAATCATTAAAATAACTATAGCTTCATTCTTTTTTAAGTGCATAGCTTCTGAATAATAAAGTACTGACTTGTTTCGTAGCATTAGCATTTACAGTTGTTTTGTCCGACGAGATGTAACGAATCAAATCGCTGAAACTACTTATACTGTCAGCAACAAGCTGAAAGTTTGAGATACTGAGATCACTTATCAACTCTTTAAAATTCTTTACTTCCCACTCAGAGTCATTAAAATGCTCCTTCGAATAATCCTCCTTTAAGAAAATTTTTTAATAATATCAATGTTCATTCTTCAAAATTATTTAAATAATCATTACAGTTCAAGTTACAAAAACATACATCCATTTCAGGCGATGAAACTCTACATAAGCTATCCCTTAAATCGATCGTTGATAATTCTTCATTTTCACATCCGTCTAATATACCTGCTTCGAAATCTGGTGAAAGCCCTGAAATATGCTTTATACGATCGCTTCGTCTCATTTTAGAATTATTATCATAAGTGTCATCATTGTCAGAATTGCTAAGGCTCTCGTCTACGTGTTGCCTTCTTGCACTTAACCATTTATCTAAACTTAAATCGTCATCCATAATCTCATTGTCAGATGATGCACCACATTTCTTACTTTCCGACAATTTTTCGTCGTCAGATTTTGAAATATTTACATCTTTCGCTAAGCTTAAAACAAATTGTACATTCACATCTACAGATTTCTCACTATTCTTTGAGGCATTTATAGAACTTATTTCTTCAAGTTTTTCATCGTCAGTTTTAGAATTCTTAGATAAATCGTCTACCGTTGATAAATTACTTTCCTTAGAAACGCAATCCTCGGATTTCAATTCAGTCAGTTTCAATGGATCATTTGAGTCGTCTATTTCTAAGTTGTCCTTTAAAATAAAGCAATAACTGTAGAATACATTATATAAAAACATTAGGGCCCGAATTTTATTTCTGACCCGAATTACGTATATATGATTAAAAAGGTTTTTTTTTTTAAACGAAAGCACAAAATAATAATAATACATTCTAAATTTCAAAAATTTAACATATTTTTTAATTTATTTTTACGAATAGTAAGAATAAGAAAATATAACTAAATTTATCCATTCAATAATTAATGCTTTAGTTATGATAGTATAATTTACCTTAACCTCCGTTTTTAAATTATGCAAAATTTCAGTTTTAATTTCACTTGTACCGATATCCGATTTTTTAACAATTGAATCATCACTTTCTTCTTTTAGTGCATTTATACTACATGAATTAATAAATGCGCTCGTTTCCGAAGCTTTGGAAGAGCTTCGAGGTTTGTTTTTACATTGACTGTCGACGGAATTAGAATTCGAGTCCAGTAAACTTTGTTCAAAAGTATCAATTTTTCTCTTATCCCGCTTCTTTTGTGGCAGGGAACCAACGCTCCAACGTGATCTTCGACGCTTTTTCCTAGACGTAATACGTGGCACAGCCTTCGCTACTACCTTTTTCAATTCTTCTTCTTTTTGTTTTACAACTTTTACTGGAGGCTAATATATAAAATTATTATGATACGTATTAGTTTATTATACAATGATTTAATAACCATATAACATCAGTGATGTGTGTAATATACCTTGACAGTTGATAATATTTTATTATCTAAACAATGTCTGTATATTCTTAGATCATTGTGAAGAAACTGTGGAAAATAAATATATCTAGCCCCATATCTATCAATTCCTAGGACTGTTTCAAACTGATTTGCCCAAGGTTGTTTTCCCAATTCATCTTGGATCGTTTTTCTCGAATGCTTCATTAAAAAAAAAAAAAAAAAAAAAAAAAAGAAAACAAAGTCATCATGATCAATCTTTTAATAAGTATTTGCATTTATTATTATTATTATTTTTTTTTCTATATAACAAACGCCAATTTACTCTTTTAATAATTTATAAAACTTAGTTTTTTTACATAAATTACACAGTAAGTCGGTACTTTTTATATATTCACGTCTCTGAATATTTCATTGTAATACACTGACACATTGGAGTACTAAGCACTTACCGTAGCGGTATCGCAAACAGTTTTCAATAGCCAAACTCTTTGTTTAAAAGTAAAATCTTGAAAATCTTTTTTCTCAATATTCTCAACATCTGGAAAGGCTGTCCAAAATTCAGGTTCAATTCCAAGAGTATCGAAAACCTTGAAAATTTAATTGATTTAATATCAATTGCGTGTAAATAATATCTACTTACGTATTATATTTGTATTATTACCTTTACAGAATCTTGGCGTTTGGCTTGATAAATTTTAAACCAGCTCTTTAACTTATACGATAAAATATTGGTCCAGAACTCATAAGGCATTGGAGGAACTCTATGTAGTTTGGCTTTTATGCTCGAAGGTGAACTGAAACATCGCTTACTTATTATTTACATACGAATTTTTGTGCGTATCCTATAATTCTATTAATTTATACATTGCTTGCTTGCTTGCTTGCTTGCTGCCTGCCTGCCTTCCTTCTATTAAAAATAATGGCTCGAAATATATATAATAAAATTACCTTAATAAGCAAGTCATTATATGAGCTAATTGCTTCGAAGCTTTTGGCATTAAAAGCATTCGTTCGACTTCATACATTGACAAGTGAGAGATGTTCAGCGCTTCTTTGGTAAGTTGAAGAAAATGGTAAATTTGTGGAATCTAGACAGGTTTTTCAATAAAATTATTCATAATTTCATATTTATACAATATTAATAACTATAATTTATATATTTATTTTCATTACCTCCCACATTGTTTCCATCTCATCTCGTAAGTTTTCGGGAAGAATTCGGTCTTTTTCCCATTGGAATATCGTATTTTCCTCTCCTCCATCTTTCAGCTTTCGATTTTTTCTCGACATCTTACTGCAACGCCAAAGCGAAAAAATATATATAATATCACATGTTCAAGAATAAGTTTAATTTTAAGAAAAGAACTTAAAATTTTTTAAATAATAAATATATACTCATTATGTATTAACGATATCAGATAAATTGTAATATACAGTTTAAACAGTTATTAATTATTAGGGGAGGGGAAAAAAAAAGAAAAATATTAATGAGATTTACTTCTCTATTACTTCAGAATTGTAAAATAAGCTATTGCTTATCTCTTGATCATTGTCATTAGATTGGCTACGAAATTGCAATTATATGTGAAAATTATTTCTACAATTTGTATACAATGAAATTCGCTTAATGTTTCTATCATTTCTTCTTTCCCCCCCCCCATTTTTTTTTGTCTTTTTAAATAAAATAATAGGAAATAGTTGTTTAAATACATAATTGTGAATAGACGCTTATTAACGATATTAAATAAAATAAACGTTTTTCTATTAATCCATAAATAAAGGAATTAGAATGCTCGGTTAACGTATCGCAATTAACATTGCATCACTGTATGCTTTGTTCACGTGCTATAAGAAACGATTGTTATCCGTTAAGTACATAAACTTATGTTTGATACATTCAATTATACTAAATAGCCATAATTATTTCAAGTTATATTTATTTTAATAAAATTTATTCGAGACTAGTATATACTTTTGAATATTTATTGAATTATATTTTTTATTAAATTAAAAACTTTTATGATATATAGGTAAAGAGCAATATATATATATATACAACAAATATAATTATATTTAACTTTCATTGATACTGTGTTTGACAAAATAAATCATTATTCCATTAAATTATTATTTTATACTAAAGTACTTCCACATAATTGTACACTTACTGCAAATTAATGATCAATATCTACTTGTATCAAATAATTTAATACTTTAAAATACACTATAAAGCAATAAGTGTATAATAAAACAGAATGAACTGTATTTATTGTTACGAGTAATAATATACAAATTATCGTAATATAAAAAATATCGTGTTTTTTTTTTAATAACATATCAGTTTATGGTATTAAATGAATACGGTAGAATAACAATTTTATTCAATTGTAGGGGAAAAGATTCACAGATTTCGTAGTCGTTTTAATTTGTATTGCGTGTACAAATATTATTATTGGAAATGTGTACACGTACGGATCGTAAAAATAGAAAGTTACTTCTTTTTTTACTTTCACAATATTGTCAATGTGAAAAATATGTACGATACTCGTAATTTTACGTTATAAAATAATATGCAAATATTAATAGAAAATATTTTATATTCACGGGTAAGGTAATAACAATTCTTTAAACACGCAATCGATTCGTCTGATTATCATTGACCTTCCATTGTAAAAACAACCCTCCAAGCCGATTAACAATGATGAACGTCTTGACGTTCTATCCAATGTTATCGCTTAATCTTGATTCTCGTTTATTATAAGAATTTCAAAAAAAAAAAAAAAAAAAAAATCATTGAATAATATGTGTTCGTAAATGCAATGTTTCATTACGATATGATATAATTTCACTTTAGTACCCATTAAGTAAATTAATTCGATAACATTCTAATTAATAATTTAAAATTTTAATTATAAAAAGTGTAGTTAAATATAAGACATTTATTGTATTAAACTATTTTTTTTTGTTTTTTTTTATACATCCTATAATTTTATATGCATCCCTTTTTATAAATATAAAATTAATTGTCCATTATTTATAATTTAAAGGAATAAATTTTTACAACAAATAAATAAAGAGACTAGTATTTTATAAAAGTATGTGATAAAATTAGCCATTAGTAATTAAATATAATTTAAATAAATATCGATGTATAAATATGTTTAAATATAACATTCCTTAATTACTTAAATAAAAAAACTAAGGGATATTGTAATGTGAGGAGGCTTTATTTTCATAAAAACATGCTACAAATAAATAAAATGACCGAGCGCAGATACAAATCAAAGGAGAAACACAAACCTTTATAAATTGGATACTCATTATTTCAGGGCGCACAAAGAAAAATAACAAAGGCTTGCAAGAATAAGAATATTATAGTATTTTCCCGTGACATTAACAATCACTAGGAAATAATGGAACGTATTTCTATGCTTAAGAACGGGATTACGTTATTTCAATAAAGTAACTGAAGCTAATTATGAATAAGATGGCATTATAAGTATATTCACATCTAATGAAGACTACGAAATTATATAATAATAATTGTGTCTTTGACATTATGGAAATGTAATAAATCATAAGGCTCTCAATAATTAATAGTATTACTAAACAATGTAAGAAGAAAAGCCAGAATGACAAGTATTATGCAGTAGTCCGGAAAAGTAGTTTACATACGTATAAAGATAAAAAGCTGCCCAAGCACATTACCTATTGAACTATTTGAACGTGTATGCGTGCATGCATGCATGCATGTATGTATGGATGGCCGATACGAATCTCCTGACGTGGATAATTATACAGTCTCTCGTATACCTTTATCGGTTGGGTAACGAGTCTCGTTAGGGTCTTGTCTCTACGACACGACGTTTCTCACACAAATTCAATAGCCCCGCTATTATCGTTCGTTAATAAGCTTCACTCTCAACGAAAATCTGCTCGACTCATGCAAATTAAAGCAGAACGACAGAAAGAGAATTTCAACAACAATATATAGGTTTATTACATTTATTATATCGGATTCGTAAAGCTTGCGTCAAATGTACCTTGTAATGTTCAATTTGTGTCGCTCAATTTTCTCCGCAACTCGGCCACATTTTTTCATTCGACAAATGTCCCTCCTTTGCAGAAGTAAGAGTTTCTCAATCGCAATTTCCAATCCTTATCGTCCTTAAAGTGCTTCGATTATCGAATATAAAAATCTAGTATCGGTTTTTCATAATAATTTTCAAGACGATCTACACGCTTGCTTCTGAAGGCCATTTACTTTTTTAAATTAAATAATAATTATTCTATGGATTTTTTTTTTTTTTTAAGTTGTCACGCGACTGTTGACAGAAGCCAACGATACCGTGCACGAGCTTGGCGCGAATAGGACGAAAGCGAATCTATGATCGGAATCTATCTTCAGTGCATGGAAAAGCGCCAATAAAGCCAAAGGAGATAATGGTAATAATAAGTCCGGGCAAAGAAGAAGAAGAAGAAGAAGAAGAAGAAGAAAAGAACCAAGGATCGTTGTTTGGAAAATAGACTCGTATATTATGGAGGACAATTTCACCAACAAAGCGGATTATCATAATATAAAAATAACAAACTTTGAGAAGTATTTACCCAGGCTTATTAATCTCGACTACGCGAGCGCAAAGGATTTTCCCTTATCTGCGGACCAAAGAAATAAGATATCTGGGGTATCTATACTATGTATTTATTTTTATCTATTAAATAATTATTAGGGATGCGTATCTTCCAGGCAACTCGACATAAACCACATACAGAGATCACGTTTTCGTTTTCTTTATATTTTTCATACCCCAATAATTTTTTTACTTTTTAATTTTAAAATAAAAAAAAAAGAAAAAAAAAACTTAACATCCGATGTTCTTATTTAATCAAGAAACAATGTTATCTCAAGCGAATTCCCACTTACGGAATTGTATATCAAAATATCAAAGTAGTTTACTAGCCTTTGAAAATAATGTAAATTATAATGCTATTCATTTTTTTTTGTTTTTGTTTTTGTTTTTTGTTTTGCAAAGGGACAAATTTTGTCAACTTGGAGCCCGACGATGAAAAATGAAACGAATTGGCGACTCTCGCGCACAAAAATGCCTTATGCCGACGTATTACGACCTCGAAATTTCTATGGGAACGAGATGAATAATACGATGCGATTTAATGGACCATTTCGTACACGCGCAGTGGGCTTCTCTTATGGGAAATTACAAGCACCCGAATCGAATAGTATGATAAATCATCAAGCCAAGGTACATAAACCTAATGTTATTTTATTGAAATATTAATTTCGATTTAAATTATGTATAGCGAGGCTTCATCCACAACCTCTATAAGTTATATTATATTATATTATATATATAATTTAAATTATATATATATATGTATATATGTATATATTTATAATAATATTTAATGTTCATCGAACGACTTTGACCCGAAAGTTGTTTGTTCAAGTATCGCTTAGGCAGATTTTCAATTTCTTATATAAATGTATTCTTCATAAAGTGAGAATATTTGATTAATGAGTATATTCTCTCGTGCGAAATGTAGAATGTGCTTTGGAACCCGAACATATACGAGGGTACGCCATCGC
This sequence comes from Ceratosolen fusciceps, assembly GCA_018883505.1. Lineage (NCBI taxonomy): Eukaryota > Metazoa > Arthropoda > Insecta > Hymenoptera > Agaonidae > Ceratosolen > Ceratosolen fusciceps. Next base: position 9,901,012 of record RCIC01000002.1, read on the forward strand.
TTCAACAAGGGCCAAATTTACATAATCAGTAAGAAAAATACTTTAATTATACAAAAAATTATGATCAAAATTTAAAAAAAAAAAAAAAAAAAATAATAATAAGTAAACGTTGCTCTTGATAAATGTGTACAGAAGAATTCCTAACGAATCGAAAAAATCATCGACAGTAAAATTGGAGATGCAGAGTACATTTACGGAGTATTGCTACCATTGCACCATTCATGGCTTGAAGTATATTGGCGATAAGTCTTTGCCTAATTTAGAAAGGTGTGCATAAATTGGCCGCTAATCCTTTTCGTCCAAGTACTTTGAATTATTAATGATAATTTTCGACTGCGTGCTTTCAGAATTTTTTGGATATTTTCATTTTTAATGGCGATATTCGGCGCTGCCTATTTCATTTGGCATCTCTACACGAAATATTTATTAGCCCCTATTATTATATCTCGCAGTTCCGAGTCCGTTTCTATCGATCAATTTCCTTTTCCAGCACTTACCGTTTGTAACATGAACAATGCCAAGAGCTCTGTCGCTCAAGAAATACTAAAAGGGTTTGTCCTTCTTATTGACATTTTTCAAATTATTCGTAAATATTACATTCATTTACCAATATTACTCAATTAACTCAACATGTTATGTCGATTAAGCGTAAGCCTTTAATACTTGCGAATTGAAACGCTTTATCATGTTAAATGTTAAAAAAATTTTTTAGAAACAATTCGTTGCATAAGTTTTTTCTTGAAGACATTTGCAATTTTAAAACAAATTTGACTAATGGCCAACGAGAAGTTACGGAAGAATCTGGCGAATGGGAGAACGTGTATCAATTCCTATTGAATGTGAGTTATCCTGAATATAATAATATTCAAACATTTACCTTGGTTGTATTAAACAATAATCTGCGACATATGGCGGCAGATCTATGATTAAAAGTAGAAGAAAACACGTTAATGCAGCGACATAAATAAATGACGCCTTCGACGTATTAAAATTTTGTACCGTATTTAGAATAATGAATAATTAAAGAAAGGCACACGCAGTAAGAATTTTTGTATAAGTTTAGGTGTCTCAGGATTGTTCTCAAATGCTTCACCATTGCGAATGGCATGGAAATGTTACCAACTGCTCAGAAATATTTAATCCCGTACTAACGGACGAAGGCTTATGTTGTAAATTCAATTCGGTTCCGCATTTACTCTACGATCCGTAAGTGGATTATAATTTCCATAAGCTACGATAATAAAGTAATGCATCGTGCGTGATGCAGTTTATTCGTATACAAAAAGAATAAATTCATTTCATCAAGTACTAAAGTACTATATATATATAATGTACTTAATAACACAGGGTGTTAAAGAGACGTATTATTATTATTATTATTATTATTCGATTAATATTACGAGGTGACTTTTAAAAATGCACCCAGGAGGAGTTGGGACAAGCTACACATATCGTACGCGTCTGAAAAACGTATAGATTGGACTCCAGAGTACAAATTTAGCAAAACCGATCCGGCAACAGCTATCCCATGGCGAGCTTACGGGAGCGGTGCGAATTATGGACTAACGGTGGCATTGGACGTCGATTCGGATGAATATTATTGCTCCTCGACAGCCAGTGTCGGATTCAAGGTTCGTTCCCATTAAATATTTTAAATACTCAGCTGCCGATCGAAATTTCACGTTCCATCGACAACGAATCGATCGTTTGGCCGATGTAATTAATTATAAGTACAAAAGCACTCTCCCTGTCGAGGGATATCCTCGATATACAATTGTTCTCGTATAGAATTACCGATTTTCCCCAGACACGTTGATGAGCAGAAATCTAAGGCCACTAACACTTTTGGCCTTATTAAGATTTATTAAAAATCATGAATGATTTATAAAAGCAGATGCTGCTACACAGTCCGGTAGAGAGCCCGCAAATAAGTGACTTTGGATTCACGTTATCGCCAGGCAAGGAGACGAGGGTCATTATAACTCCTCACATAACCGAGGCCGACAAATCCATCATGAAAATCCCACCGAAAAAGCGTCGCTGCTTCTTTCTCAACGAGAAAAAATTACGCTACTACCGAACTTACACGCAACGTAATTGTCTGCTCGAGTGCGAAGCCAACTTCACGCTTGAATACTGCAGATGCATGCAATACTACATGCCCGGTAATTTTAACTGCCTTCATAATTATTTCACAGCTTAACGCAGCGCTATATGACCAGCAACCTACAATCCAGCAACTACAATTAGACTTTATTTACACTCGCTAATTTTCTCCTCCACATCCTTATTCGATTTTGACATTAAATTTTCATAAATTCATTTCTAACTGAAAATAATTATTCAAACTTCAATGCTTCGTGATATAAGCTTCATCGAATCACTTATAATATGAGGATCTGCATTTTAATAGCCAAGGAATACATTTTATTGCTTTTTTAATTGTATTATACAAAATGATAATTGATGATACATTAAAAAAGGAATTGACACTGTGTAAAATGTGTTTTTCTACAAAGAAAAAAAAACAAAAAAAGAAAGAAAGAAAGAAAGAAAAACGTTATCCATGTGTCAAAGAGATTCATTTACTTTACTTTACTTTACTTCTATGCTACAATATATTTCAAATGATCATGTGAATAGAAAACTTCTTTTAGTTGCAAACGATTCAAGGATCTGTGGAAAAAATGACGACGAATGTGCAATCACTGCTAAAAAGTTAATGAAGAATAAGTTATACGAAGAAGATGAAGCTAAGGCACTCAATTTTACAATAGCGTAAGTTCATTCATCAGTATTTATTAATAAGTTGTATAAACTCATAACATAAATAAATCAGTTATTTAAAGTAAGAAAGCTTTTCTCAGTACTTCTAATATGAGTAAATAATTTTATTGCAATTGGTTTTAAATGATATATTAATATTTGTTAGACCCAGCTGCAAATGCTATCCTGGTTGTAATGAAATTAATTATAGTACAGAAATATCACAAAGTATGTTGTTAGCTACGTTTGAAATACCAGAAGAATACTTTAAGCATGATAAAGCATATTTTGAGTAAGTTTTAAAAAGACATACTATAAGAAAATATAATCTGATTAATATAATTTTTCAACGCATAGATTTATCTACTTATTTATGTATTGTAGAAAAAATATAGCTGTAGTACACATTTTTTTTATCGATGATTCATACATCAAGTATACGAAAAATGAACTCTATGGATTCGCTGAATTACTATGTGAGTGCACTTATAATATTAATATAAAAAAAAAAATTAACCTTAACTTTACAATTCTAAAGCTCTTACAATAAAGGCATGTTTATTTTTCAAGCTAATACCGGAGGATTATTAGGCCTGTTTATGGGCTTTAGTTTATTGTCAGTGATTGAAATATTTTATTATTTTATTATAAGAGTTTGGTGGCGTATTTTAAAAAACAAGAGGATACAAAATAACAACGACAGGTTTATTGTACAACCATTTATGAATAAGCTTGACATGTATCCCTTTACAGAATGAACATATTAACTCAAAATTGAAATTGAAGTTCATTAGGTATCAAAATTATTTCATAAATGAATAGGTTATAGTTTTCCCGATATGAAGCACACGTATACGCACGTGTGTGAGTACGTATAAACAACTGCGGGCGCGTATGTGTGTTAATTATGTATGCGCGCCTGTATACATGCATGAAAATATGCTCGCATACGAATTTCAATATAAGAAATTAAGATAAAAATAAGGGACTTACTTATAAAAGCGGGTTATCACAACTACGAGAACAATTATAACATAACTTCTTAAATTCTATGAAAATACAAATGAAGATAACGAGTCGCGAAACTATCGCCTCGATAGGTAATAAGTAAAATTGTTATCTTTCATTAACCGATTAATTAGTATGCTAGAACTGCAAGGAATCATTAAAACAAAAGAATACGTGTAAAAGCAACCATTTCCAACAGCAACGAATGTATTACATCAGAAAAACAAATATCGGCAAGTGTTATTATAATATCATAAATCGTACTTACCACGAAAGAAGAGCGCAATCCTAACCGATAAAAGAGTTCCTTATTAACATTTATGACGACCCGTTATACGATCCCGCATAATTCCGATAGAAAATTACTTTATATTAAATACTACTATCATTGTAACAATTGATGCTTTATCAGGATATTCGGTCGCATGTTGGCCACCATCGACGCCGCCATGTTAGTAGTGTCTTTTCATTGGCAACGAATATGTAGGAACATTGTGTAAGCGCACGTATGTAAGATTCATTACCATTTCTTTGTAATTTCTGATTAGCGCCGCGACGCAGCGCTGTAAGCATTCCCAGCGACGTTCCCATTACATTGGCTTTCTCTCGTTCGGATTGTGCTTGAAAGCTGAGCTGTCGTCGCGATTATACATGTCAAACGGATACGTTTTACCTTATCATGCTTATCCAGGCCATCACTACCCAATACTCATCATTACGATCTACAATTTTTTACTCAAATTCAATTCGCCCGTAACATTCCCTTTCAATTCTTTCTCCTCCCTCCCCCCCTCTCTCTCTCTCTCTCTCTCTATAACAAAGCTCTTAACGAATGTTAACAATGTTTTTATCGACTTGACTCAAAATTCTCGTATCGTTCAAGCTTTGATTTTACAAAAACAATAAGTAAATACATCGCGTACTCGGAATAATCCTTAAGAATTTATATGAAATTGCCTCCGGCCATTATCGGTATAAAATTTATTTTGCCGTAGAAATCATTATGTTACGATAATGTCTTCTTTTATTGTTAAAGCTTTGTATTTTATTGATTGTATATTTATTGCATTAAAGGGATGGCCAACTTTTTTAGATCGATAACTTGCTATTGTCGTATTCATTTCACGTTTCTAATATTGCTCAACTATTTCAAAACAAAGCCCAAGACCGTAGAACAGGTACGACTTTTATGTTAAATATACGTATATTGTTGTATGTATAAATATTATTATCATAATTACAAACATACGGCTCAGCCAGATACAATTTTTTTTAACCGGCATTATTTTTTTTATTAGTCTAAAAATAGAAATTAATAGAAATAGTAGTATCACTATTTTCTTATCAGCTGTCTGTGTAAACTATAAAGTTTCATAATGTCAATGAAGATTAAATTTAAAATGTCATTTTACAGTGTCTTCTTTTTTTTTGTTTTTTAAACCGTTTTTCTATAAACCTTTCCTTTCCTTCAATAAAAAATTCATTATAAAAGGTAAACTTAAATTTATAATTTTCTCTCTTTTATAGGCCAAGTCTGTTAAGACTGAAAATTTTAATATTAATAACTGTTGTCGCGAAATTATAAAACAATATATTCTTAAATACTTTAATTAGATAATTATGTAATGTATTAAGTTAAGTTCACTATAAAACATACTTATAAATATTTTAAATACTTGTCAAAACTACAAAATATGTAATCACTTATGAAGCTAATATTTAACAATTTTATTACAGTTATTGGTTCCAAAAAAAATATATATATATAATTTTTTTTTTTTATTAAACCGTTTCATTGTAAATTTATTTTTTCATAAATCTATTAAAATATTGATTTTACAGCAATGGTTCGAATATATTTAAGGATTATTGTAGATCATGTTTATCACTAAATATTTTATAAAATGTTTATTAACATTTCAAATACAATATGAAATACAATAAATGCGTTCATATGATGAGCGTGAATTATTTAAATATTTTAAAATATACTGCAATAAGTTCTTTTATTTAATATTTTTACATCCTAAAACTATGAACTTAGTGGCTAAAGGATTGTGATAAATAAATAAAATTGTAAAAAATGAAAACGTCCCTTGGACATCTTTATTGTTATTTGAATATCTGATATAATCGTGCGCTAGTTGGTTTAAATCAAATATTTTCTTAGCTAGGCGATAATTAGTATAATACACGAACATTCAAATTATACTTCCTAGTTTATATCGACAACAGGTAGATCTAATGAAAAAACGCTTCTGTCGCTCTTTTTTATCATTGTTCTTTGCTTACTATTTCCCATACAAAATTCTAGATTACGTGTATACACATTGGCCGACCCGTAATAGATTTATTAAAGAGATCTGTCCTTTTGAAATACAATAATTAATAATCCTTCATTTTTGCATTGCCATAGTAAACAAATCATACAACATTATGAGATAAAAAATAGGTACTAGCACAATATTAATTTTCGTCAGCGCTTTAATAGTGTTTTATTTTTATTTGTGCAAAAATTAATTACATGAGAACGCATGTATATTTATGTTCACCACAATATTTTGGAAGGAAGGATACCTTTGTGACCTCAAAAAGCGCAGTACAGACATTTTTTGGAAGACACTTCCATACATCGTTTATTTTTGTTTAGATAAAGCGGAAGCTCGGAATCATATCCATTCTTCGCATATTAGTTACTTATTTTTATTCATAATTTAATATTAAAAAGACGATATTACTGTAAGAGGCATCCAGCAACCGCTTAGAAGAAATCAAGCAAACGGTATTAAAACAAAGTTAAAAAGCCGAAAATGCAATTAAATGAAATACATTTAGTTTCATTAATATTTATTCATATTATATAAATATGTATAATGGATAAACATCTTCAATAACTTGTAGAACTGTACGCTTGTTTAATTAAAAAATTTCTTTTGACACAAGCACAAAAGACAGTCATGTATTTATGAAAACTACGCACAGCTAGGAATGTCAATTTCACTAAACAAGTTTTACAGATGATGCAGAGAAATAAAAAAAAATCACTGGATCAGAACAAGCAGTCAAAAGCCGTGCCTCTTCCAGTAATTCCAGTTTTTTATTCTTTTCGAAACAAATGACTTATACATTAATTATCTAAATAGTCCATATACTTATAAACTATAAATCGCATTTACTCACACTGTCTTGCATACAAAATAGCATTCTCTCATTCTCGACATGGATACACTGAATTTAAGCTCAAATTAATTATTTTCCTTTTTTCAATATGTATAAATGGAAGACCGTCACGCATATCATTAATTAAATAAAAAAAAAAAAAAAAAAAAAATCAATCGATCTACGTTCGACTTCTCATTTGCCTTCTTTGAGCTTAACATTCAGATACATGTATTTACAGGTTTACTTAGTGCCCTTAAGCGAAAAACTAAGGTTACAGCAAATAATTTTTTTCCAAACACCTTGAACTATTCACAAAAATTGTCTTTACATTTAAAATTGTATTTTATACGTTTATATAATTTGTCGAACGCAATAACAAAGACTCTTAATTAAAGTATCTTCTTGCAGTTTTCCTTTTTTTTTTCCTTGAAAGTTAGAAAAAAAAAAAAAAAAAAAAAAAAAAATCGAACAAAATATAAAAAACTTACTGGTGCGATTCGCGTATAAACGTAATTATCATTGTACGATCAACAACGGAGTAAAAGTGATATTTTTCCATTCGATATACCGAACGAAACGAAGTTGATAAAAGTTTCTAAACTAATCCGAAATACTGTAGCAGGTATTGTGACCACGTAAGTATAAACTAAACGTAATCGAATATGCTCTATTTTACATGAGTTTTAACAGTAATTAAAAAAAAAGAAAGAGATAGATAGATAGACAGATAGATAGAGAGAGAGAGAGAGAGAGAGAGAAGAAAAAAGAAAGAAAAATTATTCCCGATTCCCTAGTATTCGTATGAATTCATTTCACGGGCGAAAGTATTTTTTTTTTTATAAACTACTTTATATATTTATTTTGTTTTAAATTCGTTATTGGATAAATTTTCACGACAAAATTACGACTGCAATTAGCATTAAAATTCTAAACGTGAAGGTATTGTCTATATATGACTTACATCGGGAAAAGTTTTATCTAGCTTGAGGATATAATTTACATGCTGTGGGGGATGGATAATAAGCATTAACTGCTTGTACCCTTTAAATCTGATTTATCTTTTTCTTTTCTATGCATCTCTGTCGGAAAATCAGCGAGGAGGTGGTTGTCATATCTAACAAGTGAAGATATAAAAATTAATGTATACACGTACTATCTAAGCAACTACTCATCATTTAAGAACTAGCTATCATTTATTTAATTATTCATATAGTCATTACCCACTCGGTAGTAGATGCCTCGTATGTCCTCTTATAAAATAGGACCTAACGACCTAGCGCTTTTAATGCTCTTTTTTTTATTGCAGCATTTCGTAGTCAATATTTTCAAAATAGAAACAGGTATAAATAATCTTAAAATGCTAAGTCAAAAGCATTTGAATGACAAAATATGTAGCAGAACAAAATTAATTTATTTATCACATGCAAATGTTATCTTGTCAAAAATAAAAAAAAAAAAGTATCAAGGTTTTCGATTGATTTAATATCTTTAATAAGGATAAATGAGAGAGAAATGTTACAGGAAAGATTAAAATTTCTTTTTTGCTGCACAATTAATTTTTTATGCCTATGTCCAGAATTTTGAGAATACATATTGCACCTTCACTACGATATTTGGAGCTTAACTCTTACATACTTTTTCGAATTGTATGCCTGCGATACAAAAATTGATTTTGTTTGCTTGTTATTTCAAGACACGATATATTTTTCATTTAATTTATATTATGCACTTGGATAGGTATAAGTTATCCAAATCACAAAGGAATCCTTTTTCCACCAACATAGAACAAAAAATTCTAAGTAACACACCATTCAAGTTCTCAAAATTTTTCTTTTCTTGATCAAATAATGACAATTGTTATGGATCGTGAATTCAAGTAATTATTATAATTAATGTTTCCAATAATACGAGATGCCATACTATTTTTGTTTGCTCGCTCTCGATTTAAAAATAAATTTTTTTTATAGGACACTAAAATATTGTGATGTCATTGACGCGAGCGTATTTCTTTATTTTAATTCCATTAAAGACACTTTAGAAATATTTTCAATATTCGCGAATTCATTTGCAAAACTTGCAAACTTGTATATAAAAAGATTACATGTCATTCAAATGAGACTAATTTTTATACATATCTTCGGCATACTGCAGATCCATTACAAATTTAAGTAAAAAACTGTACAATTCAAGCATCAGTAAATAGTAAGGAATTACTTACGTACACCTTATAAATATATATAATTCCTGAAACAATAGGAAAAACAGCTTCTCTTCGTTTTCGTTTATAATTCACGTTTAAGTTTAGCACGTTGAGTGTGTAAAATATATACTAAAAACTTTTTTTAAAAGAGAAATGAGGTTATTGCGAATTTAGTATTAATCTTATGTAAACAAAATGAAGTCGTAAAGCTAAAATATTACAAATATTTAATTAATAAAATAGCGATTATACTTATTTTATAAGCATAAATTATTACCAATTAGTGTTAATTAATTTTTTGTTAAATAAATACGTACATGTGTATAAATATATATATATATATATATGTATATACCCACACGTACATATACATATTTAAAAAGTTATACCTTTGTATATTGAAGAGAAACTATTCCTGACTATAAAAAACTTAATTTTTAATGTCATTATCTTTTAGCTGATGCAGAGTACCAAAAGCGAGAAAACAAAAACGTACACGTTTTATCTCATTTTTAAAAGGATAGACCACAAAACCTCAAAATTCCCTTATAATCAGAAGAAAACGAAAATACTTTAACCGCGACAGAGACTTTGGGCCTCCTTTCCACACGCTCAGGCACACGCACGCACGTACTCAGACAACATCGCACAGTCTTGTCCACTTGAGCCTCTTAATAAGGATGTATGCATGTCGCGTGTTTTAATCGGGTATACGGTATGTGTAGAATCACAAAAAACTCGCATTAGGAGTATGAACCGTGTTATCGTCCAAAAATCTGGCCATCATCATTCGATCAAAGCGTATCTGTTCTGCTGCTGCTGCTGCTGCTGCTCCTGCGGTGGCGGCGGCTGTGACTGCGGCTGCTCCGTATCTCAATCGAATCATTTGGGCTCGGGGAAGGCGACCTGGCACTTGTACACCTCCTCCAGCATGACCGCCTGACCCTGGGTCTGGCTTACAGAAACCGGCGTTGTAGCGTTCACGACAACGACCTGCTGCTGCTGCTGGGCCTGTTGCTGCTGTGCTTGCTGCTGATTACTTGCGTTTGCCTGCTGTGCGTTGCTGGCATTGGCGTTGCTGTTGCGCGCGGCCGTCTGTCCGTATTTCTCGTGGATCGCCCGGTGGCGCTTAAGAGCGAAACGGTCGGAGAAGCCGATCTCACAGATGTCGCATCTACGGGACAAATAAACAGTTGCGGTTGAGAATTAACTTATTTGTTTAAACATGAAGTATCTTTCCCTCATCTTTATTCAAAGTATTTCGAAAAAAAAAAAAAAATTTTTTATCAAGACTTTTTTTTATTTTAAGACCCTCGAAATAGCGCAACGTTACTCTAAATATTAATATTGATAAAATTCGCTACATAAACCTTTGTCTATTCTTATTATCTGCTTGAAATCATATTTTTGACACCCGTTCCTGTTAATTCAGGCTAAATAATACTTCAGTAAACAAAAGCATTTCCTACTATTAAATTACTATATATATTTAATCAATATAATAACTCTTACTTTAATAAATACTGAAACGTAAGAGAAAAAAAAGCCTTAATAATTGCATTTTTATAGTTTAGCCAAATATTTTATTTTTAATTTATTTTGCATACGCGATTACGTTAAGCTAAAAAACCATTATCTTCTGGAAAATCATACATATTCATAGGCAAATATTTTACAAACAAATGTAAATAAAGCTAGAGTTTATTACAACGTTCTATTTACTTGCAGAAAACAAATATTATTTTAAAAGTATATATTTTATTCGATAAGGTAGATGATAAATAGTTTATTATTCTTTAAATTTCTTATTCTTTAAGATGTTAAAAGACGCGATCGATAAACACAATTACAGTGATATTTGAAATCGTCATATAATAATCAATGAAACCAATTGAAGTGTTGTTTGATATTTCTAAAATAAATACGAATCAATATAATAAAAGTAATCAAATAATAATAAACTTCTGATATAATGAACAATCTAAGCTGAGTTACAATTAAGCTCTACAATAATAACAATAACAATAATAATAAAAAGCAAAAAGATCTACAGGGTCTTACAACGGAAGGATTGTTCATGGCTAATGAAGCAGTTTCATTACCTGTGCGGTTTCTCGCCAGTATGGACCTTAGCATGATTCTTGAGGTGCGTGGCTTGATTGAACGCACTGCCGCATATGTTGCACCTGTATGGCTTCTCTCCCGTATGAATCCTACGATGATTCCACAGAGTCGAATGCCTAGCAAACGTTTTTTCGCAAACCTCGCACTGGTATGGTCGCTCGCCAGAATGAATGCGCTCATGGTTTTTGAGATGGGGCGATTGTGAAAACTGCATACCGCAGTGACTACACTTAAAAGGCTTCTCGCCTGTGTGAACGCGGCCATGGTTTTTCAAATACGCCGCTAAAATTGCAGAGAGGTAGAAACAAAAACAAAGAAATGATAAATAGTACCTTTTCGTACTCGCTTTAATTGCGTTAAAAATAAAATAAATAATAGTTAAAAGAAAAATATTTTTCTTTCCTCATTTCACACATTCACTGCTGTTGGGATACGTGATTAATGATTATGAATAACAATAATAATATTAGGTCTATATTTACAACTTATCAAATAAATACTTAATTAATATTTAATGCTTGTATATCCTTCACATTTTATGATTATAGCATTTTTATTGCTTCGAGTTTTACAACCACTTCTTATATCCATTTTTAAAGATTATATTGTACGTATATCAACAACGCGATATTGATTTCAAGCACGTGGGAATAAATAAATCAGGATAAATTAGCTGTAAAATATGCTGAATTATTGTGAAAATTATCAGGCGATAGGTTCTCATAAATCATTTTTTATAAAAAATAAATAAATAAATAAATAAATAAAGAAAACAGATATAAGATTACTTTTTGTGAAATATATGAAAGAAAAGTTAATAAAAATAAAAACAAGATTTTTTTTTTTTTTTTAAAAAATAAAATGCTAAAATCAATCATCATTGCGATGGCTGGTAGATCCTTACCCTTAGCAAAAGCTAAGCCGCAGACTTCACATTTGAATGGTTTGTCGCCGGAGTGCAGTCTCTTGTGAGACCAAAGAGAGGAATATCTTGAAAATGTGCCATCGCAAACGTTACAATGAAACGGCTTCTCCTGCTGCTGACTGTTTGCTTTTCCGCCTGTAATTGAAAATACAAACCGAGCGTTAGTTTTCCTCAAAAGGGCCAGTTCTACAAAAAAGATGTGCTCGACGTGGATTTCATGAGATACAATATTGCGAGTCACGAAATATAATATAATCGGGTTTTTTTTTTCTTTCTTTTATTTATTTATTTATTTATTTATTTATTTAACATCTTTTGCGATACGTATTAAAAAGGAGCTGTATACTTTGTTTTTCTTATTTTTTTTTTCTTTATTTTCCCTTGATATGCTTTTTACATTTATTCCAATACATTTCCATAATATTCGATCTTTAATTATTTTAATTTTATAATGGCAAATAATGGCAAAACCATCGCAATTATAGCTGAATTTAATATTATCATTTAAGCCATTTTATGTAATAAAATTGATCTAGGGTTTCCATATTACAATAATTCTTTTCAAATATACACAAAGTAATAGAAACAAAAATGAATTAGAAATTTTTAATCAATTTTTCATTTAAAAAAAAAACGAAAAAAAAAATTCATAAAAAATAATAATTAAAAAACCTTTAACTTCAATTCAAGTATAAACTCCTCTTTTCAATTGTATCGTGAAAGAAAATATTCAATTGAGACTATGGTTTTAAATATTAAAGACTTCTGTCCACGAGCATGAGTGTGAGTGTGATTCGTCGTAGTATCAAATTTATAAAACTGTCCCTTAGGGGAGTGATTTTGTTCTGTGCAATTGTCTTAAATTTAGATGCTGACAGTTCTAGTAAAAAAAGAAGAAAATTATAATACAAAATATTTTTAATTACAAAGTATGAATCGATATCAAGTAAAGTCAATGATTTAATATTAAAATAATGATTACAAACTTATTAAGCTGATTGTGAAAATCCAATTCAATAATTATTAGTTTATTATAATTTGTATTGATTAATTCATTTTGTTTTTAAAATAATTTTAAATAGTTTTAAAAATTATTTAATGAATTTAATTGAATCAAAAGTAAATGTTACATAAAAAATATAATCATATATGCAAATACACATAATTATGTATATGTGCACATGTATAGTGTGTATGCATAAAAAATTAAAAAAAAATATATATATATATATACATATATATATACACATATACATATATATATATATATATACATATGCAAATAAAAATACGAATTAAAATATCACAAATCATTAACGATTCTTGATCATTGAAAACTGCCAGTACGTTTTAAATATTATATTTATTTAATACTTTAAAATAATCTATCTACAACACAAGTAGCATGCAAAAAATCATGTATTTTAATATAATTGTACTTGCATGAAAATAAAGTCACTGAGAAAAATTTATAAGATTCTGGAATTCTAAGAAGAATTAATAGCGCCAATAAGAAATTAAATTTACATCCGTATGGAATAACTTTGTCAACTCTTAGAATATTAATTAGTTTATAAATTTTTCTCATAATAAAGTCAAACCCAACAAATCCTTCTAATGCCCCAAGTTATATTAGATGGCTACTGAAGTAGTACAATAGTTTCTATTGGTGTAAAATGAATTCGGAAACGAAAGTTACTTCTCAAGTAAATTGTGAGTACCATCAAAAGAATAATAATAATAATAATAATTGTAATGATAATAATAATAATAATTTACAGAGGTAATCAAAATTAATAAGTCACAGAACTGTCACCATCTAAACAACAAACCGATAGGGATTTCTTTGTAAAAATAAAAAAAATTAAAAAAAAAAAAGTTTGTATTAATTTTACAGAAATTTATTAAGAAAAAGAGATCCCATACATTTCGTGGCTGTGATTTTTTGTCCAACTTACTTCCTATGATGATGCGGCCTGTTGCCTTGCAGCCGCTACACTTAGCGAGGGAACTGATTCCGGAATCTAGTTTTTCGTTGTGTTTACCTACCATACACCACCCGATGTACGATCATGACAGCAATGAAATGAGAAATGGAGGAAAGATGGCTTACGCCTTACAAGAAATGTTACTTTTAAAAGTTTTTGAAAATTCTTTTTGTATTCGACAAGAGTTTCAACTTTAAATAAATTTAGATTATCGATTTATAAATTGTATGAAGATAGAAGACATCTCGGATAACTTTTTTAACTCGCTCGTTAAACTTGTTAACGCGTTTAAGCAATTTTCATATAATTAAAAATTAAGTAATTCTGAACATTCAATAAAATGAAACATTCGTAAAAATAAAACAATCACATTTGTAATTTAACTTACGAAACTGTTATATAATGATCTGTTATTTATTCTCTTTTTCTTTTGTTTTTTGCATTTTTAAAACTTATATGAAATCTATTTAAGTAGTAACATTTCTCGTTATATCAAATAATTATTTAAATAAAATAATAAAACTTACCAATGAAAATGATGCCTGTACCATTGCACTTGTGACACTTGGTCACACTGGTAACGCCACGCCGCTTTACTGGATGATGACCAGGTTTAATAGCTAAATAAAAGATTTCAATTAGTTTAGTAATAATTATTAAAGAGCTTTTCAAGGAAAATTTTAATTTAATCGATTATATATAATTATAAATGTAATTCGATTCAGTAGCGTAATTAAATTTTAATTTAAAAAATCGTCGATGCTAATTATAAATTCGGTTTGAAGATTATTAATTTACGATTCGTTCTAATGTATTATACAATATACACTAATTAAAATACATACATTTTTTACAATATTTAATAATAGCTTTTCAATTAAATTACTTTTCAATACTCATTGACTTCAGTTACATTAAAGATTAAATAAATAAAGGATATACGTACTTTTTTTAATTTTAGTAGGATGATGCTCGCAAGGATCTTCACTTCCGCAATCTTCACATATCTGCACTTTCGGTTTCTGATGCATATTTGTCTTGTGACTTTTTAATTCTCCTGGTAACGCAAAACAAGCTCCACATACATCACACGTATATGGCCTTTCTGGAGTTGTTGCAACAGTCACCGTTGTTGGTGTTTGCACCACTACTTGCTGTGGCTGCTGTTGCAAATTACTCGGCGTTGAATTGTGAATACGCTTATGATGATTTAGTAGACTCATGTGACCAAATACCAGCCCGCATATGTCACATTTGAAAGTCGTATTTGTAGCCAAATTCATCTGGTTAATAAGAGTGTTGTAGCCAACAGGTTGCACATCAAAGCGATAGCAACCCTTATCGTCAGTGGTAATGGCACCAATGGTACCCACTGCATTGGCTTGAACTTTTTGCAGCATGTTGACATTATAATAGAAAGGGAATTCTGTGGTAGCTGACTGCTGCCCAGATTTATCTTCTTTCTTATCACTTGTTACATACATCTGTTGTGTTTGCTGCTGCTGCGACTGTTGGCCCTGCGCAGCTTGCTGTTGCTGGATCTGCTGAGGGTCGAACATTGTTGTTTGCTGGGGCTGATGTTGAATGTAGAAATAAATATTTTATGAGTAAAGCTGTATAATATGAAAATACATTAAAAATTGTTTTTGTATAAAGGTCCTGTCAATTATGTTGAATATAGAGAATCACTTTCTAATATTATTAAAACATTTAAATTATAATTCAATTCTTTAAAGTAATTTGTATATTTAAGAGAGATTAGTCTCGTTCTATATTTTAATCTGTTTTATTATACTCATTTATGTAAAATTAAATTAAACTTATTAAAATCTTAAATATTAAAAACAGTTAGAATCTTAAGAGTCATTTTGAATTAAAAAAGTATCAAATTTCGTAATTCATTAGAATAACACATAATTAATCCAAAACTTTTCAGATCTGAACTGTTTTCAATGCAATTTTTTAAAAATTAACAGCACATTTAAATACATTTACTCAAACAAATATTAATAATGTAAATTAAGATTGTGTAAAAGGTAAGCTATTTTTTCGTTTAACTCCACAGAAAATATTATAATAATTTAGTTACTATAATGAATTACAGATTTTATACTTTATAACTAATAAAAAAAATTTTCACTATTAAAATTTACTAATCAACTATTATACATTACTTGACTCAAATTTCACTGAAGTGGCAAAACAAAGTCCTTGACTCGATCTATCTTCAAAATTTTGTGCAGCGTGTAGGTGAAACAATAAAAAGTCTCACCTGCCGCTGATCAGCGTAACTGGAATCACTTTGCTCAGTTTGTGTGAAGCTGTTGGTCTGGTCAGTTTGCGTAAACATGGAACACTTCACTGGTGCTTGTATATGTTGGCCCTGCTAACAAATTTTTTTCAGTTTATTAGTTTTAGCCTCTTAAAACAACTTAAAATTTTTTCAATTCACACATACATCTTCAATTATCATTCATAAATTTCTAAACAATCTCTATTCGGGTTCACTAACCAATTATTTGCTTTAAGTGTTTTTCCTTTAACAGATTCGCTTTCAAAACTACGAATTCAACATTAAGGTTCAAATTTTAAGCACCAACGCACATGATAGATAAATAAATAGTATTAATTCTCTAAAAATTATGTGCTTATTTTCGTTTTATATATTTTTTTGTCTTTACTCAAATGCAGCCCATACCTGCTGTATTTGATCGGCTCGCGTTGTGTTCAACCACACCAAGTTGCTACCATTTGATTCTAAAGCCATTGATGCACTGTTCTTCGATCCTGCAGAATTAACAGGCAATAGCAATGTTACAGAGATCAACAGAGCATACTGAGAAATGAATTTTATTAATATAAGCATATTTGTTGCAGAGATTCTCTTTTCAGATTTTTAGTTTATACAAATATGTTATTGTAGGCTGAGCAATTTTTATTAAAGTTTATGTCTGTATTTATCATAATTTTCTTATACACAAAAGTTAGGCTTAGAAAGTAAATTAAAAAGTCATTTTAACAGATAAATATAGACGGACTTCTAATTTTAGTACACTTTGAATAGATATCAATAATCGTATGCTTCCATTGAAAAAGACAATAATATTTTTACAATGAATAATATAATAAAATTACTATAAAAATTGATAATAATATTCTTATAATATTGTGCACATAAAGAATAAACTTAATTAGATTTCAAATACTGATTAAAGAAATATATGTGCATTTGAATTAAAAATAATTAATAATCTTTTACAGATTTCAAGCCAACTAATATAAAGAACTCATATTATTAAATTTATAAAATCGAAATAAGAAATATTAAATTGTATATACAATTTACAAAGTTTATATAATTCTGTTTTGTAATACTGAGAATTTTAATAAGTATACAATTTGGTATACAATCAATATGCCTATTTAAATTACGATCATATTTTCAGATTTTGTTGAAATGCAATGCAGTGTAATGTTGAATTTTTTTTACAAATTACTGATATTCGGGTATGGCAAAAAGTATTATTATTGAACCACCAGAAATATTTAATAATATGCTGCTGTAATTATTGAAGGTAACTAAGTTATAAAATGATTTTATATGTAGATCTATCTATAGGCAAGATATTTCTAGGAGTAGAACATAAATAGTTAATGCATGAATATTCGATACAAATAGTTATTAATGTGGTGGTATTGAGCAGCTAAGCAAATAACGATAAGCAGGTTTGGAATATAATAAAGCCTTTGCACTACTCGTTGATTACCTCCATGGCGTTAGAATGTTTGGCAATGTACATTCTTACTTAAAAATAATTGATACTAACACATCCTGACAAGCTATTCAAAAAATTCACTTCAATGAGATATTCAGACAGACAATATTATTAGCAAAATTAATCCCTTATAGGAGAAAACACTTTTTCAATTTAATGACACTTGGATAATAGTTACACATATTCACAGGCACCAATCACTCGTTGTTAATTGTATGTGAAGAAGTAATAAAATAAAATAAAATAAAATAAAATAGATAAATGAATGGAAGTACAGGGAAGCGAAAGAACACGGGAAAAGAAGAAAATTATGTATTATAAATGAACACGCGGGTACGGGTACGGGAGAGCGAGAGGAGAGGCAAAGGTGCCCGATAAAGAAAAGAGCGAGACGGAGGAAAAACAGAGGGCAACAAAGATAGATGGAGAAAAGTAGGAGAAAGGGAGAAAGAACGGTTTACGAAGTAGAGGCTGTGCACCATATCGCGCCAAAAGAGAGAGGAGTCGGTAGTAGAAAGAGTAGCGTGTCAGACATGATGCGCGTTTGGTGGTAGCGAGTCGAGGGGGGAACTTTGGTCTGAGCGGTATGGAGAAAGAAAGGCGACGCCGAGAGAAGACAGCTGAAGTATAAAGGAGGATAGAAGAATTCGCTGGGCTACAGAGAGAAAGATGGAGAAGATGTCTCACGGGCTTCACTGGCGCACGATGGGCTTTAATATATATATATATATATATCGATACATACATGCATACATGCATGCACGAATGCACGCACGCACGCACGCACGCACACACACGGAAGAGCGCTTGCGCGCGATAAGACGTACGATATATTATGTATCCAACTGGGATGAAGAGAGACAACGCGAAATGGCCGTGGAGTGGTGATAGAGGCGAACGAAAAGGAGAGAGGATTGCAAGAGAAAAGATAGAGAGAAAGAGAGAAAGAGAGAGCGAACGAGAAATAAAAAGAAAGAGAAGCAGCTCTGGGCGAATGTATATATAGGTATTATACCTACTCTCCTCTTGGGTATTCCGTCTCTCTAGCTCGTATATAGGAGCAAAGCAGCGAACAGAGAAGGAAAATGGCCGCGCCGAGGCGGGACGACCGAGACCGAAAGAGAAAGACGCCTAGTTGAGGCTTACCCCTACTCTCGAGTCCCGTGACCAAGCGAGGCACACATGTGCACATGTATATGGTAGGGAGGCGCGCGCACCTCCAACTCCTTTGGAGCCCGAGTTGCGGCTCGGTATCGTGTGTGTGTGTGTGTGTGTGTGTCTGAATAAGAAATAGGAGAGAGAGGGAGAGAGAGAGAGAGAGCAAAGAGACGCAGCGACCTCGCGCGGTTGCGTCCACAATTTATCTTTATTGTGTTCCGATTGAAGTCAGACTGCCCGTAATGCCGTTTAAATTAAATTCTATCCAGATTTTTAAAAGCTTCTACCGCAATCCTTCCCCTTTGTAAATGTTAATAATAAGGCCTCATTGCAGAGGAGACGCGTTCGTCGTAAAGCTAAGACTGGCATTCCTCTTTATTAATACAGCTCTCGGTAGATGCGCAGGCGTGACAATGTACGTAGAGCCGTAACAAAAAAAAAAAAAAAAAAAAAAAAAAAATAATAATACCGAACGCTCGTTACGTGAAAATATATATTTCAAGAGCGATCCAATTTATTATTGAGGGCGGCGGGAGGGGAGTGTGTGTGCGCGCGTACGTGAGCGGAGGTATCTTGAAAATCCTACACTCATGCATTGCTTATAAAGTAGAGTAAGTGGAGTGGAAATAATTAAAGCGATGGCAATATCGAGTAAATCATTAATATAAGCCTATTAATTATACGCTGTATATATCTATAAGTGGGTGTGCGTACGTAAGTGTTCTATTATAAAGCGCGCCCGCGGAAGTAGTATAGGAAACGATAATTAAATAAACACGCATCGGTGTGGCATGGATGTTGGTAGTAGTTTCTTCATCTACTTCTAGTAGTATGTCTGCTAATGTACCGCGTGTAATACGTGAATATGCACTGCGGGCACGTACGTGGGTACGTGCGTGTACGTACGCTCGGTGAGCGTAGAAAAATGACAGGGCCGTTAGGTAGGAAAAAGAACGAACAGATGGAAGAATATTATCGTAATGTTTCGAGTCCGAGCGAAGGCAGAAAGGAAATCAAGAGTAAGAAACAAATAAAATAAGAATACTGTAAATGCACAATAATAATAAATAATAATAATAATAATAATAATAATAATAATAATAAAAGTGCAGAGTGAGTAGGCTATGCTGATTACTTTAAGAGAGTACAGTACATCTGTCGCGGATGCATAATAATGTCCTGAATAGAAGTTTTAAGATCGTATAATGCGTATGTACGGGAGAGAGAGAGAGAGAGAGTATATATATGTAGGACATCGCAGAGGAGAAATCTGAAAAGTACATGTGTAGAGAAAGGAAAAGAGACGCAGGTAAGTAAGTATAATGGCGCGTAGAGGTATGTAGGTATGTAGGTATGTAGGTAGGTAGGCAGGCAGGCAGGCAGGCAGGCAAACAGGCATGATGCAGGCAGAGAAGACAGGCAGGAGGTACGGGGAAGAGCTGTCTGCAGGCGATTACGGACGTACACGGATGAAAGAGATTACGCGTGAAGGGCAAGAGAGCAAGATTAGGGAGAGGGATGGGGGGAGGGACAAAGTAGTGATGAGAGAGGAAGGAGGAGGAGTCAGGGAGGCGCTCGTGAGTGCGGGGGTCTACATGTGCTAACTGAACGAGGAGCAGTACACGAAAAGGAGAATGGGAGGCAGACGGAGAGAAACGATAGATGAGAGAAGTCGTAGAGAGGCAGTGACAGAGAGAGAGAGAGAGAGGGCGGGGGGAGGGGGCGGATAAGAGAGAAGCGGTAGTGGCAGTGTCGGTTGACGGCAGAGGGACTCACATGGGAGAGACGTGCTGCCGTGAGGGGCTTGCCGCGGCCGCCGGCCTTCTATCTCCGGAGCCTCGTCAGGCTGGCGCAGCTAGACCCGCCGACGGGGACGACGTCGGTGTAAGCCCGCTTTCCCTCGGGACGATGTCGCGTAGCCATGTTGACGCCGCGAGGCGCACCTTTTTTTTCTTTCCCTCTCTCGCTTCGTATCTCCTCTCCGCTCTCGGGGATCGCCGCCGTCTATATCGCCCTCTTGGACGCGAGCGAGCACGCACGCACGCACACGGAGGAACGCGGAGACAGGGAGCGAGGCGCGCTCCCCCACACTGGCACTTCCCGTTGACTATGTCCTAGCCACCGATGGGGGTAGCAGCGGCAGCGGCAGCGGCAGCGGCAGCAACAGCGGTAGCGGTAGCAGCAGTAGCAGACACAAAGAGAGGGCGAAAAGAGAGGAGGCTGAGTTAGTTAGTCCGGCTCTCCCGCGTTATTGTGCCTTATCTCCCGTTTCCTTCTTCCCTCGCATTTCTCTCCTCTTCTCGTGAAAAAAACGCGGGCCGAGCGAACGAAGCAGTCGCTCTGTCTCGCTCGCGTCGTGTCGCCGCTACTTCAACTCGGGCACTTGAGCTCGGGAGGCAGGCTCAACCCGGCCACCAACGGCACACGCATACAGGCCAACCCCGCGAGCGCCGAGCGAGTAGCCGCGTATACGCAGGCGCACGGGCCCGTGGAGAGGCCGCGATGATGTCGGCGGCGACGGTGGTGGTGGTCGGTCGTCGAGGCGGACGCAGACGAAGGAGGGAGACCGCGCTCGACGACGACGACGACGACGACGACGACGACAGCGACGACGATGGCGATGGCGATGGGCGATAGGACAACACGGTCGCGCGATAAAAAGCCGGTAGCAGGACCACTGGTGCCAAATTCTTCGCTTTCCTCTTGACGCGAGGAGTCGTTGGCTCCTCCTACGCCGCTATGCCTTTTCCCCCGTTCAAAAAGACGAAAAATGACGGCAAGTCGATGATGGCTCTTATCTTCCTCTCGTTACCTCTCTCTCTCTCTCTCTCAACCTCGTGGGAAAGTACGGAAAACGAATACTATTGTCTAGGTCGCGCCGGCAAGTCTTTCGAGTGGTAGGTAGCAGGGCCACGAGTTCACGCTAAGCGGTGCGAGGGAGAAGAAAAAGGACAGCTCTCCTTCGTGCACCGACGCCGGTGACTCTGTCCTTGTCCGAGGATCGCGCGTCTTTCTCCTCTTGCGCGCTCTCGCACACATTCAAGGAGCGGCGCATCGGGCATCGGGTCACGTACGTACGTGCGCGCGTGCGTTCGTGTCTTCGTGCACGACCGACGCGCTACCGCCGCCGCTTTTTTCAACACCCGATTAAGGTGCACCGCCGCTCGCTCTCTCTCACTCTCTCTCTCTCTCTCTCTCGTTCGCTCTCGCTCCCTCTACCTGCCGTTTGTCTTTGGTTGACCCGAAAGGGATGCGCAGTGTGCGTCTGCGCAGCCAGCAGCAGCTCCTGCCTCGTTCGTATCCTAGAAAGTCAGATCGCTGTCGGGTGGCGGTGGTAGTGTCGGGCCATGGCGTGGATATGCTGGGGTGGGGTCGAGTTGGCGGGGACCGTGAGCGCGCGCGCAGCGCGTGAGAGAGAGAGAGAGAGAGAGCGAGAGAGGAGACGAAAACGCAAAGAAGGTTAGGGTAGGAGGAGGCCTTATGGCCGAGTCCGATCGAGAAAGAGAAGGGAGGAGCGCGTTTTCGTTTTGGGTTTTTTATTCCCCGTCGATTCATTGACGCGTTTTTTTACAATTCGAATCTAGGTTGAGTACGTATGCCGCCGAGCCTCGGAAGCATTAAATACGTTAGTGAATGACGAGGCGCGCGAGTGGCTCGCGCTCTTATGGGAGAGGCGCACACAGTGGCTTCGTCGATGGACGATGCCGGAGCCCCGAAGCCCCAAAAAAGAAGTTGGGAGCCGAACTCGTATGTTACGACGATACGGTGCTCGCTCCGGTGCGTCTTCTTATTCCCTTAGCGGGTGTATAATGCATGAAAAGGCGATAGAGGAGGAAGAGGAGGAGGAGGAGGAGGAGTCAACAGATCAAGAGCGCCTAGTTTGTCCCCAATAACCCCAATAACCCCCGCACCGCGTTTACTCCGATTGTACTTCTCGTTATCGTCGCTGCCGCTCGATTATCGATATGCTCGATTACCGGATCCAGTAGAGGGGATTCCGCGGTCCGTCGATTGTCAAGAGCTACGACGAGGGATACGAGGCTGACAAAACTCTAGCCTCGTGTACCAATAATGGATATAAAGCGCACACGAACGCGACGTATACATATACCTACCTACATACGTATGCATATGCATATATATATATACGCACACGTATACGTATACGTACACATATGTATATATATATTTATATACATACATACATACATATATATATATATATATATATATACGTCGCGAACGGGCGGGCGTGTGATTGTACAAGAAGTATTATGTATCCGCATGTGGAGGAGTAGGTGTGAAGCAGTAGAGCGTGGGTGTCTGTGTATACGGAATATTAGCTTTTGCTTACTTCCAAGGATATGCACGTAACGTGTATGTCGAGAGACCGTCGAGTAGTCTTCTTGTTTCTCGTTCGGTATATCTCTTTCTTCTGCTTATCCCTGTCTCGCTCCTCCCGTGGTCCGACGACGTACGCTGTGTCTCTGTCTCAGGATCTCTACTCTCCTCTCTATTCCTCCTTCCCTCTTTGTCGTGTCGTTTATTCGACGGGTTGCAGCCCGCCTGTCGCTTTCTCCCTCGTCACCTCACACACACCACCACACACACTCACTCTCTATCTATATCTCTCTCCTCTCCCTCTCTCTTACTTTGTCTTTATCTTTCTCTGGCGTACACACGCACACACTGTCAGACGGGCG
This sequence comes from Ceratosolen fusciceps, assembly GCA_018883505.1. NCBI lineage: Eukaryota > Metazoa > Arthropoda > Insecta > Hymenoptera > Agaonidae > Ceratosolen > Ceratosolen fusciceps. The sequence goes on from RCIC01000002.1 coordinate 9,924,822, forward strand.
TATGGGCGCGCGCGCGCGCGCGCGCAGAGCCTATCTCACTCTTTTCACTACTCGCCGATTGTCTATCCTCTTTTTGTGTATGTATAATACGCGCGTTGCGAACCAGACACAAGACGAGTCGGTTAGGTCTGTCTCCGTCTGCTGCCCGCGGCGTCCCCGAGGGCCGAGAAAGAGAGCGGCTATATAGCTTGGCTGCAATTCTTGCGCCGCGTCCGACTCGTTGCGCCAGGCCCGATTGCGTTTAGCGTCCTTCTCGCTCTCGCTAGCGGCTCTCTCTCTCTCTCTCTCTCCTCGGAGACTGGCTCTATTTCTCTTCAACACCCGCTAAGCAGCTCCCAGTCGCATCCCCTCCCGCCGACGGCTCTGCCTAAAACGTACCAGGAGGAAGACGGAGCGAGCGTCCGAGCGAGAGAGCGTTGTTGACGGCGTCAGTCAGGTAGCGGCTCTACGGAGTGGGGGGGAGTCCCCAGAGTGGGACGGACAGCTAAAAAAAGAGATGGCGTCAAGGGTGCGAGCGAGAGGGACGGCCGCCAAGGTCAATTCCTGGCTGTGGAACGAGATGACGTGCGAGCGAGAACGATCGAAGCGACACCGTCTGCTTTATCATTGGCCGAGACGATCCGTTGGCACCGTCCGGATGCGGCGGCGGAATGGAAAGGGGGCGCGAAGGCAAAGGCAATGTCGACGGTAGGGGGAGGAAAGTAGCGGCTGTGTAAAACGATCAAGGATTGTCGTCATTATGCCGCATATTTATTACGTTTAAATATTAACGTCCAGCTTTCGCGTAATTTCTTGAGATATTTTTCGATTCGTGTACCGTTCCGATTCTAAGGATACGCGGCAACGCCGTTTCTTTTTCTTTGTTTTTTTTTTTTTTTTTTTTTTTTTTTTTTTTTTCTTTTTTTTTTCTTCTTTTTAACGAGACTGAAATCGCAAACTAAAATAATATATTAATCGGCGAGTTTACGCCCAATACTGCGCGATAAGGCCACTGTTTACCGATACGTGCATTAATTACAAAGAGAGCAATATTATCGTTTTTAATGAATTTTAATGCTTTGAGGGATCAAGAACGGGGACGGCTTTATCGAGCGTCGATAATAAAGGAAGTTATACGTCTTCCTTTGAATTGTATTATGATGGTTCATTATTTTCTTTTACCTAAACAATATGTAACGACTATACGTTGCCGTAATCGATAATTTAGATACATAAATTATTGTATTGTCAAAACGCTGAATAATATTTTACAATTGATTATACAGAATATAAGCATTTATGTATTTCATTTTAAAACATACATTTTATACAATAATAATTTTTAAAGCAACTCGATATATTATTACAGTTATTTTTTATTACAAATGCTTTTCAATGTCACGATAATACTTAAAATATGAAATATATTAAACACCCATTAATTGCTTTAATTACTTAAATCAAGTATCGACAACTATGCTTTAAAATTTATGTAATTAAATTTATCAAAACTATATGCATATTTATTGGTTATGTGATGTAAAAAATTAATCAGTATGTTTACATTTAAAATATCTACTATACACATTTTTACTTATATTTTATTGCTTTGATATTACGTATGAATTAAAATCGTAAATGTACTTAAAAGCCTTGGCACAAGGAAATATCTTTTATATACAAAAACTAATATTATACATACGTAATAATTAAATTATTAGAACAATTGATTTTTAAGGTCTACTTATTCTTTCATTTTTTTTTTTTTATATATTGTTTCCCTACATTAACCTCTATTTGATAACAATTTCATGAAACAAAAAAACTTCTATATATTTAAATATAATTTTATTATTTCATGGACAAAAACCCTAGTTAAATATGCGAATTGAACAAATATTTATATACTAGATGGAGCTTTTATTTTGACTAACATTAAATAATTAATTACATCAATGAAAGATATTAATTTTTTTTTTCATACCATAAATTTTTCCGTATATGTATTTCATTTGGTTTTATTACTACTGCGACAAAATTTATTGTCTAACATAGATGAGAATAAGAGAATCAACTGTGCAAAAAACGAGAAATGAGAGTTAAGATCACTCTGAGGTAGAGAAATTTCTTGTGAATGACAGAGAAGGCAAAAATAATACGCCCTCATATGTTACACATACCGTATCATCAATTTGGAATACTTTAATTGCGAAGAAATATTATACAATAAAACTTTTATTTATAAGTCTATATCATAATTAAGTATTTATATAAATAATTTAAATAGTTATTGAATTGAAAATCTTACATTCAAATATTTATTATACTATATATTTATTATATTACATTAGTAATTACATTCTACATTTATGAGATATAAGTAATTATTTAAAAAATATTTTTACGAAAAAATTAATTAAATTATTTTCTATGGAGATTGTTTTTTTAAATACTGTTAGAAGAATAATATGAAAATTTAAATGTAATCTTTATGGCTTTATCTACTGAATGTAACTTTTTTTTTTATTTTTATTTTTTTATGTTAATTAATGATGTAAATAAAGTATTATATTTTAACGCTGTACATATTTGTATTTTTATGTCTCAAATATAATTTTGCGTTCACATAATTATATGTTTTTATATCAAATTAGTGAATACTGCTAATTTTCCGTTTAATTCGGTAAATAAAATTTATGGATCATTTTATGAAAAAATTCTGTGAAACTTTTAGTTTTTGTTGTGTTTTTTTATATTCGTATTTGTTATTTAAATGATTAATTCGAAAGTTATGCAAAGTTACATTCAAATATGATGCAAGGAAAATCTCACTATCGAATTTGCTAAAAAAAAAAAAAATGATTCATAGTATTTTAATCAAAAGTTTTGTAATTAGTAGCTCTATATACTCAATATAAATATCATTTCAATGTATATATTAAATATAAGCAATGCCTTACATTATTGAAACCATCTATACCATTGAAATTTGTGATTTTATATGCTGAAGTATAAAGAGAAATTTTTATTTATTTTATAATTGTTAGTTATACATAATTTTTTATTTTATGTGCTTTATATAATGAAATGGATATAATATATGTTTTCAAATTTTAATAACACTTTCCATCTAATTGAAATTTCTTAAATATAGACGCTAACATTATACTGGTGTAAAATAAATGATCTAAACAGAATATATTCTTATTTATAAGACATATTATATAATTTAATATAAAATGGTTCTGAATCTGAAAATTAGTTATTTTTGAAAGTATACGATTCTTTCAGTTTCTGTAGAATTGCAGATTCGCTCGAACAAAATCGTATTTCAATTCTGCCTGCAATTTTATAGAGAACTTGTTAAAAAGCTGAAGTAGCGGATAGGCTCTAGCATAGAGAAAATCCAGACAATGAGCCAAAATTGTGTTCCATTATGCATCATAGCAGTCAAAATTTATGTTAAGATCTAGTGCGCATATCGCTCGTGGAACCGACAACACTCGGCATCCCGATGCGCATCTTCGTCTTCTCCCAGTCGATGTTGCGACGCTGCTGCGAAAGGCTGTGCGGCTTCTCAACATTGTAAATGCGCGCCGGTACTTTCCATGCAACACGTGTGACTACTTTTCCAGTGATTACTTCTCAAGTTATTGTACCATTTCACCCGCAAGACATGTGTGAGTGCAGGCCGTGTTAATTTATAAATATTCGAGGGCGTTTTATTGAGTCCATGTACCTGGATTCCTCACATATAGTAATGTCCGACTAAGAACCGATGAATGTTTTTTTTTATTTATTTTTTTTTTTATTTTTTTGATGGATTTTTTACATAAAATAAAGATGCTTTAAATTTATATAAGGCTTCGTAAAATATTTTTAATTTCTTAATAATTTTCATTAAGAAGTTTAAAAGAAAAATAAAGCTTTATGGAAGATTTCATTAGTTTCGAGTGAAACCGAATTGATTTTATTTTAATTTCATCCAAATGCATAAAAAGGGATTGTTAAGGCTATTCTTTTAGATCAGATAAACTTTCAGATAAAATATTTTCCATGTAATAATGAAAATTATTGGTTTTAGAAAAGATCCTCTTCATTTTTAATATCGTGTGTCAATTTACTAAGCCTTTCAAAGAGTATGCAGTGCTGAACCTTTTATTTTTTTATGCCATTAATTAAGACACAATGTATTAATAGTTGCTTCAAAGGTATAGAAAATTTTTAAACAAGATGAAGTTGTGTAATTGGAACAAAATAGATGTTGTAATCTATTTTGTTACATATCTATGTAACGGTTTAACGAAACTAGTTCATTAGTACAATAATGTAAAAGATATCATTGAATAACTATTAATTATGTAATATTTTTAAATTTCTCATTAATGGGGATGAATTTTTACAATTAAAATACATATCGCTCATTCTTTATTTTTAGTATTTTTGCCATACAATGAAGCTGCATCACATGTAATAAAGTTCTAAACTTTACAAAGAATTTTTTAAAATTTCTTTTATACTTTATGCATAGGTTTCTGCGTGATATATATAACATATTTTAATAAATAATCATAGGAGGGTTACCCGTTGATTCAGCTTTTTAGAGTGTTCCTATTACAAATTTTAATCAATCGATTTTTGAAACATTTTTCATCTATAATGTAGATTTTTAGTGAAATGTGTAAAAACATATTTCGAAGCTTTTAAATTAAAAATCAAGAGAAATTGCATTCATGATCCATTTATTTAAGATTGTATTTGAATATATAAAAGTAATAGATAATAAAAAAAACAAACATAACGTAAATTTATTTATTTATTTATTTATTTATTTTCTTTAATTTTATTCAGAGATTTCAAACAACCGTAATTTAAAAAAAAATTTATTAATTAAAAAATAAGTCTCTCATTTTTGAAATATGTGTCACCATATGATGCCAACTATTAGATCAAGTTAAAAATAACAACAATAATTTCTATGAATATGTAAAGATTACATAATTAAATTATAACAGAAATTATTTTAGAATATTAATTGAGATTAACACACACATAAGTATATATATATGTATATTTTGAAAAAAATTTTTATCTATTAAAATCTTAAAACACCTACGAAATGAAGATTTATAGTTCATTCGTTAATACGCACTTGCTATAACTCATAATAAAAAATATGTTAGTATTTTATTTCAGAAGCTTTAATCAACGATTTATCACTAGCTAACGCGACTTTTAGTTTTTTGATAATAAAATAATTAGTAAAACTATTTAAGCTCAATATAATGAATTATATTCATATATTTTATAATTGTATTTACTTAATAATTATATTACGCAGACATTGTGTTTTAAATAATTTTCATTCAAAATTATTTTTAATTAAAATAAAAATATATCAGTTGAAATCAAGATATGGAATTGACTTTAAATCAGTATTATTAACAATTAATTAATTGAAGGGTAATCTAATAGTTCTTAAGTAAAATTCTGATAGTTTTATTATAATTACGTAATAATAATAAAATAAAGTGAATATGTATTTTATATATTTCTTAAATTCAAATTAATATTACACTGGACTTAATTTACTTTTTAATATAATATTTGTTCAATTTTTAATAATAATTCTATCTGAAATTCTATCTGAATTAATTTAAATAATAACAAACTAAGAAAATAATGAATAAACAGTAATTAAAATGAAAGAAATATTTATTTTATTTTAAAATGACGGATCCTATAATTATATTCAATATTCGTACATAAAAATTTATTGTTATATATCATATACTTCAATAAATTCACTAATACGAATATGTGTGGTAATGTCAATGTATGATTCTTTATTACACTTTATGAATAAAGTTTTATTTAGTGGTGTTTCTTATGAGTAAATTAGTATAAATTCCTATAGTTTCCGTATAACATTTTTAAAGTTCATAAAATTTCTTGTTATAATTTTCTAAAAAAGGGCATTTCATAAGTAATATTTTTTGAATTATTAGGAAATATATCTAATTTCATGCCAATTTGAATGACGTACAGTTTTATATTTCTCACATCGTATAGTGTAGTTTTCATGAAAATAAGAGTTTTACAGAAAAAATTTATGTTTCGTTTTAAAATTATTACTATCCTTCGTATTTAAATTATAAAAACACTATTTACAAAATCCAATTGTAAACATACAAATAGGATTAATTAATTGTTTAATCTCATCTAGATACAACGTTGAAAACGTTCTTAAAGATAATTCTTTAAAAATTTTAATATAGAAACTACAGCGATATTAATTTATTTAATTAAAATTATTAATAATCACTTCTTGGAAAGCTCTTTGTTGGGTTAAGAATTTTTTAACTTTGGAATTAGAATGAAATTGGTATTGTTACAGAAAGGTTTTTAGTTTTGAAAATAGCTAGAATACGCAGAGACAATAAGTCAGGTACTTTTAGACTTGAAAAACTACTCGGAATCGATTTTCGATGGATTCGGAGTAAATTTTCACGATCCCGAAGGATATTATCCTTAGCATTATCGATGCATCGGTTGAGTTACAGGTGTGAGTTCCCGATACGCAAAGTCCTTGGGATCTAAGAAAATAGCGATCATCGTGTTTATGGATTATTATCCTTTAAAGAAATTCGATTCAATTTTGAACCCTTTATACAGAATATAAACAGAGAATAGTAAATTTAGTAAACAATGTCCTGTTTCAAATTTTAATGTTATAGATAATGCGTTTTTAAATAAATCAATGTTTTTAATCAATTTATATTATAGCCCTAATTGCTTACCGATTATTAATATTATTTTCGCAAATTCGAATTCGTTCCAATACAAAAATATAAAAAATGAATATTAGTTTTACCTTCTAACAGAAGTTTTTTCAATATCTCTTGTAATTCCTTTAGCAGAGCATGTCCTGTACTTTGTTTGTAAATTAAAAATCGATAGAATTTTAAATAATTATCGCAAGTCTAAAGCTTTATTTATTTAAGGAAAAATTCAATTACTTTTAAAGTTTTATTTTGACAGGTGTTGAAACAATTTCTCTTTCAATCGACTTCATTCAATATGTCGGTATTAGACAGACGAAATAATGGATATGAAGATCAAAATAAAATGAAAGAGAAGTTTGTAATTTTCTACATGAATGCTGATGAAAACTAATCACGGATTCCACGCTTTATCCCTTATATTATACAAATTCGATATATTCCTTATTTGTATTATTATCTCATGTTATTCATAATCTTGGCGCTGATTCGGTTAAAGATAATAATATTGTCATTCAGCGTTAATCACGTAAATTGATCGATCATTTTCGATTGGTTCTTTTAACCATATTAGATTTTTTACGAATGTAATATCTAAAATTTTTACAGTTTATTGTACAGATTTATTTATATATACACACACGCGCGCGCACCCATAGTTATTCTAAATATATAGAAATTTTATTCATACAATGACGGTAATATTGTAGCTATGACTCATGTTATGTAATTAATATACTGCAATGAATTGCATATAAAATATCATTAATACCAAAATTTTTTACTACTATTTTTTTTATAGTACTTTCTTTATATATATATAGTGTATAAGTGCATAGAGTTCGTTGTTGATTTTCTAATGAAATATCGCATTCTGCAGGTAATACTTTAATTGAGTGTTTTACATGGGCAATCACATATTTTATATAATAAATTTATTTTATGGCAAATGAATCTCACAGAATATTTTATTCTATTTTATGTAACGCATAAAATTATTGGACTTTCTTTCTCTTCGTGATAAATAATATGATTCATAAAAAGTTCATCTTGATTTTATGCTTATGATATTATGATATTTCAGTTTTATGATATTATATTATAATTACAAAAATAGTATTGCAAGTAACAATATTAATAAATTTGTTACTTAGGAATTTGTAATAAGAATCATTTTCTAATATTTTCTTAAAATTTATGTTGCATAAACCATTTTCGGTTTAAAGTGTTCGTATTATATTTTTTATGTAATTACTCAGTACCCGCAGCACTTTGTGTATCATTCTCTTGTGATGTACAATATTGACGTAGTAGATATGCACTCGTAAATTCATAGATGCGTATTGCATAGATGTAGGTGGCATCATTCGCCTGGTTTGCTAAATGCTCGGGTGGCACTATTTAGAAGCGTCACACGATGCTTTCCTCGTAACGTTACAAAACAAAAGGAGACTTAAGTACGCGACTATACCGCAAGCAACAGATAAAATGATATACAGATTACTAGCATTAATTAATGTAGGCTTTTAGTAGTTATTTAATCCTAGTTGTATTTTTGATTTTGCCTACTCTTCATGATTCCAATTTAAAGTTTAATATGTTCATAAAAAAACGGTCACGTACTTTCTGTGAAATAGTAATGTATTACCTTATTTATTTATTTATTTATTTATTATTATTATTATTATTATTGAAAGAACGTATCTCTTAAAGCAATTTTTTATTTATGAAAGAGTCTGAAATAACAGATATCTACAAGAATGAGCTTATAATTGTATCATTTGTACTTTTAAGAATTTTTATAGATCTTCATTCTATTAATAATAAAAAAATTCGTCTTATTCCTTTTCATCGATGTTCAAAGTAAAAACATTATAATTTGTTAACAGACGTTTCCTATCGATTGTTTATTTAATCGTATAAGCATTTTAATTTTTTTTTTTTTTATTGTTAAACTGTATAAATATCACAAATCGGTTCTTTATTATGAAGCATAAGTCAACAACTCGATCTAACTTCTGATTTCTCGTCGATTAACAATCCACAAAAGCTTTCTTTTACATATATTTTGAATCTCGGGTGTGCTACGTAAATAGCATTGAATTAATTATAATAGTATCAACTATAAGACTTTTATAAGTAATTAAGAGCTATAAAATTTAAAATAAAAGTATTTATAAATACTGCTTTGTACGTATCGCAATATTTTTTAATTAATTGTCAATTTTATCTTTTCTTTTCGACAGGTATTTTGCAGAAGCACTCATATGTCATTGTACACGTTAACAATATATAAATACGTATTAACAACAACAAAAAAAAAAAAAAAAAACAAAAAACAAAAACAAAAATGAAATAACTGTAATCTTATGACAATCAATTTGACTTAAAAAAAAAATCTTTTAGAGCTTCTTTATTTTTAACGACTTTCAGTGTGTTATTTATGGTATAAAATAATTTTCGCGAGTGACTAAAGTAGAAAGAAGTATCGGAAAAATAATGAACAATAAATCGCATCATAATATATCATTAAACGAGATAATTTTGGAACATCGTTAAAAAAAAGTCTAAAGGCATCAATAAGGATTAGTGGGGATCGAAAGTAGCCGAGCAAGTACCGAAAGTAATAATAAAAAGAAAAAAAAAGAATAAATAAAACAAAAAAAAAAATGTCAAGCTCGCCACAAAAACCACGGAAAATGCCGCGACGTCCGAAAATTAGATTGCCCGTTCCGAATCAATTCACAGGACATTTTTCACAAACGCCAATGGCATATCTAGCACCACCTTATGGGCAAACTCCGGCACCGCTGACCCCGGTTTCCGGCCAACCGACCCTCGTCTATTCAAATAAAGCTAGTGACTTCGTTTTTGGGCATTTCAAGGAATTCAAAGACTGGACCAAGACTGGACTCAGTGTCGGCGAGAAGAGCGCTTTCTGGCTCTACGAAAAAGTAATTACAAAGAATTTATTTTTTTACAATATTATTTTTCATCGTTACACAAGTACGTTGCACGCATACGGACATTATAATGCAGCCGAATGCCTAATATTCCATCTGCGATAACTAATTGAGCTGAAAATTAAGAAAAATTTTTAATAATGCAAGTATTAATACAATAACGAGATATTTTAAGTTATTTTAAGTCAAGAATTATTAAAGTTACAAAAATTTCACTGCCTACCGTTTTCGTCTCGTCTGATCATTAGAGATCGTACTACTAAGTACATAATCCATTTCAAATCTCCCTAAGGCATTTAATTATTCTAATTAAATACATCATGCAGGATATTCGCGCACTAAATGTACTAAAATGTTCTTGTCTTTAATAATAATGACTAATGAATTAATAACTTAATTCTAAATTTAATAGTAATATCAGAGCCCATAAATTATTATAAACTTCAGAGTTTTAGATAATAAAGCTTAATTATTATTATAAACCATTCGTCACTTCCATCTGTCTCGAATTCCGATGTATTATATTCGTAAAAAAATTTTATGTTTATAAATAGATCGGTGGTAAAGTGCGTAAATCCCCCTTTGATCATTGCAGTATTCAAATACTTCTTATGATCCACGTTGACATTTATTTATCCAGCGCGAGTTTGATGATCACGCGCGTAAGATAATATACGACTAATATCTCAAAGTAGCCTTAAGTATTGTCTATCCAGTATTCATCTTTGTGTCTTTATTATACACATAACATTGCAGATTTAGAAATCGGTTGAATTTCTTGGAATTAGCGGCACTCGTTACGCATATAATTTATGAAGTTTCTACCGTATAAAACGAATTCTTACGGGCACGGAAGAATTTTACAGAAATACATTTGACTTAATCACGAAGTTTTTGGATATTGCAAATGACGAATTTTTAGTTAATATGATTAATGCTGGCGATGATATTTGTTTTTCCTAAAGTCATTATCGTATTTTAAAAATATCTTACAAAAATACTTCGAAAGCGAATTGAAAGGTTTTTCTTCTCTTTAATTTGAAGCTCAACATTAACTTATACTATTATTTTTAAACGTTAATTGTTAGTTATCCGTCATATGTTCTAAATTCTACCATTGTTTGTACTCGTTAATTTTAGACACCTTAAGAATAATAATAATAATAAGAAGAAGAAGAATTCGACATAAAATTATTCTTACGAAATGTAATTCACTTTATTATCCAATATATTCACTTAAATGCGTACATGATATAAGCATTCTAAAAATACATTATCCGATTATTTATAAGAATGTAATATAAATTTTTTTAACCGTTATATGAGTTTTTCTAAAATGTTACGTGCAAAAATAAATTTCACAATAAATATATGATTTTCCAATGAAAGTACCACTCGAGCGTTCATTATTTGCATAATTAAAAACAACGCAGTAATTACAAACAATGATAATTAATTTAAAGACTTTCACTGGATATTATTTATACATATCCGTCTAAATATCGGTAGTCTGAAGAATATAACCTTTTAAAAATAGAAATTGCTTTTAACGTATCGAATATTATGAAGTAGGAATTCGGAAAAACTTTATACATTCAATGGTCGTTTTAAAATTCGCGGCTAAGTTATATTGTCTATTATATGAAGAAAATATTTAAGTGGAGAAAAATAATGGAGAGAAATATTTTTAATGAATATTTTTCTTAGGTCAGCTCGTGGAGTAAGCGATGGTTTACACATATCTTCCTATTTTTTGTGCTGTTTCTCTACAGTATTCTCGGCGCTTTCCTCTTCATACATATTGAGGGAAAATATGAAAGTGCTATTCAGGACGACATAAAAAAGGATAGGTATGAAAGCATTTTTCTCTGTAACTAACTTCTTTTTTTACTTCGGGATTGTAATTATTAATTTGCTACAATGTTGCAGCCACAGGCTGTTTTTATTTTTTAAATTCAATTTTAATGCAATTTTTTCATATTACATTCACATATTCAATCAATTTTTCAAATATAAATTTATGCACGCTATAAAATTTCATTTATTTATTTCTTTATTTAATTTTCACTTTTCAATGATAAATATGTTTTAATAATCCATTAATGTGTTTTAACGTCATTTTTATTATTTAAGTAATATTAAACGAGTTTTTTTTTTTTTTTTAATTTTTCTTAACAATAATTTCAATTTATACATAAATATTTAATAAATGTAAATAAAACTTTAATTCAGGATTCTGAAATAAATGCGTAAATAATAAATTGATGATTTCAAATGGAATACAGCGATCACGGTTTATATTTTCAAAATTTATATACCCAACATACTTTCGGACTTATAGACATTTCTTTTAATCGCATTATAATTACATTATTAAGTTATTAGGTTTCGAAATCATTAAAATTTTAATTATCACGAAAAGGTAATTTAGATTTTTAGAAAATTATCGATTTCATTTCAATTCATACGTTCCATATTACCTTAATTTTTTTTCTACGATCTTAATCTTTTCAAAGAATTTGTTATTTACATTCAAATCTATTTTCATTTATATTATGTTTTTTAATTATGGAATTCATAGAGTATATTAACTCTATAACGAAGTACGAAAGTTAAGTACTGATTAGTAAAATGTATTACACATCAATTATCTTTTAAAATGGAATGTATGAAAAATCTTTATTAAATATTCTGGAAGTAAATACAATGTAAATGTTTACAAAAAAAGGATCATGAGATATACAAAGAAACCTGGATTGAAACAAGAGGGCGAGAGAGAGAGAGAGAGAGAGAGAGAGAGAGAAAGCGAGAAACAAAGTGGTTTAATTTACTTGCATAATTGATATTTTATAATTAAAGTTGATTAATTAAAAATTAATTTTTGTTAATATCCATATATTTTTTAAATTATTTTAAGTATCAGCGTAAATAGTTTTGTGCCCTTTTAAATTTTAAACCCTAAAGATCAATAATGTAGAGAATGCTATTCGCATATGTTCTAGGGATGAAATGATTGAGCAAATAAGAGATTTATGGAAGGAGAAAGAACTTATTGCAGATCCAGAGAAATGGAAATGGCATGCCAAGAATCATCTGTTGGAGTACGAAGAAAAGCTCTATCAGTTCCTGAAAAAAATCAATTTTCAAAGTCGGCCCGACGATGTCAATTGGGCTTTTTGGAACGCCGTAATTTATTGTAGCACTATTTATACTACTATTGGTGAGTACAATGCAGTATTTACTTTAAAAAAATTTTAAACTCAATAAGTTAATTTAATTTACAATAAAAATATTATCATTATATATTTATTAATAAGAAATGGTATCATTCATTGCATAACCACATTGTATTTTACGCTCTTTATTGATATATATTTTTATATTTATTTTGATATGTATTTGTAACTTTATATTAGAATAATAATCTTCGATTATTTTATATACTATTATCCAGTGGAGTTTAGTGAATATCTTATTTAATTGTAATCTACTTGAAATATGAGTATATTTTACAAGAGAAACGAAATAACGTTCAAATATCACTATAGTCTTGTAAAAAGATTTGAATTAAAAAGACTCTAGTGAAATAGTACACATAATTTAAAATTAATCAAAAGAAAATGAAATAATGTTTTATTTACTTTTAAATTAATAATAGATCAATTGAAAAATCATATAGATCAATTTAATTCTCTTTTCCTTGGCATATCTTTTGATATAAAGGGCTTTGACATATTCGCATCTCTTTAAAAGCAGTTTATTAATTGAGTTAATGGCCTGGTTTATATTTTAGACAAGGGAAATAGTTTATGTTTTTTTTTTAAAAAAAAGTACGCCTTGAATTTAAAAATGACTGCACTGGAATTGTCTCAAACGAGTTTCTTAATATTCGAGTGTGTAGGAGAATCTTCTGAAACCATCGGCCACTTAGAGGATGAATCGACGTCTGCATACTATCTCAGATTTTTCGTGATTTACGTTTTTGCAACGGATTTCAGAGGCTCTTATGTTTACGCACGTTTCTTCGTTTGATCTACGAGTTTTCGTTGTCGACAATTATAGATTTCGAAATCATGGAATCTATCTGCGTAAATTAATCGTTTTTTTTTTGTTTTTTTTTTATTTTTCTTAACAGAAGCTTTCATTTTGCGTATTTTTTACATTTTTTTGCAAGACTATTTTTTTTTATTATACAAAACGTGCACTAAGTATTACGATTTTTATTTAAATTGCACTCATTGGATTACAGAATTTTAAAACAATTTTTATATTCGATGAAACTAAAAATATCTATAAAATGTAATTTAAAACTGCAGGTCTTTTTTTTTAGAAGTAGAACAATTATAAAGATCAATAACAAATTTTATTTTATTACGGCATTATGAATATATATATATATATTTATTAATAAATGAAGCCTTGTTTTTTTATGACAAATAAACATTCATTTATTTTTTTTCATATAAATATTTAATATTATGAAGCTCGAAAATACAAATTAAAGATTATTCTTCTATTCAATATATTTCAATTTCGCAAAGCAATACAAATTTTATATACATATCGTTGTATATTGATTTCGTATTGTGCATTCATAATACGTAAATATTAATTCTATTGTTATTATTAACTCGATGCCATATCTAAGCGAAGCATGAAATATCTTTGATGCAAGAGAGACAGATTTTATTCTTAGCAGTAAAAATTTTTCATATCAATTTTATAATATAAAAAGATACGTGAACTAATAAAACTAGGATTAAATAATTTAGTATATAAATTATTAACGATTTTATTTGTTAAGTAATTATATGCGTTCGTCAAATATATTAGAAAAGTAGAGTTTTATGTTTTTATTTTGTAATTGAACGCTCTGTATAATCTGAAATTAAAGTCATTGAATAAAAAATTTTTTAATAATATCTGGAACGCTTAACTTGAGAATTAATATAGAATTTGTCCACCTAGGCAGGAATATTTATTATGCGTTATGGGGTATCATATAGGCATGAAATTGATGAAATATATAAGCAAAAAGAGTCATTATTTTCATTTGTAAATTTCCCTTATAAAATTTCCTCAGAAGCGCGTAGTTTGTTCATCTGAAAAATCACGAGTCCGAAGATTTTATAAACGAAAGAAATTGAAATTGTCGTTCAACTTGAAGTGTAGTTTTCTCCAAAGTATATCGGCGAGCTTCTCAAGAGACACGAATGCGTAGGATTGCCTATTTCGAGTGGTCGAATTCATGAATGTGTGTAAGGAAGCTGCGATGAGTGGGCGAATGCCGCGATATTCGCACTCAGAAGAAGCCAGAATGGCGAACGATGGGTAAACACGTACTTGCAAAGGAATTTTAAGTGCTACAAGTTAACTATGTTTTTATGCATGGCTACGTAATATAATTCTTATATTAGGTATAAATGATTTAATAGATGTGTACGAATATAAATACGTACATCGTATCACTTTAATTAAGTAAATTCTTTTACAATACAAAGAATATACATGTGTTGTCTTTAAGCATAGATTTTAAAATAATTAGTTTTTTTTTTTTTAATATTATATTCGATACGATGTTATATTCTATTTTAGAACAATATATGATGTAAATTTTTTTTTTTTTTTTTAATTTAGTAGATTTCACTTACGTTTTTATTATTTTACTGTACAGATAAATCATATTCGTATTAATTATGACAAAGAACTGACTGGATTTATGTAATTTTATAAGAAATGTAATTTTAGTATATATTAATATTGATAATAATCCAACTATAAAAGCGTTTGATTCACCGCCCCCCCCTATTCCTCTCGTTTTCACTGTACTTATATTATCTCTCTCTTGAAATCTATTATTAAAATATTGGAATTTCATGTATAAATGGAATGAATAAAAACAAGCATTTTACTTTTTTTTTTTTATATTTATTTTTCCATTTATACTCTTCGGCTTAAATTCTTGTCAAGAGGCATGACATGTTCACTAGTGTTGAGTTATATTTACTTCTGTGGTGGCAAACAAACGCTGAAAGACCTCATCTTTCTGTAAATCTTTTTGCTCTCATTTTCTCCATTTCAATATACTTCATAACTGAATATTAAACATTCCCTTAACAAATACTGTGCAAACTTATTATTTAGTTATTCTGTTATTGTAATAAATTTATAATGCGGATACATGGTAAAAATTTTTTTAAAAAAAACTCTTAAATTTCAAATTTTTATATTATTATAATTTAAAAAATAATATTGTATTATAATAGACGAATCTAACTTTATATTTATCGAACTTTACGTAAGTATAATTACTATATCTACCAATTAACTACAATTAGTATGCTTAAATAAAAATGATTAATATATAAGTTACTCTGAACTCGATTACAAATTAAAAAATTGCATTAAATAACCGGTGAACTAAAACGTTTCTCGTTGGCATTTGTAGATGGCGTCACGTACTTCGCATATTTAAGTTGCACTACTCTATTCTTTTTTTTTTTCATTCTTTTTTAGATCATTTCGATTTTTTTTTTTTTTTTTTTTTTTTTATTTTTACTCACGAATTCTTTTGGGAAAGTTGAATTTACTTAAGAAGCGTATCCAAAACTGGGATCGACTATTAAAACTTTGGAGATTAAAAATTTGGAGTATACTATTAAAGAACATAAAACGATTTATTAATTAGAAATTTATATTGTCTATATTGTCAAAAAATGAAAAAAAGAATGTTATAAGATAACACTAATAATAATAGTATAGAAATAGTAAAAACCAACCTCATTAGAAAAGGAATTCACTGTATTATCGTCAATATTTATGATTTACCTTTATAGGTTCAGGCTAATTCGAAAATTTACTCATTCACTTTCAAGAATAAAGCTTTCAGTGAATCGGTCATTTTATACAGAAACTTTTAATCTACAAAGAAAATAGCTTGTATTGAATTAAAAATAAATGCACATCAAAATACATTAGTGAATTCAATCGAAAAATACTCAAATTAAGTATTTTCAGCTTTAGTCGTATAAAAATATTTGAGTATCAATATATGTTTTTTGCTGAGTATTTTTAAAAGTGAATATTTAAATATGAAATAGCCTCGAATAATATATGAAACGTCTTCTATAACTTATTTTATTCATGATACAATATTACAGTTAAAATCTAAGTGCTTAAATAATTCAAAATTATGGTTTACTGGTACAAAAAAATATAATTTAAAATTAAAATTTTCTTCAAAACATTAAAACATTATTCTATTTATTCTATTTATTTTATGTATAATGTAATTATGACTAATACGGAAATATACCATCTACTTAAACCATGTAATTAGGTATTTCAAATTATATTAGAAACTAATGTCCGTTAATTTTCTACGTCATATCCAACAATTGATGCATGACAATTCGGAAGATTATAATACTCTATATTCGACAAGTTAATATGATTTCACTTAAATCATTACAATAGCATAAGCCTTGATTTTTTAAATCTAAAAATATAAGAGTAATTCATTTTACATAATAAAAAAAAAAAAAAATAATAATAATAATTGTATTATGTTTTCGTAGTATTTATGATGTGATAAAACTATTGAACTATTGAACAATTTTATTGATAATGTAATTTATTTGACGTATAATTGCATATTTATACTTCAATATATTTGGTATTACAGCAAGAAAAGTTGAAACTTTTACATTTGTCACGCTCGTATACTCCATAATTATCTTGTAAAATTTTTTGATGCTTAAACTCTAAATTTTATCTCAGACATCTATTCAACTCGGATGTATTTTTCACACCATGTTTTCTATATAGAATATTATTACATCCTCGAATATTGCGAGAGGAAATAAAATCCTTTCAGGCATGTATTTACTCTTGAATTTTTCAAATTCTCTATTTATTATTTACTTATCCATATGTAAAAGTATAATTTTTTATTTATTCAATATCAAATATTTCGATTTTAATCACTACATATTTAATATATGCAAATTATATTACAGATATACAGGCAATCAATTGTATACGTAAACGAAAAGGTTTAAAATGATAAATTGAAATTAAATTTATTTACTGCATTACTTTAATGATTTGTACAATTGGATCTGGGAAACTATAAAGTTATTGTGTTAAAATACACTTTAAAAATATATTTATAGGTATCTAGGCTATGAAGTAAATACTAAATTATAGAATATATTATGGAATAGAGTTTACAAAATTTAAAATATATAAACTTTACTACTTGTCAACTTATTATTAAATTTTATTATAAATATTTGATTAACAGAAAAGTATTATGATTTAATTCAATTGTTTTTAAACAATCCTTCTAGTATAAATTGAATCAGTTAAATATGCAGACGATAAAGACTATGAGTAAGTTGTTTATATGTAAACTTTATGAAAATAAGCGCCTTTTATGCTTTTAATAATATTCTATGAAATTACAACAAATATTTCAATAGATATTGTTGTAAAAAATTTATCAACAAAATTTTTATATTTTAATTAGTTAACAGTTTTTGAAATTAAAATAAAACTTATAGTTGTAGTTGTATTTACAGTTATACTTGTAGTTTTAAAAGTTTATAAAATTTAATTCCTAGCATTGTATGTTCAGTTTACGTTTTGTAAAAGTCGAAGTAATTTCTGAAAATAGATTATAAGAGTCTGTATAATTAAATTAAGATTTTATATATACGAATGAAATTGAATTTGTAAGTGAAATTATGCTTATAATTTCTAATATCCCTTTCCTACTTTAATCATAAAAGCTAGATTTAGAAATACGTTTGGATCATTTGTTTTTAAAAACATCTATATACATATATATATATTTTTCTCAAGTTTATATACGTATACATTATTATTCATTTATAAATCATATAATATTTTATCACAATGCAATCTTAACTATAAAAACTAAAGTATATAATTCATAAAAATCAATAGAATATACTGTTGTGTATTGTACAAGATTAATTTTTTTAATAAACTTCATTTATTGTTATTGCTTTACAACCAAAATGACTAAACATTGGTACAATTCTTTCGTTAACTTGTTGTGACATTCTAAGAATTTATAATATTTAACGTATTTGTTAATGTTAATAAATTTAGTAATACGGTTAGCTTAAATGAAAAAAGTAATCAAAGTAAAAAATTCGTATGGCATTGCATACTGCAAATTCGTTATATACTACAAAGATTAAGACAGTTTTCAATTTCCGATAATCAAAATATTTTGATATTTTTAAAAATTGTAGATTTATCAATCACTATTCATTCATTATTAATGCTAAAATTTAAATATGGTATTCGAATTAATAACAAAAAATATATAAGTACATGACATTTTTATTTTATGTAATTAAATCGTTAAAATGTGAAATTTACCAATAAATGTTGTATATAATAGTATTAAACTACAATAAATTGTAGAGAAAAGTAAAGTTGAAAAATATTAGAAATGATTGCTACGATGTATATAATTTATGTATAAAAAAATCGATGATTTTTCATTTGTTGAGTTCGATTTACTTACGCTTTTTCTAGTTATAACATACTTTAAACCCAAATGATTCTAATTTTCTATACCATGTGCGAACTTTGTATTTTTCTCTTAAGAATGAAATGTTTTAATATTTTTGTAAGCGACGATGCTTAGTAATGGGTAGCTATCAATTAATTATTAATTAACTTTAGGCTATTGAACCATTGTATATATATTGTTATAATATGTTTTTACTTTAGTGTAATTGTACTTGAGGAGAATATTGATATTCAAAATTATGAATATATGAGATCATGAATTATATAGTATATTTACATAAATTTAATATTTTCTTAATCGTTTAAATTTTATTATTTATATGAAGTACTAGAAAAATGTAATATTAAAGGCTGTATTCTAAAAAGATTTCGATAAGTATCATAAAACAAAGACAATTTGTGTAGTTTAGCAAACAATAATTTTTCTATTTCAATATTTTATCTTTAATTTTAACTATTCACTTAACAAACTGTAGCTCGCAAACTCCAGACAAAATAATTTAAAAAAAAATAATTGTATTTTAATAAAATAGTTAACACGATTATCTATAATTATATCCATCTATCGACCTTTATATATATATATGCTTATATACACATTTAAATACTACAATCTATTAAAAACATTTATTTATTTTAATATCATAAATAACATATAATTTAATTATGACTATTTATTTTGTTTGCTTTTATTATTTAAAAGCTGCCATTGCAAACGAATGCAAAAGTTAAAGGAAGCTTCAAACTTATGCAACAATTGCATTCAATTACGAAACGTATATTCGATCAAAAGCAACTCAACTTTCTCAACTTTATATATTCATTAGACTTATGTAAAATGAAATAAAATAAACAATATATAAAAGTTAGAAACTATGTTACGTTCGATAAGAATTCGAAAATCATCGTTCACTCACACGAGTTTTGCCATAACGTTAGCACATGATATTCATTAAATCATTTAATTTATTTAACTTATTGCTGGTATTTTGTAAAAAAATTCCCATTAGTAGAGAATGGGTTTTCGTTAGCTTAGTCGTATGCCATATTATAAGATTTAACGTTGAATTACACAGGAAGATGAGATTCTTGGTATGTAAAGGAACTTGACATGTAAAGCATGTCAAGTACTTGTAAGGTATCCGGCAGGTGGTAATAGACAAACTAAAGACATAAATGGTGAAAATTTATGTCTTCGTTAGCGCTTATTAATAGGGAGAAAGTAAGGAAATATCGGAGGGAAGGTAATGTGGATGACGCGAGGGCTAAATTTTCATTTATTCTATTTCTTAAGCAGCGTTGGCTAGAAGAGATAAAGGGTCGTTGGGCGAGTACGCCTATTCTGACAGCAAGTAACACGAAACTAAATAGAGTAGTAGTTTAGAGGGGTTGGGGTTGGGGGGGTGGGGGGAGTAGAGCGGCGAAGAGGCAAAGAATACGATGCCAGAACTGAGAGATAGAGGTGGAGCGCTCGTTTTATTTTGGGTGCACCGCCGCGGTGGTGGTGGCGACGGCGTTCGCCCGGAAATGACGACGTGGACAACGGCGTGGACAACGGCGTCGACAACGCCGTCGGGGAAGTCGTGGAAGTGCCGTGAGTCGAGAGTCTCGTGCCTCGTGCCTCGTGCCTCGTGCCAGGGACGATGGAGGACAGTTACGCGGTGCACCGGCGTCGTAAGGCCGCTGCCAGACGTCCAGAGAAGACGGCCGAAGCCAGGAGGGAGGAGGGCAACTACACCTCGAGCGCTAACGGACGAAACTGTAAACAGTTATAAACCTTCCTCGGGAATTCTGCTTTTGTGATTATCAATGCCGAGCTTTGCCTCGTATCGTCGACGCTCCCTTACGTCGACAGTCTTGCCGAGCGAGAGCTTCTTCTTCTTCCCCCCCCCTCCATCCACTCCCACCGCTGCTCCCCGCATATTTCAAATATTGAATTAGTAGGATACATTATAGTTGCTGGCTTCTTAACGTGAGTGCCGAACGCCTTTAAGTGACGCGATTCTCTCGCGTTTCGGGAATGCAGGCTTACCTGTACTCCCGCGAATCATCATCCATTCGGTTTTTCAATAATTTCCTCCGCTCAATAATTTTAGACATTGCGGGCATTTGCGCTTTCTAGCATTTCCCTACGCTTCTTTAACGAATCGAATTGCTCGTCTATGTTCGTTCGTTCGCGCGTTTCTTACTTTATAAAATCTATTTATTTATCATTATTCTATGATTCTATATTTAAACGATCCCTCGAACAAAATGCTTATTTTGATGCATTAATTTCTTCGGAGCTTGAATCACCTCTCGATATTTAACTTTTAATTAATTACTCTCTCCGACTAGGATGTAAATAAACTTTTGCAATATTGCTGTAATATTTCATGTCCTCGATCGATTAATGTAAAGTAGAATTATAACTTGGTTGTGGTAAATTAAAAAAACCCGACGCCTTAAATTGGCTATTTAAGAAATTGCATTGCTTAAACATTGGCTATATATTGATTAAAATTGATTGCGTCTAAGCATCAAGTTTTACGTAATTCGGCGATTCATCTTGTCCCTAGTCGGCTAGTAATAACGACATGTGCGCTCAATTTGCTTGCACTCACCTCGCAATGAATAAGGGAAAGGCTGTTATCTGAGATATACGTTATTTGTAATCCAAGTGAAAAGCCGGGATAGTATTTCGATGGACGAGGAGGAGGAGAGGCGCGCCAGGATGGAACGCATGGTCGAGGATACGGAGCGTTTGGAACGAGCAATGGGCAACGAGGACAGGTCAAGGTCTAAATCGCGACAACCTCTGTCCGAGGAACCGCTGCCTGTTTCCAAGAGCAGGGCTATGTCAGCGGCAGTAAACAGGTGTTTATCTTTTTAAAGGATTGCGCTTTATGTGATGCACTGGTGCTTTACGGGAATAGTAAATTTATCCGGTAATATTGAGCATAAATCCCCGAGTGATAGGCTTTTTGGTTAAATTTAAATTTAACGTCTCCCTTCTGACTTTCTACGGCCAATCAATTATCGCTTTTCACGCGTAAGCGAAAATCAAATCTTCAATTTATCTATCCAACAAGTTTAATAGGCTTTTTAACCATTTTCAAGATCTCCTCTTCATTAGTTTATATTTCAAATATATAATGTAGATAATTTGATCGTGTGCGCACATGACATGACTCAGAGTGAAAATAGTTGTACTTGTTTTGAAACCGTAATAACATGTTTCATGAAAATAATATTGTATTTTAAATGAATAATTTTTTTTAATTAATGACTTCCCTATTCTTATTCTTACTGAACTTGACTAATTGACAATTTTTAATATGACATTGAAAAATTATACTTTTTAACTGTAATATAAGAAGTGTCCCCATTGGAAAATTATATTGATTTTGAATATAATAAAGTGAAAGATTTTTTTTCATCTCTCATTTAAAAAAAAATATTTACCTGGCAAAGACGATATGCTTGGTTTGAAAAATATGAATACGAAATAATTGTAATCGGCTAGAGCCCATATTTTATTCACTCAATCAATTCTCTTACCGTTTACTTTGACATGTAAATATATAAATATATAAAAAGGAACATAAAAAGGAAACGTCTCCTTATAAGCGTTTATAAAGTATATAGTGATTACGAGGATCTAACGATATAACCGCAATCGCGTAGAAATGACAAATTGGATATTAAGCAAGAAGACGTACTGAAAAGTCGAGAATTCCCTGTACCCGGAAATACGGAATTATTCGAGCAAAAGCAGGAGCAACGATGGCTATTGGATCAACGCCCCTCAATGAAGGCAACCAAGAGATCGGAGGAGACGCCCGATAACACGGAGCTTAGGAGGAGGATGAGCTCCCCTGAATCCAATAGAACCCGCTCGGATGTTAAACATTCGACAGCTTCTCGCCCAATTAAAATGGTAAAGATACAGTATCAAAGGACTCTCTCGAATTTCCCGTCACCTTATTATGGGTATTCTTATTTACATGTACACAATTGCACACACAAATGCGGGATTTGCCTCTATAACGGAATATTACTTTACTTCATTGCATAAACAGCAAAGATTTTGTGGAAATTTTAAAATAGCTACTTACTTTTATTTATTTTTACTTATTAGTTTCTAAATAAAAACACTTTGTGACATTGATAGATTTTAATAGTTGCAAAATCATTACTATGCTTTAAATTATTTTCACACAATGGTTTTTCAGATTGTGCACATTTTTGCAATTTCAGTTTTCTATCTATAGAGTATTCACTCTATTATATATCTCTATTCGTCAATTAAATTTTCTCTTACTTATATTAAGACAAGTTGAATAAGTAACTCATTTGTGCATTAATTGTTACGAGTAATGTAATGCTATTGAACAAGTGTTTGCATAAGATTTTCCGGAATAAGGAAATTTAACACGAGAAGGTAATGTAAGATCATAATTAGAGTCAACACGACAACGAAAAATCGGAGCGTAGAAGCAGTAAGAAACGGGTGAGCAGTCGTCATCGGTACGAAGATC
The DNA here is from genome assembly GCA_018883505.1 of Ceratosolen fusciceps. Lineage (NCBI taxonomy): Eukaryota > Metazoa > Arthropoda > Insecta > Hymenoptera > Agaonidae > Ceratosolen > Ceratosolen fusciceps. Next base: position 9,948,636 of record RCIC01000002.1, read on the forward strand.
CTTCGGACGATGATGAATCGCCAGATACAATCGAAAATCGCAGTCGTCGTAGATCATCCTCGAAACCAGCTAAAAAGCAAATTATACCGTTGAGCAATAGCAGTCTCATGGCTGATGTGGCCAAGGCTAAATGGGCTTATACTCCAGATGAGCTGATCGATGAAGATGATTACGATGATTTCGAGCACGAAGATGAGGACGATGGATATTCTCCATGGAGTAAAAGGGTACCGTTTGCGCGCAGACGGAAGACCAGTTTTATATATCCAGAGCGTGACGATGTAAAAATTGCTAAAGTCGCCAATGAGTCTTCGTCTTCGTGGTTCTCGTGGATTCCGTTTTTCGGGAAGAAAAAAGAGAAAATCGACGAGACAAGCAAGAATAACGATAACCAGAAGGAGACCAGGACGGAAAAACCATACAAGGAAGCGGTAGGAATTAACAAATATATTAGAACGTAGATTTTTTATTAAACTCGATTGATATTTACTCCTTGGATTTTAGGCATTTCGTAATAGAGACTGTTTTTTTTTTGTTTTTTTTTTTTTTTTTTTTAACAAGATATCATACGATTTTTGTCTATACTCGATTGGCACGAAATTTCTTTTTTCAATTAGCATTTCTTAGTCGTAAAATATTACGGTATCATTAGTATTGCCTAAAAGTAGTGTCAAAATTTTGGCAAAAGACGTTCCAGTAGTGAAATAGCAAATAGATAATTAGACGGATTAATATATATATATATATATATAAGGCTAGTGTGGCGAAAAAAGGAGTTAGCGATGTAGAAGAGGCATTTAATAATCTGCTTTCGTTTTAATATTTAAACATCAGTCAACGGCTAAAGAGAAAGCAAAGGAGGTGTCGGCGAAGACTACGGATCAGGAAGCCTCCGGTAAAGTGACCTTCCGGGAGCTCTTGGGATCAGTCCGCGACATCGGCGGCGAATTCAGAGAGTATTGTCGTCAAAATGCCCGGGAAGTCCAGACGATTATCGAGTTGCGGAACCTCTGCATCGTCGAGGCCATCCTCGTCGTAATTGTTTGTGGCTTGGGGGGTTTGGTCTTTCGCTTCACCGAGGGTGCGTTCGAATCCTTTTACAAATGCGGTGTGAAGCGCGTGAAGAGAGACTTCTTGGACAGCCTGTGGAATTACAGCCACAATATGAAAGAGGACGACTGGAAGAGCATGGCCAGAAGAAAGTTAATGGAATTCGAGGAACAGCTGCATACGGCGCACGAGGCCGGGGTCCAGACCTACAGTGGACAAAGGAGCTGGAGCTTCTTAAATGCAATGGTCTACTGTCTCACCATCATCTCGACTATCGGTGAGGATGTTGGCAATCCGACACAAATATTCCCATTATCCCTCATTATTTTTTCATTCCCTAATCAATCCCTAATCAATCCCTAATCAATAATCAATAATAATTACTCATTCGTGGCACTACGTTTATTCATACATTATTAAAGAATTTGGAATCTTTTCTATTCAATCAACTACACGGCTAACAATCAATTCCGAGTAGTTCCGTATCTGTTCATTATTTTGTATTTATAATTTTTATCCTAAATAAGTATTGCGAAAATGCAAGAAACGTATTTATTGCGCGTTATTCTAGATAATTCCGGCGCCAAATAAGTTATAAAGCTTGATCGCTACGTGTGCTCAAATCCTTGAAACATTTGCCAAGCAACGAAATAGACAAATTTTTTCTTAATGCCGCATTCGTTATTCATCATTTATCATTCAAATATTTTATCTCTTTAAAATTCACGATTGCTGCGTTCGTAATAAAATAGTCATTACAGTTATAATGCATACAAAACAGTTCAAATGCTAATATTTACTGTAAAATAAGGTAAAACGAAAAACTTCTTTTATTATGCATTATACCGAGACAATTTTATAATCCAAATGCAAAATCACAATAAACGTTGTATACATAATATCAATATTATTAATAAATAAAAATAATATGAACAACATTTACCTTACCTTTGCAAGATCACGGACAAATATTATACATACACAATTTTAAATATACATCGGTCTATTTAATTTATTCAGTTAAGTATTTACCGAAAATTTACTATCTTATTTAACATGAGAAAGGAGCATTTATCCGCCAAAAACTTTATTACAGATTTTTCGTGTTTTTACGCAAATAATTTTATGCAAATTATTTCTTTAAAATATTACATTACATCACATTACATATTACAATAAATAACAAGCATCTTTACAAACAAAAATTATTTATTTAAATTTAATGAAATCAAATCATGCTAATAAATAAAATTATGTATTGGTAGTAAGAAAATAGTAAGAGAGCGAATGCATAAAAATTTTTAAACAAGAAACGTCGATTTTTTTTTATTTGTATCAGTTGCAAAAGTTTTGTCCATTGATATTAAAATTTTTAACAATACTTTTTTAAAATAACGTTAAGTTATTATATTTACAAATATTGCAGAAGTACAGTATTTGTTTAATAATGCTAATGTTTTTATTTATAAGAATTATAAGAATAATAAAAATTATAAATCAGATTTGAGTTTAAATTTATTCTTTTGAATATCTATCTTTCTTGTTTGTCTCATTAATTAATAATTTTTGTTTATACTAAACGTTTAAACAAAAATAAATACATACGTAATTTATAATTTAATAATGAACTGTTGCTAGTAGAGTTAACATAATTTTCAATAAAATGTTATTAAAAATAAGAAGAAATAATTGATACGTTATATGTGTCTTATAATAAATGTGTTATTGACTCTTGTATATAATTATATTATTTTATAAGAGACGTTTAATTAAAAGTTTTATCGTTTAAATCCGTTAATTAAATCTTAAGATTTCAGTAATGAATTTTGAAAATCTGATGTTACTTTTTACATTTTTTTGTTAATTATGAACGCAAAGTTTTCCATTTTCAAAATTCACGACTAAAAATCCGTAAATGTATGCTGAAGTATTTTTAAATTCATAATGAATACAAATGTGTTTGTGCAATGGAATACATTTTTTTAATATGCATTATAAATGGTTTTAAGGCATTGAATATACGATTTTGTAAATGTACAGGCTATGGACACATTTCTCCAAGTACGACTACGGGCAGAGCATTAACAATAATTTATGCAATATTTGGCATTCCAATGTTTCTCATTGTCTTGGCTGATTTCGGCAAACTATTTACCCGAGGTATCAAATTTCTTTGGGCTTTCGTGCGTAGATTATATTATACTGGAAGTTGCCGGAAAGTGAGAAGAACCGTTCCAATGCAGGTAAGTAAGTGGTATATTCACAAATGGAATTCAAGCGTTCAGTTTATTGAAAGTTAAATATAAAATAATTATATATAAACATATATAATTCACAGAAATAAAAAAAGAAAGGAGAAATTACATTATGTGGTTATATTTATATACAGAGTATATAAATATAACCAGTTGTTCCACCCTTAGGTCTGATAAAGAAAGAAAAAAAATAAATAAATAAATAAATAAATTGTTCGCAGGAAATGATGAAAGGCGTACAGATGGTGTACGATTTAGCGACCTTTAGGCGCTCCTCGCAGATGACGCCCGAGGAACTCGCCGAGATGCAGCGTCAACAGCAATCGGTACTCAACGTCGACGGCAGTACTCCTCAACAAGCATCTTCGCCCGCAACTCCGGCACTATCGACTTTTGAAATAGACGACGAGTTCAATCTGCCCATCTCAGTCGCAATAACGATACTCGTCCTTTATATCTTTATTGGCGCTTTGATTTTCAATATCTTCGAAGATTGGTCGTTCTTCGAGAGCTTCTACTTTGTCTTTATCTCCATGAGTACAATTGGCTTCGGCGACTTTGTTCCACAAGTACTACAAAATACATTAATCATTTTCAATACCTCAATACCTTCCTTTATAAATTTCAGAATTCTTTCTCTTTTTCAATCTCTATTATTATTATCATTATTGTTGTTGTTGTTGTTGTCGTTGTTGTCGTTCAGTTTTATTTTATTTAGATAAAAGTCAGCTGATAATTACTTATAATATTACGTGATTCAATTTTATATTTAAGCAACGACAAACTTACAGTAATTCAATAATTTTATTAATGCTTATCGATGTAAGATTTTATTTGGACAAGATCTATACTCTGGTACATTAATTAATCTTTCGGTATTTTACAGGATCCACTCTACATGATGCTATCGATAATATATTTGATATTCGGGCTTGCATTAACATCGATGTGCATTAACGTAGTTCAGGTAGGAAACAAAAAAAATAAAAGAATTTCTAAATAATAGATGACCAGAGTCGATACTTTATGAAATGTATTGTAGAAAAATTTATATTGAAATTCCAACTCAATTCAGATTGAAGTAAAATCAAAGTCATTTATTGTTTATAAAATGTTGCACCTGCGTTCTCTAATTAAATGCGGTAAGAAATTATTTTAATTTTTTACTGAGAATTTCTATTTTATACGTTCACGTATAAAATTTTATAACGACGTTACAACGGCTTACAAGCTTTTCTTTGTAGAATCTATCTGTGGAAATGATTCTGATAATTCGTTATAATTCGTTATAATATTTCCTTTATCTATTGGATATCAATAGATTTTTAATTGAAAGCAAATGGCTATTTATCGCACTGTACGCAGTAAAAGTCTATTTAAAACTAATTATTTAAGCTTATGGATTAATTATATTGTTATCGCATTGAATATTTGTACTTCAAAATAACGTACAAATACTTTGTACGGCCGTTAGATCTTTATGATTATTAAAAATGTTCCAGGTAATGTTGGCCGATCAATTCAAGCAGGCCAGCCAGAAAATAGGGGCGTCCATCGGCTTCCAAGTATCCGAGGAAGATGGTTCCCTGAAACCGGTGCCGGAACCGGTCGAGGTCGCAGAGGTTCATAGCTTCACTGGTATACCGAGCACAGCGACTGAAACTGATTCTAAAGATAAAGTTGCACCCACAGTCAAACAAGAAGACGTCGAAGTTTAAGCCATAGTATATTATTAATTGGATTACGTTCTGTTACGCACACTAAATCTTATGGAGTGGAAGGTCCTTTCATTCTAGTCATTATATTTACTAGCGTATTTACAATTACTTCAAGTCCAATCAGCGTCAGTGATTATTGAATTACGTGTAAATATTATTAATCCTCTTCTCCTTGTGCCAATTTTTAAATTTTCACTCTGAAAGATTTATTGTGCCTTTTTCTTTTCTTTCTTTTTTTTTATTTATTTATTTATTTATTATTTTTTTTTTTTAACAATAAGCACATCTGAATATCCGAAAAATCAGCATTTCATATGAAAAATATGATAATATTTATGAGAAATGCCCAGTGTAAAACAAGTCTATGATTTGAATAAAAATACACAGGTGTGTATTTCGTAGGTTAAAATTCAAAGCTTAGATTGATTAAAGTTTGAGTTTCAGGTTAAGGTTTCTCTTAAAATAGGGAAATCATCTATATATATTTTTTTTGTTTTTTTTTTTTAAGAATACTGCGTTATTTATAAAAAATTTTTGTTTAAAAGTTAATATATTAAAGATATCGAATGCTTACGCAATGTAAATTTTTTAAAACTATAAATTATAACTGATAGCTTAATTATTCGATAATGCATTCATATATTCAACATTTTTAATTAATGCTTTTGATATTTTCGAAAGATTCGCGTATATCTTAAGAAATTCTTACGCGAGGAAATATATTCGAATTTTATTTTACGAACAAACTCAATTTTTAATAATAATTTTTCTTATAATTAAAATTTTTTTAATATATTATACGAGTAATAAGTTTATAAAAAACAATGAATTTCTGTATTGATAAAATTTTGGTTTAAAGCATAAATATATTCTATAAATATAATGTCTTACAACGATAACTATTTCCTTTTATATTCAATTTTTTTTTTATATAATCCTATTAAATATATTTGAAAGAACATGAGTAATTTTTGTCGTTACTCGAATTTTTATTTGTAATTTTTGTATGCCACAAATTAATAAACAGACTGGATTTGAAGTGTGAAATTCGTTTCTTGCGAGCTTATCTTCGACATATAATATATATATAAACAATTATACGCAAACAGAAATTGTTCTAAAATGTTTATCTATTGTAAATTAAAAATTCAAGTGAATTCTATATGTTTTTACATATCAATGAAGTGTTTCTGTTACTAATTGTAAGCATTTATTATGATAAATATGATATACGTACCGAATCAGGAAAGCCAAATTGGAATGAAAAAACGGAAGAGAGAATTATATTATTGTTTATTAGGATTGTTGGACAAATTCTAATAATATTATTTATCTATAAAATTTATCGACATCAAACGGAACTTGGAAATTTCGATTTCACATTCAAATAGTAGATATTCTATTGCGATTTTGCGTATTTTTTTAAGTCGTGTATAAAATTTCATAATATATGAAACATTAAGTATATAAAATAAATACAATATAGAGCTTATGCTTAAACAAAATGTAATTTATTACTTCAAATGATAAATTAAGAATTATTCGAAATCAGCTGCAATTCTTTAAGAACTTATAACACTTTTTACGCAAATAGACTAATATCCGATGAGTTCGTTTAATATTTGATTCGATCTTTGATTTACTAAAACTTTTAACTAAAATAATTCGTAATAAAAAAAAAAAAAAAAAAAAAAAAAAAAAAATTGTGGAAAACGAGGTTACTTAAATAATGATGATTAAACATTTTGAAAAATAACGATAATACGAAATTAGTATGGCAGTGATACTGATACCACCTACAAGTAATTTTGATTCAGATAGAATATTACCGAAAATATAATTATTATTTCCAAAATTAAAGAAAATAATTATACAATTATAATTTGTTGTCTCGATATTATTTAGGCAACGGTAGCATGCGAAAAATTTCAGTAGTTTTTTTAAACAAAAGCTTTTTAAATGAATAAAAACAACTTTTTTAAACAAAAGCTTTTTAAACGAATAAAAACAAAGTAAACAAATAAAAAAACTAATTCCTTCTGGTTGATGTTTGCAATTATCTAACTGCTTATCTGCTACATCTAGCAGTACAAAAAACAATGTATATACAAAAAATTAGTTTTTTTTTTTTTTACATTTACTTATTATGAATAGTAATGAGGTAAAAATAAATATAGAATACTGAAAAACTTGTGCCTTTTTCAACTGAGATTTAAAAATAATTCTGCATAGCATGAATTCTCGATAGTTATGTAACGCGATTATTTTTATTATATATTACGTGGATTGAGGCAGATATGTAAATATAAATTTCGCTTTCCCAGATTGATATTAATTATTTATAACTTAAAGCACTAAAGGCCATCTTTTGAAAATTTTATAAATTCTTTTGATATCTTCAGACAAAGTTATTATTATTATTTTTTTAATATTGTCGAGTATAAACATTTATCGGATTATTTACAAAAAAAAAAGAAAAAAAAAGAAGAGATTAAATTATGTTTGTAATTATTTAAAATGCTAAGGGGAATTTTTATTTTAAGTATGTTAAGCAACGTTACGTGTAATCGATATAGATCATCAGAATGCGCTGCTTTGCAATTATAATAATAATGTCGTCGTCTTTCTTCGTGTAAGGAAATAAAAGAAATTTATTATATCTCTAATAACGCGCGTAAAAAAAAAAAAAAGCTTTATAAAACCATTTAATAAAGCAGAAGTGAGCGATTTTAAATATGTCATCTTAAACGAGATCGATCTGACGAAGATGTAATAATTACAGATAATGATGTCCTCTAGATAACGACGTATGGTGTGTAAATAAACATTGCTAAACACGTTTAAGGATACCATAAATTATATGATGCCGACGAATGTATGTTACGCATTAATTGTTACTATTAAAGGTCATTGTGATTATAAATATCATTGAATGTTCATATTATTCTTGTTAATAAATAATTGTATAAAACTTGCTTTACGCATTTGTTTTATTAAACAAATCCTTATTTACCTGGAACTATCGAGCGTAAGGGGAGACACGAAATCCTTCTAACGTTCAAATAAATTTTTATGATACAAGCGGATACTGAATACAAGTTTATTTAATAAAATATATATATTTATTTACTCGATTTGAATTTTGTAGAGGCGCGCGCATAAATAAAGCCAAATAAGCGTAGACGAAGTGCCGAGTACGAGATAATTGGATCTTGAAATCCGAATGATCTGCAATAACGAAGTGAAAAAGGTCGAAGAGGCGAGCAAAAGGAAGCTCGGGAAGTAGAGAAGTCGTCAGGCCGGTGCAGACTAATTGATAAGGAGCCTGAAAATAAAAAGATAAAAAAGAGAAAAAAACTGTTACGTTCAAGAACATGGTTATCGCGTGTAAAGAAAGATATTTGTCGTCGATAGAGGTGACGATGCACTTTAAAATCGCATGAAATTAGCAATCGGCTGATCAACAATCGGTTTAGGCAGGCAGGCAGGCAGGCAGGTAGGCATTATCGTTAGAAGGAGGCCGATGCAACGAGTGTTATTTATAAATGATACGCGTGGGATAATGTAAGAACTAATGACGTTGACGTTGTCGTTGACGTTGTCGTCGATACGGGAGGAGGAAGGAAGGAAGGAAGGAAGGAAGGAAGGAGCCGAGCGAGCATCTTCGTCCACCGACACCTTAACTACACGGGAGCCAGGAAAGCATGAAGGAGCGAAACTCTTTCTAGGTAGCGAGTAAGTATCAGCCGCCAGATGCAGTAGGTGCGATGGCCAGGGGACGGGGCGGCGTTGCCGAGAGGTTATTGGGGGCCCGACGTTGCCGGCCATCCGGTCAGAGAAGAAGGGAAAAATGGCCGCCGGATGACGACACGCGCAGCGCGCTGTCAAAATAATTACTGGCTGCTTGGCGCTTTTCCATAACCGGTGAGGAGGAGGAGGAGGAGGAGGAGGGATCGGGGAGCGCGATGTCGCATGTCCAGTACGTCGACGAGCTCGTTAAAGAATATCTCCTCTTTCGGGGCTTTAGTCAGACCCTTAGGGCATTCGACGGCGACCTAAAGGCCGAGAAGGAGAAAGGCTTTCGGGTGAGAACGAGCGAGCACCTTACCTCTGTTTGTTTTCCTTTCTGAGTCTTCCTGCTGCTGCTGCTGCTGCTGCTGCTGCTACTACTGCTGCTTATTATTATTATTTTTTATGTCTTCAATTAGCTTTACACGCTTACTGTATTTTAATTACACTCCTATTCTATTTCATTGGCCATCCTACATTAATTCTCAGGTCGCTCTGCTCTTTTGTTTACTTTTTTAACGAAAGTTCAACCACGTACTTATTATTAATTATTTTACGTTCTTTCTTTCTTAAAGACAAAAGATTCGTTGTCTCTCTTTGAATTATCATCTCTCACACTGACCATCTTAATTATTTACAAATCTGGGCTTTTCCTTATTTTTTTCCTCCCTTTTTTTTTTAAAGGCTAATTCTAATGTATGTGTTTGTTCTTTGTCTCTCATCGCTTCTACATTTCATATGAAAGTTCATAGATTTTAAGAATTTTCAAAAATCATTATCATTAATTATCACTTTTATTCAATATTAAACTAATATTAGAAATCCTTTCTCATACAGGTAGATAAGATTGTAGACCAATTCATGCAATATGTCCATGCATACGATCTAGCTTCGTTACGAGAGCTATGGGGACATTTAGATCTCAGATTGTTTTGCAGATTAGAAAGTCACTTTGTACCTGCCATTAGAAAATTAGAGAACTCTGTTCTCAAAATGTACATCGTTAATGCAATCGTTAATAATAAGCCTGAAAAAATTCAAGAATTTTTTATAAAAATGACTCCAGAATTGCAAGGGCATTCCGAGTGGAGAGAATGGTTTGGTAGGAATAACTTTTTAACTATACTTTTTATCAAAAGCTTATTGATAAGCTTATGTATTCGTCTTAGCACTTCCATATTTAAAAAATCCTGAAGAAAATCCTACATTTTCTGTGTACTTTAGTCGTCAATGGCAAGATACATTGCTGGTTTCATTGCACAATTTTTTAGCCACTATTTTCCAAGTATGTGACCTATTTATTAATTTTTTAAAGTATACATTTCCATTTCTATAAATTACGTTATGTACGTTTGAAATTGCTTTTAGTGTATGCCAATGCCAACGCTTCTATTAATCGACGAGGATGCAAATAAAATTAGAAGATTACAAGAAGAAAATGAGAGACTGAGACAGAGACTAAGCGAGATGATAAAAATCGATTCTGTTTTAGATGTTAATGCTGGACCAACTCCACCGCAACAACCATTAATGGATGATTTTTATATTATTGCCCAGTATGATTATTCAATATTTTTCAAACGTAAATGTGTGAATGTTCAGAGAGTACGATTAAAACTTTTGTATCTTTTAGAGAATCTCCTGTAGTAGATAATCCTAAGACTTTAAGAAATCTTATTAGAAATATCGGAGGTGGATCAAGTCCGATTTTAAGTAGAAAATCCGTCGGTAGTGTTAAGAAACAACCAGAGGCTGATGCAAATGTAACAAAGAGAACTAATACCAAAGGAAGATTTACTTCATTGAGTAAATCGGAGGCTGTTGGAAAAAGAAGTACAAGCTGTGACTCAAGACTGACTAGGAAAAGGGATTCGTCTGTCGATGCCAGCAGAGAATCTAAATCTAAGGATAAATTAGACGGAAGCTACATCCTCTTAAGCAAAGTAATTTTATTTAGGATCTAATGTCGATCTAATATCCTTTCAATGAAAAAGCTATTATAAATCCTTCTCTTACGGACGTCAAGTGCTTTAGATTCAATGTGAATTATATTTTCCAGGAAGAGTACGTCGAACACAAAACGTCCATTATTCAATGCAAAAGCAACGCTAGCGGTTCTTACGTGGCGACTGGAGACGCTGATGGAGTTATAAAAATCTGGACACCCATTCCATCTCCAAAGTCAGTATCTCCAACATTAAAGTGCATCGAAGATATTTTCTTTTCCTATCGAAAGAGCTGGTTAATTTCTTGTTTTCAGGACCGTCACCACCTTTACCTCCCCCACGACGAATTCGAACAAAGCGGTAACCGCCCTCGACTGGATATGTAAAAACGAACGTTATTTCATCCACGGGGATAACAACGGGGCGATACAGTTGCACGATACACGAGATTGCAAAACCATCTGGGAAATCGAGCACGAGGGTTCGCGTATCGTTTCATTGGTTTGCAATCCGAACGACTCGAGTTTCGTCTGCTCCGTTTCGGACCCGAACGAGGGCAGGTTACTGCTTTACAATATCAAGACGAAGAAAATCGAGCGGACCCTGCCCCTGGAGAAAAATCTCACTGCCCTCTGTTCGAGTTTCAATCACAACGGACAGCTTTTGGTCACTGGCTTGTCGAACGGTAATGTCATTATACACGACCTGAGGAGGAACGAGATAATCGACAACCTCGGCTGCCATTCGAGTCCAGTCATCGACATCGAGCTCACCAATGACTTTACGAACATTTGCGCCTTGAGCGAGGATGGTAAGCTGTGCCAAAGGAGTCTCAGCCAGACCGGTAAAATTGTTTGGGAGACGAAGATTAAGATTGAAAAGAACGCCGTACACGGAAAGCTTTTTACGTTCGATCAAAGTGGCACGCACATGCTCCTTTGTACCCAAGGTGGAGGTAACATTTACAAGGTAAGTTGTTTTTTTTTTTTGCGTTTATTATTCTAGAAGGAAAAACATAATTAATGAGTTTCGTTTGCCGTAAAATTATTATTATTATTATTATTATTATTATTATTATTAAATCATTAAATATAAATTCAGTGTTTAACTTTATAAACAAGCCATTTAATAATCTCTTAATAGATGCCACCAACTCCTCAAGCAAAAATTTTAGAACTGGGTGGACATAAGGGTACGCTATGCTGCGATTGGTCAACGGCTAATCAGTCTGGCACTTGTATTACTGGTGGTGCTGAGGGCAGAGCTCGAGTTTCCACATTACTTTCACCATGATGTTAAAATAGAATTCAATAAAATAAATTTATTTTGTAAAAAGTACGTGGAATTGGATGATAGTCAATATTCTTGTAAATATGAGGAAATAGTTAATTGCAAATATGTCAAATAGTTAAAATAAAGATATAATTTAAGTATAATACGTTTTCATTCTTTTTTTTTTCTCATTGCCTGATTTTCTATAGTAATACGTATAAGGAAGAAGAATTAATTTACCTTCAATTTTACGTATCTAATGTATTTAGCAAGCGAGAAATTTCATGTGTGGTTTCCTTAAGGACCAACGGTGAAAAGGTCCTGTCATTTCGAGCTGCGGTGACCAGTAGCGCCGCAATGCTTCGGTAACTTCTGATGGGGTTATTGGTTTTGTCATTACAGGCTACAAACAAAAACAGTAAATTCTAATTATTTCTCTCAATAAATATTCATATAAATTATATAAGTTATTTATAATTTACTAATTTACTTTGAAAATAAAATCTACTCATAAAAAAGCAAAGTTTAAAAAAAAAACTAATGCATTTGTCAAAAATTAATGACTTTTTTTTATAAAATTAGTAAATTACAATACGAGTAAAAGTATTACCTTTGCATACTGATAGGGCTTATAAGTAATAGGGTTATGATAACTAGTTCTTAGTCTATCTATTGGATCTCCGAGAATTTTGTTCTGATCTTGTCTTACTAAAAATGCAAGATCAACAATTTGAGCCACAGTTTCATATGCTAAGTAACCTAAAACTGTGTAACCTGACTTAGTTACTGTAAATTCACCTAAAAATAAATTATAATTATTACAATATAAAAGAAAAACATATTACGATAAATATTTTTTTAATTTACCACTAGAACCAATCCAGTCACTAAATTTGTGTCTATTTTTATTTGCGAATGAAACACATCTAGCCTTACTGAATTCTAGATATCTTGATTCGTCCATTTTCCTTGTCATTAATTCTGCTCGAATACATCTTTTCTGCTTCATATGATCAATTAAGGATTTATCATTTAACAATTCTCCAGTATTATCTATATGTTTTAAGAACTTTATAAAAGGTAATTTTTCGCTTTTATCTGCTTTAGTTGGATCTGATGAACTATCTATAGAATCGGTTTCTAATGGCTTATATATTGTTGTCTTGAATTCTTTTAGTTCTAGAAATGAATTAAAAATTTAAATATTTAATATTATTGAGTATTTTTTAGTAAAATGTAAAAAAATATAGTAATGGAAAAATTTTCATTAACAAAGAACAGTATATGAGATATTAAGCTTTAAATTATTATTAAATTCTAAGTAAATTATAAAAACCTTATGATTGATAGTGTTATTTGTAAATAAGGTTTACACATTACTATTTTGTTATTTAAATATTCCGTTAAATAGAATAGATCTAAGAACCGCTTGAACGTAAATTAAAATGTTTGTTTTACAAAAAGAAAAGTTAATATTTTGATAGAATGTTATTACTAAGAAATAAAATAAATCTTACTTAAGTAATTCACTAGTCGTTGTAACTTAATTCTGTCTTTCCTCAATAAGAATAAGAAATCCTCTGCACTAACAGATCGGTTTTGTCTTAAATCAGCAACTTTACATGCCTCACAAATAATGGCTCTCATTTGATTTAATACAACATCTTCAATTATCTTAGCAGTTTCCAATAAAGGTTCAGAGTGATCTCCAAAGCCATGCATCATTTGTCTAATTTCTAAAAGAAAATGTTTATTACTTTATAACCTAAGCGATGCTTTAATGTAAAATTAAAAATAATATACCTGCGGTATAATTGACAGGCTCATTTTTATAATCGTATTTGTCAGCAACTGGTTTCACAAATGACGTTTCTGTCATATTGTTGTAGGTTATTATAATAAAACAATATCTGGTCTATTATGTATGCTCTCTATATTTAATAATCAAAGAAACAAACAATCTACCATGGCGACATTAACAATGCTGACAACTTAGGTGTGGCACCGATGGATATGAATATTTCTAGTCTAGTTTTCCTTTTTTTTTTTTTTTTTACTCTTCGCATGCGTGTTACGAGGGGTGAGCAAGTAAGCTTCAGCTAATTTATACAAGTAAAATTAATTTTTTTTAAGAACAATAAATAAATCAAAATATCCTCAACATTAAATATGAATGAATATATATATATATATATATATACACGATTGGCGTGAGATAGGGAGGGCGAGAGAGAGAGAGAGAGAGAGAGAGAGATTTAATTTGCGTAGATAAGTAAGGCAAGAGGCGAGTATTGGAAAAATCTCTTCTGCTTGTGCATAAATTTAAGACTAGAAAGTCCAAATACCTTCGATTTTATATCTTTCGGGCAGATTTTATGTTCGACATGTTCCTATGCTCACATAATGTATAATAGATATTTTTAATGAATTTTATATAACATCGAACTTGCGTTGAAACTATAAAGCTGAAGGTCTAAACTTTTATTATTTACGCTCATACGTCAAAGTACAATTAATTTAAATTCAGTATCTGCGTTTGTTCGGGAACGTGGTCCCTCATCGCCTAGCGCAGCGCAGGGTCAGAGCTGATGCTCTATTACATACGAGTACGAGTAGTAATAATAAGGAAAGGTAAACCTAAGGTTCAATTACGTGGGGGAATAAGGGGAATAAGTGGGGAATGTAAGGTAAGCAAATGCATTAGGGTTGGAAAGAGGAGGCTAGAAGTGTAGACGACGAGGTCCAGAGGAAAGTGATTCTCGGAGACATCCTCGAGGAGACAAAAAGGGAAAGGTTATTGGGGTTACGGGATAATAGTCTTGAATATTGAAAATATCGCGTGTGGGCACTTGATGCTCAAGGTACTCGGCTCATTGCAAAGCTGTGCTTTCTTTAACCTACGGAGGTTTATCAATTTCAGGCATTTGGGACTCGTCTGCTTGGCTCATTAGGGAGCAATGCCATTCGGCCCATCTAGGCAGATCTCCATCACTTGCGTAGGAGCTTGGCCGCAGCTCAAAAGCTTCCATTTAAGCTAAGATCTCTCTCTCTCTCTCTCTCTCTACGTGCGCGGAAGGATCCTATTCGCGATCGCGTGCGTTCATTAGATGAATTAATAATTAAAGTAATATTGTATTTAAACGGCTTTTTCCTCCTTCTACGGGGGAAGGGGGAGGTTTTTTTTTTGATACCGTTCGTTAGGTAATAAATCGTTTGTAGAGAAAGAACGTCGAATTTTATTTGCCCAACCCTCCCTTTCCCCCCTTCCTTCGCGAATTCGTCGACCTTTAAAATAACGAGAGCGGGTAAAAAGGATATAATTAACAGCCTGTATTATCCATAGCATCACAAGTTCAATTGATATTCCTGTTTATTGTGATCCTTGATACTCTTGTTTTCTCAACAAAATCGTAATAATTTGTCGTAATTATTTTTACAAATTAGTCCGGTCATGAATACTTATAAAAAACGTTAAATCCACTTTGAATCGTATTTACTTTATGTCTGCAATCTTTTCCAATGATTCAAATGCCTTTTTTTTTCATTTATCGTGATTTTATTGGCATTAACTTCTTTGTAATTCAATAGGAAGGCAATAATTAGTTTGGAATGGAAATTATTTATTTATTTTTTGAAATGATTCTGTAAAGCCGATGTTCAGATAACTTACATCTTTTGGACATAGTCTGTAATATATGTAGAAAGTATTGAAAGCTGTCAAATTTGTAATACCAATTATCGAAAATGTATTTTATACGTGTGAACTTTGAAATAAGTATTGTTGGAGAAAGCTTTATTCTCCTCGACGTTTGTGGATGTTATTCACACCTCCGGGTAATATTTAAATATTATTTATATATACTTTGTATATTTATAAAACTGACGATGTTGTTAAAAGAACTTATTTCTTAAAGATTTATTTAAGAAAGTATATTTCTGTTCAGTGGTACATTCATCCTTCACAGCTCGATGGCAATTCGCCTCCAACACAGTTGAACATTTAAATATAAGACGATTTTCCAGATGGTTTGAATACACAGATACATTTGAAAAATGTGCACCCAAAATAATCTTTAGGTATATTTAGGTCGTAGTTCTCTGTGTCTTCGTATTAATGTTGAAAAATCCTTCAGGTACAGATATCATGAGAATTACGTCTACTCTAAAGATAATTAAAGTCAATGTAAATGATTCTATTGTTATTATAAACTGCGTATTCGAAACAAAAGCAAGTTTACATTTATATTAACGTATCATATATAAATCTACAACGTTTGCCGCCCCTTCACCGCTTTATCACTCCGTCAAAAATCAATAAATGAGAATTCGATATTTATTTTGTATTTCAATTTTAGATTCTGTCAGGATATTCTCGTATACCCAGGATAATCTAGAATTTTATTCTCTGGTCGTTCCATAACTCTTATCTCCTTTTTTTTTTAAAAAATGTTTTATTTAAATTATCTTAGCGGCATTTGCCAAGCAGATTACATTTGAAAATTTAAAAAATAAAAAGACCTTTGATAAAAAGATTTTTGTTTTTGGATACTCCACAGGTACTTACACTTTGAGAAAATTATTCTCTTAAATTTCTTTGTTTTTGTTAATTTTTTCAATAAGCTCTACTTTATATTTTTTGAACATCAGATGACATGTATTTTGAATTGTATAACACATATATTCAATGCTTAGATACGGCAGAACTTAATGTTGTCCGCATTTATTATTATTAAAATAGAAATTTTATTAAATATTAAAGAATTTTCGTAATGGTGAGGAATGGGACAATTTATTTATTTGATATTTATTGCAATATGATTATATATATATTGTAAATTTGAAGATAGTCTTGCGTGAAAACATTTGGTGCCAAGAGAAATAAAGATAAAAGCAATCGTTTACCAATTTATAAAACTTTTCATTTTATTACATTGATCTTTCTCTCAGTTTTAATAAAAAAATGTATATACTCGCATATTAACATCAGTATCGCCAAAGCAAGTCCACTTATGAATATAATTAAAATTGGTACAATACTCGAGAAACTAACAGGCCAATATTTTGAATTTAGTATTATTGTTTTTTGTTGATATCGATTCCGAAGAGCTTTCAGTATGCCGAAAGCTCGGAAATTTTCAATACTGAAATTAAATATTTACATATTTATTAGCTATAAAATTTATTCTTACTTCTATTATTACTTTTATAAAGTTAAAATTTACACTTTGAAAGACAATATTTCACTTTCGAATACTTAAATGTTATTATTATCATCGTCATCGTCATCGTCATCATCATCATCATCATTATTATTATTATTATTATCATTATTATAAAATTATGTTTTTTTATTTTTTTATTAGAAGTTAAATATGGGATTCGAGGATTGTGAGAATAGAATTAAATCTGGTTCACGAAGCAAAATTAAATATGTCGATAGATTGTAAAACAGAAATGAATAATTAAATGTCATTCAATTTACCGTATTAATTGAAAGTTTTCTAGCAACTTAAGTATTACGTCTTTATTCAACTGAATATTGTGTACGCAAATGAAAAATATAAATTGGTTAATATGATCATTAAAAGTCAAATCCTTTTTAATTATTACAATTCTTTTGTCAATCATTCAATATTTGATTGAGAAATACGACAGAAATTCTACAATAATTAAAATTATACGATATTTTTAAGCGGTTATTATTACGTTAACCAAAATTATATCGAGTATATACGCGTACATTTTGTTTAATTTGTTTACGTAAAGAAACCCTTTGATTTGTTTAAATAAAAATATTTTTCAATTCTAATCCACTTGCTGTTGTTGAAGAATTTAATAAAAGAAATTCGTATCGGTACTTACTAAAAATTGATAATCTCTTTGTAAGGACTATTTTTAATCAACGCAAATGATTGACTGTCTGGGCGTCCCATATCGACCGAAATGAGGGAACACGGATTCCTAGGATTGTTTTTGTTCACAAATATTTCATTCATGTATAAAACAACTTCCTGTGTACAAACTTGATGAAGCGCTTGAACCATATTAGTTGGAAGATCCTTTGAATTGACTAATCGTCTTTTCATTAGCTTTACAATAGGATGTTTTGATTGCTTTGATGAAATAGATAATACGATATTTAAAAAGTAGTCGCCGATACGCATACACAAAATAATATAAAATATAAAATAAAATCTGGAACTTTATCGTGTAATTGTACAATGATTAAAAATATTGTAGAATATTATAAATCAGTTTAAAAAAATGCTTTTTAACCTGCGTAAACTCATATTTTTAGCTGACGCGTAAAGACTTTGTTACAAAAAAAAAAAAAAGAAATGAAATAATACTGTAAATAAATAAAATTTTATACCTGAATTGAATCGTGATAGATGCTGCCACGAAATACCGTTAAATTATAAGAAGAATGTAGTAAAAATTCTTGTTCGGTAGTGAAGGGTAAGCTCGGCTCAAATACAGTAATAAAGCTGGTCAGAGTTGCCGAATAAGTGATATGAATAACTATCGAGGATATAAATAATGACGCAAACGCCATTTTTAAAGACGTTGCCGAAGGGAACTCTAAATGTTTGTGAAAAATAATTAAAAAAAAAAAAACTAAAAAATTCCCAAGCGTTATTAGCGACAGATTTGAATAATTATTACCTGGAAGTCCCTGTTGGCATTGCATTCCCCAAATATAAAAGCAATTTTCGGAAACAAGCGCAAGGAGATTTTTTTTCCCAAGTTTCGACATCATTATTGCAATTACTAGGGAGCAAAATGTCATAAGAAATATATTCGTCGCCCATATTCTTCTGTTAAATATCTATATTAAATAAAGCTTCATATACTTACACGTAATACAGATAAAAAGAGATACGAGTACTTGATTTATGAAATCCGTGAAACGTATGTAAATTTTAAAATGTTTAGAAACGCATTTGCGCAAAGAATGCAATTGTAAGTGGAACTTTTCCTAAATTATTTGTTCAAAGATGAAAGTACGAGAGGAGCGTTACCTGTACGTATGAGGACCACATTATGGCGGTCATGTTCGGCTGTTTTAAATACATATTGAAGCGCGATATTAGAAGTGGTACCGAAAAATCTACGACTTCCAGTCGGCGCTTGTTCCGGCTAAATTCAGCGACGCCGATATCTATTTCTTTGGAGACCAATCGTCCCATTACGCCCGACCAGTTTTTACCTTCGGCGTTGTAGTGTCCAAACATCTGTTCGGACACGACCAAATCTATGCTGAAGTTCATGACTTTTGATAATTCTTTTAGAACGCTGCCAAACAGTCCGGACAGCGTTTGGTCTTTAAAATCCGAATTTATATAGTCATCGCGCTGGAAACATACGTTTTTTTTTGTATCAGGATCGTTGGGCTCACAATAGGAGATTACAAGAGCTTTAATATTAGAGGATGGGGAATGTACTTTACCTTGACCGTCGCCACTCGAATCCGCAGTCCATTTAGGGAACTTCGGCTCTCCCATATGGACCGGTTGCGTAACTTTGTAAATCTATTTTCCTGTGTCCACAACGCGATATCATTTACTCTGACTTCGTCTCGAAATATCGAGTACCACTCCTTGATCACCTGATTATCTTCGCATTTGACGAACATTTTCGTATTCAGAGCTACGTTCAATAAGTTCTTGCGGGGCGAATTGCAGAATTCTAATAAATCCGCGGATTTGCTGAAGAATACTAGCCAAAGGTTCAGCGACATGCTGAAATTTTTGGCGAATTGCGAGAATTCGTCCAAATCCTTTTGTGAATTCAAAGTTATCGCGTAGAGCGGTAAGGACTTTTGATCTCTGTTGTAATTAAAGTACTTCTTCAGCTCACTTAATCTCAATGTCAGGGTGAAAATATTGTGTTCAGAAAAGGCTCGCGACAGTTCAAACATCGTCCTTTGCGTCGTTATATCTGGTAAATGTCGAAGAGTATGAAAATATTAATGAACAGAGATTTTACGCTAACGCTACTACATATATACTCGAACGAGCTGCTTCCCCTGTACCTGAATTCTTATCATTGTATACGTTCAGAATGCTGGAGGCTTGGAAATTATTTTTGACATCCGATGCAACGTATACGTAATTTTTTAAATGTGAACTAATACCTGCATCTGCTTGATTACATCGACAAACGACAACTAAAACGCCGGTTAGCCATAAAAATTCCTTAATATGCATTGATTATAAGCTGAAAAATCACTTTATAAATTGCAATACTATTTGTTTATTTACAATATTTACAAAAATTTGAAAATTAAAAAGTAAAAATAAAGAAAGAGTTTTATATTAAATAAATTGCTAATGTTCGTGTTAATTCCTTTAATTAATATGCAATCTTAGCGAACTCGATATTCTTTGGATACTTTATTTCTATTTGCTTCTTATCGTTCGTCTGAAACAGTTGGAAACAAATGTATTCCAAAAGTAAAAGTTGCAAGGCTAAGGCGATGCCTAAGCATAAGATTTCTAAAACTGGCAAAATATCCCAAAAGGCGACGGGCAAATAGCTCGAATCGACGGAAATGAATTTTCTATAATACCTTTGCTTCAAGCAGTTCAATATTCCATTGGCTTGTAATTTCTTTAAACTGAAAATCATCACAAGATTTTATAAGAATATCATAATCGAGGCTATTAATTAATAACTGCTTATGATTGTTTGTTTATCTATTAATTTCTTTCTTTTCCGGCAAATTATAATACATAAAATATAAATATACGTTATATTAAATTTATTAATTTGAATTTTTTTGATACAATTGTTTTAGCTAAAGTTTTTTTTTTTTTTTTTTTTTATTAAAGAAGGTAAAACTTTTTTCCCTTATATATTTTATTGCTACACTTATGAGATTTTTATATTATAAATTATGTACCGTCTGAAGTATAAAATATAATTTCTCCCTTACTTGTAGTTGATAATTTCTGTATAAGGGTTTTTCTTCGATACAGCAAACGCTATGCTATCTAATTTACCACCAGTTAATGGCATCAATTCGCATGGTGCCAATGCAGCTGCCTTTTCAAGGATCAATTGATTTGTATATAAAACAACCTTTTCATTACAAACCTAAATAGCAAATAAGATGTACAATATAATTGATTAATTAATTTTATTAATAATTATATATATATATATATATATATATATATATATTTCTTAAATTCTCTTAATTTAGTATTCGTTTTCTAATTACATTTAATCTATATTAAATCTGAAATGAGGATGTTTTTTATAATGAAATATGTAAATAAAAACAAAAAAGGAAAGAAAAAGAAATATCAAACACTATAAATAAACGTAATTATGTGTTTCTTAATAATAGATGTATTAATAACATGAATTTATTCGCTTCGTTTTGATTTTAATTTTTATTGGTTTAGAATTTCATTGAATTTCATTTGAAAGTTTAAATATTTTAAACTTCTATATTACAAGAAAATGACTTACTTGCTTTATTGCTGACAATACGTCTAAAGGTAATTCATCGTCGGGCTTCAGTAATTTACCCATTTTAGCAAAAATCGGTATTTTGGAATTCTAAGGATAATTAAAAAATTCATTTTTAATTGAAATGTATGTAGAATGCCAGACGAAATGAAAATTTTTATGTATTAAATTTTTTAAAAATAAAAGTAAAGAAAATGTACCTTAAAGAGGTCATGGTTGGAACTATGTCGAAAAATTATAAGCTTATAAGTTCCATCAGCCACAAATCCTTCAAATGTATTGAAGGGTACGCTTGGTTTGAAAACTGTTTGATAACTTGTGAGATAAGCCGAATAGACAGCAAAAAGTACCATAGATGACATGAAAATTGATATGTAAGCTATTCGTAACGATAAAGCCGATGGCAAATCTAAATTTACGTAAGTGAAATTAATAAATAAGTTATTTGTCCGCGTATTGACTTAATTCTTATTTGCCGGTCTATTATTATTCATGAAGAAGGCAAACTTTACTCTCACCACGTTCATTTCATTTCATGGAAGATAATTCAATATCAATATGCTTATGGCTATTAAAATGATAATATCGAAGGAAGCGTTCTCACGTATCGTACTATTTGCTAATTAATTATTCTTCGATTGGATTTTCATGGTTATATTCATTAAGCTTCGTCAGAATTATTTACGGAACGCAAGTCGGTTACAGTTCGGTGTACTGATGTTATCTACTTAGAAATTCTTACGTTAACGTCAATCAAGGGAAAAAAAAAACAATAAAAATACAAATAAATAACTAAATTTGATTGAAAACGATTGGTTGTCGCCTAAAATAAAAACTGCGTAATCGCGCGTAATTTAACGGAGGACTTTAATTTTATATCGGATTTTATATTGATTTTATTTAGTAATTAGTAATAATTTTCTAATGAAAAAATTTACCTGGAAGCGGTTTTTGACAATAAATACCCCAAACGCGTAGGTATTCCTCGACTATGTAATAAGTGATGTCGTAGTTTTTAACAACTTTCCACATAATAGCTAATAGTATTGGAATGACTAATAAAATTGTTAGTATTATTATCCAAATATCAAAATGAAAAGCCTATGGAAAAATAGACGATACATTATTAAACAAAAGTGGTTTACGGGAGAGGGGAGGGGGATTTGTATTGGAAAGAGGACGGAGAGAGAGAGAGAGAGAGAGAGAGAGAGAGAGTCGAAAATACTTGCTGCTCAAGTGGATGAGCGTCGGAGTCGGATTAAAATATGATTTGAATAGTGCACCTTGACGTAGGTCGACCAGCCGATATTCGACATATTGGGCCGTTTAATGTAAATGTTGGAAGAAGAGCGCATGAGTGTAACGGAATAATCGATGACCGCGGCTCGCTGCTGATTCATGGTGAATTCGCCGATGCCGATGTCGATGTCCCGCGCCACCAGCCGACCCATCACACCTGTCCATTCGTGCATCGTCTCGTTCCAGCTGCCGTAGGACTCCTCGACCGACGTAAACTCGATCGTGAAGTTCATTATTTTCGACAGCTCCTTGATTATCACGCCGAAGAAGCCGCCCATCGTGCTGCCCCTTTCCAATCGGGTCGTCGAGTCCTGAATGCATTATAAACCCTTTTCACTTCCTTATCTCCGTCGAACAATTTCTTTTTTTTTTTTTTTTTTTTTTCGGCAACGTCGGTCACTGGACGAACGACTACTTCCTTTATACTTCGACCATCCCAATTCATAAATTCTTACGAATTCCTGGCTGATGAGCCTCTTTCGTGTACGTTAATAACGGAATAACGGGGACTTTATAATAATAGTAATGATAAAACGATCTTTCAACTGTATTTCAGACGATCGGGAAGAGTAAATGACTTTGCGAGAATGAATTCATTCTTTATGGTTATTATTAAAACGGAAATTATTAAATCGAGTTTATCGGGATTTGTCGAGCTTATTAAACAAAATTTTCTTAGTTTAACCTAAATAGCTATGGTTTAGCCAAAGTTATTTACAATGACGAATGATTAAAGTAATTATTACTTGTATGGCAGAAACTCTGACAGTGATTCCTTTTAAATTGTTTCTCCTCATGTAAAATGTTAAATTGGAGAGCTTCCTGACACCACCACCGAAGCTCCACGTTGCATAATTAAACACCTCGATCGTGTCCTCGTCGATCGAGTACCATTCCCTCAGGATAGGATCGTTGTGGCACTTAGCCAGCATTTTCGTGCTTACGGCAAGGTTAAAGAGATTGCTATGGGGATTGTGGCAGAATTCGTTCAAGCGTATGTCTTGGGACTCCATGAAAATTAGTAACCACTCGTGCAGAGTCATGTCGTACGTGTTAGTCATGGTGGCGAATTGGTGTACGTCGTCAAACGTTTTGAATATCACTACAAACAGAGGCTGGACCGCCTTCCCTTTATAATATTCGATTTCTTGATGAATCTTTAGCATATTTAAGCTCCTCGATAAGATGTACTTCTGCGAGAAGCCCTTAGTCATCTTCATCATTAGCGTTGTCTCGGGACCGTCTGAAATTAATAATATCTTTTCTAGACTCACTGCGTCTGTTTAGCATTAAAGCATTAAATAATAATGATGATCTGACCAATCGAACGCTAATATAAAATTCATTATTAATCCGAATCATATCACTTTTTAATCATCTCATTTGTAAATTTAATTGCATAAAAAGATAGAAAATTTAGTAGCCACAATCTCTATGAAGCTTTTATATGTTATAAATTATACGTACTTAGATGTTCTCCGACATTTACGATAAAAACACTAGAGGCTCTGTTAGATTTTTGAATATCCGAAGCGAGGTGCACGTACTCCCAAACTTTTAAATTATATTCAATATTTGCGTTACTCGCACGTAATGTTAATAAAATCATTAATGACGTAAATAACAACAGCATCCTTAATGGTATCGAATCATCTGTTTCAGCTGGTATTTCTAACTGGACTAAATATTTTGGTGGGCATATTTTGTAAATAGAATTGACAAAATGAAATTTATTATGCGTGTACAAAAATATATATTCACGCGGTATGTATACACATATACGCGTATACATATAATATATTTAGAGCAAGTAATCGTGTGCAGGAAGTTTACATTTGGACTCAATCGTAAATAAAAGGTACTTTTGGTGGTCCTCAATATTTTGCTGTTTTATCGTGCACACGATCATGACTATATTTTTATGTATAATGTACTCGACGTTTTTATGATTATTAGTTTTGACAATTGATAAGAATGTCTACTTCCTTCTTCGTGCCACTTTAATACGAGTTGTATGATTAGAATTTGATACACGTATACGTGCACACACGTATGCACATCACTGTTTATCACGGTTTAATATCATCGGCACTTAAGTGCCACCTTAATACCTTTATATATTATTAATTCCAATTTGTATCTAAATTATAAAACTTCATCCTTCATCGCTTAAAGTAAAATCATTATAAAATTTTTAGTGATTAATACATTGTTATTCATTATTATTAAAAAATAATTTATCATTCATATTTAGAAATTTTATTTACTGATACTTATCACTTTTGATATATATATACGTATATATATAATTATAGTTGTGCTGTACAAAATACACTGCTTAGTTTAAATATATTATGTATAATATAAATGTTCGAGATAAAACTGTATGTATTTAATAATCTAATAAAAATGTGCATTTTTTTGCTAGTATCTCTTTACGTAATGAGAATTTATTTAAAATACTTGATGCTCCGGTCGAATCAAGGCCTTCCAATAATTTCTTTTAGATTTCGAAAACTCATGATTACGTATGTTGTACGTGGCGCGCAGTCGAAAATGAATTTTTTCAAAAATTAAAATCAACACAGAAACTCCGATTCCAATAACTAGAATGAAAAAAATAGGTAAAGTAGTTGTGAACGTGACAGATTCATAATTTGAATAAAACGGCTCAGATTGT
Organism: Ceratosolen fusciceps; assembly: GCA_018883505.1. NCBI lineage: Eukaryota > Metazoa > Arthropoda > Insecta > Hymenoptera > Agaonidae > Ceratosolen > Ceratosolen fusciceps. The sequence continues at coordinate 9,974,125 of RCIC01000002.1, forward strand.
ATTTCATATCGTTTCCTGAGCGCTTGAAGAATCCCAAGATCTCGAAGTTTATATATACTGAAAGAAAACACATACTTTCGTTATGTACGTTTATACATGATACATTAGTATTCGTTGATAATGATAAATCTTTAAAACAAGTGTAATTAAATAATGTTCTTATTTGTGAAAAGCAAAGTTTCAGGCATTCAGATGTTATTGAATGAATCCCGTACTTACTAATAATTAAATAGTCCCGAATAAGGGCTGTCTTTCATAAAAGCAAATGCCATGTTGACTAAGTAATCTTGATCAAATGACGCTAATTCACAATTAGAAGGTATATTGCTTCGAACGCCCCATTCGTCCATTAAAAATATTACTTTCTTATCGGAACAGATCTTATAAGTGAAAAAAAGATACATTGTAGTATAAAATTAAATGGACTTTATATAGATAAATCCGAAGTATGTATAGATAACCTGTTTGAGAGCATCGCCAATAGATGATTTTAAGTCATTATAATCCAGTACAAAGTATTTTAATTTCTTTGATAGATTACTGGAATCATCCTAGAATATTTATTATTGTACATATACTTCCGCTTTTCATTCGCTCTCTCAACTAATATTTATTTTAACGTACATACATATAATCTCTTCATGTAAGTTGTGTCCTTCACTACTGTTATTCTATACGATCCGTCGTTCATGAAATCTTGCAAGGAATTAAATATCAATTTGAATTTAAAAATTGTCGAATGGCTCATGAGAACTCCAGCGTACATTGCATAAATTATAAAAGATAATATATAAAGAGCCGTATGTGCTATTTGTAGGGATGAGGTAGTAGCTGTATCTAATTAGCGTCAAATTTATAAAATTTTGCAATTATAAATTTTATGAAGAAGGGCGCGAGGGTCATTTTCTTCATTTAGTATTAAATCATTGGAATGGAATGGAAAATTTCCGGCAAAATATTAAAATTATTTAAATCATATCGGCGCAATTGTTTTTTTAATTATAATATATAAGCCTGTGTAATAGTAAAATATTAGTTATTATATTTTATAAAATCTCGAACACGTATTCGCGCGTGATATTTAACCAATACATATTATTTTAACCATTTAATAATTTAACTAGTATCAAGAAATCTGCTCAATTATTTATAACTTGTTAGGCAAAATAATTGGAGGATTTTTAAGAAATACCTATTAATTGCATACTGCAGAAAATCGCCCAAGTATCTAAATAACATTCTTCAATAGTTCTCCAAAAGTTTTTGTTATTCTTTACATAACTCGCGTCCGCTCCATTGCATTTATTTTTACACAAAGTAATGAAAGTTATTACAAGTGCCCCTATTATTAGTATACATATCGTGCTAATACCTGCATACAGACTAAATGGCTAAAAAACATTACAACACGTAGATGTTTATTAGTAATATTGCTCAATTAAATAAAGTGATTGATTAATTTCTCTAGTTAATTTATATATGAATGAAATTAATGTTAAAGTAAATGCTGAAAATGAAAATTTGTTATTTTATACTTGTGTCCCTGAATTAAGAAGTAAATCAGAAAAGTCTTAAAATGTACAGGGAAAATAAAGGACAAATTAAAGCATTACCTTATAATACATGGACCATTGCTGCTCTCGGGCATTATTTATTTTCTTAACATAGAACTTTAAAAAACATGAGAGTATTGGTAGGGAAAAATCTACGACGGGCCATCGTTCAGATGTCTCTGCAATTTCGCCTATTGCAACATCAGTTTCGTTTCTCGCTGCCCGCCCCACAAGTCCGTTCCAATGATTCGCCGTAGCGTTATAAACGCCGTAAAAATTTTCTAACTTTTGATAGCTTACCGTAAAATTAAGTTTTAATGCTATTATCTCCAAAACGTTTTTGAAGAGCCCACCGACAGCTGTAGTTGATTCTAAATTCATCGTATCTTTCTAAAGTAATAATGGAAAATACATAATAAAATCGCGATTTTCTATGGGGTAATCGCGTAAAAGCGATATATACTGTGATTACATAAATTGCGACAAAAAAATGTATACTTTTATACAATAGCCGTATCTCGAAAATCAGGGAAGCTTTTTTTAATTACGATTGCCTAAAAAGTCATAGATATATTTTTATCTACTGTAGGTTCTGTTAAATAAATATAATTAAAAGTAAAAATGTACACGAAAGTTTAATAATGCTGAGAAAAATAGTTAAAATTACGCAGTAATTGATATTACGGCAATTCAAATCAACCAATTTGAATGAAACATAATAACCATATTTATATTTCGTTTTAGTTCGACGTTAATAACATCAATCATTTCCCCGTAAATGGCAAAGTAACAAATCAAAGATTCTAGATCTTAGAATTAAATTATTATAATAAAAATTTATAAATGTATCACACATATTATCACAAATATTTTCTTACATTTAAATCGGTAACGCGCAGTGTTTTTCCTTTCATTGACCTGCGACGTTCGAATATGTTTTCCGGAGCTGAAAATACAAACCCTTTTTCTTCACTCCAGGTACCTAATGTTGCAACTTCTACTTCGTCTGGATTTATAGAATACCATTCATTTATAACTGTTACATTATTCTTGGCGCATAAAATAAGGACGTGCGCATTGTAATATAGATTAAAATAGTTTTTCTTTGGATTCGAGCAAATATTCATTATACTATCATCTGATTTCTTCGTAAATATGACTAGTGACCAAAATATACGCATTTTACAGTATTGCATAACTTGTACTAAGCGTGTAAAGTCTTTCGAAGAATTAATGAATATAATTAAAAACGGTTTTGTCATTCTATAATAATAATCTATGGCATTCGGTAAATTATTGAAATCTATCACGTTTGAGTATCTGTTGTTATTCGAATAAGATTTTAATGGTATCAATGAAGATGAATCATCATTGGCTAGAAATCATAAATATATAATTTGATAATAAAAAAAAAAACAACAACATTATTTCATCAAGTTAGAATATATATATATATATATTCACTTTCTGTCTTAATGATGCTGTAACTACTTTTGAAATAAATTTTTTTTTAATTTCTTAATCTTTTTTCTTTATATATATATATATATAACAATATAGTTATAACTTACAATTAAACGAAATAGTTTTTATATTAGATAAATAATAGATAAATATTTTGTATTATTGTATTACATCAAATTACAAACAATGCCAATTAAATGAATTGTATTTACCGTTTTTTGTATCCAAAACAAATAGAGACATTCGAAGTAAGAACTCCTCTTGTAAATCTAAAGTTAGTTTCAGGAACGTGGAATAATCTGAATAACTATCGACTATAGCTAAGGCTATTGTAAATGTAAAATATTTTAACAATCTCATTGTAGTTATATAGGAAAATATTAGAAACCTAGCTGAGCAAATATTTGACTTAAGCGAATAAGTTTTTATTTAATAATGAATAAATCGCCCGTCGTGCAATATTCACTAGTATAATTTAAAATTAATAACTAGTTATGAAAAATTATCGATTGAAATGTTATTTATTATTTAAATAATTTGATGGAAAGATTTTGCTTTGTAATTTTCTAAAGTTCAAAGAAAATTTATAGAATAAGATCGCTCGATGTAAAATCTACAACAGATAATGAAACAATTTACGTACAATCAAACAAAGTACACTTTTCCTAGAAAACTTTTTATTCGTAATTATAAAATTAGTGCGATTTAACATAATTTTTTTATGTTAAATGCCCTACATTCCTCCTTTTAATATTATTTCCAATATTACTTTAGAAGCTCATATATCAGATCATTACAGACTGTTTTTCAGGAATACCTAAATAAATTACTGTAATTTATAAGCAATATCCAATATATGGAGAAATAATAGTTCTCCCTACGTCCCTAAGAATACATTGAAAATTATTTTAAAAATAACAATGTTATTAATAAATGTATTTTCCAAGTAATGTATAAAATACTGTATTCAATATCAGTTAAACAACTGAATGTACATTCAATTAAATTTTAATTTTTAATTTTTGTTACACTGGCGTTGTTTTATTTATAATTTTTTAAGAAATTACTTTCTTGATATGAATTTTTTTTATTTTTCAAGTGTACTTAATTTATATATATATAATCAAACTATTATTTACATTTTTTATACGTGTAATGAATAATAAACGTATTTTAAATAAGAATATATGATATTAAACCTTATATTTCAAATTCAAATATAAACTAAACTTGAAAATTTTCCCAGAACAGAATTTGTATATAAAATCTTGGAAATTACATTTGAAATGAAAAATTTTGAGCAATAATACTGGTTCATATATATAAATGTATTATGATGATAATGTTATTAAACTCGGTCAGTTTATAGAGAATTTATCAGGAAGTTCGGTAAGTTTACAAATTTTAGATGTAATATTAACAAATTAATTAAAGTTAAGATGAATTTATAAATATTTGTTAATCTAATTAAGCTAATTTAATACATATATATATATTTATATATAGATATATACATATTCCAATCCAGAGGATCGCTAGAGCATTCAAGCTTTTACAGATTTGGTTTCGGTTTTTTAAAACTTCAATAATGTTTACCAAAATCTTTGTCTTCGCCTTATTGACTGCCTACGCTGCATCGGTATGATTTTTATAATTATATAGTCGGTTAAGAAATATTACACCATTGAAACATTTTATAAGAGTCTCAATATAAAGATATTTCGAATTTGAATTTTATTCCAACGATAATATCGTTATAATTAATTGCTAACAGATTTCTTTGTTAACTTCAAAATATTAAATTCGTGAAAACATATACCTCTTGATATATTTTAAATAAAAGTATTAGGAAATATATTTATTATTAAAAACAAAAATAACGGATACTGAAATATCAATGTACGTATGTGTATATCGTTCAACACGTACATTTATTGTAATTAATTTTCATAAATACTTTTATAAATTCTATCAATATGACATATTATATTATATTTGAATTTGTAATGTTTCTTATGAGTACACAAGCATTTATTCCCGACTCTATACAAGAAGGTATTAATTACTTTTAAATTTTAAAGAATAAAACCAATACTATAGAAAAGCATGATAGCATAGACGGGTGGTGGAAGGACTTACAACAGTCCTTTCAAGAGTATTACGAGCAAAGTAAAAGAGCTTTTGAAGATACGTTGAATGAAGTGAAGCGTCGAGCCTCCCATGCGATCGAAGTCAGTAAAAATAAGTTTTCGGAATTGAAAGAAGGGTACAATGAATTACGAGAATCCAATAAAACCGAAGAAAATAAAAATAACACTTGGAAAAATCATATTGAAGGTTTGAAACTTCAGAGCTTGGAGACATTAAAGAGTATTAATATAAAGTACGAACAATTAAAAGAAAAAACGGAGAAGGTCATAAAAAGTCAACAAGAAATATGGCAGGCCAAGATTAAGGAATTGCTAGAGGATATTCGTAAATTCGACGAAGTAGAAAAAGAGGATAAATGATGTTACGATAAATATAATTTACGGAACATTAAAAATTATACGTTAATAAAATAATTAAGTCAAATATGTCGTATTCTTTAATATCCTCTCCTCTTTTAACATCATTGCAATAGTTCATATATATACATATATAAATTTTTCAGAGCTTCGAATATTTAATATAAATTTTATATAATAGAGTCCTAGTTATTTATTTCCAAGTTTTCAATATTTTGCTTTTAAATCCCTGAATTTTTAAATAACTTTCAAGCCTTCCTTCAATTTATTCAATAAAACAGTCAAGTTTCCAAAAATATCAATGAAAATTAAAAAGTAATTTATAAATTTTCTTGAATGTTATATATTTTTAATAATAATTGGAATTATTTCTATTTATTAAAATAAATTTATAATTTAAAGGAAAGATTTTTTTTTTTTTTTTTTTTTTTGTATTATTTGTATTACCATGTTCGTGATTCACATTCTATGTGCTCAGTTTACGATATTTATGATAATGTACAAAATTACTTAATAATATATTCAAATAAATTGTAAGTTAAAAACTTACAATTATTATTTATCTGATAAGAAAATTAGCAAGCCGATCTTGATGCATAGTCTCGGAATATTTAATGCATATTTTAATTTTTCAATTACTTATTACATTATGACTTTAGTAATGGATGTACATTTTACCTGACGGCATAAAAAATATATGGAATAATTTTCAAATATACATAAATTATGAATAAAATTTTGTATAAAGCCTAAATTAGTTTAACGAATTATCGTATTGAAATAATAATTTCAGTTAATCGTTATTTTCTTATTTTCCTCCCTAAGGTATTTATTGTTTGTAAAACATTTATTATTACTAAAAAAAAAAAATGTATTGGAAATTTTCTGCTAATGCAGAAGAATCGATTTCGTTAATTTATTTGTAACGACCGATTCCTACATTTACTATAATACTCAAAATCTATTTTAAGTACTTATTGTAGTTTTTCTGTAATGTATTCTCTCTATTAATAATATGACGCAACTGAAAAATACTCCAAAGCCTAAAATTACTAATAACGGAGCTATTCCTCGAAGTTGAACAGAACTATAATCTTGAATTGGATCAACTTTTTTGTCATAGTATATTTTTCTTGTACGTTGCATAATTCCATTGCTTTGAAATCTTAATATGCTGAAAGAAAAATTTTCTAATCACTTATACATATTTACATTTAATCGGTTAATGTGAGTGAGCACGTGCAGCAACGCGTTACAATCAATAACCGACAACTACGGATAAATATAAACATCGTAGCTATTTGTAAATTATTCCGTTTTCAATAATACACAAAACGATTTATAGGTCAGTTGTGTGTAATTTACGATATTACATATGACGAATATAATTTATATCAACGATTTCTTACTTTACACGCGATAAAGGGAATGATTTATTTCGATTAAATTAATTTAGCAAAGCCCTATAATTTATTTTAATAATAAAAATTGAGCATTCATTATTATCTCTTACTTATAATTAATAATATCCGTGAATGGATTGTTTTTTGATAATGCGAATGACAAGTGATCGACTCTTCCTGTCTTTACTCCATACAATTTACATGGAATGAAATTAACAACTTTGTTCTTCATTGCACTATTTGAATAAAGTGCTACTCGTTCCTGACACGTCTGTAAAAAAACAGAAAAAAAAACAAAAAAAAAAAAACATTTTAAGTATCAATTAATATCAGTTAGTATGAATTATATGCAAAAAATTGTTTAGTAATTATTTCTGAAATCTCAAAGAAATTTCCAGTCTCGATACTCTAACGAGCTTAATAAAAATAACAATAAAATGTAAAATTAAATATTTAAATATGAAGTTGTATTGTTATGTAGTTACCTGCTCGAATGCAAGTACATCATTTATAGGTAAATCCTTCTCCTCCTTCATAAGTTTATTCATTTTTTTCAATATAATGTCCTGTGAGATCTGCATTGAAGGCGTTGCATGAGAAATAATGAAAAAAAAAAGTTCTTATTAATTATTAGGAAAACTCACTCTAAACATTTCGTATTCGGCGCTGTTTCGCAGAACTATGAGCTTGTACGTGCCGTCCTTGGTGTACTTGGGTAATGAACGAAATGGCACGTTAGGGGTAAAAACTGCCAAATAACTGATTATACGAGCCGAGTACAGTGCCGAGAGAACAATGCCGGAGAAAATTATTGAGACGAAGGCTATTCTTAATGACGACGGGTAGGGAAATTCTGAAATATAAACAAGCGTTGGTAATCGAGAAGTTGTGCCTGTACCTGATTATTACATTTCTTTTTCTTTGAGTAACCTGCTAATCCTTGCTGGCAGTATATACCCCAGATGTTCAAATAATTTTCTACCAAGTAATTTTTCAAGCAATACACCCTGCTTATTTTGATTTTCATGTAAGTCACAATCGTCCCCGATACTATTATTAAAATAACAAGTGATATCCAGGTTTTGCGATCGAAGGCCTGCGTGACAAAAGCAAACGTTTAGCGCGCGAATAAGAATCGCGAATATCTCATGCGTCGGGGGGCTCAATAGACTGAGAGACCTTTAAATACGTCTTCCACTGGACTTCGGATGGCCTGGGCGGCTTGATGTAAAGCTTAGCTCGAGTCAATATTAGTGGACAGGTAAAGTCAAAGTTGGCTACTCTTTCTTTGGTCATGACCATCTCCGAAGCTGCCAAGTCGATTTGCTGGGACTGAAGTCTCCCTAATATTCCCGTCCACTTGGACTCGCTTTCGTTCCAAATCCCATAATAATCGTCGACCCATGAAAACTTGAGGGTAAAATTCATATGAGATGCCAACTCTATTATAATTTTCGTAAACATCGTGTGGTTCTCTCCGTTCATTCTATTAACGAACGAAGTCGGATGCTCCTGAAGTAGATAATTTACGTTAATAGTTACGATAAATAATCAGTTATCGGCAATTTCCTTACGAAATTACATTTAAAATGTAATTGGAAAAGGAACGTTTTTGGCCGTTCGAGCAATTACTATATGTATTTCGTGTTGAACGACATTTTACAACGAGTTTATTACGTGAATACGAATTACTTGTACCTTGACAGAGGATACCCGTAAAAGGCTGCCCGCAACGTCGTGTCGACGTCGATATAAATTTTGATAACTTTTTATAATTAAACTGGATCCCGGATGCCACTCCATAAGATCGGTCACCTGGACCTCCTGATTGTTATTTACGGTATACCACTCGTGAATGTGTGAATTGTTGTAACACTTGACCAAAAGTAGCGTGTTGAAGTTCAGGTGGAATCGATTCTTATCCGGTTTTTCGCAAAACTTACGTAACTTTTGCTTTATCGGACCCCAAAAGACGACGAACCACGCGTGAAGGGATAATTCGTGGAGTTTCGTAAATTTCTCAAAATTCCTCAGATTATTTTCATCCTCGATCGGCATAATAAACAATTGCCTCGACAACTTCAACAGACTGCTGTTGTAATTTTCCGTTAGATCGGAATATTGTAGAACTTGTACGTAGACTTCATTGTTGGACAGTACTCTGATCTTGTTCATCAGCAATGTTGAAAAGAACATGTCTGTAAATGCAATTGGTCACGTGAATCCATCCGTAATTTATTACGACCCTATATGGATATTAATGTTATGTTGGAAAAGAAATTTAATATTACATCGGCCTCGATTCTTCTGTGAATAATGTAAGGACCGTAATTTTTTTATATACCATTAATTAAAAATATCATTAATCGTCTTACTTTCTCTGTACTTGTTGTCAATGAAAAACACCCCAGTAGCATTGTAAAAGTATTTTAAATCCGTTACCAAGTCCATATGGTCCGCGTAGTTTATAGCCAATGTGGACAACTGCATGAAATAACAGATTATAAAATATGAAAAATTTTTTTTATTCATATTCGCGTAAGAATTATTCCAATGGTACACATGCTCCAACCTATAGCTCGTACGTTAGTGCGAGGAGAGAAATAACGTAACGTTCCCTCCCTATCCCATTATTATCAGCGGCTAACAGTCATTTGGATCTTGAGTGCCTTTATCACGGTTGATCTTAGCCTGACGTTATCGTACAATATAATAGCTCATATCAAAGTGCTTGAGGTAAAATTTAATAATTTAGTAGGCATTAGATTGTAGTAATATGGTAATATAAAAAATTTACTGGACCTATTGATTCACGTGAAATCGTTCCTTTTCTCTCTCTCTCTCTCTCTCTCTCTCTCTCCACGTAACGTTTGAACAATTAATTAATTAATTTCTAATGTTTTAATTTTCAATGTAACCAAAGTCTCTTCTTTATGCTGTAATCCATCCAATCGCCGAGATATGATTAATTATTCAAATAACGCATTGCTGCTTCTAACTCTAAATTTAAATTTAAATTGATTTAATTTGTCAATTTGATAAGGAATATTTTGTTAGATTCATTTAAATACAATACGAAACGTACTCAAAGAGAATAATTATTATATTTTACAAACAATATAGCTAATCGTTATATTCTTTTATACTAAATCTTCATATTACATTACTTTTATAATTAATATTAATTTAGAATTCGAAAAAGTATTTTATTTTTGAAATTGTTAATTAAACCATTGTTTATTTTACATTAAGGAATAAATCAATTGAAAATAATTGTAAATTTTTTTATTTGATCGAGTAAGTAAATTTGTACACGGACAATTTGTTGAATAACAATAATAATTAAACGAGCGTAGTAATTCATTTAAATTTTTATTATTTGGATGTTTTATACTGAAGCGTTACATCAGATGCAATTCCTTAAAAATAATAATAATGATTAAAATATTTCTAATCGTTATATGCTGTGTAATTTTGAAACAAGAAAATAGCAGTAAATCACAAAATTTGTATTTTTAGATTTTATCATAAATAGTGCATTCAACGAAAAAAAAAATAAATAGAATGTGCACGATTCACGTTAAAAAACAAAAAAAAATTAATCTTTAAACTGAATTGTGTAATAAGTTATACCTTAATATTGTTTAAATTTATGTTTATACATTATTAAAAGAAAAAAATGATTCCTATAAAAAATTTGCTTTAATTTTTAAAATATAATATTCCAATTAAATTTTCATAATATTAGATTATTTATTTCTAATGACAAACTTCGAAATGGATAATATCAAACAATAACTATTTAAATAGAATAAATAAAAAAAAAAAAAAAAAAAACAGAGTGGCCAGAGGTAAAAATAGCAAGCCAGAGGTAAAATTTTAGCCGGAGGCTAAAAAATTAGTTCGTTTACCAAGTAGTCTCATTCGTTGATTTCAATAAATGGGAAAAAAATCACAAAAAAAAAGATTACATCAGGCACGAGATTATTTATATTAATATTAATATTACAAATAACAAATAATACAACAATAATACAAACAAACAATACAACAAATAATATTAGTCCTATTACAGTCGGGTTTTTAAAAAAGGATTGATTTAAAATAGCGGTAAGTCCTTTTATTCATAATTTTCTCATATAGGAAAATTAATTAAGTTAATTATAATTATGAGGAAAAAAATATACGAAAATTAATATCTTATTAATTACACTTATTCGTAACATATAATTTTATACAGTTTATAAAATATAAAAGAAAAGAATTGTTTAAATAAATTTTATTTTCCATCGTTACGAAGATCATTGGTAGGAAACGGTCTGCACGAAAACCTGGTCTTTAATGCTTGGGTCAATCTGTAACACTGCCTCTTGTTAGGCTACCCTTCTTTTTTCTAAATTCCATACAATTTAAACTATATTTATTATTCTTATAATATGCCAATTAGAAAATGAGAATAATACGTTCGCAATCTCCTTCTAATTTGAGCTATTAATTTATTTATGATGATCATAACGTCTTTATTAGTTACATTACTATCTTGAACTCACTATTCAGTTGCATTGTTCTTGCACAAAATTCTCATATGATGATGCATGTCACAATATTACCATTGTCAAGAATTGTGAATCTCCTAGGTATCAATCGTCATGATTGATTTTTATATTGATTAAAAATAAAATTAAGTTTCTTTTGCAAGATAAGCAAAATTATTTTCTTTTTTTATTATTTTGTAAAGTTTATAATACAGATTTAATATCATCAATTATTTAATATAATTGAATATTAAAATTATTTTGAATCTGATAAAGCAACTTCTTCTGACACGATTTTAGCTACTTTTCGTAATTCTTTTACTAAAGTTTTTGGACATTGCATTTCTGTCCAACTTACTGGTACCATAGCGACTCCTGTAATGAGCATTAAGTACAAAATTGTATCGACTTAAATTTATATATATGTATAAATAAAAAATAATGTTACCTTCTTCACTATAGGCAATAACAACTCCTAATTCATTTTCAGCTGTGGTAAGTTGATATATATGAGCTTCAGTCATTGGTAACTTTATAAATTATGATATTAGGAAAATAATCGAATCAAAATTTTTATCTAATTTTGCCCTATAAAATGAATAAATTATTTTAGATAGTAAGGATACAACTCTTGCTAGAATTATGTCTCCAGGTCGGAAAGATTTGTACATTTCAGTTTTATCTTTTTCTGTCGCTTTAACTTCTTCTTTCCGAAGAATTCCCCTATATGGACGACTTAATACTATATCACCGATACATTTTATTATACATTTACAGAATCGTTGATTGACAATTGTAACCATTGCTGTAACTACGTCGCCAGGAGCAGGTACAATACTTTGATCTATCATTCCATGAACTTCAATTGAACATGTCTACAATATTGAAAAATATGAATATAAGGCTGTCATAATATGCATTACACTTGAACAAATCCATAATTTCCTTACATTATCATGTTTCTGTACTTCAACTACCCCTGCAAATTTAGCATAAATATAGCCAAGTTTTTCATATGTTCCTTGGCCAGAAATATTTATTTTATCCGCCGGACATAACCTTTGCCCTACAAATTTATTTATTATGAAACGTTTATATTGAAAAATAAAATAAATACTCGATTTTTAGGTTAATATTATATTTCAATAACTTTATTTTTATTATTAAGTTTATATATTACCTGGAATGCAAATAATAAGATCTTCGTTCATTATTTTTGTCGTGTTTTACTATCGTAAGGCAATTATTTATTACACATGAGTGGATAGATATTAAATAGATAAATAGAATGAATTTCACATTCGAAAATCAAAAAAGGTTATAGTTTTGTAAATGCGGTTAGTAATTTTTCAGCAGCTACGTGTGGTATGCATGAAGGGAGTTGATTAATATATATATATAGTGCTTATGTTGGTTATCCTGTAAATAAGAAAGCGCGGGAATATTTCAAAGTTAAATGAGTAAGATGATATAAATAGTTTCAAAAATTAATTAATAATAATATGTTAAAGGCTGTCTGCTTATCAAGTCGCGTGGTAGGTTTGGCGGAGGGGTAAGGTGAAGGAAATAAGAAGAATTAAAAGTCGAGACTGAATTTAAATCCCATGTGCACTGGTCGAAGAGTAGCGAAGAGTGGGGGTAATGAGGGAAGGGCCTGGGCGTAATTAGATGTGTCCGGCTTCATCTCTCCATGCGCAGCTACGGACTTAAGGATAATTTAAAATTTTTTAATTAAACAACAAAATTATTGTGATAACTTGTTAATTGTATTTTAATGCTAATTTTAGGGTGAATTGGTGGTAATAACATTAATACAAATCCTTTTTTTTAAAGCTTTATTAAAAATGACATTAGTCTCTAATTAACTAAATAAGACTGTACAAAAATGATAATGTAACATTATAAATACTGTTATAACGCTATTATTCTATTATAAAAACGGAAACCATCCATATAAAATTAGGAGCCAATACAAATAAATCACGTCAGGCTTGAACTAGTGAATTTAAAAACATAAAGGGCTAAATCATTAAATATAAGACGTCTAAAACCAGTCATTGTAAAATCCAGTACCCAAACAAGTTATAATAATCATATTAAGCTCTATGAGTGCGTATAACTTATAGAGCTTGAACAGCAAATTTTTTTTTTTTTTTTTTTTTTTTTTTTTCATTCAACCCGTTTCGGTATTTTAATATGAACTTAAGTCTAAACTGTACAAATATTGCTGTTTAAAACAAATTTTTGATTTTCAATAAAACTATGAGTACGTAATCTATGTAATTGTACAATAAGTATTCAATACATTACTTAAATAATAATAAAATATCTAAGCTATGGGAGAAGCGCGTGATTTTATTTTAATTGCCCATATTTCAAATGTTTTTCTCCGTGGAATAATTAATAATTGATTAAAAATCAAGTAATTATAAATAAAATAAAATTTTAAATTTAAAAAAATTCTTAATATCTAAAGATTCACTTTTAATATGGAAAGGGTTTTAAATTATATTCTTCGTTATATTTAAAATTTACATTGAAATTTATAATCTTATTGTTTATTGTCGAATGTCGTGCTTATTAATTAATATTACTAGAAAACTAATATTATCATCGTAGCATGTTACATTAAATATTACTACTGTAATGGCAAGACGAAGAGGACATAGCTAACCATTCTAAGCGTGTAATGAAATAATAAATAAGAAACCATCAACATAGACATTACACACATTAATTAAACAGAATAATTATAATAACTTAGTGCAACGTATAAAAGAATTATTGAGCTATTTTTGTATCGTTATAAAATTTTGTACAAATTATATCATTTGAATGAGACTAAACTAATAATAATTAATAAAATTTTCTAAATTCATCAGTACGTAATTTTATTATTACCATCTGATTGAAGTCCTGCAAAGTAAGCATATAAATTTATATTACAAGTTAATTGTATCTATTCTATAGTCGTGAAAAAACAATGGGTAAATATAAAAGTTTAACAATAATCGTATTCAGATAAAATAAAAACGAGGGGGAAAAAAAAGAAAAAAAAAACCATTACAAGAAAAACGTAGAAAGGTACAGAATGACTTAACGTTCACATCCACACGTCATACACCGGAATCCTCGATCACGCATTTTCATCAAATTCGTAAGAATAAAGTGTATCAAGTAGTGTCAAGTTGATAAAATGATAAAAGAAATAGAGGTTAAAATTGGAAAGCAAAGAAAAGAAGGGAAAAAAGGTAAGGGGCAAGGGACAAGGGTAGGGTCAGGTTTTCTTAAATGATAAAAGATGTATGTCGGTTATTGGGGTTATTTCAGCCTTTCTTGAACTTAATGAGGAGTATGGCGAGGGTCAGGAACACGAAGATCCATACGACAGTGGCGATGAAGCCATCGTAGACGACTGGGTTTTCCATTTCCCAGCCTCGCGCGACGATCGCCCTGAAGGACTCGGTGCTCTTCGTCAGCGGGAGGAGGAAACTTATGTACCGGAGTACCGAGTGCATGCCCTCGATAGGCCATATTATGCCACAGAGCATGACGATCGGCAGGAAGGAGCCCATGGCCATGTACGTTGCACTCCGCTCATTTTCACAGGAGCACGCGACGACGAAACCTGTTTAAAAACGAAGACGTTCCTCTGTCATTCTTATCGATCCTATGGATTAAGGGAGCCAAAGGAGGGGCTGAGCCCGGGTGCACTCGATCGACACGTTTTATGGCATTTTATGGTGTAAGTGAGCGAGTGATTTACGACGGATGGGGATTAGATTTTTCTTTTTTGCCGTGGTCGGAAACACGAATCGCTGGAATTTAATGCTTTAATGAGATGAAAAGTACTTTCGCGGCATCTCAGGAGTGAAACTTCCTTCCAATTAATTGATGGGAGCCAGAGTCATGAGGCAAGAATGAATTTAATGCATCGCAACTCGTTATTCTAGAAGTGAAATTGAATAATACTGACCGCGAAATGCGCTAATTGATAATCCTTTATCTGATTTACGCTTCACGGACAACTGACCTTTTACCAGTAATTGGATACTTTATTCCCAGAAACTTTTACTCCCTGCTTTCAATTCATACATTAGCGGAATGTTTTATGATTACGTTTACAATCGGATATCTCTTTGTACGTTACTTTAGAAACCTTTGGCCAAACTCGTTGCTACTTAATCGATATAATTTAGAATTGAATTTCTTGGCTGATAAATATTAAATTAATGATCGTGAATGTGCAACAATTTGTAATGAATTTTAATTAAAATGCCTTTTAATATCGATGCGTATGTATGTATAGGATAGGGGTAGGCGAGAGGGGTAGGCGAGAGGGGTAGGCGAGGGGGTGAGCGTGTGCTTTGAATTCACGGCCAGATTGGGAATAATAATTTTACTTACCGAAGCACATGCCGCAGAAGCCCGTGAGCATCGTGAGGGCAGTGACGAGTCCGACGTCACCTACACATGTGATTTTAAAAACGGCAAAGGCCACAACGAGCACCATAACCGTTTGGCCCGACATTACGACGAACTGCGTGACCACTTGGCCGAATAAGATTTCCGGACCGGTGACGCCTAATAATAATTCAAAAAAAAAAAAAAAAAAAAAAAAGAGTTTATTTTAAGCGGATATTAACGATCGAGAAGATCTATGAATGATTTTTATTTACCGACGACTAAGCTTCTTTCGAGCAGTCCCTCGTTTCTTTCCAGCAACATGGCTCCTGACGTCAAGGCTACCGACAGGAAGAAAATGATCCTAGAATTGAAGAATTTTCACTTTATTCATTAACTCTCCGGCCCTTTCCCTTATATTCTATTATAAGCGTCTCTGTCGAGATAAGAAAAGAATTCGTGTTACGAACGTTAAAATAACCCCGGGAGCGGCGAAGTCCGTGAAATTAGGCTCGATTGGTCCGTAAATTGGTTTCTGGAACTGATCGACGAAAGCGATGATTGCATTTTTAAATAAACCGAAAGTTTTTATTTAGTTATTAATTGGCCGGATTATATAATCAAAGAATCATATACTTACCGAGACAGGAATTTCAGTTAGTTTAGCGCTATAATTACAAGACGTCGTTAGCTCCCTCGCAAAGTCTTCGAACGAGTAGTAAAGATCTCTTTGAAGTAACTGACCAATTTGTTGATCTGAAATATAAAAGAATCTACGTTTTTATACTTCCTCTCTTAGCTTATTACATCACGCGGTAAGAGTTAATAAAATTCGTTTCCGTACGATACCTATACCTAAGCGTTTATTTTATATTTAGAATACTTAAATGTTATTTAGGATCGCAGAGAGAGAGAGAGAGAGAGAGAGAGAGAGGGGGGGAGTGAAATTATCTCAATTTTAAACTATAAAAAGTAAGCAAAGACAAGAGTTGATGAAGATTTGGTTCATCTTACGTTCACAAATAATATATTGGCATTCGCGTATTTTCTATAAAGCAAGAGTTTGTCTATTGTTTGTAACTAAATGTTATGATTTAGCTTTAAACAAGGTATTTAACGGAGTAAAGGACGCCCCTCACTCCCTTTGAACACAGAATCGAGAGAACGTTCGATACCATTGAATAAATCAACGGTCGTTTGAAATTAATATACGACTGTATGTTGCCACGTTTGACCTGTATCCACTCTACTACATACAAAAGCGGCCGCATGTTCGTGTAACGCAACTTTCTCTTTTTCATTGATTTATTATTATAATAAAGATCGTCGTTGGAAAATCATAAAAAAAAAGAAGTTATTACGGCCATTGGGATTACATGGCCTTTACTCACTGGACATGTCCAAGACGACGTCCATGTCAGCGAATATGACACTGAACTCGTCAGCGTCCTTGCCGTAGTCAATTCTTTCCTTCAGGGAGGCCGAGTAGTTGCCCGGGAAGGTGATGGCGCCCCAAGCCCAGCCCCGGATCACGGCCTCCCTCGCCTCGTCGACGGTGTCGTAAGGCAGGTAAACGACCTTCCGCTTCTCGAGTTCCTTGAGGAAGCGGCAGCTGGCCATGGAGAAGTCGCAGCCGATAGAGGGAACGCAGGGCTGGGCGCTCGAGTTGAGCTCGTTGTTGACGATCGCCAGTCGCAGGCCCGTTGGATCCTTGCCGATCGATAGGCAAAACAGGATTATCTGGACGACCGGCAACCCGATTATGAACAGCATTATTCTACAAAGTCATATTAGCCAGCTCAGACATCTCATAAAAATTCCAAAGTGAATCTCAATATTATTATTATTATTATTATTATTATTATTATTACGTTGGAGACCGTTTAATTGACGCGGGCAAATCAGCGGCGGGAATAATTTGGAAATGACCGCACGACGTTTGTCGTTGGCACGTGAAAAACAATTGAAGAAAAGGCGCGAATAATCCGGGCGAGAGAGGTCGCGTGGTGGTTCGTCCAATTAATCTGATTACAGATACGAGGTCTTGTAGATCGAGTTGAAAAAAAGAGCGCATTTTTGTTCTTCTTCTCACGCTGACCACAGAATATTAGTTTATAGTATAGATTCTATAAGAGTTGGGTAAAGCTGTGGACATTGCGATTTGCGAAAGGGTACGAGCCGAGACCCTGATTAGCGATTCGCGAAGTGATCAATAAGAATCCTTCGCGTGTGGTCGTGGCATTTGCTGCTGGTGGTAGGGGAATTCAGTGACAAAGAGCTCCTGAATCAACCCCAGGGGGTTGAACCCTCCCTGGTAGCAGAGCAACGACTCCCGGTGGCCGATCCAGAGGACAGGGATAGAAAGAGAGAGAGAGAGAGAGAGAGAGAGAGAGCGGGTTCCTCTGCGGCCAGGTCTGGTCTCCAAGAGGTTGGAGACGACCCGGTGTCCGCACCCACACACACACAGATCTCGGCCACCCCCAGCACGTCAGAACTGTGTGGACTGTGTCGAGACGCACCGGTGCCACGACTGGGATTGTCAAAGTCCAGCTGGCAACAAGGTATTGGAATCAAATATATACGAGAGCTCTCCGCGCGCGCAACGCTAAAACGCCCGAATATTATAATTATTGTTCAATTTGCTTGTAAATTTGCGTGCGTGAGTGCGTTAAAAGGCATTTTTCCTCTTTGCCGGCGAAGGAGGTTTTTTTACGCCTCGCGGCGATCGATTAGGCTTCTTTAAATAAATCAATTTAATTTCCATAACGCAATTAACGACCTTTATTTTTTCCCTTCCTCTCCCTTATTTATTTCAGGACTCGCGGAAATGGTAAGTAGCTCATAAATTGCTACATTATATTATATTATATTATATTATATGTTTTTAATAACGCTGTAATAATGTATTACCCAACGTTTCTCCACATCCACAAGAAGTTCTTCCATATTAAAGCTTTCATGTGCTTCGGATTGAGCATTTGAAATTTATACGATCCCTTCTCTTCAGGTGGTAAATCCAGTGCCTGCGAAAGTGCGTTAAGAAATTAATAAGAACCGTAGACGTTAAAACGATATTACGGCAGGAATCGTCCGTTTATCCCCTCTTACATCGTCATCGGATGTTACAGCGATGCTTCTTCTTCGACTAGAGACGCTGACGTTGTCACCAAACTCTCCACTCATCTCCTCATCCGCATCCTAAAACCATTGATTTAATCGATTAATTATTGTGACGCGCGTTCCGGACCCAAAATGTTTCTTTATTCATCATTTCGTTAAATAATTATTCAATAGATAAAGTACTTTGATATCTTTTGAAGGTAAGCTCGATAACAACAACAATAATAATAATAACAAGAAGAAGAAGAAGAAGAAGAAATATCTCACGGGCTCTGGTGGAACGCCGGTGACGCTACTGAGGATGCTGCTTCTCCTCCTGAGGCCCATGTTCTGTTTGCGACTGAGTTTAAGGAAGACGTCCTCAAGGGTGTCTAGCCTGTGCATTTCCATGAGCTTTACCGGCGACTCCTCGGCGAGGAAACGCCCGCTGCGCATTAGGCCGATGATCCCCGCCTGGCGCGTCTCCTCGATATAATGCGTCGTGATAATGATCGTCGTTCTTCCATCTTTGGTTATGTGCACGAGGTGATCCCAGATACTCTGACGGAGCACGGGGTCGACCCCGACCGTCGGCTCGTCCAGGATCAAGAGTTCCGGGTCCGCGAGGAGCGAGGCTGCCAGGGAAACTCGACGCTGCTGGCCCCCCGACAGGTTCTTTACGAACCGGTTCTCTGACGGTAACTGCAAAAACTATTCGGACACGCCGAATTACAAGCTTACCTGCCTCGGACATTTTTCGTTACCTTCAAAGGACCGAACCCAGCCAGCTTATTTTTATTATTAATTAAGCTCGCCGTTCTTTAGCCGAGCCCCGATCGAGCATTAATTACCGTTTAATCGTCGTATTTAATAAGAATCCTTTCGTCCTAAGAAATTCAATCGGCATTGCACGCCTCGCGTTTCGTTTTAAGGCTTTTTTTTTTTTTTTTTTTAGAAAAATATACAAAGCATATAGTCTCCATTTTTAAATTTCATCGACGCGTGGAATATATTTCACTCGCACTGCTCACTTGTAATAGCAAAGGCATTCTCAATTCATTAATTATATTTAAAAGGATACTTGTTAAGCGATTTGTTAGTCTCGATTCAATTTTGTCTATATATATATATGTGCGTGTATGTACACTCAAGCATGATACTTTAAAAATTTCATTTCAACATTATGTAAATTTTAGTCGTTTCCAATGAGACAAGGTCTGGCCTGCTGAGCCTCTTATACTTTAAATAGATATTCGCGCCTGCCTTATTGATATATTATGTAATCGAGGAAACAGTCGATTCATAAATTTTGATTTATTTTTTACTATTGACCGCTCTAATGACTGTCGGAAAATTTATAGATGAGTTACACGATAAACATAAGAGTTATCCGCATTGTTTGCGATACGCATGCTTACGTATGCGCAGATTAGTTGGATAAATACTGTTTAGGTGGAAGAGGACGCGAATACGGAATAAAATTGAACCTGTATATCGTATAAGGGGGCTAATGTCGTCAGTGGGGACGCTTACCTTCAGTAGGAACTCGAGCTTATCATCCACCTGATCCGTCGTCATGCCCGCGCACCAGCCAAAGAATATAAATGTTTCCCTTATGGAGAATTCCCCGTAGAGGGCGATCTCCTGGGGCATGTAGCCGACCCGGGGTCCAGGCACTCCCGAACCCTTAGAGCCAGGTCTGCCACCCAGGACCCATATTTCCCCGGAGTTGAGTCGACGACGACCCACGATGCAGGACAATAAGGTCGTTTTGCCGCAGCCACTCGCTCCCAATAGTCCATATCTGTCAAAGAAATCTTGCCCGTTAAATCTCTTTTATTTTATTCAATCCTTGGTTATTTCAAGTTCAAGTGGAGGTATAACGAATTAAGCCTCAATATATCCCATCTCAAAACAAGAAAGTCGATAGATTCTTACTCTTATAATCGATAGCCCCAACAAAAGTTAGACTTTGAAAGAATTTTTATTTATTATACAGCAAACGAGCAAACTGTAGTTTTTTTTTTCTTTTTAAAAAAAAGAGATTTTTAATAATATTTTTAACGTTTAATAAATTAGATGTTCTTTACGTTCTCTTAATTAATAATTACGGGATATTTAAGAGGATCGAAGGTACGGCAAGTAAACAATTTCTTTCGTCTCGCGCACTCGAAAAAGAGCTCGAGCCGCGTCAAATTTTTTTTATACCGTTGATACGACCGGTCGGCAATGCGTGTGTACGCGTATGTTAATGTATAAATATATGCGTGACGTCATAAGAATTCAAAGATCAATGAGTACGTATTGATTCATTAGGGAAAACGAATTAAAATTAGTTTTCGTGAAGACAAAAACAGAAAAAAAAAAAAAAAAAAAAAAAAAAATTATAAGCACCTGCAGGTATCGTATTTTAAAAGAAAGGAAAAAAAAACCCGTGCATAATTAATATTAAATATTTTGAACGAGTATTAATACATCGGCTGAATCGTAAGACGTCGGCGGCAGCAAAAAGTGTATTTGTTTCCGCGATGGAAAGCACAGATCGACCTTACGTATAAATCATGCGGCAACATAATAATTCAGTCTTTCAATTGCGATACACGTGTCACTGTGACACGTCGAAAAAGCTTACAAATACATTGATACCCAGGACAGATAAACAGAGAGGCGCTTAGATCTTCCTCGTATTTATCCATAAAAACTCTTAATAGTTTCAAAGCTCAGTAAAGATTTATATAAATTTATGAATTTATGAGAAATAGTTGTCCGTACAAAGTTTTCTGAAACAGTAGACTCGAAATCTGCCAAATTAATAAAAATATCAGGGATTGGTGATATAAAATAGTTACAAATATTTTTATCTATCATCTCGTTATTGCTACGATGATTACATTAGACGATTATTATCAAAGTCATGTTGTTCATATAATAATCGTAAATACGCAAAGGCGAATTCTTATTATAGATCTGCTAAAAGAAGAATCATTAAAAAGAAGAAACAGAATCAGTGTATGCAATACTTTTATTGGTATTATTGAATTTTCAATCTTTGATAATTCGATTGGACGTGAATCGCGATTATAAAAATTTAATAAATATAACGGAGGGCGCCGATCTTGTAAACGCAGAGATTCAAAGTCGTTAGTTCGTAATGTTAATGAACGCAGTGAGAGAGAGAGATAGAGAGCGCAGTATTTGTAGTAATATTATTTTAACATAATGCAGGAGCTTTATTGGTCTTGATTATATGTTTTTCGCTCCGGGACATTGAAACGTAAAGGAACAAAAAAAAAAAAAAAAGAAGAAAGAAGACACTAATTATTGAGCAATCATTGAGGATCAATCGATCAGTTGTAATAGAAAAAACAGAGGAGAATTAAAAAAGACGACATATTTATAAATAATTAGAATTCCAGTAATAAAGCTGTTATTGACTATAAGCAAGGAATTTCCGAATGGATAGATAACGCAATGGATTTTCAGCTCCGATCCTTTAAATAAAACCATTAAGGCTCCAAGCCGCGTATAAAATAAAGCAGATAATGAGAGATAAATGAGAGTACTGACATTGTGCCCTTGGGCACGGTCATGTTGAGGCCATCGAGGATGACGTTGGGGTTGCTCTTGGGCCCGTATTTCTTGAAGGCCCGACGCACGCAGACGGCTTGCCTGCGCCTGGTCGCGACCGTCGATGCCTGGGTCTGGAACTGGGCCCGACGTGTCTTCAGCTCGAGGGAGGCTACCGGGGCCGCCGGAGCCGCTACCTCCGGGCTCTCGACCGACTCCATTTCTGAAATAAGTTTAAGCACGGATTATGAACGGTCCCATGGCTTATCGAGGTTCTCCTCGTTTCCAAAGCTTTTCCAACGCTTTTCCAACGCTTTTCCTACGCCGTGTCAATGACCTCGGGGCCCTATACCGAAACACGTTACGCATTAATCGTACAAATGCCCCCCCCCAATCTCTCTCTCTCTCTCTCCCTCCCTCCCTCCCCCCTGCCCGTACCTTTTTTCTTAGTACTTCATCAAAGACAGAGACTCCTGTCTCATTTCATAATTATTATTACTACATCCATCGGGCGGAGAGAGTAGAGAGAGCATAAATTTCGCCACTCTATCACTACTCTCTAGAGGAGATTATATAAGCTTAAGGAGTGACGTTACTTCAATGTGGCTATTTCTTACATTTGAATGCTTAAGGCCGACGAAACGTAGCTAATTCACCGATACAGCCAGTCTAACGTATATCATTACTGGGAATATGAAAGGACTTTAAATCCACAAGAGTATTCGATTATCTTAAACGAATAATAATTTGAATAAGGTTCGAATTGTTTTCTCCGCCCGGTTAGAGCGCTCGGCGATTCCCAATTATTTATAATCCGTCTCGAGCTATTTGTTTATTCAATTTTTTCTCCTCTCTTATCTGGGAACAAAGCCTTCCTAACAACAAATACGTTACGACATTAATCATAAAATAAGGTTTATTGCTTTTTTCTAGAAAGTAAACGTAACTCCGGACCAATAGTCCCCGCCTGCTTAGAATAATGGATTTTCTACATTTTCCCATATTACTTTGTCCGTAATCACCATCGTTTATTTATTTTATTATTTTTTTAATTTTACCAAAATATGCTCGTGTATATATATATATATATATACGTCGTGTCTATAACAATTTACGCATTCGGATTTTGGCTAGAATAATTTAAAGGTTTTTTCTTCTCTTTTTTTTTATTCAGACCTGTAATCCCATAGATTTTATCATAGCTGGTATTAAATTGATAGCATTATTCACTTTCTAAAGATGTGTAATTTTAAATGACTAATTAAAACCTTTTTCAGGCAATTAAATTATTCGTCTTACGTTAAATCCGTTAAATTTAAGATTTAATTATTACAACTTTTAGTGTAAAAAACATGTATCTTTACAATTATTTAAAATAAAATTTATTATTAGCGATAATGTACCTCTCTGAGGTGATTTAATTAACGAAGATAGTTAATTCAAAGGGAATTTCATGTAGACGTAAGCTCGATAAATCAAAAGTTATATTTATTCAAATTTCTATTATTCATATCCCTTTTTGCAATTCCGTTTGCTAAATTTCGTCTCACGAATTTGCATAATTTAATTACGAATACAAGCATAATAAGCCCCGAATTTAATAAAAGAATTGAGAATTAATTTTAATTTTAGTATAATGGATGTTATAAGAAAAAGTTTCTCACCTGATATAACGAACGCTATATTTCCATAAAAGATTATATAAAAAGATTTCAGCTAAAAGCAATTTTTCATTTTTATATAACGTTGGTTCATTTTAAAATCTAAAATGTATTTTACGTAACCAAGTTGTTTTTTTATTTTATTTTTTATTATTATTTTTTTTTTTTTTTGAATTTGATAAATATAACTACGGATCCAGCATCCGTGCGTCCGAATGGAAGTTTTCACATTTCAAGTTATTAATGATAAGCGAATACTAATAAACGATTGACACTCAAAGAATATGTGCATGTGCGTGTGTGCGAGTGGCTCTATTTCCAACGTACGCGCGAACTGCGCGTTTCGCTAAATTCTTATTTGTATGTTTTGAATGGGTATTGAAGAAAATTGTAAGGCAGAGACCGAGCGAGTACAAAAAAAACGAAAGGAAAAAAGAAAACGAATTCCAAAATAAAAAAGAGCGAGAGCGAGAGAGAGAGAGAGAGAGAGAGAGAAAAGTAAACAAAAACGTTCTGGACAAGAGATTCCTTATAAAAGAGATGCACGTAATTCATGCGTCGGTTAAAGGGGGGCCGGGGGGGGTGGGAGGTTACGTAATAAATGAACCGTCGGACAAATTCATCGCAAGAAATGTAACGCGCACCGATTGCCTGTCGTAATGAGCGCGCCTCGCATTATGTCGATGAAAGGGAGGAGGAGCTTTATCGCTTTATCACTCTCACGATCGCTAATGGATATTGTGTCCATTGAACAGCCAGATAAGAATGAACTTGAGAAACGCCCGAGTTCGCCTTGAAGTACTAATCGTTAAATACCTTACGATGACCGAATGTCAAAGCCGTGCGCTTCTTTAACTTTTATATTGTTATTATACATTGAGACTCTACGATTAGTTTAAATTGGAAATCCGATTATTGCCATTGGCTCGCTGCCAACAAAGCTTACCATACACCCTTTACCCGTAATATTAATAATAATACCGACAATATGTCAATGCCGAGAAATTCCATGTGATGATTAACTCGTAGGGATTTTTTTACTTAGCGATTTGTATTTGTTTATTAAAAGGCTCGATAACTGCCGTTAAATAATAAATCCATTTCAATCTTTATTTACACGAATTCACGTTATTTAATGATTCTTTCAACTTTTCAATTTAAATGACGTCAATTTTAAAATTTTAATTCCTACAAATCCCAGACCCGACGTATTAATCTTAATTCTATGTAATTTTTTACCTGAATTCACCATTGTCAATATCTACATAGTTTGTAGTAAATTAATCTCTTGATAATAGCATTTAATATTACATATTACATAGGAAGAATATTCCGCCGGAGTAAGTTGGCAACGGTTCTATTTTTAATTAATAAAATGACTTAATCATCGGATGCTAAGGTTTCTTATGCGAGACGATAAACGTTTATCGATAATAAATTATACCTAAAAATTTACGTTAATACATTATTTTTAAAAAAGTGAGGCGAAGAAGATTTTCTAAACATAAAAAGTTATACATTTTTATTGCACGAGACATTCAATAATCGTATTTAAGGATCAATTTAATTGGAAAAATAGACTCTTGCCAACCTTGAAATAACTTTAAATTCTTGAACCTAATTAAAAGGAAATACCAAGAATATTATTTAATAATAACACTTTATTAAAATTACTTATTTCAAGCACATCCTAATCTCATAATATTGTTTTTAAATAAAAAAATATAATGCTTGCGTTAAATTAAGAATTTAAATCAAGTATTTCATTCAGCTCCATTATAAAAATTAATAAGTAATCAGTAAGGTAATTCAATATATACTAATTATATACTAAATTTTCTTTTCTTTTTCAATAGTTTTCTTGCATTCATCCTTATTCGTATTCACAAATAACATACTGTACTCTATAATTTTATTTACAATACGTGAATATTCATTTCACATTATTAGATTTACAAATCCTTACGTATTGAATAGTAATAATTATCGATTATATAAGATCGTTTAATTTTAAAACTCTATTTTTATAATAAATCTATTTAAAACATTAAATTAGTTAAATTTATATTTAAGTCAAGTACGTTAAAAATAATAAAGGAACAAACCTGCATCGATTCTTCCATACATTTAGACTTGTAATATTTGTTTCAGTACGAAAACTTGCACGAATGACGATAAAATGCATATTTGCATATTTATTTTTTGCAATAGATTCATTGCGAAAATACACTCGGCTTATAGTCTATTATAAATTAAAATTCTAAATGATAATTGTACAAAAATTTAATTTAACTTGATTAAATATATAATTAAAAATGAAATTGAAATAAATTACTTATATAAGAAATAAGTCAATATGTACTCCTCTAAATTGAACTTTTTATTCTTATTTTATAAAAAACTTAATTTATTAGAGTAAAATTTTTTATAACGACAGATTTCAATAACAAGTATGAAAATAATTTTTTGTTACGTTTGTTTATATCGATAGATCAATATTCTTATAGTCATATCTGCCAATTTTAACAAACACATACATTATAAAGATAATAATAATTTTTATTAAAGGAAAAAATATAATTTTCTTTAAATCAATGTTAATTTTATATCACGACATTATAAATCTTGTGATAGAGCTATGCTAATAAACAAAAGAAATTATATATATTTAATAAGTAAATTTTAATAGAGCATAAACTATACTGTATAGATCTACAGATTATTGTATATTTCTATACAAGAATACGGGGTAGTTTTATTAATTAATTCTTCTCTTCTTATTGTATTTAAAATTTAAGCTTTAGTTTAGAATTCCATAAAGTTTCAGTGGTAAAAGAAGATTTTGTTTAAACATTTTAAACATATTTTATGGATCGTAAAGTGACATTGTGTCTCTAAGCAACAATAGTTAAGAAGAATTTGCAAACGTTATTTTTATGTGAAATAGAGACGCGTGACTTAGAATATCAAATTTAATGGTCCAACATTATATACGCGTATATGATAAAAGATACAAAGTAGATATAGAAAATATTTATAAGCAATCGTGCACGGGTCTTGTTAGCGAGAGAGAAAATTATTTTATTCGCGATATCGACGATGAAGTAACATCTTGAATTTTATATTTTTTACGTGTTGTAACGACCCGATCAATGGGAATTGTGAAAACCGAATTGGAAGGAATTTAGAAATACCCCGTGATCTATAAATTTCTAATTTATTAATTTAAATAAATTCAGTGGTTACTTTAACGGCTGAACGATGAATATTTATTGGATGGGAATCGACTGTTAATTTATACGGAAGCGATTATAAAACTATAAGATTAGCTTTAATTTGTAACAATTTATTAATCGTTATTATTCATTTTACAATTTTTTTTTTTTATTGTAAAAGAATATTAGTATAATATGAATTGTTATTTATCGATTAATGATAATGATTTAAATTTTTAAGATAATAATATCGGCATTGCGTATAATCTCAGTCGGAATTTCTATTTCTATGATTCACACACGACTATTAGTATAATCTAATTTATGAATAACAAATATTATAATAATAATAATAAAGAAAAAGAAAAAAAATGTGACATCATAAGTTACATCATAAGTACAGAAACGGACGGAAAACCTTTACAATTTCGCTTCCTTCGTATTCATCTTTACATACATTCACGAGATCTTAAATGTAAATGATACGTGAAAATGATTAATGCAATGTGATATATTCAACGAACCTATTTATTTGTGAAAAACGACTCGAATACGTTTAATTTTTGCATATCTAGCAGTGGCTGTAAGAATAATAATTAAATTAACAGTTATGTGATGGGGAATTATCATTCGTACAATTTGTAATGATAATAAATTTGATGATATAACGCCATTTTTCAAAATTCTAAGGAATATAAGAGCGCGCACGCATACACTTTCACACCTACATTGCAGAGATACACACTCTTCTGTTAAAGCAACCTGTTCTATTAACTTTCATTTTATGCAGGTCATTGATTGTCGGTAAAAATAATACAAAAAGTAAAAATAATGATTTTATATAACATTAATAATAGATTAGAATATAATTTAATTACAATACAATGAGTTATGTATCCGCAAAGCATTATCTTTCTATACTTCATGCAATTAAGAATGGAATACATCACAAGTACTGTAACAAAATATATTTAATCGTCATTTATTCCCATTGATACGTGTAATTTACATGGTTATCCATTTAAAATTCCTAAATATTATTTCTTTTACGTATTTCCCTAATTTTTTTTTTTATATTATACTTTGTTATTAATAAAGTATGATTGATTTGTTTAATATTTATACTTGTAAACCTATTGGAATAAAAGAGCAAGGCATAAACGAAGATTGTTTATGAAAAGCAACGCAAATACAATAAATAGAATTTGTGTTTATTAAACTAATAAAAAAAAAAAGAAAAGTGTTTTGAAACATCGGCTGTTGAATTGGGACATAAAAAAAAAGGAAGCATATATTAGAAAATGAAAATCCATCAGCTTACGCGGAATATCAAATCGGTCAGAAAAAAAGAGATATACCGAGCAGCCGACCGAAAATAACTCTCTCTCTCTCTCTCTCTCTCTCTCTCTCTCTCTTCTCCGTCTCGTGTTTACGTAATGCAGGGCCCCTTCGCGGCCTTCTGCTGGGCCTCAGACTCGCGGGATATTTCCTCTCGAAAACTTTATTGGACTCGGTAACACTCGACGACGAACCAATAACTTCGCGTACGTGTGTATTTGTGTGAGCGTGCAATGCAGTTCAGGAATGACTTTATTCAAGATTGCGATACCTTAATATTTTTCCATTCATTCGGCTATATTTTTATGACGCGCGTTAACGTTGATTTCTTGCATAATCATTGGACCTTTATCACTAAGTAAACACGGTACATCCCATTGGTCGCTCCCCCTCCCTGCCCCCTATCATAATAAATAGTTAAAATATTTTTAAAATTTCAACGCTTATAAGAAGAAAGATCATCATTTGTATTCTTATAAATCAACAATGAAATTGTAACATTCAATATTTCCACTAGAGTTTTCATAATGAATTCGAACTTTCGCTTTTATCGATTATGTTTATAAATATAATTGAAGATCAAGCATTGAGGAAGAGGAATGATATATACAACTGAATTTACGTGTACTCTAGTTGTCTAGTATCGCCCGTCCAATATCTTACAATTATTCGACTCCTTAAATAAACGAGGGCTTATCCCACAGCTCTTTGCAATACAATTATTATTTTTTACATAACTACGCATTGCCAATCTAGCCAATCCAAATCATTCGTTATTCGTTAATATAATAATAATAATAATAATAATAACAATATTAATTGAAATATTATAATAATGGGTATCCTGCGTAAGGTAGGAGATGACGAGCGGCCTGATAACGAATGACTCGATATACGCAGCGTATGATTTTCTAAATTTTTCTTTCGAGAAAATTGCCTACTCTCCGGTGCTTAATTTTATAAACATTGTAAGAGGTAATTTTATCAAATCAGCGAATGACGTTCGTGAATATCTAGTCAATTTCTGACACGAATACAGTGCTCGCAGCAGATAGATCTTGTTAAAGCTGTGGCAATTATTATTACCCCGATGGCAGAAACTAATAACTCTGTCGCTATCGAGTCAGATTATTTAATCATAACAATCAGCGAGCTCACGTGTCCGTTAAATAAAAACATAATGCAACTTTATGGAGACCAGTGCGAGAGGACAAAAAAATGTGCAACATCTTAGCAACATTAATTAATTTCTCCAAAGCTCCCGAATGTTTCACACGTTTTTTTTTTTTTTTTTTTTTTTTTTTTTTGAAGATGTCCAGTCTTATGCAACGGAATTTCCAATGAAATATCATTCGCGTGCGTACGTATGATTTTAGGTTGAGTTTGTTACCAGTGAAATTGTTTACAGTATTGTAATGCCGAATTTGCACATTGAGACGAGCTAATTTGCAACGACGTATCCTTATGACGAGGTTATGTATGTTAATATTATTACTTTGACTCGGTGTGCCAAGTTATATTGATATTTGAAAATACGATGTTTATGATTTTGTAATAAGGCAATGAAAAATAACAAGCTTTTGACTATAACTGACCGAATTAGAAATTATATATTATTATTACATTGTTAGGAGAGGTTTTTTTTTTATTCTTATTTTTATTTTTATTTTTATTTTCGCATTCCTTGATAATGTCATCAAGTGTGCTTAATATATATATCGGTAATTTGCGATTTAGCTAATGCAGGAATATCAATGAAAGGTAAATTTATAATACGAAATTTGCTCTTAAATCATCAAACTTAACGTCATTAAATTCAATAGTTCGTGTAATACAAAAATGAAATCGACTATGAATCTTATCTAAAATCAATAAACAGTTATTCTTGTATTTTATTTTGATTTTGATTTAATAATACGATATTAGTACGAATAACGTATCTTACGTTACAACTAAAACAACTATTAATTTGCAATTCAATTCGTTATTTAAAAAGTATTTTGGATCCTTTATCATTTGCGCAATAAATTAATTCCTAAGTTCGAAATACTTATAATGTACAAGTGAATTTGTAAAATTATTGGCCAACGTGTCTTGATAGTACTTGCACCGGATACTATTATTACGACATTTACTTCAACATTAGGTTCTCATTCATTGAAACTTATTGGTTTTTTGCTTACTTTAAAGGAAATTCTTCTTAATCGATATAACGAAGGTAAGTATTCTGATATTTATTTATATCAAAAATAATGATAGGACGAAGCTTTGTCACTGTCACGTATATAATTGTATATATAATTGTAACTAAATTTTCGAAATCATTATGAATTGGAAATTGCAAGACTTGAAATTTTTATTGCACTGAATTGATGTTAAAATAATATTGAAGAAAATTATTGAAGAAAAGATACTTCTTTTTATATGTATATATATAAATAAATAAATAAATAAAAAAAGTATAGTTTTGTAAATAAGAATTACGAAATATAAAATATGAATATCGAAATGTATAAAAAAAAAAATAATGTCATAGTTTTAAAATTTCTGCCCCAAATTCTAACTGTTTTTATTACACGATCATAAATATTTTCTTGTTTATGGGGATTTAATATTTCAGGGTTTTATAATTTTCAGTATCTTACATAATGCTATAAGAATATTATTTTTATTATTGCAAAATAGAGACAAATATTTTTATATTAAAGTAAAAACGATTGCGTAAGTTTATTTTTAAATTCCCATTTTTTCGAGGTTTTCATAGTCTATAAAAGTTTATCTTTTTTTTTTACTGCCCCAATTGTCATTTTATATTTCCTAGAACCACAAGAATTTTCAAAAAATATTCGGGTATCGTAAATTCTCCTATTTATCAATGTCTGGATTTTGTTTTAAAGATGTTTAATAACAATCCTCGTTTATTATTCTAATATATACTTTCTAATAAGCGGCTAATTAAGTAGTTAAATCAAATAAACTACGACGAAACAAAGGAAAATTTTTTACACAAACAATAATAATATATTGTATTTATCTTTATTTTAGATTGTTAAACCTCCCGCTAATAAAGAGTTTTTCTAACATATTTAACTTACGCAATAAAATGTCAAGAATTTTCCATAACAAAATTATTTGAGCGGTAAATAATAATCCGTTGAAAAGAAATGTACCGTAATAAGATTTATTCTATTACTTGTTGATAAAATTTATAACTACTGCCTACGTATATATATGTATATATATATATAGTTAAATTAAAGTTGATGAAAGGTCACTCGAAAATTAAATGGTGAAAATCCTCTTTCAGGCGAGATGAGATCTTTCTAAAATAACGTTCAGTTGAAATATATATTTATCAACGCGAAGGGGGGGTGGGGAGAAGAGCGAAGCCCATGGTAAAAAAGGTCGACTCTTGCAGAAATTAACTGCCATAGGCAGAGTAAATTAAAAAAAAAAAAAAAAACTAGTCGCTAGAGAAATTTGAATATTCAAATTTGCTTATTTTAATTTAGTTCTAGAATTGTAAAATGCACATATTCAATGAGCGTCCGCGTTGTCGCGGAGGACTTTTATTTTCCTCCAGAATAAAGTCCAGAATACTTAGTTGAGAACGGAGTTCAGAGAAAGCGATGGACATTGTCGTTTAAAAAGTTCAAAGCCGAAAAAATGAGTAGAAAAGTCAGGGAGCCGTAGGCTGGAGGATCGCAGGCTTGGCCTGATCGAGGGGGGGTGGGGTGGAAATCAGGGTTGACTGGAAAATCAAATGGACGGGCGAGCGTGCCTTTAAATATCTTTACCCTGGCGAAATTATCGATCGCGCGCGCGCGCGCGCGCTCCACTGGAAATTCAACGGTGGCGGTGTAATTATGTAAGGTAAGAAGGCCGCGTTGCTTTTCAAAGTCTAGCCGATTTAAGTCGGGCATTTAAGTCGAAAGAACGGACGAAGCGAGTAATGCCCCCTAATTGCGTATGGCGAAATTTTCAATCGGCTATGCGCTCCTGGCCGGGGAAGTACATTCAAACAACACTTTCTGCCGGAAGCTCGTTAATGCCAATGCAAGACAAAGAAGGATTAGCTCCCACGGAAGATCTCGTTATCCCTAGGGACATAAGATAAGCTCGCAGCTTCGTAGGAGCTTCCGATTCCATTCCGGATCCGGGTAGCACTACCGGGGGAGCCCCATTCTCCCGCCTTCCCGACCCGGCGAGTCTTAATACGCCAACCGAGTCCTTAACTTCACGACAATAGACCGAAATACCTTCGATCATTTCTCTATCACTGGCGGTGTCCGTGTCCGTTGAGCGGCAAGCTCGGTATCCCGTCCAGTTCGGTGGTCCGTTATCGCAAACTTGCCAAATCTCAGGACCGCCGATGGGTCGAATCGCGTCCGTCCGTCCGTACGTTAATGCGTGCGTGCGTGCGTGCGTGCGTGCGTGCGTGCGTGCGGGCGTGCGTGCTTGCGTGAGTGTGGCTCGCGCGCGCAGCCACCGAGAACTGGAGAACCGGAGTCTCGGCGCTCGAACTCTGCTCGACTCGACCGAGAGGAGGAGAACGGACCACTGGCGGGGGCTGAGCGAGCGCTGACGTCGTCCGTGTAGTCACCCGGTTGCCGGAGATGGGGAGCTCAGGCGAATGGCTTCGGGACCGGGCTTCCTCGAGAATGGCTTCGCTCCAAGGCCTTTCGACTCCGTATCTTTACTTACTTGCTCCTTACTCCTGAAGGATTCCATTAGATTCCGGCCACGTGTTCCGTCCCCTTTCTCTTCTATTCACGGCCCCCCCCACCCCGTCACATAACCCCAATAACCGACTCCCCTCAAAACTCAAAATATCCCAAGTACATTAATATTGCTATTGTTCTTCTTTTTTATTACAAGCCTACGATTTTATTTGTCAAAGTGTTTGTATTGCGACACCGATTACCCTCGGATATATCAATTAAAGCGCACTTACAATGCATTACCTATATTCTTCCAATTTAGTAATTACATTGGAATCATCTAATAGTTCGAGGCAATGAATCTCGAAGGCGAAGATGGACTCCTCCACGTCATCAGGATTCTCAGGATACGACGGTATTATTAAAAGTTTCCTCAGAGTTCAAGATCCGTCAGCCTCTTTCAAGGCCGCCCGAGAATCCCCAAGTTTCTTCCACGATATCTTTTTTTCCGCAAACGCCGCTCGCTCATTCATTCTCCCAGTGCTTAAATTTTTATTCTCCACCAGGAGGATCAATTCGCTTTCCTTTAATTCTTTCTTCGTCACCTTTTTGCCATCCACGTGCACCTACACCTATGCTACCGCAATGCAAACAATGATCCTTTGCGCATAACGAAATTCCTAACTATCATTATTATATGTTGGCCGAGATAATGGAAATTATCTGTTATTATCTGTAATTGTAATTATTCTATCTCGATTCGTAGGATTTGAAAGAATGATTCTTTAAGAGAGAGAGAGAGAGGAAAAAAAACTATTTATAGAAAGTGATACCTTTCGGACTCGTGGACTAACAATTTTTACATTTAAAACTTTCCATTTATTACATTTTTCCCATCTAATTGGATAATTGCTAATAAATTTATTGAGAATGGGTAGCTCATTAATATTAACAAAAAAAAAAAAAAAAAAAAGATGGAAAATATTATTATTCTTCAAATGTTAGTAAATAATTTTTGAGAATATTTTATGATAAAATACGTAGAAATATGAAGAGGAACATGAAGCTTTTGAATAGATAATTGATTATGGATTTCTCAAACTAGTATTTGCATATTGATAGACGATGTCAATTACGAAGCTCAGACGCGCTACGAAAATTTCATTATTAATCTCAGTTTTAAATTCGAATAAAAAAAAAAATTAAAGATAAATAGTTGATTAATAATAAGGAAAAGTGTAATTATGTTTTAAAGCAAATGCCTGGCGTCAAAAACGAATATATATATTTAAGAATACAATGCGCGGATTGTTTAAAAACAAATCTTCGTTCGTTTTAATTAATTAAACTTTTCATTGCAATGTAATAAAAGATAAGTGACGCCGTCGGAACGTTTTGGATCGCTTATTCCGAGGAATATATATTTCGAACATTTAAAGTATTGAATAAATGAATGAATGTAGCCTTCGAGCCGGAGCATGATTATTAGATGTAATAGATATTAGATGCAAATGATCTCGTTGATCATGAATAATTCTATACGCTATATACTCCAAGTAAAATTCTATCTTTAAGGCTTCTTTATATTCTTTCGGAAATTCACGAGATACGTACGAAGGAGATCTATTTCGTTGTGGCAGCGGTCCTGAGCGGTAGACAAGACTTGGATGCTTCTATTGGAATAAAGGCGACATTAGAAAAGGAAAAGAAAACGTGTCGGTAACAGATCCGCGATCACTGCAATTGTCTGCACCGATAACGTTTCCACGATTCTTCCATCGGTTATCCTCACGTACAGCTCTTCTCTCCAGAGCCGTGAATTTCAAGGATGAGTACACACACACACACACACACGTACTCCTCGTATATTTATTAATAAAATGCACAAACAAGTTGCATATGACGGCTCCGAATGACTTTATGTAAAAATCTTTCAAATAATCCTGATTTGAGAGGCGACCTGACCGCACACATTATGACATGCCTATGATGATATAGCTTTTCTTGTGCTGTACCCGCTTAAACTTTCTTGAACGGCTGTCGAGCGAACCAGAGAATAACGACATCCGCGACGTTATTGTTTCAATTTTTATAAGAGAATCGCGATTTTAGTGGCCGACAACGGTCCCTTTTATAAAAACAGACATTTATCGTCGTTATTGCATTTCATTACATTTTTTTTCCCCTAACGCTTTAATATTGTCGTTAATGATAAAATCTGCATTAAAACTGACTCGGCAGATTTATTTTGACGATCAATATTACATCTACGTTAATTATTTATTACGTATTCCTATGATAATTTTTCCAACTCTTTATATTAGAGGTACATCCTCTAAAGCAAATCAGCATCTTCTTCTTTCGCATGTATTTTTAGAATGCAATTTTTAAAATTATTACAAGTAAATCATTAATTATATTTATTAAATTAAACTTTTTACCGTTTTGTTTTATATTAAAAATTTTTTATTGATATTTCTTATTATCTTCTTATCTGGTATGAATTTAAATATATGTATTTGTTTTTAAATTAACAGTGTTAGGAGTTATACTTAATTTAAAAATCCGAATTTAAAATTCCGAAGTTCTACAAATCTTTGATTATCCGAATTTTAATTAAAATTTCATTCCTTATAAATAAATATTTCAATATAGAAATCTTTAGGTATGCATCACACACTTGAAATTAGTATGTAAAATACAACGGTTTGCTTTAAAATGTATTTATATGTTCTACGATCTTCAACTCCGTGTCAAAACATTATAAAAATCGGTTAGAATAAGAGGTCTTAAGTTAATTCAATATGGTTAATTTAGATATTTCATTTATTTACACGATTAAGTAACAAATTTTACATTAAGCGTGTATATATATATATACAAGTGTTTCATACAGGACATTTTAAAATAACATCAGAATATCGTTATTGTAATTTTGAGATGTTATTATACCTTTTCGTGGTAAATAAGATTATTTGTTGATAAATGGAGTTCTTTTTTAATTAGAGAAACGTACAAAAGCGATTTAGCCTTTTTATTTTATTACATAACGAAATGAAGAGTTCAGTCAATACGTTTGATATTATAAATTGGCTTTATGTATTTAAACGCAAGAATCCAGTTTTTTAATCAAACGTATCACCCGAGGTAAGCTATACCAAGAGTAGCTGTCAAGATAAAATCGTATATAAAATTAAAATTATTTTAAGCAATAATTTTAATATAAATAATAAAAATTTCAGTTGCTTGAGATTGCAATTTACAAAATAAAGAAGGACGATGATATATCGAAATGTTTGATGACTGTTAACTGTTAATTAAAAAAAAAAAGTATAAGAAAAGGTATAAATAGCAATACGTATGGATCGTGAAAGGAGGATTTTTTACGATATTCTATTTAAAAAAGTAACAGGATACTTGGTTGGGCTGGTCGTTTTGGCAATGGCTCGCTCATGCCAAGGGCCTCTCGCGATGTAAAAATCTTCTTTTAAATGCCCGGCATAAAAAGACCGGTTTTCACGGGCCAATTCAAAGTATTCGTCGAAAGCTGATCTGTAGGCTACGCACTTCTCTTGCCGCTGACTCGAATGCGTGACTGTATTCTGGATGCATTATTCCTTCGCTCTGCCTCGATTCCCTCGATCACCATTTATTAATCTCTGCCGAAAGTGCCGATTTCCTGCTGAGATCTAACGATTCGCGTATACGGATTTTCAAATACGTACACGAATTCTATATCCGCACACGATGATGCTGTTAACATTTGCATTTAAACAAAAAAACAAAATACCTTAAATTAATTGATACTTTAATTAATTGAGAGCGTCCAATGATATATTATTATTAATTTTATATATTAAGAGCGAAAAGCCGCCGGTAATAAGTATATCTTGAATTATTTTCTTTTGCAAAGCCAATTAATAGACTTCGCTTCTTGAATTTGAAAGCTGCATTTTTATATTTTTATTCCATTCAGTATTCAATTTTCAATGCTATTATTAACAATATATATATATTGACTCGATTAAATAAAACTTATTAAATTAAAAGATGTAGCAGAAGAAGCCCGGATGAAATAAAAATTCCCCATGAAAAAATATTATTATAATTTATGCGTCGATAAATCTAATATTAAGTAATAAGTAATTTCAAATTTTATTTATCAAAAATGTAAGAAATACTTTTTTTTTAATGGGCAGTGGTTATCACTTATTCAAATTATATTTCTCAATCATTTTAAATTTATTGCACGAGCCTATACGCAGGCCTATACATCAATCCTTTTATTAATTACACAAACGAAAAAAATAAATAAAATAAAATAAAATAAAATAAAAATAAATAAATAAGTTAATAAATATAATTTGAAAAGGTTTCATATTTGACGAAGTAAACGCTGCTTTTATTGTACAAAAGAGAGATTATACACGAGGATATAAACACTTAATAATACATTATAAAATAATAATGTGTGAACAATGATCGGTATTGCGTAGACAATAATAACACATAAATATATCAAAGTCCCAAATTTGTTTCATATCGAGTAAATTTAAAAGAAATTTGAATAATAATAATAATAATAATAATAATGTTTCATACAAGATTGACTGCTTTCCTAGAAATTAGTACATTAAATTTATTATACAAACGTGTACTTTATTATTTGAAATTGACAAGCGTCTTATTTGCCAGTAATTACGGTAATAGCGAAAGGATTTCTTTAGTCGAGTAGCTGGCAGAGCTACTGAATTCCGTGTCTCATCTATTATCTTCCAATATAATATAATATAATATAATACTTGGTAAGAGTTGTGAAATTTACATATATCACAGCATTATGGATGTAAAAAATAAAAAAAAAAAAAAAAAAAAAAGAAAAGAAAATGACAAAGCGGCCATTCGCAATGCTTAACGTGGGAATAAACAACATTTATTGTACAATTGGCATTCATTTTAGGTAATAAATCTGCGCGGGTTATTTAAAAAATTAATTATCCGCCATTGAGAATAACTCGGGGAATTCGTTAATGAATCTGAAGAAGTTACAAGTGCGAAGGAGGCGCTTATTCTTTTAAGAAAACTTAATTGTCCAGCGCTCAAAGCATACGTGTTACCTTAAAAAGCATTCTAGGCTAATTAGCATGTAGTAATAGTTCAAGACATCGCGGAGCGACCCCTCCCCCATTGTTTCCACAAATATAGAGGCAATTAATTTGGAGAAACGCATCGGGAAGGTCGATCCGTCCACGCCGTCTCGAATATTCCCATTACCATTATTACCATTATTACTATCAATATTATCACTATTACTACTACTATTATTATTATTATCATCGTCATAATTATTATTATTATTATTATTATTACGGGCAGCTTCGCTTTTTTCGACTCGCTTTCACGCACCGGACGTAAGCTGTTCTTTTGTTGGGAAATACCTATCACCTAGAAGTTGTAAATCTCTAAATTAGTTCTTTCCTCAGTGCCTCTAACGCGTCCATTATGTTGCCGCCAACCACGCGAGCTCTTTGGGAAAACTCCGGCCGTTTACAACGAAACACGTGGGACTCTTTCTTCTTAATTCTTACATCATCATCATCGTCATCATCATCATCATCATCGTCTTAATGTCTTTGGATTCTTTTCTCTTCTCATCCCCGATCCTCATTTTTCTTTATCGAGTCAACAGCATCGACCTCAAAGAATCAGAAACATTGCAATTATCTCGTGGATTAAGATTTCGTACAGATAAAAAGGTCGTATAAAAAAAAAATTGACCTTTCAAAACAATACTATAATTTTAAATAATTAATTGAAAGATTCGTTCGACCTAATAACATTCTATGAGAATAATATGAATATTTTAAATCATTTTATATTTTATCCATACAATTATCACTCATTCATTAATGTTAATACTTTCAATTCATTAAATTTATGCCCATTTATACTAATCTGATTGCTGAACGTAATCATCTCAATGATAATTCTGCATGCAATTGTTATTTCCTTTTTCGTAAAGCGAAAGTGTAAATTTCTTACGAGAGGATATTATCTGTTACTATAATCATACACATTTGGGGTCGTTCAACCGTAAGATATAAGTTTCTTCGATAAATCTACAGATCGAAAATCATTATTAGATTGTACCAGCAAATATTTGTTAGAGTAAATCGTAGTTAAAGTAAAACCACGAATTATTATATCTATACTACTATAATGCTACTATTGACTGTACTATATATCTTCTTACCGACGTTAAATACATCAATTCAAACCATTTTCATAAAATATAAACCGAAACCTAATTAGTTTTGTAATATTGAATTATGTTTTTAAAATAATCTTTAATAGTTTTTTTAATATATCAATAATCGCTAGAGTAAAACACATACTCACGCATTATTTTGTTACTTTATTAAAAAATGCATTGATAATTATTTTTAGTAATAATTCATTTGTTTTAGTTAACATAATTTTAATATATTTTATTTATTTAATAACTTGTTTAATACAATACTTCTTTTAGTGCTTGTATTTCGCAGTACTTTTATTAGTATCGCATCGATAGTATCCTCAATAATCGAGAATATATTACGTATTAGTATATAATAATAGGTATAATAAAAAAGAAAAGAATTTATAATGGATTTTACTTTAAAGTAGATATTTTAAAAATCGAAAGACATTTAAAACATTATCAAATATTTAATTAAAAATCAATAATTTTAACCATGTATAATTTATATAAAACAAAAGCAATGGAATCGCTATTAAAATAATCTAAATATATATATATATATTTAACATGATAAGAAAATTTATGTTTCGTTTGTAATAACTGAATATATTGTCCTATCGTATCTCGAGTGGTAATATGAGCAACTTTGTAATGCACAATCGTCAATTGAAATTTTCTGGCCAAGCAACATAGGCAAAAAAAAATTGCAAACAATGCTAAAATACATTAGCGTTTGCACGCTAAAATTTACCAAACCATATAATTAGTCTCGAATTCATCTCACTTGTGCACGTTTTTTAAAACTAGTTACTTCTATTAGGAGTTCGGATCATTAATATTTTTAAAGATTTAATTTTCATTAAGAGAAGAGCAATTATACCACAGTGTAAAATTATTAGTACTTCAAGCATGATTCTAAAAGATCTGCTGATATGGAAGCAATATAAGCCACGAAAACTCAATGAAAAATATCCCAAGAGCGAACTGCTATGTAAGTTTTTACTCCTCATCAAATCAATTTTTTCGTATCACTTATGAAAGGAAATAATTAATAATAATAACGGCTTTTGTATAATTCCTACTAATATTCAATAATTTTATTAAGTAATTTTGTGATTTATGGCATACGGTTTTCAATCGTGATGCTCTACTATTAAATTTATCAACTTAAATTTATCAACTATAACTTTCAATCAAAAGAACACTTATAACAATTATAAATTTTTGCATTTTTATACTTTTAGTACGAGTTATATAAATTTATTGTAAAAATGCAATCTGAAATCCAAATGTATTTATAGACTTTCATTTACGAATTTACATTTCAAATATTAAAGCAATTTCGATAAATTTATAGGAAAAGCTAGGCAGGATTAATCAAGTGTTTAAAAATTAGATAAATGAAGTGAATGATGGGTGAATTTAAATAATTAGAAAAAGCAATGTGGACTTATAAAAGTAAGATGAGTTGTGATTTAACGAGAGACTATTTTCGGAGCGGCTGGAACAGATTCACGTAATTTTAACCACTATACCAGAACATTAATAATAATAATAATACGCTAAATTTACGTTTCCTCGTAAAATAATAAGTTTTATGACCGTAAGAGAGAATTTTAAAACAATAACGAACGAGATAAAATCTAAAATTGGGACCGTTTACTAGGATATTGATTCGATAAAAAAAAAAAATAAAAAATAAAATATGATAGGAGCAACAATAATATAAAAAAAGCTTATCGTGTGAATCGTAATACTTTTTCATCTATCGGTCTACGGACGTTCCTCATAGCATTCTAAATAGGCAGATACGCGCACAGGTATTCATTATTATGTCGGTAATAATAATAATAACAACAACAACAACAACAACAACAGCAACAACAACAACAATAATAATAAGGCAAATAATCCGAAGCAAAGTCGAATTCTCGTAATTAATTCTGCGTACGAAACGAACACGAATGCCATTTTAGTAATTATAACGAACGACGATCCTAAAAAGTGTCCAGGAATAGATAATAAAGGGATAAGAGATAAGCAGATTAGACGAGAGCGAGCGATCAAGTAAAAATAGCAAATAAGCTTGTATCGGTAAAAGTATCGTTGCAAATCATTGTCACTAGCTTCGGAGACGTTATTATTATTATTATTATTATACTTAGTATTTTTTTGCCGCGTCAGAGCAGAGAAACGTATTTTGGA
This sequence comes from Ceratosolen fusciceps, assembly GCA_018883505.1. NCBI lineage: Eukaryota > Metazoa > Arthropoda > Insecta > Hymenoptera > Agaonidae > Ceratosolen > Ceratosolen fusciceps. The sequence goes on from RCIC01000002.1 coordinate 10,015,978, forward strand.
ATACACCGACGATGGTGGTATTATCTACGACAACGACGGTGAGGAGCCACTGTCAATGAAGGTGTGCACCGTACGACGTCTTCCCTTTCTTTTCGGCTCGTATAATTGACGAGGGAGAGAAGAACTTGTGATTCGCGATTTAACAAATTCTTTGTACGTTATTTTATTTTCCACAACTTCGGCCTCAGTTCGCCGTCAGCAATAATTTCTTTATTTCGAAACGATTTCTTTATAGCAAAATACGTGATTAACAAATTGTTTAGTAAGACGACTGAAAAGACAAAAAAAAAAAAAAAAAACAAAAAGAAAACACGATACCCTTTTTCATATATAAATTCGCTGCAAGAACATTATATTCCGCTGTAAATTCTATTAAAGTACACGCTGAAAAAGTATTGTTACAAATCAGCTACATTGAAATACATTTTTTTTGTGATTTCTCATTAATACATCTCATTACTAATCAATGTATCAGTTATGAGAATTACCAATAATTAATTTCCCCGTCTGTTATCTATTTAATTGCCTATTAAACTTAATTAGTCGATAAAAAAATAAGTATAATAAATTATTTTTATTAGTATTTAATGATGTTTCTATCAATTTATGGATTCCTTTGTCTCTATTTGTTTTTTTTTATATTAAGTATTAAGGGTTAGCAATAAAAGGAGTACTAACATTAAGTCCAATACTATGCATATCGAATATAACTTATCCTAAAAATCGCATATTAATGCCGCATGTTTGAAATATAATAAATAGTTTCATTAGAATAATTTACCAGATAAATGTACTTTCGTGCAAGCACTACGAATCTCGTGATTGTTCTATAGTATTAAAGAAAAAAAAGGGGGGGGAGGGAAGGGAATTAATTACGAGTATCAGAATATCGTTATAAGGTTGTTGTTATCTCTAGTTAGTTTATGTGCGCTAAAATATATTACAAGGAGTTACTTTGAATTACAATAATTGAAGGCTAAATAAAAAATATATACATATATATGCCACACGTCTCACATAAAATTATACTAAGGTATTATTTCTTGATGAAAATTGAAAAAAAATACAATGTAACACGTTTTTTCCCGAGTACATATAATTCTGCACACGCGTTATTTAGATAGACTGACTATCGATAAAATACATTTTTCTTCTTCTTTTTTTTTTTTTTTAATAACGTAATTTCGTTTGAATTATAATGTCGTTTACAGCGAAGTAATACCACGTCGATGACTTTTATAAATCAAAAGTAATTAACAATAAACAAGCAATTCGCATTGAAAATTTAGAATAACAAGTCGAGAGTATTCCCGTGCATATTATAATAATAATGCTTCGATTGAGTATATCGTAGAATTCTTCTTCTTTTTTTTTTACTCCTCCTTTCATATAATAAATAACAACGTGATCAATCAAAAACTGCAAAACAAAGTAATAAATACAACGAATGGCTGTTGTAAATATTACAATTGCATAGAGAATCGGGTTTACAACTTTTCACTTTGTACACGTAAAATGAAGGATCATTATCACTAAGGATATCTAATATTAATATAAATAGAATGACGTGCCAAGTGATTATTATAACATCGTATATTCCGAAGGCAGGTAACAATATTGTTATTATAATACTCGAAATATGATGGCTGACTGAAAAATCATTTCGGTGCGTATTTATGTGAGAACCAAATGAATGCATTATCATCTCAGTCGTGATAGAAGAGAAGTTGACACGCAAGATTAACTCTCTCTGAAAGTGCATATAAATAATATTGCACGATAAACAATATTATTACATTTTGTCAGGTGATTTTTAATAAATAACACTGTCCTTATGTGCCTTAGTAATGATTGAAATTCAATAAATCAGTTATTAAAGGTAAGTCATGAAGTTTCGAGACGTGCTAATGATTTTCTTAAACTACATAAAAATAGTTGTATTAATTGTTTTAGCTCTTGTATGAAAAGCCTATTTCTGTTAACAGTAAATTACTCGACTTAATTAAAAACTGTAGTTTCCACTCCAATAAAATCGTTTTAAATAAAGACGTAAATTTGAATTAAATAGCCATTATTTAGCAAGTTTCTTCGTTTAATTATCTCGTTTACTATTTACTTCGGTTTTATTCAATTATATAATTTCTAGAGACATTTAGTCATTCCTTATACCTTTTCTGATATACTCAGTATTAGATTATAAATGACAAAAAAAAAACAAAAAAAACAATATGCTAAGCACTCCCATCCGATAGTGTATTTTGCCTTGGATGGTGAAAAAACGTCATAAACGCCTATTGAAGATGCGATGCAAAAATCTACGTGATTCATCATCAACGTACGTGATATTTTCTACGCGCACAACGTTACTCTAAATTTATAGACAATTAAGTACTTCGAATTTTAGTCTTCGACATCAAAAACACTTACGTATTCTTATAAGAGTTCACGTAAACCCATACTTCTTCCCTCACTGTATTATTTCAAATGCAATAAAATACCTGTATGTGTGTTAGAAAAAAAGAAAGAAAAAACATACGGGAGCATCGTTCAAAATTAGTGAAATTTTTATGAACTCGTTACAAATAAAAAGTTTTGCAAACTATTTCAAAGAAAACACTCGAGTAAGTTTTCAAAATAAAAGGCAATGGAATACACATAAAATTGTTAGCCAATTACATACAAAGTATGTATCATTACGAATACAAAAGAAGTTGTAATAATTAAAAAAATAATACTTTCAATTTTAAACTTCTCTGTTTATTCTTTGTTTTCCTTCCTAGCGCGATTTAAATTCAACGCATATTAAGAGAATCAGCAAGGATCTAACTTAAATAAATCACTTTTCTAACTATAATAAAATATATTACTTTATTTCTATTTATTTTCATTCGCATTGCGATAACGTCAGTTATAATTTTATTTCAGCTAAGCTCATTATAAGCAGCAAATATTTAGTATTCTTACACATGATCGAAATAATAATTTCTTGTCAATGTAAATCCATAAAAACAATTAGGTCGAACATGCGTCACTGTAATTAGTAATTTAATATTAAGAAGTAAGAAGTGCGAATGTTATATATTACAGAATAATGATCCGATACGTTACATATAGAAATGTTAAAATCTATTAATATAAATATATGCTTGTGTTTCATATGCATTAAAATATTTAAATAATTCTTATAATATATATATATAATAACGTTTTAAGCTTATACAAAATGATAAATTATTTAATTACCGTATTAATTTAAAATGTAATTATAAAAATCTGAAATAGATAAAAAAATAAAAAAATTTTGAACAAATAGAAAAAAAATCATCTATGAGGAGCATTAAAAATATATAATGATACGTACGAATTTTTAAATTCTAATTTTGTAAGCTTCGCAATATTTCCAATGTTAAAAGTAAACGAATGGCGGATATTCCAGATTATTCGTTATTCTCTAAATAAACTTTATGTGAAAAAGATGGGATGGAAATAGGGACGAAATCGGTATAAGACGCTCAACGACTGCACTTTAGTAAAAGATATTTTAAATATTTTGAAAATAAGAATTTCGTTTGTTTAAGTCCAATGATTTTAATCAAGCGTGCATGCAAATCACGGAATGCGAAAATTTTGGAATATTCAATGAATTAATCAAAAGTTAAATCTTTAATTTAAGCCACAATGTTACGATGTTACAAATATATGTGCAGCTAAATTAGAATTTTAAGTAGTACTGCTAGTCATTTAAATTATGCGAATAAATAGTAAGCAGTTTTATTTCTTTATTTCTTTATTTATTTTTATTTTTATTTATTTTTCTTATAAAACGGTGACAACTTCTTTATCTTCTCGAACTTGAGGAGATAAGAAGTCAAAATTTTTTAATCCCATTTCTCAAACATCTATATAAATATATTTTTTATTGTTTAAGTATTACCATATAAATCATGACGAAAGTTATTGAATTACTGTGATTATGATATATCAAGCTATTTAAGAAATGTTTTAAACATTAATTTATATGAAAAGTAAAATAGTAGATTTTCGTGAATTCGTAAAGGGAGATGTAATGAATGAAACATCGAAAAGACTGTTTTTATGAAATATAAATTTACCTTAAATTTTGCAAATGTCGATTTTTACTTTTATCTCATATTTATCTGTTTCAAATATATCACAAAAAAAGAGTTATTAGTTGAGCAAAGAAAATCTTCGATTCTTTTGTTCAAATTTCGAAGCAGGTATACTTAATATATATTTATTATTCTTGATTTTACTATAAATTGCATAAACTATGAGGCCTTTACAATGGAAACGTTATTGTTATTGATAAGTACAGGTAACGACTTGTGAGCTATGCTAGAAATAAATTAAATTAAATTTTTTTTTCACGAGATCCACATAAATGATATCCTTAAATTTAGCACTTGGTATTTATACGTGAAGCGATCTACTGTAGCTCTTAAATAATCATAATTACTTGGAATATCACTGTTAACTTGACATTCATTCCGTTACAATGAAATTAATTATTATAATAATTAATTTGTACTTCATTTGCTCCCAACATAACGTGAAAATTTAATATTTTGATCCTTTAAAAATGCTTACTCCAAAATCATTTGAATGTAAATTTCATTACCATGAATTTGAAAAAAAAAATTCTATCATATTAAGTTTAATAATATAAAAGAGCAATAAGATCTTTAACCAAAATCAAAATTCAAAATTTCCTTGCAGTAATAAAATTTGTATCCGAAATCCATTTTTATATATTACATTGCAATGCAATGTCCCAATCTGTACTAAAATTATAATGCTTACATTATATTCTAAATACGGATACGTAGGAAATGCATTTAGATATTTCATGTTTAGGAATACAAATTTATATCGAAAGAATTCTTTATCTAAGGTTAATTCCTAAGTTTTATAAACAATATAAGAAATATGAAAAGTTTATATAAGAAATAATAGTGAAATTAAGAGGTTTTAAGAGTTAATAATTGCAAATAAAAAAGTTCCTGACTAATAAAACCATAAAATCGATTGACTTTGTAAAGTTCATCATCGCATGAAAAACGTGTAACAATCTTGAAATAAAATAAAATAATGATTATCGTAAAAAAGCTTGTAGAATCGAGTGCACAGAAATTGTAAAGGAATGGAAATTTAGTGACAACCAAAGTACGATAGGAAGAAATAAAGAGAAACAGAAAGAATAGAATATGCGAAGAAATAGAGAATAACTGGGCAGAATTGCGCACGTAACTGGTATTTATTTTTATTTTTTTTTTTTTTATTTCTCGCTACGTTTTTTTAACATATCCTTAAAGAGTGGTATGATGAATAATTAAAAAGATGCCATTTTAACTAAAAGACAGAGTCAATTGCAGCGGCGCTTCTTAAAACCTTTTTGTCGAATATTTTCTTTCTTTTTTTTTTTTTTTATTTACGTACGTGTTCAATAGTAATCGTCGCGAGCGTCTGCATCCAAAATTCGAATACGACTGTTTGAAGGCATTGATTCTGTGAGCTCGCAACGAGTACCAGTTTTATATAGAAGTCTACTTGTATTATAAAAGAATGCCATTTTGCATTCGACGTAAGTAATTAAAAAAAATTAATTCTTCTATGCATGAATAATCAGGAAATAATATTTCTCCGTGTAACATGAAAATAAAGTACATTCTACGCTTCTCTCATAAACAATACACGTTATCGTGATTATTGTTATTGTTAATCAAAAGACATTTTCCTTGATATTAAACTTGTTTCCATGTTTATCATAATTATCTTACTAGTATTAATTATATTTTGTTTGCATCAATTGTTAATTGATGGTTTTACGTTTCATATGTAATCATTAAAAAGAAGGAAGTATGGTAAGTTTCAAGTATTTTCAAGAAAGAAAAATAACACGATCGTTTATAAGTACGACATATAATAATTATATTTTAATGAACATTGTGTTTTCTTTTAATAATCAACTCCTCTGCTCCATCTATTGGTATAAATATCTACTTACTCATTATTTCAAAAATTTCCTCCTTATCGACGACCTCTTGATATCATTAACTATATGTTGAGTGACATCTATTATCATATTCAATAATTTACCGCTCATCGGTAATTTAATTTTCTTCAGCTACTTTATTATAAGATTCTATTTATCTTATTATATTTCAAATTTATAGCCTCTTCATAATGAAAATATAAATAAATTATAGTATTAATAACAATAAAGTGAGCGTAATTAAACATTAACGCAATATTTTTCTTTAAATAGTTCATCCGCAGTAAAAAAGTTATTCACTCGTTAAATAAAACAAAGTATATAAATATACAGAAAAATGCAATGTCCGATTCTCTATAATTCTGAAAAATCATTTTAAGAATAGTTAAATTTATTTATTATAATATAAAATTCTTGTGAATAAACTTTACTACGTAAATCCAATGTTTTTTCAAAAATTGCGTTAACAAAATATTAGCAACAGATGCTTTAATGTATACAGACGATTTTTACATATAAGACAGCAAAAATTTTTAATTAAAAATGCGAAAAAATTTTGAACGTAAAATTTTTTGTGATTTCATGTGACTCGGTAGAAGCTCATATATATATGTATAGTCATATAGATCACAGTTACGAAATTATTAAAGAAGCTTTTTATTAGATATTACGTGATTGCAAACATCTAATACGATATACTTTATGAATATATGTAATATTTATCGTATATGAATATGATTAATAAATTTTAATATCTATATACAAAGATAATTTACTATTTTCTGTATTTATTTATAAGCCTGTTTCAAAAGGACTATATAATTTTTAATTGACGCAATAAATACGCGATAAACGCGAACTAAATATGAAAATACATTCAAAAGGATTTTATCATAATCATAAGATAATTTAAAAACTTCACTTTTATCAATAATAATAGATCTCAAATGAAAAGTATATTTATCTTTAAATTTCAGAAAATTTAAAAACGTTAATGTATTTGTATTTCATTGTTGAAAGTACTTTAAGTATTACATACTTACGACTGCAAAATAGACATAATTCTTACATTAATTGTACAATTTTCATTTATTATGAATACATTATTACATTACTCGTTAAGAATTTTTTATCATAAAGAAATTGAATTTCACTGTTTTTTATTAAATATCATTTACAACAAAAAGAAACAAAACTTATAATATTCTGACAATTCATTTTAATCAAGATAACGAAATTTAATTATTAAATGCTTAAATTGTAACATTTCTGATAATAAATAATGAATTCAAAGTTGTATTGAAAGATGTTTTTTATGTAACGGTTCGAATATGAATCTTTTATAAAATTTTTGTTATAAAATAGTTGTTAATATTTATAATTTTTATAAAAAATTCCTTAGTTTTAATGGATACATTACAGTAAATCCAATCTGCAATAAAACTATGATTTAGTTTAGTTGAGCGTTAGTAATAATATCAAAATACTGCCTTATATTATTATTGTTGTTGTTGTTTTTGTTGTTGTTGTTTTTGTTGTTGTTACCATAATGAAATAATACCGAATACTCGTAAAAATACAGAAAAAAGATGAAGTGTTATTTTACATTTTGTGTCATAATTTTACGTATTTGAAATTGCGGTTTAATATTTACTATTAATTTTGCAAAATTTTAAACCAATAAGGAAATCTTTAAGCGTAAATTGTATAAAATATTGTTAAAATAACAGAAATTATTTAAAGGGGATCAATTAGTTTTTCGTTAAAATGAAACGTTATCCCCAATGGAATTTCTTGTTATAAAGAAGCAGCTTTTTTATATTGGCATGAAAACCATTTTAAACTAGTAGTTAGTTCTACATACTATAAATTCTACATTGATATGTGAATTAACACAATACCTGAGATTTTTACGTTTTTATAGTATTGGAAATACTATTAGCGCATAAAGGTTTAATTAAACGATCAATATTTTGTACAGAGTTTTTGTTTTGTTTATTCAATAGTGAGTAATATATAAATAATAGCAAAATAATATGTAATTCGTTACTATATATATTTAAAATGATATGCAATCTGACGTTATAGAAAATTAATAGCATTTATACAATTATCTATGACGTTTATTCGAAAATCTTTGAAAGTACTTTAATCTTGTACCTGAAACATCAAAATTAACTCCTAGGAATGTTAATTTTTTTTATTATTTGCCATTTAATGTTCAAGAGTTGTTAATTATTTGTTCTTTACGCAAGTCAACGAAAATCTTTTTAAAATCAAAATTTAATCGAACTTTGTTTATATGTCGATGAGTCGATAAAACGAATTTTAAACCAAATATGGGATTTAGTTGGAACGAGGAATACCTATGTAATAGTAAACGGGCCAATTAGCATATTTTTCGTTATAAAATAATGACCAGTCGCAAGAAGTATATGACTGAGGGCACATAAAATCAATTGTTTTTTTTCTTTTTTCTTTTTCTTATTGGGAGCGCGTATCCAGGGAGTTTAATCGCTAAACAAATTCATTAGCTTTCATGCCGTATTACGACGGATTACAAAAATTTAATAAAAGCTCGATAATAGTTTAAACATCTGCGTAATAGGATTAATATTGAGCTTTTAAATTGCTAATCGCAAGCTAGGAAAAATATTTTACGGTTCTTTTATTGCAATTAAGCTGAGTCTGTTGCTCGGCGTTGTGTTAGTAAATGTTAAATAAAGGTGTCTCGGTGTAGGTCGTCGCTCGTGATGGGAAGCTTATGGAACAAAATGAAATTTTTCACAGAGAATTTTTTGACAAAGTCGGTCGTCCCGCTAAAATTAAGTCGACCAAGGAATAATAAAGTTGTTTGAAAAAAAAAAAAAAAAAAAAACGGACGAGTGCATGCGTTCGCCGGTAGAGTGAGAGGGACGCGCAGTCAGGTCTAACGGCTTGGCTCTTCGTGCGCTGTTCTCAAGTGCAGCAGCGGGTAAATTGTTTTAACGGAGAGGAGGATGCAGCGGCGAGGCCCTTCGACCGATTAGGAATTTGGTGGACGTCCGTGTCGGCGTCGGCGGCCTCGCGCTTGAAAGGTGCTTCGGCAGGTTCCGTTCCCCACCCCTCCGCCGCCGCCTGCGCCACCGCCACCGCCTTACTCTTTCTTTCGCACTCTCTCTCTCTCTCTCTCTCTCTCTCTCTTGTGTGTGTCAGTCCCGGTCTCGCCTCTTTCTCTAGACCCCCACCAAGGCGCGGGCATACGCGTCCCCGGGGTCCCGGTGGCTCAGTAATTCCATGTCAGTTGATTTAGCCAGCCGCGTGGAGGACTTGGTTGGACGGCTATGTGGGCTGGCTGAGCGGCTCGGGCCCCGGACAATCGAGAGGATTCTTTCTTTCTTTCTTTCTTTCTTTCTTTTTTTTTTTTTTTTTTCTCTCAGCCGGGATGCGCGTCTGATCACTCGCGCTTCAGATCCCGTGGCCGCGCTTAAAGTCTCGCTAGCACCTCGAGCCGCCGCCCGCTATCCCCCTCCCATAGCCCCTCGCCCCGATCTCCCCCCCTCCTCCTCCACGTACGAGGACTAATCAGGCCGATCGATAAGGCCCCGGTGAAAAGTGCGTCCGTGAGTTTGGTTCGGCAGGCAGCGATTTCGATTCGCATTGTGCTGTCAGATCACGCGCGTGCGCCGGAACCGAGGGAAAGTAAGGGAGCCCCAGCCACCGACGAGAGGAAGAGGAAGATAGAGAGAGAGAGAGAGGGCTCGGAATTGTCGGTAAGCTTGTGTGATAAGGCGAGGAAGGGAAGTAGGACAGGAGGTGGTTCGCCCGGACGGACGAGTGCAGGTGAGCCGTACAAAAATTATGTAAGCTCTGCATAGCAAAGGGATGAGAAGGACTCGATAAATTACCCTCGAATTTACATGAACTTCTCAGCGGTCGTCATTCTTTTTACCTTTTTTTTTTTTTTTTTATTCTCTCTCTTTATCATCATTCTTGCGCATTAAGTGAGAGAGAAAAACTGGTCGATCCCCTATACATTTCGATACAACTTAAGTTTAATTCGTACCATGTAAGACCTCGCCGTTGCTGCAATTGAATTTTTTTGCTCGATCGAAGGGTCGCCTTCTCTTTATTTTCGTGTGTAAGGTGCGCGTTGCTATTTTTTTTCTCTTTTTTTTTTTTGTTTTTGTTTTTCTTTCTTCGCTGTTGTTATTTCTTCACATATCTAACCATTTTCGTACATTAATTATTCTCAATTAACTCGGCAAGGCTCTTTTACTCTTTTTTTTTGAGATTGCGCTTACAAATTACTCGCAATAAGAAACGCGTCCAATATTACGGGGAATAATACAAATTGAACATTTAATTTAACATTTTAATAATAATAATAATAATAACAACAACAATAATAATAATAATATTGATTATTGACTTGGACGATCAATTTAAATACTACAAAAAGCAATTTGTTTCTAATATATAATATTGTTCTTGCATGAAAAATGAACTTTATAACTACTGTATGAACTGTGGAGCTTGTCTACTTCCCGTCATAACTACACCGAATAAGAAAATATTACAATACAAATCTCCGTGTACAACTACATACACTTTAATATTATCCTAAACATGTAAGGGCTCGATTCGTTTAAAACTTCGAGAAAAAAACAAAAACAAATAATTTCTTTCCCACAGTCTTTATTAAGAACTACAATTTCAATTTTCATTTGGTATGTTTAAGTAGTAAGAAGAACAATAAATTTTAAAAAAGGTCTTGTATTAGCCAAGACCTTTGCGTCACGTAAGTTTGTTGTTTTACGAAATTAGCTAAAAATCATTTTTTTCTCATCTGACTAATTAAAATCCCTGGCCTTGTATATTAAATAATCTGTTCAAATAAAAGCTTCAATACCATAATACCGATTCCGTTCCTCGAATTTATTAATAAATAATTTCGCAAAAAAAAAAGAAAGAAAGAAAGAAAGGACCAAATTGGCTGGTTTATAAAGAAAGGTCAAGCATTATCGTAATGATAAATTTGTCCCTCGGTACTTGTAAGAACCTAAGTAGAGCCTCACTCTGACTCGTCGTTCGAAAGAGAATCGTCAACAATGTCTCGCTTAACGCTCTGGATTTGACGACCCCTTAAATAAATATCCTTAAACACATGAGGTGGATAGTGTAAGTGCGGATGAAGGATTGCATTTTGAAAGGTCGTTTCAGCAATTCGCGTATGCTTAGTAGGCAGTGCTTTGCTTAAAAAATTATCATATAAAATGGCCGTTGTGTCATTTCGTACAGTCCCGAGACGAGGAGACTTAAGTTGAGTTGATTTAAGAAACTAAATATTTCATTCTTTTGAGTATATTAATTGTCCGATGCAGCCGTTCTATTTATTTAAAAAAAAAAAAAAAAAAAAAAAAAAAAAAAAAAAAAGAAAACAAGATCGGAGACGCGGATAAAGAGATCCGCGATAAAGACTTTGACGTTTAAATTATGTATAACGAGGTCCGCCCGCAGAAAGACTCGCGAAACCTACTCGCGACTTTATTTAATTAAAAAAAAAAAAAAAAAAAAAAATTAAAATATTACATTTATTAAAGATTTAATCTATTTAGTTGAACTGCTTGCCGTGAAATCTTAGTAATTCCATATTAAGGCCGAATGAACGTAGACGGCGATCCTAGTAATAATACGCGGGAGACCTCATGTTTTACCATTAATTTGCAATAAAGTAAGGACTGCGAATGCAGGAAAACCGCGAATTATGAACGAAATGAAAAAATGCAAGAGCAGGGGTAATAAAAGTCACCAACTTTCGTCGTAAAACAGTTACGGATCGCTCGAAAAAAGCTCACCTTCGAAAAAAAAAAACAAAAAAACGAAGAAGAAGAAATAACAAAATAAAAAAAAAAATAAACAAAAAGCAGCGAGGAAATCCAGGCGACTTTCGTCGCGTTCGCATAATTGCAGTCCAGTTGGATAATCGTGTCGCCGTATCATCAAAGCAAATAAAAAACAAGAGGTGTAGAGGGAGGAGGAGGAGGAGGAGGAGGAGTAGGAGTAAAAAGTTGAAGAATAAATATGAATGTAAGGAAAATGAAGAGGACGCGCACCCGGTCTTTAAATCTGCCCGAGGAGGAAGACGGCGAGAATATTGCAATATCGTGTACACGATAATGGATATTTGAGAAAGAAAAAAAAGAAAGAAAAAAAAGAAAGAAAGAAAGAAAGAAAGAAAAAGTAAAAGAAAAAGAAAAAGAAAATTGCGCCAACCACGTTTCCTTCCCTTTATTTCCGTCTCGCTCTAGCACTTTCTCGGGCTCCTTGTCATTATCACCGCCGAGAGAATTAATCAGCTTTAACTAAAAGACCATTCGCGTGACCGGGACGACTCTTTACATTTCATTAACAAAGCCAGATATATATATATATATATATATGTATGAATGACGCCCCCGGTATGAGCCCCGGAATGCTGCGAGCCTACGCGGGAAGGAAGATTAGTGACTCCGAATATTTTCAAATGTTTTCGATGCTGAAAGGGCCAGGACCCTTTATTATTCATACAGACTATTGCGACAGATGCGGATAAGCATAACTGACAAGAAGCAGACGGAGTTCGTCGGCTCGGTCAGTTACATCGGCTGAATAACATCTTTAAAAAGATTGTGTTTTCAAAAGCCCTGTGCGTGCCGAGCGTAAACTTTGTCGTAAAAATCGTATACGCTCTTAGTAAATATCTAAGCGAATCGAATAAATATCTGCGAATGAGTTAAGCTATTGACACGCAACGCTCCTTTATTTGGGTCAGCTGATACTAATAATATTTACGCAACTTTGTTTCAATTAAACCGACGACGACAACGACGACGACGACGACGAAACGAGCACATGCTCCCGCAGATCTTTGACTTTCCCTACAATCCGAGCAATTATTTACTGGCTCTGATCTACGTCCACATGCACATGTTTATATATTAAACTCCTATATAGAAATCGTACATAATCTACATAATCTGTAATTATTTGTGTAGAAATTTTGTTCAAGTAATTAAACTTCTTACGTTTCCCTACACCTTTTCTCTGCATTAACGTAAAAAATCATAAAATAAATTTATTCTAAACATCACACCAACATTACCCGATGATCATTCTAAAAGAGAGAGAGAGAGAGAGAGAGAGAGAGAGGGAACAATGAGATTTATATTTATACAGTTTTCAGACTATGTATGATTAAAGTCGCCTAAATAAACCTTCCCATATTATATTCACGATATTCGAAACTATCGAGAATATACGTTTAAATGGTTAAATTATAAATATAGAAATAAATATTATACGATATTTGGGATGTTTATACTATGGCGAGCATCGATTCAGTCCCTCAATCGAGCTTTTCAGGAAAACAAACATTATTTTTCTCTAGTTGTGCGTGATGAGGTGAATATTATCAAGACATTTATTAGTACGAATTTAATTATTTAATTGATTGATTTAGAATTTTATAAAGAACGTTTCGTTAATTGATTGTATTTACAAAGTCGTGGTGTTAGTTATTTTATGAAATGGTGTACACCAAGAGTCGAAGATCTTTACCTGAGTAAGATAAGAGAACCTGAGTAACCTATACATTAAAGCTTTTACACATAAGAAATCAAACCCTCAAGCTCCTAATACTTAGTAATTTTATTATTTATTTATCGCGATTTATAATTGTTTTATATTTCATTTGTATTATATTTGCATTGTATTATCTTTAAAAACGATAAGATATAAAATAAAATAGAAAATATTTCATTCGATTGATTCCGACGTTATAAATGCAGCATTTATGAAGTAAACAAGAGCCGTTTTAGTCTATTCAATTAAATGCTTTCATAATTAAACTATAAATCTAGGCGTAGAAAAGACTCATACTAAGTGTATCAGACATTCAGACACTTTTCGTAAATTGTTTCTTTCTAAACTATTCGCTTGTTTCGCTAAAAAAGGAACAAAATTTTATTTGTGCTGGGCTTGCGATATATTAATTACGAAATTTCAAAAGCTGTGTTAAAAATATTTATACCCGGTGCGAGTAAAAATAATAACGATACGATAAATTAAACTACAGTGGCACGATTAATTAAAAAATTTAATATGCTAGAATTTCTTTTGCCGATTTAAAACAGTTTACGTGCACGTAAAGCCCCTACATAAAAGCAAATACTTTACGTATACAGCAATAACGTGTAAAATTTTTATTGTACTAATACAGAATCGTTGTGGCGATCGATACATTTTTTTAACAAACCATGTACCATGAAATTGCACCTTAAACGTAACTAATTAAAAGAGATTAACTTAAATTTTAAATAGAAAGTAATATAAGCGTATGACACTTGCGTACTTTCGCGCATTACGGGGATTATTATGTACGTACACAAATAGCAGCAGCACATTGATAATCCGGATAAGGTGTAAGTGGTAAAAATATCGTTAGTTTTATTTATAAAATTCTCGAACAAGGTCGAGATTTTTTAGCACCGACATAGATGATAATCATAATCTAGACAATCTACTTGAGATGTACTATTATATCGATTGCAACTGCAAGTACATTTTATGCGAATGTCCAAGACATTCTAAAATCTTTTAAATAAGCGCAGCTGTAACTAAGCCACTTTACTTTTATACGACAATTCTATGTTTCTACTAAACGTTAAAAATTCTTTATATTTTGTACGTTATACTACAGTCTCTATGCAATTAAATCATTAGATGCTACGACAGTGATATTAATGTTAAAACTGTGTGTATCGTTTATTGATTTAGAGGCGTTTTTTTCCCTTTTTTTTTTGAAATAGAAATACTGTAGAAATATAGATAGGATTTAATGTATTTTACAATACATTAATAAGCTTAAAAATTGACTAATAATAATACTTCTTACGTATAATATACGTGTATATGTGCCTGAAATGAAATTAAAATACGTGAAATTACAATTGAATTTGTTATTGCATAATATTTCTTATGCGCTAATTTATATAAAATACAAAGGCCTAAAGAAAGTTTTAAAAATATCGGAGTTGCGCTCGCTACTGAAATTTACTTTATGCTTATATTTATTTTCATTGGTGACGAGTTCGCTTGACAAAACAAAATACATTACAAAATAGTTTAAATCCTTTTAAATTTACTAGAAAAAAAAAAAAAAAAAAAAAAAAAAAAAAGAAACTACGGAGCAGTACGTTATCGCTATTAAAGCGCGTAAAAAAGAAAGAAAGAAAAAAAAAAAAAACCCCCCAATAAAGTTGATTGATGCGCTGCGTAGATTTAAATATTCCTTGTTTGATGTAAATATACAAGTAATGTTATTCATTATAAATAATGCAAATAGTAACATTTCTGACATGTGCAATGAAGTGTATAAGAGCGGAATAAAAAAAAAAAAAAAAAAAAAAAAAAAAAAAGAAGCGTTTGGCACATCACACGATGTTGAATTTATTAGTAAATAAGAAGGTTGTCGATATTATTAATGCGCCGGCGGCTATTTATAAGCGAAATGCTTTAAGCATAAGAAGTGCATAGGACGCCCGCTGAAGTGACGAATAATCGATGGGGATGCCGCGCGATCCTTGAGTTATCCGAGAGTCATAACCGGGTGGGGTGAGGGGGTGGTGGTGGTGGTGGTGAGGGAGGAGCGACAAAGGTGTCGACGACCGAGGAATCCTTTGGTGGTGTCGTACGGGGCGAACGGTCGCCGAGTTAGCCAACGGCTAAATGCGAAATAGCGAGGAGCTCCGTGAAAAATTTTTCGAATAGCAAATGGCTCGCGTGCTGTCAGGGGCGTGTGATCGCATGCTGATTATTGCGGCACAAGCTCCGTCGGCCAGTCGACTTCGCGTCTTCGACAGGTGTAGATGATACAAAAAGCCAAAGATGACGTCCCTGCGGACTCGCCCCTTCCCCGAGGTACGTCTCACGCGCGTGTCTTTTGTCTTCGACAATACTCTTAACGTACCGGCGCCGGCCCGAATCCTTTCGTAGATCGGACGCGCATCCGATCCAATCCGCAATCGCCCATCCAAGCGTTTAGCTTTTAATCGTTCGAGTCCCGGCTAACATTTACGAGCATTTGCAAGCAAGTTTAACAGGCGACGGGGAATCCGACGGCGCTTTCCCCTCAACGTTCAAGAAAATATCACCGACGATATGTGACGACGAGATTACAACGTCCGTGACGATCGGCTCGTTAATAGAAATAATACATTTATTCGACAAATCGTGTATTTGATCGATGGACACCTTAAACTTCGAGCAAGACCCGTCACACGCGTGGCAATTCCATTTTCATTTTATATCTCATTCGTATATCGAGGCCCGCGTTCCCTTAAATCGTGCCTTCTCTCGTCAAACCAATGATTCTTATTCTCTATTAATTTCACTTACTCTAATCTCTTCGTGAAAATCTACAAAAAAAAAAAAAAAAAAAAAATCGTTGCAAGGACTTTTAAGGATTATTCTCGACTGATTCTTTAAAATTATCTTTAAAAAAAATTCCTCGGACTTTAGAAAATATATTCTTTAGGAAGCAAACGCGAAGTCATGGGATGAGTTTTTTTTCTTTTTTTATTTTTTTTTCTTCAAACACAAAGTCGCTATTGTTATCAAATCGGGTACTTAAAACTTCTCGAGTATTAGGTATTAATCAGTGATAATTTAATTATAATGCGTTTCATAATATCGTATTAATTAAGCTACGTATATGTTAGTGCATTTAATTTGTCTATGCGACTGAAATGAAACGATATTAATAGCAATTCGTAATTACATTAAAATCTCATATATAATTCATGCTATTATTACACAAACGCACGCGTGCGCACGTGTTTAAATAAATATTCCTTAGCCTCTATCATTTCTCTATCCTCTGGACTCTTGGCTATGAAAAATTAAACTTTTCATCGAAAAAAGTTCTAATATCAATTAATCATTTTAGATGTTGGTATTGATACTATCATATCCTTACTTTTTTTTTATCGATACCATGAATAAATCAGTAATTAATCGTTGTTAAACGTTTTCTCTCGAATAAAAACTATTATAACTTATAATTGAGATAAGAGAGATATTTTTTTTTTTTTTTTTTATGTAATATTTATTGTTTAAGTACAAGATAGCAGATCGTGACGATGCAAAGTGGCTATAAGTTCAAATATATATCGATGAACCTTTAATCGACAAAGTGTAAGGAATAATATACATGTATTTCCAATGTATTGGCAATA
Organism: Ceratosolen fusciceps; assembly: GCA_018883505.1. NCBI lineage: Eukaryota > Metazoa > Arthropoda > Insecta > Hymenoptera > Agaonidae > Ceratosolen > Ceratosolen fusciceps. The sequence goes on from RCIC01000002.1 coordinate 10,033,246, forward strand.
GGAATAAATCACAATTATTAAATCAATCCTATTTAATTATCATTAAAGGTTTCAATAATTCTTTTAAATAGATCAAAACTTTATTGATAATAAGTATTGAAAGAAAGATGTAGTTTATAAATATATCTGTAAGATAAAATGCCGACATTGTTACTTTATTATTAAACGCGCGCCTTTACGTGTTGATTATAAATTGAAGTTAAATTACAAGGGAGATATTTAAGAAAAAAGAAAAGAAAAGAAAAGAAAAGAAAAGAAAAAAGAAAGAAAAAAGCGAGATCCCCTGCTTGCTCCGTATAGTCGTAATTTTATTTTGAGATAATTTCAAAGCGCTTGCATAATGAATGTAAAAACGGAATAAGAGGGCGTATTGTTGTAAATTGGAGTTGGTTTGGCGAAACAAGCCGTCGGATTCGTAGAGAAGGGGACGAGGAGAGGCGTCCGAACGCGACGGGGACATAAATAAAATTGTTGCCACTGCTGCAGAAATTTCTTTCATTGATTTATATACGCGATCTAAATAATTTAGTAGCGTTTACAAAAAATTATGCAACTTACGACGAGCATTATTATTCAATGAGCCGATGCGAAGGTGAAAAGTGCCGTGTCTGGATTATTTCATCGTCCTGACTAAGTGTAACAATGGTTTAATGGTTTTATGCCTTAATGGTTTAATGGTTTAATGATTTAATGGTTTAATGGGCCGATGCACTTTCGACAAAAACATTCTCTTACCCATCCAAAGGGTTTAATTAATCGTCAGAAATAAACGTTAATTTAACGATCTACCTTGAGAGTATTAGGACTAGGAGAGTACTGGTCTCAGCTCCAAGTCCCAGGGACGCTGTAAACTCTGGTGTTAAAGCAACATTAGTCATCCTTAGCACCATGGGTGTAGAAAGCGTGGAAACGAGTCTAAAGTAAACGTGTCTAGTCGATCTAATGTCATCATCATCATCATCATCATCATCATCATCATCATCATCTGGCGTACATTGCATTAGTATTATCGTGGCTTAATTGAGAATAGGGGGAGAGAGAGAGAGAGAGAGAGAGAGAGCATCTGATCCCTGACAGAAGGAATGACAATGAGGCGAAATACGGTAATAATCGAGCAATTACGTCGCGATTATAGAGACTTTCCTTGGAAAAAGGAAAAAAAAATTTTACTCGATCCCGCGGCGGCGGCGGCGGCGGTGGCGGCGGCGTAATTCCCGAACCCCGAGTTCACGTTGCCAACGGCGTTTCGTCACTCTCTGCAGAAATGTATTATCGGCGCTCGGTGCCAGTGTTATTATGCTGCTTATGACGTTCGGGATGCCATAGCCTCGGCACGAAAAGCAAATTTACTTACTGGAAGGATACGTGTGATCGAGCTACAGGATACGCGCCGACGACACTTGTCGCGACCTCGGGAGCTCCTTCAGGGTCAAGAAAGACCGGACCGCGCCTACTTACGCAGGCCCCTCGCTCATCTTCTTCCTTTCTCTTCCCTTCCTCCTCCTCCTCCTCCTCCTCCTCCATCTTCTTCTCGAATCTCTGCTTAACCTGTATTTATCGATAATTGCCCTTGCCCCTTTACCTCCAATGGCCGGCAAAGCTTCTTTTATTTATAGTACCGACGGATACTCTTCAATACTCTTTTCTTTGAACCTGAATTCAAAATGACTCCGATTTCGACGTCCGTGTAATCACGATCCTTATTATTTGTAACGGCCCTATCTCAGAGATACAAGAGCTATGGCTAACATTGTTATTATTATTATTATATATTTTTTTTTCACGCTTAATAGGGGGGAAATAATATCGATACCGTCGCTACCCATCGAGTTGTAAGTAACTAGAAGGTTATTTATAGTAGACTTTTCAGCTTCTACTTCATAAACAATAAATTTCTATGTATAGAAATACGTATGAACAAAAAACGTTAATAAATCAATACCAATATTTTCATCATTTATGGTGCTTGTCAGTAAATCAGCCGCCATTAACGTCCCATTAAACCAGCCCTGACCTTACATTATTTGCTAAAGTAGGTGGATAGCGTTGATTCTATCCAGGATTGGAATGAGCGACATCGATCTATGTGATAAGTCCAAGCAACAAGTCAGCTTAACTTATTTCGACATTTTAGTCACTAATGAATTAATCTAATTGCGAGCTATTAACAATGAGTTGTATTAACTTAAAGTCGTGCTCGTTACTGGAGGGAATCGTTGCCGATCTCTTTTCTGACCGGACTAATTGTACACAAAAGAACAATAAATAAAGCAATAAATAAATAAACAAATAAACAAATAAATAAATAAATAAAAGCAAAGGAGGGGAGGAGGAGTATGAGTTGCGCAACCCCGGGGAGCTTCGATTATCGCACCGATTACGGGCTTTTAGCCGAAATCTGTGCCGGGGAGCGGTCTCGGCTGCTCTCGAATAAAAGCACCGCCGCGGACTCGTTAACTTTCTCAAGTGCAGGCTCCCCGGCGCTTTCTATAATAAAAGAACGAATCTATGGCCTATGATCTCTCGGCGGGGCAGGGAGATCCCCGCTGCCATCGGCAATTTCACTTTTCCCATTGGCCATTGGCTCAGCGAGGCCTCGCCGATGCAAAGCCCCCCCCCCCCAACACCAACGAACGCCCGGTCGAGCGCCACTCGACTCGACTCGACTCGAGCCAAAGTGCTTTGTCGCCCTCCTCTCGATCGCTCCCTCCAGTCCCCCCCCCCTCCGCCTCAAACTCTTAACGAACCTAACCCCGAGGAGTTTTTCAAAAAAAAAAAATGCCGCTTCGCGAAATTTTTACTCCATTGCTTCAATTTTATTTATTAGGAAATTACGTCATTTATCTAGTTGGGCTCTTTTAAAGCCTCTCTATGGTGCCCCGTTTGTCTTCGGCTTAATAACAATGGCAAGAATTCCGCTTAAATTATTAGCTCTGCTTTGACCCGAGGATTCTCTCTCATCTATCTTCGTCCAGGGAGAGACGATACCCCTGTATCGCACCCGACTCCTCGCCACTGTAACTCACAATACCCGACACAAAGTTATTCATAAGTTATTCAAATATTGTGTCTTGAGATGCTTATTCTACCCTTCATTATTAAAAAGTTTATATATATACATATACATATACATACATATACATATACAGATACATACAGACATATAAGAATAATAACGCAATACGTGCTTCAGATAATACAGATCATATTATATCTGCTAAGAAAATTACTTTCTTCGTATTTTTACAGCCGCTCTGAAATTATTATACATTATTATTAGTTTTTGCCGCTGAACGGGCACGGGTAAATACATACAAATAAATAAATAAATAAATAAATATATAACATACGTTCGACTGTAGTTCGAAAAATAAGTAATTCTCGAGGATTCTATAATATTGAAACCCTGTTAATGTTTGAAAATTCTTATTTATTTCTATCCGTACGCGTCTGTCCTTTTAATGTAGAAATTTCCTCGAGAAAGCAATGGCTTACATTTTAGAGAAATATTTTCATTTAATATACTGTTCTACTAAAATATTGCAATAACTCGCAATTCCTTGATATTTGTCAGCGCGATAACGGCACATTTGTCACATTCTCGAACAGGCGTTCCGAATGAAACAAAATAAATCCCATTTTCTTTAGCATAAAGACTATTTTAATTATGCAATTAAAATAATTTTGACTAATAAATTCAGGAGCAAAATGAATTAGCGCCCAGTAGGGGCAACGTTGATTATTTTTGTATTAGAATGAAATAAGCAATACCGTCTGTATCGATTTAAAAATCCAATGAATATGCGACTTGTTTAACTGTCGCATTGTACTTGTACGAAAATAGATAATTAAAATTCAAATTAGATATGCCTTGATTACAAAAGTAATACTTTAATGCATTTTTACGAATGAATAGTAATAACTCGGAGGGAGGAAAAAATCTCGTTCAACTTGATTAAAAATCATTGGCAATGAATTAAATGGCTAAATAATAATCATGCATAGAGACAGAGACAGAGAGACAGAGACAGAGGTTGGGCATAAAATGTCTTATAATTAGCTTATCCGGAGCCATGGTAATATTATTGTAATAAAAACTTTGCACGGATAAGGTGCCCAAGGATGTTTTCCATCGGATTCAGTAAAAATACACAAGGCAATTTATATTGGCTTTGAAAGGCGGCTTTTGTAAATGACATCGCGATGACGTGACATACGCCGCTTCGGCTCGATTCCCCAATAGTCCTCTTTTCGTATTTTCCAATTTCAATCGAGGTGCTCGAATAGGAAATATCGACTAGGCGATTTAATCTTTTAATTCCAATAAGAGAGGGAGGGCGGGAAGGAGGGAGAGAGAGAGAGAGAGAGAGAGAGAGAGAGAGAGCGGAGGGAAGAAAAATATTATTACTGCCGCATAGCTCGATCAATGACAGTCATTCCCGGCCGCTAGACCATTATCATTGCGGATATCAATACTCGAGTCAGCGCACGAGTCGCGTCTCCGTGAGGTGGACCATTAATTATGCATGAGGGTTATTGGTGCGCGCGCTCGAGCACTGTGAGTCGGCAGCGCCGGTGCCAGGAGCAGTTTCGAGCTGCCCCGCGTGAAAATAGCTGCTGGGTACTGGTCCCTCGGAGCCACCTGCACCCCTCCCCCACCCCCACCTCCTCCTATCCACCTCCCACCACCACCGGAGCTCCATCCAGTGCACGGGAGCTCGTCAGCCACGTCCCGATTACGCCGGCACCGGGAGTCCCGGCACTCGGCCGCGATCCGGACAGAGTTAGAAAGGCGAGAAGCGCGCAAGTGACAGTGACGAAGGGGATTCAAGATTCTAGGGACTTTCGCAATTTAATCCTGTTACTCTCTCTCTCTCTCTCTCTCTCTGTATCACCATCCCTACCTCTTTCTAGCTATATCTAGCGCCGTCCTCGTACCGTTACAAGGCCCACCCGCGCCGTGCTTCCTGACACCATCGAGTCTTCCTCTTCGATCCAAGGATGCCCCCTCCCCACGTCCCTCTCATAAATGAGTACATTCAGATTTCCTCTTTGGTTATCCGAAAGCAAATAGATATCCGAGGGTCTGAAATTTTTCATATTAAATAATGGATATACTTCATCATTCTTTACGATGCCTGAATATTCATAATTTCTCGGTAACATTTATGTTTTCCAAGGCCTTGATGCCAATTAATTTACGGGCTCTGTAGAGAAAAATGAAGACTCTCGAGGATTTTCATATTGAATCATGTAAATGTTGCCATAGTTTTTCAAGATGTACATTTAACTGAAAGCAATTTTATTAAGCAACACAACAACGTTTGAATAATCCCCCTCCCTCCCCCCTCCATCGCCCCCACGTGATACCATTACTCGCTAATAGCTTTTCCTAGTTTCTTGTTTATTAATGCATTTTAAGCATACGAAGTTCTTACGCATGAATTTTCATATTGCATTAAGCATTATGCACAAAATAATTGTATATATATATATAATATAAATACTTCCTCCAATCTTGTTTTACCCTTGCAATTATTTAAACATTTTATTCTTCTATTATAAAGTTTGTAACAAATATCCACTTTATTATTATCTGTATCCCTTTTTTTGGTTCGCTAGTAGCTTCTTTGAAGCTATGAGGTTGTGATTTTTTTTTTTTTTTTTGCACGCTAACAATGCCTCGAGCACTTGTACGATTTCTTCAACAAATACAGAAATACTGATCATTATTCATTCTCAATATGTACCCACGGCTGAATAAAGTATATTAATAAACTGAAATCAGCTCGGTAACGATTTGTCAAAAATTTAACCCGATTCTTCCGATAAAATACGAATTTTTCATGCAGAACCTGAAATATTGTACTTCTTACTTTAAAATTTGCCACTCGCAGTTTATTATATAAATGTATTACATAAATTCTGAAGATATAGGTTTTACGAAGATTTTCATTATAAACACAGATATCAAGTAGATACTTGATATATTAAGCCTACACGTAGATAGGAAAATTATACCAATGTAGCATTAAATAATCATTGTTTTAATATGGCATTTATCCGAGACCATGTTTTTAATGGCTGTTACGTAAGCGTTTACTACAATGCAATTTATAGCAACAAGTTCGTTAATCGAATGATATTTTATACGAGCCCAATAACTATTTACGTTAAAAATATTTGATTTTATAATTGTCAAAGTTAATTAGCCAAAGTAAATTATACAATGGCTGGGACATTAAGTTTACGGTGTAAAATGATTTAAGTATTCATTAAATGTTAATTTTTACGGTTAACGATAAAATTAATTCGTTGCATCAAAAAGTGCAGATAGAGCTCGTCTGTCATTATTACTTTGTAGCGATTATAGGAGAGCTAGTGGTACGTACTCCTTTGTTTTATAACAAAGTTCGAATTGGTATCGTTCTAGTAATGTGAGCATCGATTCGCTACATGCTCTGCGTGTAACTTTGCCACGTAAAGACAATCGCTGTTATTTGTCGCCAAAATAAATCAATATAAGCAGAATATACAGAAGATAATCGAATAATAGTCCCTGCGCGTTACATATGAAATAACAAGCGAATTAATGAATAATTAAGATTAATAAGCGAAGAAAGAGCGAGACCGTCACATTTATTCTTATGCAGAATTTTAATTTATTAAAAAAAAAAATTATATAATAAAGTAACTACTTTTTTTATTGGACGTCGAATGCATCGATAGGAATATGCGTTTTAGTGATGCGCCGATGAATGATTATACGACGTATTTAGTATTTTTAATGTAAAACAAGGCGCATTGCAAATTAACGTAACGCGTAATCGTGTAAATTAACGTTGTAATCAATGCAGGCAGGATTACGTGTAAAAAACAACAAGAGACCTCGTTCGTGCATTAATAATTTATAATTTGGAGGGAATTTGAAGGATTGGGCCGGGACGACGGGTTTCAGTATGCATTACGATAAAGATCCCGAGGACTTTTCGTGCACTTAGGTGCTTTCTATCTTAGGATGTCATAATTCCGCGTTTCTTTCTATTTGACAACGAGCTGACGTAACGAGCCGAGCCGTGAAAATTGCTCCCGAGATAACTCGTGCATTGTCTTTATAAATATTGGCTCGGCACGGCCAATATTGATTCGGACGCGCGAGCCAAGCTTACGAAATCTGAAAAATTCAAAAATCCAGCCGAACGAGGGCCTTCCTTCCTCGTTGGTGACTTCGGTGGCGATTGTCGAGGCGTAACGCGACTTTCTTCAAATTATCAATTTCACTCGAACGCGTTTATTTTCAATGTTGAGAGAAGGGCCTTTCATCCCGCCATTCGTGTATAATGACAACGCGCTTTGGGAATTTAAATATTCGGTCCTTCGACTCTTCGCTCTCCAAATTAATGCTTTACGGCTCCTTTCCACTGCATTGTGTAAGCTTTTATATTTTTATGGATATCCTTTATTACTTAAGATTTGCATATTCTTCGATAATAATGTTAAAACCTATTTTTCATCTTAAAGCAGATTTAACTGCAATCTAAATACGGCGAGAGACTTCATAAAGATATTACTTTAATATGGACTTTTTAATATGGATTTACGTCTTTACTTACTTACCCTACCAAATAAACTTTATCGCGAAATTTAATTCTTCTTTAAAATCTTATTAAAATACAATGAATATATTAATTTTATGTTAAGCTAATGTAACGATTGTATGAGTCTTTCTACGCGAATCTATCGAAACTAAGAACTTTTATGATTTATATATATATTACTTCTCTTATCTACGAGAATTGTTAATTTTTTTTTTTTTTTTTTTTTTTTTTTTTTTTTTAACGAATCATCTGCAATAGAAAATTCAATTATTTAAAAGAATATGAAAAACTTCAGTGGCCTTTTTTTTACCTCCTTCGATGCCGTGAATTATTTTTAAGGATTTCACTTGCTGCCGATAAAAATACTAAAGCTATCAATGCACAGAATTTCGCCTCTTGGATTGATTAAATCGGTCAATTAAAATTTTTAAGTTTTCATTAGTCCGATAACTGCGGGGATCTGTATTTTCTTAATATACGTGCACGCTCAGGGAGCACTTGTCTGTATGTGGCTGTGTCCTGAATTGCTAAAAATATTAAGCTCAAATTATAATATTCGATAGTAATTGAAATAACCTAATTTAAGCATCACATTAACGTGCTATATTCTATATAATAATTTTCATGCTCCTCGCTTAATAAATGAGATTATGCCTGTTAAAAAGTAGCAGTACGTTTAAGAAAATGCCTTCAGTCTTTAGGAATTCAATTTATAAAATTCTTTAAAAAAAAAAAAGAAAATCTATTGAAACTGAAAAAATTATTACAGAATAGACAGCTGCAGCATGTATTTTACTTAGATTAATTGCTTCAAGTGTGCTTGTCGCACACCAGCGAACGAAACTGTTCTTCTTATTAATTAATGATTACAATTTGATTTTAATAGAAGAGCAATTAAGCGGGATGGAATGCTGTCGATTTTTTTTTTTTTTTTTTTTTTTTTTTATTCACCATTTAAGAATAATCGCATTTGAAAATGAAGTACTACGTGTAATTAAAATTTTCTTTATGTATGAAATCCCGTTATAAATTTTGTCTTTCATTTTTGCCTTTTCTATTTCCATCATTATTTCAATAACGATTTTAATAAAAACATAATAATAAAAATAAAAAGAAAAAAAAAAAGAAAAAAAAGAGCCAGATAAAGAAGCGCTAATTAAATGCAGGACTATATATTCCATAGGACTGAACCGTAATACGGGATTAATTAATAAGTGTATCAATTATGAAGTACGATAAGTTCTGAAGTTTAATTAAGAAAATTAGTCATATAAAATTGCGAAGAATACGGTAAGTTTGCCCAGGGAACTTTATATGCAGCACTCTACTTTATTAAATACTACTTTAAAGATATTTCTTTAGCAATGAAATAAGAGCTTTGCTCTTGTTTGCCATATAAAGGAATAAAGTCACTTTTATTAGACAGACGTGGCATGCTAAGTATCGAACAATGGTCAGTATTCGAAAGTCGAAGAGGGGGGTCGAGCGAGGGGGAGAGAGAGAGAGAGAGAGAGAGAGAGAGAGGGAGAGAGAGATGGCCGAGAGTTACATTAGTCCATGCCAAATAATTCACTTATCAATTATTGTTTGGCATAAGCCGAGTCTGGTGCGCCGTAATCCGAGAGCGAAATCCTCCTCAGTGGAACGATCTGGAATTTCCTGAATCCGTGGCTTAGATTCGGAGCGCAGCAGTGCATGTGCGAGGACGGCGGAAGGTGGTAGGGAGGGGGGGGCCTGGAGAAGTAGTCATCTCGCGTAATGTAAGGCAGGGGGCGGTCCGTACAGGTAAGGGTGGGTGGATTTTAAGTGGATTTTACAGACATTATGGATCAATGGCCTAGTGCCGAAGTTTTCTCACGCGTGGTCACGTGACCGTTGCATACAACAAGCTCGTAGGAGCACATGTACTATAATCCGCTAGGTGTTTCTCCCGGACTGGTAACGGTAAATTATCTGGAGGCGAGGCGCCCGAGTATAGGTGAAACCGTAGTGGTCCGCTTCTCGACCCTGACCCTCTTTCTTTCATTCTCTCTCTCTCTCTCTCTCTCTCTCTCGATCGCTCCTTCTCCCTCCGTCCCACCGCCTTCTTTTCACTGCCATCTGCATTTACTCTGACCGACAAATGTACGCTTCCGACGAATACAGCCAGTCGAGGCTATTTCGAAATCTCCGGCATTTCCGGGAATATCCTTTAATCTTCGCGCGTCGGCTGCTTGATTCGGTGCCGAGGTAGGCCGCGTTATTTTCTTCTTGTTTGTTGTTTATTGTTTGTTGCTGTTTATGCTGTTGCTGTTGCTGTTGGTGTTGTCGTTGTCGTTGCTTTTTATTTTACACCGCCACTGACGGGTAAGGAACTTCGGCCGAGATATCCATGCGCACTATCGTTCTTCGTAGTAACGAATCTCATCTCTTACGGCGGCTAGCCGTAATCATCATGATCGCTCAGCTTTATTCGTTATTTACTGCTAGGTAAGAAATCTCTGTTTGGCTTGTACTCTATAAAGTAACGATGTTTCCGGCGTAATACTGTTCGCGGTTAATAAATAATTGACCCGTAAATGCTTGAAGGCAACTGTCGCTACGATTGCAATTAAATTTTGATTCGAATTGTCTGAGCGAACGGAGCTCGAATAAATATTGAAACTCATAGATCGAGTGCTGTGGGCTTTGAATGTTTTTCTATCGATTTACTTATTTGCTTTAGGATATAGATTTTGATGTATTTCACAATGCATATGGATTGTCGTGCTGCACCCAACGTAAACAGTAAGCGACTTGTAGCTTCGCTAATACATTTGCATTTATTCATTAATACGGAAACAAAAACAAAAACAAAAAAAGAAGAAGAAGAAGAAGAAGAAGTAGAATAAGAAAGGAAACAGGAAGATTAAATATTGTAATGAGTAGTAAAAATAAATATACTGCTGGATCAATTATGCATTTTTATCCGTATTTGCATGCGTATATTAAAGGCTTTACATTGAATAAATGGATTATTAATTACGTGCACTATTTTATGAAGATTTAATTTCCGATAAATTCTCCTATAATTATTAAAGCTTTTAAAATTGACAGATATTCAACTAACGCGAGCCTTTAAACTCTATCATTATTACAATATTTACATTCCGAACGTTAAAAACATTGATAACTATTCTAGTCGATACAAAAAAAAAAAAAAAAACAAAAAAAAAGAAAGAAAAAAATTGTTCGATTGATATTTTTTCGTAATATCAATACTTTGTAATCCGATCAAATCCACTACAATGTTCATTAAATAGAATCCAGAAATTTTTTAATTGGCCAAGGCTATTCGTTAAAATTTCCTTAAAGATAATATTATATATGCATCGCAGCGGTGTGAGTGTAAACGTATTATTCCAGAGCGAAGCACGACGATTTAAATATTAGCTCGAAGCCTCGGATAATTTATCCGAAATACGTGTAAAATAAATAGCTCTCGCCAATGTCGGATCATTGACAGAATGGGATCCTCAGATCGCTCGGATCGCGTATTCGGTAATCGGCAATACGTAACCGAGGCTCATTTTAAATATTTTCCATTTATTGCAAATCGTTCATCAACGGACGATTATTATTACGAGCAATTATTATTCTTAAGCTATTGCTACTGCTGCTGCTGCTGCTGCTGCTGCTACTGCGCACACAGACTTTTTTTTTTTTTATGTAATATTACCAAAGTTTGTCGTACTCTGCGTCAGGCTGCAAATAGCATTACGTCATTATACTTGGAAAAAAAAATCATTGAAGAATTAATCAGCCGATGTAATAAGCAGTTTAACTTTGTTACAATAATTTATCTACTAGCAATTTTTCATTTTCTTCATCATGAAGTTAAAACGTCAGGATGGATCCTCCTTCCTCCTTCCTGTTATTCCAAACTTCATACTTTACTTAATCAGTTATCGATCCAATTTTACCCGTTTTAATTAATTTTCAGTCTTTTTTTTTTTTTTTTTTTTTTTTTTTTTTTTTTTTTTTTTTAAAAAGAGAAGCTTTTCTTTTTCTTTTTTTCTTTTTAATATTTTCGTGAAATTCAGTTTTTTAATTCTCTATCAAAATACGTTTTCATTCGATCGTGAACAATTACGCCAAGATATTTCTTAAGACTTTTAAAGAGAATTCACTCCCCCCCCTCTCTCTCTCTCTCACACACACACACACAGACACACACAGACACGCAGAGGCTAACTAATGATGATCGGGTACAAGATTTACAATTCTTATACTAAAACGAGAATGAAATGTTTTAAAGTATAATGAAACGAGTGGTAAAATATTAGGTAATACATAAAAATAGAAAATTTTCTCAATTTCATGGTGAAATAAAGTTCTTCGTCTTGAATTTGCTTTTTCTAGTTATTTATTTTAAAATCATATGCATAAGAAAAGAGCTCGAGAATACAACTGTTTGACTGTAAATTTTATATCACTCAATTATTTTCATTTGCCGTTATCCAGGTCGAAGCGTACTGTTTTACAATTTTGTATTTCTGAACGTAAAAGCGCATGTCATGGAACGGAAAGGAATTGCACAAAAGCTCCTTTTCAAAAATATTATCTTGCATTGAAAGTCCTTGGTTGGAATGGAATTATTTTAAAAGGCGTTTTTCATTAAATCTCTCTCTCTCTCTCTCTCACACACACACGCACACACGGATATATATATATATATATCTATGAAGGACCGAAGGGGAATTAAATGTTGATAATGATGCATTGTGTTGACCGAGAGTGTGAATTTGAATGATTATCGTCCGCAGATGGTCGTTCGAAACATAAATGAATATAAAACTATAATGATCTTTTTGCAGTGAGTGGCAATTTATGCAGCTTCGCTCTTCATTAATTGATTTCTATTTTTAAATACCATTGCATGAATGAAAGGTAATGCGTGCCGTGCTTACAAATGTCGATTTTCGTCCAAAAATATACTAGCAGGCTTAAATATAGAATCTTAATTAATACACTGCTTAACGTGAAAGTGTTTCTTTTAAAAGCCAGTTTTGATTTTATTTAAAATTTACTTAAACTCCCACCGCTGCCACTCATCATTATCTATTGATGTGTTGTCGCGTTTAAATAACTTCAATAATTATTTACCTAAGTATTTAAGGATTTGCGTTTTATCGCGCCCTCCCTGCTCCTCATTTTCTACATAATATTCTAAATAGTTAAAGGACCTCGGCGGTCCTCCAGAGGACTATTATTTATTTTTCCAATTCCGAGCTTATTGTGCCTTGTTAAGTACTCCTATATACCTTATGAATAAGACAAAAGGCTGCTTTGTGTTTGACTAACGCAAACCCTTATAATCATAATGTTTCCTTTTTGTAGAAAATTTTCCGGGCGTACTAGTTACTGGAATTACTAAAATTATACAAAGTTACTAAAATTTTAAAGGAATTTCTGGCCTTTTAAATGTTATTTATCTTTTCCTTTTATTTTTCTTCTTTTATTTTCATTTTATACGAAAAACTTAAATCAAATATTGAATTTATGCGTGGACTTGTAATTTATAACTCATTACGCTTCAGAATTTCATTATTTAAATAAGATTATTTCATTGGAGTGATAATCATTCAAATAAATTCATGTTAAACAAAAAATTATAATAACTATAAGATCTCATTAAATACTGAACTCTTAAATACAAGTACTTTTATTATTTAATTTTATGCTGAGAAGGCACGGAAAAATAACACATATCTAATCATAGTTATGAAATTTATATTTTTTTTTACAATTATAACTTACTCGATAACTATAAAAGTGTGTACCGACTGTTTCGAGGACTAATCATTATTCGTATTCAATATTAATCCAAAGATCAATGAAAATCCCGGTAAAATTCATTTTAATTTATAAAAACGCGGCACTCAAAGTTATATATTTACATATAAATAAATATTATTTTTCAATTTCGCGTTAATGAAAACCTCAAACGCGAGAATAATATTTATTTTAAATAATTTATTATTCTTAACTGGTTTTATTACTTAATGTTCCATGTACTTAGAGATAGATTTTTTTTCTTATTCAAAGTAGAGTGTTTTGTAGTTTCTAAATAATTGAAAGACAAGTAAATGGATTGAATCCCTATGTAAGTCTAAAAAAGTTTCAATTATCCTTACGATTCTAAACAACCTACATGTTTCTCGTCCTAAATGTTTTTGAAATCAATTACAGTACTGATTGAATCCTTTAAAATAATTAGTTTCTCGCAAATGTAAACGGAACTGGATTTATGAATTTTTAAAAAATACGGTTTTCCTCAAATCAATTTAGGGAAGTTGTAACGAACGGTGGACTTTAATTGTAGTTTTTCAGTAAAAGTATGTAATTTTTTAATTTTATGAAAACGATTGAAGTGCACAATTAAAAGCTACAATTTGAAATGCAGTTTTAACTGTATAAAATTAATTGCTATGAATAATGAATGCATGTTCTTTAGACCATATTATTGATATTCGAATAAAAAAAAAAAAAAAACCATTCCACTAAGGATCTGTTTAAATTTATTAAATATTGATTAATAATGTCAGCTTTTATTAATACCCACAAGAGAATTATAATTTTAATTAAGGATGTGTAATACACGTTCTTTGCTGTAAAACCATTTAATTTCAAAGTTTAAGATTACTTAAATAAAATTTTTTTTAAGTTTTGCGTTTATGAAAATTTTTAATTAAATACTTTTAAACGTAGACCTATTTAAGTTTACGATTTGCCGAAAAATTATATAGTGTAAAAAATTATAATTACCGCATTATATATACGTTGGAATTTACAAAGGTCCTTACGCTCTTGGATATTGCAGTATGAATTTTAGACTTTGATGTATGTATATACGTGTATATACGTGTAAGTATACGGACGTGTCTTATCAATAATTGTACAAAGTAAGATACTGAACAGTGAAGAGATAATTATTGCATAATGATTAAACGTTTTTTTCGATGAAATTTATTTAACTTTCCCGCTTCAATTATAACATAAAGTACTTGAATGCTATTATTACGTGCTTGAATTCATTTCTCAGGAGATTAAAAACTTCTCGATGCCTATATTAAGGTTTAAAACAATAGCCTTTAATTAGAAACGCTGCTTATTAATTCTACAAATAATAATATCGATAGCAACAACAACAACGACACAATATTAACAATTACAACAATAATAACAATAACAATAATAATAACAACAACGAAAGGGAAGAAATGATAAGGGCGACGGGAGAATCGAATGTTCATGGGATTAATTAGCTGTACAAATTGTCCCAATAGAAAGTTGTAAATTACATGGAATTGAAATACGTCGGCAGTAGCTTTTAATATATTAAGTTAAGCTTATACGGAATAACGCTTGGTCTGAAAGCAACTCCGCCGAACTTCTCTACTCTCGGTAAATTAATACATACTTGCACGCGTGTGTGCATCTCTAAAATCCAATGGTCTCAATTCATGCAGCTCGTGAATCCCCCAACCCCCCACTCCCCCTGTAATTCTTGCCTCTCGAGTAAAATGCATTCTTATAAAATCCTTAATACAAGGGAATATACTTTGGGAAATCTTGTATATTAATTTTTGTCCGATCGCCTTAAGAGGTAGTGTAATTCTAATCATGTATTATATTGTAAAGATTTCATAACGTTCGAAAATAATGTATTAAGACGCGATTTCGTTTCAATGCAGACCTAATTTCAGACAATCGCAAAGCATTAATAATTAACAACAATAATAAGATACCATTGAAAGGTATTCCACGTACAGGGTGATTAAAGCGTCTTTTTAAATAATCGCAAGCTAATGAAATGAAAATTCCCTAGAATACCTGAACTCACAAAATTTCCTTGTAATGACCTTCCTAATGTACCTTTTACCGTTTGTCGGGGAATAAAATGCATATGGGACTAAAATAAGGAAGAAAAAATGTCATTAAAAATTCAAACGTCCTCATTCGGCGTAACGATTCACTAAATTTAACAAGTTCTTGATCCCTTTAAAATTTAGCCTCAATACGGATCTTTGTCGAGCAGTTTTATTTATTTATTTATTTATTTTTGTTATTGTTGTTGTTCTCGTTGTTGTTCTCGTTGTTCTCGTTGTCGTTATCGTCGTCGTCGTCGTCGTCGTCGTCGTCGTTGTTGTAATGCACAATAATCATATGCAGGCGAGGATATTCTTGTTTTATTTGACTGGGTAAGCGAATTTTTAACGTTTTGTCTCACGAGGTACTTTAAATTCACGAGGCGGAGAATCAATTCCCCTTATTCAGCTGTAAAATGGCGAACCTAATTTTTCGATCGTTGACGCGAGCGAATGAATTCCGACCGCTGTTACCATCCTTGTGATTTATTGAATGAATCCTAAAGCCCCGATTCCGAAAGTCACAAGTATTTTAAACAATTTTTACAAATAATGCTTGTAAAAATAGTGTTGGATACCAGTCATGGATCGACGTGTAGATGTCGACGATGACGTAGAGTAGTTAGGCGTTTATAAGTAAAATAATCGAGTGAAATAATCGGAGTGAAATTGACGGGCGTTTTAACTAATTGATGCCCGTATCCTTTGATTGCAGATCTATTTCCGACTGAGGAGGAGATAGGATCGGTCGACATGGCACAAGACGCAGTCGTGGTGAGGTACGCACACAAGCGCTACTCAAAAAGCCAAACGCCTGTCCTCGATGGCCTGAACATGACCGTTCCTCGAGGTTCAATGTGAGTTTTTGCTTCGTCGTAAGTCCAATACATCGACATCGAGAGCTTTGAAGACATGGCTTCTCCATTCTAATGGATGACACGTTCCCTGACATTTTCATTGCATAAAGAAAAGCAATGTCAAGCCTGTCACGTTTCTTTTTCTTCTTCTTCTTCTTCTTTTTATTTTTTTTTATTTTTTTTTTCTTCTTCTTATACGTAAAAGTCGTAGCTTCATTCGCCTACAGACGCTCATCGTAAAGTGCATTGGTTTTATTAACTGGACGTAAAATATATAATTACTCACCGTGTCTACTATTAGCCGACGATTGAAATGACCTTACGATAATTGCAATAAAGTTTAAGCTTTTAAAAGAATCCTATTTATATTTCTTCTCGACGTGCTAAACAGTCGTACAAATGCTATTATTACATGTGGTTGGTTGCTTCTTTTTTTTTTTTTTGTTTCTTGTTATTTTTTTTTCTTCAAATTTTTCAAATAACATTCATTTGCAAGTGTAATTATTTTTAAATAATAAACGTTAAAGCAATAACTACGAGGCGTTATGCTAATCCTGGACGTTTAATCAAAAACAAACGTCCGTGTGATTCTTTATTCGAAATATTTAAGATTTGATAGTTGCTGGTTTCTAGCGAATTCTATTTTCTTCTTCATCCTCATAATCTTCTAATTCCACGTTTAGCTTTTATTTCATTAACGAAAGGAAATTCAACTCTAACGTCTAATTATATATATATATAAAAAAAAAAAAAAAGATTTAATTATCGAATCTGTAGATTTAATTTTAATTTATCTATACTGACTCTTTCGTATTACCTTTCTGTGTTTTTTTTGTTTTTTTTTTTTTTTATGTACGAAGAAATAATGTGATACTTCGTATATTTTTTTATTACTTGAGATGCGAATACAGTTTGTCATCAATAATAAAAAATTGTTATGTTATTTTTTTTTTTTTCTTTAACACAACGCGTTTTGTGTCATACGACTGATATTAATTCCTTGAATAATTCGTATATTTATCATAGATATATTTATAAATTTTTTAAAACAGTGATGTAAAAATAGTGAAATAATGAGCAGGTAAAAAAAAAAAAAAAAAATTAAAAAACACTGAAAATCAAATGACATCAGAATTGTGTTTGTAATAAGTTTATAGGCACCTTGAAGTTTCGTCAGTTTTTGCTCATTAAGTACTATTCGTTTTGATTTTATTGAATACCGTTTAACGATATTATTTGATCAATCGTCTTGTAAGTAGTGTTCTACATAAATGCCGTTATATAAAAAGGCAACGACATCGTGAATGAAATTATAAACGTAATAGAATTGTTGACATTGTTTGTAATTACTGTAATTAGCTTGATGAAATGGCTTGTAATATTATTAATTGCAAATCATTACAAACACGCTGTCGAAACGTATTCTGAAATACATTTGAATACATTTTTGTGCATCCCGTGTATGGTCAAACGTACCTACCTATCATTCTTAAATAGTGTATAACAATGCATATAATATGTGGCAAAGTGCTTATGGGGACGCGGAATACAATTTTACAGCGTAACTTATGGTTTGAGGAGGGATGGGATAAAAAGAGAAACGTACGTATAAGACTCGAGGGTTCGCGTCGTATAAATGAAGTGGCATTAAGAAGAAGTCGGTGAAAATTTCGGACAGATAAAAATGTTGGCAATTTTTTTCTTTTTTTTTCTTTCTTTTTTTTTTGGACAAGATATCCGAATAGCCTTAATCGAACGGAGGATGTTGAATTTCAGCTACGGACTGCTCGGGGCCAGCGGTTGCGGAAAAACGACTCTGCTTTCCTGTGTCGTGGGTATCCGGAAGCTCGACCGAGGCGAGGTCTGGGTCCTCGGTGGAAGACCTGGCCAATCGAACTCTGGAGTTCCTGGGCCGCGAGTCGGATACATGCCCCAAGAGATATCGTTGGTCAAGGAGTTCTCGGTCATCGGGGCGCTCTATTACTTCGGGAGGATCAACGGCCTCGAGGACAGCGTCATAGGTCCGCTTATCCGTATCCCTTTTATCGATGTTTTATTTAACCGACCGGAGCTTTTAAGCTTTTTATTGATAATCGATTATGCCATATTCCTCCCTCCCCCCCGCCCGACCACGAGTATCGACTTACCGCCGATCCGGTAGCGATACATTGTATTCTCTATCCCGGGTATTATTACCGCCAATATTAATTACGATTTTATTGCGAGGCCGATGCTCGACTGTCATCTGCTCGATCGGCTTTATAACTTTTTTCCCCAATTGTTTATTTAAGCTCGAGCTATTAATGCCTCAATACGTACCGAACTAATACGCTACTTGTATTTTAGTACTCCTCGCTCTTCACGCGATACTTTGACCCGAAGTTTTTTCTTCCTCTTTTATTTATTTTTCACTTATATACAGAACGATAAAAATACCCGTTTGCCTCTATTGGCGGGAAATCCCCAACCTCCCCCCCCACCCTTCCGCGCCCCTCTCTATCGCTCGATCTCTTCGATTGAAAACGTCCGATAAATTATAAATTCAACAGCAATTGATGCAATTCAACGGCAACGACGATTCGAAAACATTTTTACGACGCTCTTGACACATTTAATGCACGTGCTCCTTCAACGTAATAATTCAATCGGTCAATAATTACAAAGCGCTTAATCGCTCTTACGAGTATCTCGCGCGCGCGCGCGCGCGCCATTATGAATCCGAATAAAGAAAGCGCGGTTAAGTATTGGCATTATAACTATCATTAATGAGCTCTCGGTCGGCCCATTCTCCTTCGGAATTAAATGAAATTGATTTGGGCTGCCTCGAATGCTCGTTGTACTGTACCTAGGGGACTGAAATTCAAGCCCGCGAGCGCGAGAGTCACGATGTGTGGGTAAAAACGCATGTTGGTTGGAGTTTGGGCCCACTCGATCGATCTAATAATGTCCTAATGATGTCTCGTCTGTCTCTCCCCCCCCCATCTACTCACCTCTCCCCCCAATAACCCCTCACGTCTCCGTGCCTCCCCAGACGATAGATTCGCCTTCTTCTCGGAGCTGCTGAACCTGCCACCGAAGGACCGGCTGGTGAAGCACATGAGCGGCGGTCAACAGCGGCGCGTGTCCCTTGCCGCGGCGCTCATCCACAAACCGGAACTGCTGATCCTCGACGAGCCTACCGTCGGACTCGATCCCATTTTACGCGAGAAGCAAGTATCCTTCCAATTACTATTTTTACAACCTTAATCCACATTTTAATCCACGACGCCCGATCGCGCGCATATGAATTTTCTTCACCCATTCCGTTATCGACCTTTCCAATAAAGAATTCCATTCATCCGAGCTTACGAGGATCTTTTACGAAATAATTAAATACTCGCCTCCGGGACGTAATAGCATCTCGCTGTTTGTTTTACGAAAAATTTGCAAACGCGTACGTGCGCACAAGAACTTACGAATAAGACAACAACAAAAAACACACGTATACACGACATTCGTGGAACGTCTAAATATTGTTTAATAATTACAATAATAATAATTACAACAATAATAATAATAATTATTATTATCATTATTATTATTACATTAAAAGAAATATAAAGCGAAACAAATTGGAAAACCAAATATTTTTGTATCTTCTTCTTTGTCTTTATTGCATTAAGCGTAAAAAGTATACGCGCGTTAGCGACTGTGGGTTACGCAAAAACCAAATAACCTTTGCTTCTCTTTACGGGACTGTATTCGATAATCCTTTAACTATAATTAATATTTCATCCCTTGTATGGTATAATAAAATTACGCTATTCTTTATAGGATTTGGAATTTCCTCGTTAAAATAACGAAGGAGGAAGGAACGGCTATTGTCATAACTACGCACTATATCGAGGAAGCTAAACTTGCCAACAAAGTAGGTTTATAAAAAAATTACGTCATTCGCGTGTTTACAGAAGAAGACATTTAAAAAAAAAAATAAATAAATAAATAAAAAAAAGTATTTCCATTCGACGTGTTGACTATTGCATTGAAACCACGTAATATACATATTTGACTATTTATAATATGTAATGTAATACTTTTTTACGAAATTCAGCAGCAATTAGCGATGCGTAAGACCGCGGTGAATAAGAATTAAGCAAATAAATAAATTCAATGCCGCGTTGTTCTTTGAAGAAAATTTTTCTTCTCGATCTTTATTTATCTCTAAAGATCGAGTGGATTTATAGTTGAAGAGCCAGTGGAATTAAATGAATTTAACTGTAACTTAAAGTCCACTTATCCTTTCGACGGACAATAATGATCTACGGCTCAGTAAATATTATTTATTTAAATAATTTTAATTCGCGCCACTGGCCCGTGAACGCGGGATTGAAAAAAAAACAAACAAAAAAAAAACTACAATTTAAAACTGTAGTGCCGTGGAATGAAAAAATTTAATTCAACTGATGCGCAGATCGGACTCTTGAGATGCGGTCAATTACTGGCGGAAACGACCCCCAACGTACTTCTAACAAAGTTCCAATGCTCGACGCTCGAGGAGGCTTTCCTCATTCTTAGCCAAAAACAGATGGATAATAGAAATAAGGCGGCGAGCTCGGCCGAGATTTCCGACGGATCAGTCGAAGATTTGGATGAAGTTACTACAAATTCAGTACCCTCGTCGCAAAGCGATCTACGCGCAAGTACCGACGTAAGCTTATACGAGCTAAAGCGCTGGGAAAGGAAATTCACCGACACAATTAGACAAATGTGCACTTGGCATTGTCGATTATCCTTTCTTTCCACTTTTATTCGACTTTCGAAAATTCCAATTTCATTCTCCCAAAGCTTTTGTCGCTTAGTACTTTTTTTTTTTTTATTTCTTTTTTTGTTTTTTGCTACTTCTTTCTTTCTTTCTTTCTTTCTTTCTTTCTTTTTAATATTGAACTCCGCGCAGAGTCTATATTATTTTTCTATAAGTCCATTCTTCTACATCGATATGATTATTATTCGGTCTGAGCTGAGGCAAATAAAAGTAAGCGCCGATATTGTGTACATAATGGATTTCACGTTTCAAAAGTCGTTTAAGCGCCCACAGCTAATACATACATACATACATACTTACATACATACATACATACATACATACATGCATATATATATATATACACACATACACGCAAGCGCGTATAAGGTTAATGTGAAAATGATAATGCTCAATGAAGTTAATTTGCATGCATAGTGAATTTAGTAGTATGCGTCCCGCTCGTACATTGATGAAAATCTTTTATATTTTTATTCTGCTTCCAGTGCATTATACATAGTGAGAAGCAGCTGCTGGACAGTCAGTATAGGGACAGGAAATCTTCCCGTTTTTGCTCGCCCATTTCTGGAAAAATATTCCGAGCTTTATTAACAAAAAACATTTTGCAATTCATACGAGATCCCGGGTAAATAAATAATATTATTCTAATTTTTTTTTTATACTTTTCTTTTTGTTTTGTTTTGTTTTATTTCATTCCTCGGATAAAGGCTTAAGCGAGCGCATAGCCGTAATAAAATGTCGACCATCCCTTATGCGGAATATTAAAATTAATGTTAAATCCAAGGGCTTTAATACGAGAGGGGGTTTATCTTAAACGTTTCCAGAGGTATTCTCTTTGCCTTCGTCTTCCCGATAGTCCAAGTGACTTTATTCTTTTACACCATTGGACTGGATCCCAAAGACGTTGTAATGGCGATCGTGAACGACGAGGCCGGACATTGCAACCACGGAAGCAATTTGGGATCCATTATTTACTCTCCGGATGATGGCACGTGCGACTACATAGACATCAGCTGTCGATTTTTACACGGATTTAACGATACCATTATACGGAAGGTAATAATCCATACGTAAAATATAAACGGCTTTTTTCTCTTTTTTCTCCACGCGTTCCTTAGATGCGACCGTATTAACGACGGCGAGAGCAGTATTATTCGGGTTATTGGGGTTATTGGGGGATCGAGGAATATTCTTTAGGATATTTAGGGAAGGTTTTAACGTAACGCTAATGAGGAATGGATTTTCAGAAATACTTCAATACAATGGAAGAGGCGAAGTTCTCGGTCCAGCACGGGGAGGC
This sequence comes from Ceratosolen fusciceps, assembly GCA_018883505.1. NCBI lineage: Eukaryota > Metazoa > Arthropoda > Insecta > Hymenoptera > Agaonidae > Ceratosolen > Ceratosolen fusciceps. The sequence goes on from RCIC01000002.1 coordinate 10,055,691, forward strand.
GTCAGGGATGATGTACTATCCGCAGAATTTTTCACGCGCCTTGCAAAACAGACGCGACAATTTTAATGCCGTGACGGAAGAGGAAATTGTCGACGGAGAAATTCAAACTACGCTCGACATGGGCGGTAAGTACCACCCTTTGATTTTTTTTTTTTTTTTTTCCAACGATTTATATAGACAGAAGAGAACAGAACGATCCCGCTTCCGGGCTAACGAAATCTTATCTCGGCTCCCTTATATCCGAGAAAATAATCCACTGCGGAACAGATACATACATAAATGCGTACGAATGTAAAATCAACTCGCGCTTAAATCAACTAAAATTACTACTCAAGCACTTTGCTTTACACGCTTTACATTTATATTCATCCTGCAAATACAAAAGTAATTGATTATCGATATTATTCCCAGATGGGCTGGGCTTTTATCGAAGTCTTATTAAAGACTTAAGAAAAATAAGAATTAAACATTTAACTCGCCTCCTCCTCCTCCTCCTCCACCTCCTCACTCTTTATCCCTTTCGTTGCCAAGCCTTTCCGTTATTTGTTCAACCGAAAGATGAAAAATTAATAAAATACGCGTGATGCTAATAAAAACAAAAAACAAAAAAAAAACAAGAAAAGCTTCAAGGTTTCAAAAGGATGCCATTTTAAAGCAACAAAAGCAACAAAAGCAATAAAACGCAATAAAAGCGATATTCCCATTAGCAGTTATTCCCATTACGGTTTATAATAATAATTGAATTTCAAATGAAATCAGACCATAGACACTGAATTCAATAAAAATTGTTTTTTTTGTCTGTTTGTTTTTTTTTCTTTTTTTTTTTTTTTTTTTATGCCAAGATCGACAGATTGGATTATTTCTTCAGAAAGCTCTATTCACGCGGTTCTTAGAAATCCAGGCAGATATAATGGATGATTGCAATATAAGTAGAAAGTTTTCTACTCTACCACTTCTCGTACGTTTTGTTTCTTTGTATCATAAATTTATGACATTATTGCTCTTATTTCCGTCACTAAAGATGAAATTTTTCCAGTTCGAAGAACCGATATTTGGAAAGATCGATCAGAGCTACAGGGATTTCGTAGCGCCTGGCTTCATGATTACGTAAGAATAGCCAATAATGTAAATAATTGTGAGAAATATCTTTAAAGCTTCGGTTTATTAAGCTGTAAAAATGTTTTTATTGTAGGATCGCCTTTTTCCTGGCAACGGCTGTGTCCTCTTCAATAATTATTTCAGATCGGGCGGAAGGTGTTTGGGACCGCAGTCTCGTACAAGGTAAAACGGAATCGATTTCTCGCGCTAACCTACCTCTCCTCTCTTCCTCTCACCCCTTCCCCGTTATTTCACGACTCTGTGCCTCATTCCCTCCTTCAGCCTTCCTCTCGCTCTTCCGACTTTCTCTTTTGTCGCATTCCGTCCCTTTTATATCTTTCAGCATCCCCCGCATCAACGCTCGAGCCTACGCATCCCCTCCTCTCCCTCTCGCCGCTTCAGTATCTCTTTCTTCCAGATATGTTGAAAAAATCCTTTTTTCAACGCACATATACGCATGTACATAATTCAGCTGAATAAAAATGTATCTCACGAATAGCAGATACATAAATTTACGTAAATGTAGTATTAGGAACATTTATTCTTAGCATTGTATCAGGCCAGACACTCTATTTTTTCTATATTATACTGCCTTCGAGAGATATTCTTTATACTATCCGGCCATTATTCAAATGTGAAAATCATTTATATAAATACTGTTATTCGTCATTCGAAATATTATTATTTATATCTTTCGATTCGAAAGCATTTATTATTATATATCAATAAAAATAAAAACGGATGAAATGTAAAACGACCGATTCTTCAGTTTCTACTCGAATACTTTGTATTGTCTCATTAAGTACACATGTGGAGATGAAACAAAAAAAAAAAAAAAAAAAAACACAACGTATACGTCTAAACTTAAATTAATTGAAATCCAGTAAATCATTTTACTTTTATATTTTGTGACGATCCCGTTTAATATATCAGGTTACAGTATTGGAACCAATTAGAAGTAAATTATTGTAATCGCGTTTATGATGTGGCAATAATACTCGGTATAGAATGGATTAAATTAGTCGGGACTTCATTTATTTGAAATTTCTTAATTACACAATCTGCGCAATGTTTTCATAAAGATGCTTGAAAAATGGGGACTGATTGCTCAATACGGAAGGCATTGCATACACGTATATTATGTTTATATTATGCGCTACACTTTATATTACTATATTATAGAATAAGAGAGCAGGAAATTTAATAAGGAATAATGCAACTTTCTGCGTCGTATTGGGAAATCGTGATAACTAATGGAGAACAATGAGTTTTAAATTACTAGAAATTATTATTAGTATGCAGATCATGCGAAGCTCCTTGGAGGCTCGCCTAATTCCTCGCTACATTAAACAAATTGCCTCCTTATTGAATTAACGTTATAAATAACAATTCGGTATATTCCTCTCCCAGATTTTATTTTTTTGTTTTTTTTTTTTTTTTTTTTTTTTTTAATTATAACTCTGATCGTCATTTGCATTTCTAGCCTATGAATTTCTTTCATTACAGAGTTAAAATTTCATAAGGTATAACGGACTCGTTGACTGCGTATATATAATATATATACATATACATATACATGTATACATATATACATAACAATATATAGCATTTCTAAGGCAATAATCTCAAAGTTTGTTTACTTTATTCAATCAATATCTTACGAACTTTATGAGTTTAAGAGGATTTGACGATGGAATAACGTTATGCTCGAGGCAATTAAAAGCCAATAAATTCACTCTGTTATAGGGAATCTGCATTCTTACTACTAAAATATGAATATTGTTAGATAAGTCTTAAAAATTCTACAAAACTTGGATAAATAATGTAAGGATGGGCTTGTAAATATTAAAAATAATACAAGCAGAGATTGTCCTTTAATATTAAATATATAAAGTATTAATTACGGTTTGGGAACGATGACTCGGTCGTTCCTATGTCAGTTAAAAATCCTTATAAGGAATTATAATAATTGCATTACAGTACGAATACCTTACGAGATCAAAGTCTCATGATTATTTTTCCAAACAGGCTGCCAAGTAATAATACATTTCCATGCAATTCGAATGCTTACGTCTACAGAATTATGGAGTGTACCGTTAGTCATTCCAAGGAAAGAGTTAGTCATTCCCACTAAGCATTTCTAACTTTATAATAACAATGAATTCAAAATCAATCCCGTGGCTTGGCTCACCTTCTCCTATTAGATATTCCAGGTATTATAAGTCGAGCGTGCAGGTTCGACACTTGGTCTTCTCGAATTTGCGTTAAAAGATAAAAATTCGGGGCCAAGTCTATGCTCTCATTAAAATCATGTCCGTACCGTCAAGAAGTTTATTTTACATTATATAAGATTAAACCATAGCCTACAGCTGTTGCTCTTTTATGTTTATGATTGTACTCTAGGTAACGTAACGTTACCCGGCATCGAGGTCAATTATTATTTATCCACGCGAAATTCGATTTACGTTTAGAGTATATCTGAGATTATTCTTACATATTTATGTCAGTAAGTCATCGTGCCGAGTTATTTAAACAAAATTCTTATCCATACATAATCATGACTGGGCAAGTCCATTGTCATAACTGTCGCTCATTAAATCGAGCTCAAAAGTTGCAATACCGGTTGAATTTATTTATTTATTTATTTATTTATTTATTTATATATTTATTCGTATCGCTCGGTAAGGTCGGTTCGTGATAAATAAAAAAACATAAAAAAACATTGAGAAAACAAAATTGAGAAAAGTTTGAGAAATAGTGCATAAGGAAAGCTAAAATGTGAGTTCAATCGAGGTACTGTATATGTAAAGATGTCGCAATTGATATACTTATTAATTGGGTCAATAGCCGTTTAAATAAAGTGATAGGTAAATTTGTAGCGTGTAAAACTTTCTTTGCAGGAGTGACAACAGCGGAAATATTATTTTCCCACATCACGACACAGTTTCTGATGATCGTTATTCAAGTGACTGTCGTTTTGTGTATAAGTTTCATGCAATTCCAGCTGCCGTGTAAAGGATCGCTTGCCGCTGTCATAGTATTAGTGCTCCTGACCGGGATATGCGGAATGTGCTACGGTAAGTATCGAGATTTATTTTCGATTAATCTAGATGTCGCATTAGGCCGATAAATAATTATTCATTACATTGTACAACAGGTTTTCTCATTTCCGTCTTGTGTACGAATCATACGGTGGCGAATTTCATATCAACCGGAAGCTTCTATCCCATTATTTTACTATGCGGTAAGAGACTTTACTTTCCTTTAATTAACTTATAGTCACTGGTGTACACGACTCTTTTAAAGCTATAATATTGAAAGTCGAGAGCACCATTTAAGATTATACCGTTTATAACGGCTTCATTTTAAGGCCATACTTTAGCGAAACATTATAAATGAATTCAGAAGATTAAATTGATAAAATGGCAAAATCTCTGCCGACTAATGCGAAAATGCCCTCCGATTACTAGTCATTGTCATACGCGAATTCCAAATACCTAACTCCTTTATTCTTATCCAAAATGAGTTAATAACGGAATTCGCTTAAATCAGATCGAAAGTATGTTAAACACGTAGCGATATGTATGAAATAATTCAATATAATTCCGACGGAGTTGGTTACGTTAAAGAAGGAAAAAAGAAGGAAAGAAGAAGAAGAAGAAACGATGAAATAACGTATGAATTTCGCAGGTATGATTTGGCCGACGGAGGGTATGCCGACGTATCTCCGCTACCTGAGCTTCAGCCTGCCGACGACGATACCCAGCATCTCTCTGCGGAGCATCCTGACGAAAGGCTACCCGATAACGGACGTCGAGGTCTACAGCGGCTTCCTCATAGCGTTCGGTTGGACCTTGGCCTTCGTCATCTGCTGCTTGATCGGCCTCAGGAACAAGACCGTTTAGATTTTAATATGTTAAAGGGCCGTCACAGGTTATCTATCGGTTCAGGCTCTTTTTTTTCTTTTTTTTTTTTTTTTTTTTTCCTTTGGATTGGCAACCCACGTATGCTGCTACGGAATATCATCTCGGCAGAATTCTCGGCGGAATTCTCGGCGGAATTCTCGGCGAGTGGCATCGTGTCGGCCGAGTCGACAGCCGACGGTTTATATACGAAAGAGGCTTTCCATTCTACATCCACGAACCGCGGAGGAGATAAATACATACTGCCGTTTTCTGTTATTCAGTGGGAAGTTGATAAGTTTACTTTGTCGGTCGATTCGTTTCCAATACATTGACAAATATCTTTTATCACTTACGTTCGATCTATTATAACTATCGTTACACTATCAATATACGTATATTATGCATGTTTAAAACAAGCTTGGCTGGCCTGGGGGTTATTAATCAATGTTAGGTGACAGATTATCTAGAGCGAATCGATATTTCAAGAAATTCAGAGTAAAGTTGCTTCGAGGGATGCCGACGAGATCGAGAGAGAGATATATATATATATAGTGAGAGACGGATGTTGTTTGAGCTGCTAAGGCATTCATTGTTCGCAAATACAATCCTGTAGTAAAAAGGAAATGTAAAATTACTTTTCTTGTCCAAAGCGGTTTTCATTTTTTTTTCTCTGGAATACTAAATAATCGCTTCTCTCTCTCTCTCTCTCTTTTTTCTTTTTTTCTTTTTTCTCTGTTTTTTTTTATATATATAGGGGAGCACAGACGTTTGAAACTCATTCTCTTTTAAATAAATTTTTATACTTATACGTCCTTATACTTTTTTTATACCTACACTTAACTCTATACATATGTGCTAGTTAATATTCCAAGTTAATAATTCGTATATTAGTAATATATACATAGATATAATGTAATATTAATGGATGCTACTGTAATAAGTAAATAATTGCAACATCAATAGCTTAATTAATTTGCAGTTTTTATAGATAAGATATATATATTTTTAATTATTTATTTGACAAGAAAAATAATTTGACATGGAATACAGTCTTGCCAATTTCTTCGAAAACTAGTGATAACTATATTTAAACAGGGTTTTGCATGTAAGATATGGTAAAATTTTTAGCCTCCTAGAGGTGATGGAAACTTTACTTTAAATCAAATGTAATATTTATAATAATTACGCTATTCATTTATCATCAATAAAAATAATAAAAAAAAATAAAAAAAAAAATGGGGAAAAAAAAGCATTAAGTGGTTTCAAAGTACCGAAAGTACGTGAATGTCTGACAATTAATGTACATTATTAAACGAAATTTAATATATTAACTATTATTTGTTGTCTCCGGTAGGCTACTACTGTTTGTACCAATAAAAGTTTTATAAAAATCGACGTTGTTAGCGGTCTTCCCGTGCGGCACTTTTTGAATATTTAAAATGTAAATTTACTTTATAAATTGAAAGTGGTATCTCAGTATTTGCGGATTAAAGGAAATTATTTTATTTATTATTCATAAGATTTTAGATGGAATAAAAGACCGCGGTTAAGGCCAATTCTTATTTATATAAATATATATGTGTCTGTTTAAACTTAAGATGATACGATTTATGTAATTGCTATACTGTCCTTATGGTACATTTATTGTATTTTTTTATATTAGATTTAAGGAGATCAGTTCATACGCATAATTGTAAAAGATTGTTATAAGAAAATCATGTACTTGTTTAATACATCTCTAGTCAGAAAATAAATTAAATAAAAACAAATAAAAGATTATTAGCGTTCAATTTCTTAATTAACTCTC